>CM046372.1:21246560-21531387 GCA_025413025.1 Ficus hispida
ACATTTTAGGGTGTATCATACTTATCATATACCTTACCTCATATAAACTTTTCCACTCCAAGTCTTCTCCGTCGCCGGTGACCTTCCCGCCGCGACAACCCACTCCGGCGACCACCCCGACGCCAGTGACTCACCTCCGGCCACCCCACCCAGCCCCCTACCTTCCCCCGCCTAGACCCGGCACCCCCTAGGCTCGCTGACCCCTATCGCTGGCCACCCTGTCGGCACACCCCGCTGGCCCCCATCTCTCTTTTCTTCTCTCTCTCTCCCCCTCTCTCTCCTCTTTCACTCTTCCCAGACCCCCACCATGCCCCCCCCCCCCTCCGACAAGACCACCCCTCTCTCTCTTTGTTCCCCTCTCTCCAAGCCCCCGGCCCCCCCACCCCATCCCCACCATCGACAGGACACCCATCCCCCTCTCTCTTCTCCTCTCTCTCTCTTCTCGCGTCAGGGATGTGGGAGGGGGAAGCCGCGGCCCGTGAAGAAAGAGAGAGGCAAGAGAGCGATAGGAGAACAGAGAGAGAGGGGAAGAGAGAGAAAGGGAAGGAGAAAGAGGAGAAGAGAGAGAGAGAGGGTGGTGCTGGGATCTAAATGTGCCATAAGGATAGAAAATCAATGTTAGGGATTTTTTGTAAATATGACATTTTGATATTAATAAATGGAGATTATTCATGTTTAATAAATTGTGTCCTATTTATTTTCATTTGTTGATTGTATGTTTGAGCAAACATAAAATACTCCTTGACTGTTGTAATATATCGGATTACCATATGTATACAGGGTATACATAGTAGACATGGTAATTTGATAACAGTCAAAATAAATAGTCCGCAATCGATGAAATAAGATTTGGGATCTTATTCATGATAAGATTGTAAAGATTGTCTACTTCCTTGGAGGGATGGTTTGTCTTGACCATCAGATAGGTTCCGAGTGGAAACTTAATATATACCAGTATTGAGTATGCATTGGACTGGACCTAAAGTTTAATTGATTCAGTTTAATAATTCCGTTTATAAGAATCAATGACGCTTTGATTATCATCTTGTATTAATCTTAATCCTGAAATGATTACTTGAGTTCGTATCCATGACTTATGTACTTTAATACACTACAGGTGAGACACTGTTATTTATGGTCAATATACTTGTGTTTTGAGTGCATGACTTATGGATAGAGAAATCAAGATTCATAGATATGGAATCCATAGCTATCTTAACGATAGTACATGTTATTTATTAAAGCATTATTTGGAGACTGAAAGATAGTATAACAAGATTTGGCCATCGGTTTACTCTGTGTTCTCTAATGGTTTACCAATTGTATGGTTTTATAATTGGTGATTCCTTCAATGGAGAATAATAGAACTTTAAGTTAAAATGATTGAAAAGGTAAAACGGAAAAAGTCCTTAATTCAATCATGGATAACATATGGGATTAAGCAAGCGATGAATAAATCATGGAAGAAGCACTGCATGAGAGAGCTTTCGTAATACGGTATGTACACAGAGTTCAGGTTCAAACTTTTAATGGAATAGTTTTGAAGTTGATAATTGATGAATAATTAATCTGGATTAATTTTTCACAATTATAGGAGTCTTTTACATATTTCCATCGGGTCCCTCTATTAGCTCATATAGTTCCATATAACGTCTCGGGATTTGTTCCTAATGAGATTGGTAAATTTAAATGGAATTTTGTAATGTCTATTAAGATATGTACTCTCTAACATGCAATCCGGAAAATGATTGGACATGTAGGATTGATGTAGATAAATAATATGATTGTCAACATGTGATTGGTTGATTTGAATTTTAGAAATAAGATTGTGTTTGAATTATATAATTTTGGAAAACAAAGTTTTTCTCTCCTAATCTAAAATAGTGCACGGTTTTTAGATAGGTGGAGGGAAGAAAATTTTGTTCAAAATTATTCAAATATATTCCTAACATTAAATTATTAATTGATTTAAATAATGGAGATTATTTCATGAATTTTTCTCTTCTAATTAAAAGAGGTGCACAGTTTTTGTGAGGAAAGAAATTGAAATATTCCATTGATTTAAATTAATTAATATGGTTGATGTTTGTGGAAAATATTTATTCAAATGAGTGAATCTTATTTAAATTCAAAAAGGTTTAAAAGAAATTTGAATCTAGATAGGACTAGTATCTTTTCACTAGTCTAGATTCTTGATTTAAAATTTGAACAATCAATCAAGCTCGAAACTCAAAATGGCCGAATTTTGTGGAGATTTCCTCTGGAAAAACGTTTCAGGTTCAATGAATCTAGCCCTAAAGTTGTATGATCTTTTGGTTCAAAATTTACCCAAAAAATAATTATTAATTACTTTTCAAGAAAGAATTAAATTTTGAAAAGGATTAGACTTCTATATAAAGGCTAGGAATTCTTGAGAAATAATTTTTAGTATTTTTCTAGAAGAAAATGTTTTCTGGGAGAGAGGAAAAAATAATTTGGTTTCTTCTGCTTCATAAATTCGCTATCTTGTGAGAAAGAAAAAGAGAGAAAATTCCATTGAATCAAAACTATGAGAAAGGTTAAATCGAGTGATAATTTTCATAGGAGGTTAACCGGTTCCTGTTTTGTAGTTTGAAGAAAGAAGTTGGATCATATTCTCAACGAGGAATATCGAATTGAGAAGGAGGGATCTAGACTTCGGAAAGCATTACCGGTCACTTGGATTCATAGAACGTGTGCCCACACACACTCTGAGACGTGGAACTCGAAATAGTAGAGAAGACACGTTGGTCAAACGCTCTAGTGATTCCGGAATCTGAGAAATAAGGTACACTTGATCATGAATTTAATTTATTGTTATATGCATCATGAGATTCTTTTCGAAACGGCATAAAAATTTTAAAACTTCCGCTGCACCGCAACTCTGATATCGGGTCCGTTTTTTCCAACAATTGGTATCAGAGCCTACTCATGATTATATGCATAAATTATTTGATCAAATAAATTTCTCTCTATACATTAATGAAATATTATAGAGAGTGCATGTTAAATATATTATGAATGGATGTATGGTTGAATGCTTTATATTATTTTTATAATATATGATGATTGTTCAATTTTACCGGTCATGATTCCATAGAGGTTAGAATTTGTATCTAAGTTTTTCAAGTGTAATAAACGCGGTCTATTATCACCGCTAGGTCGTTCTTTCAATTCCTAGAATTTTTGTAAGCCGGAAACGGCATAGGATTTTTTTGTAAAATTCGGATACAATGGATTCGAGGAGATTGAAGATGAACAAAGGTATGGAAATTTTCAAAGGATGTGATTCATTTTTTTTTTGTTATTTTTTAATTCAAAAACATTTTTTTAATAAAATTAAAAAAAATCACAGAATCTTTATGAAAATTTAATTTTCCAATGATATGTGATCTTGATAATTTGAAAATCAAAATTGAAAATTTAAATTTAAATTTAATGGATATTATTATGAATTTTAAAATTTTGAGATTTAAATTTCAAATTTCAATTTTTTTTGAATTTTAAAATTTAATAAACCGGATTTTTTTTTAAAATTTTGATATTTTGTAATTTTGATTAAAATTAAAAAATCACATATAATCTTTTTGAAATTTGAATTTTAAATTGAAATTGAAAAAGATGTATATTGGAGAAGGAAGATATATTGAAGAAGGATACAAGGTATGGATCTACAAATGAAGGCCGATATATGTTTCGGTTAGTTTTTGTAAATTTTGCAATTTTCTTTTTCTAGGATGGAATCATGATCCACGGCTATTTATATATTTTGCAAACCATGGATGATGTGTTGCTGGATGAATATGTTATACTATTTCATGATGTATTGATAACATGTCATATAGACTAGGGAGTGCCACTCAATAAATATTGTTTATGCATGAAAAACAAAAACCCTAATTTAAAAGATTGAGTGGGAGAAGGTTTATATACTAAGACCTACGACCTCCATCATTGGTCCAATAGTTATGCATGGTAGTGCCTACTACTCGGTTTTGACCCGGGAATTCCCTTCGGATAGGTATCTTACTTAGAGCGCACACTGATTTGGATTTCTGAAAGGATAACAATTTTGGGCATATTTTATGTTTATGATCACCCCTCGGTGGCAGATATAACATATGGATTCAAAATTGGAAACGATGGTTATACACTCATACTACTTTATTTATTAATCCTCCCTCGAGGCTCTATATGTAAAGTAGTGACCAAATAAACGATAGTTAGTATATATTTATTGGAGTTTGCTCCATGGACGAATATGTATTAATCGGAAGGGATCTGAGTTCTTGACTAGTTATTCTATGACTACCCCTCGGTAGCTTAGAAACAGAAGCTAGGAATTATTGTTGTAAGGTATGTGTTTTAAGGGTTTTACACATAAACATTTAGATTGCATAAATATCTTTTTGTTTCATTACAAAATCAATTTTATAAACTGATAGGATGTTTGCTCATACTTATTACATGTTTTCTTATAATAGATCAAAATGTCGAGCCCTTTATATGTGATACTTACGCAAAACAAATTAACTGGCGAAAATTTTAATGACTGGAAAAGGAACTTGCTTATCGTCCTGAATTTTGAGAAACACAGTTTCGTCCTAACCCAACCCAGACCACCTACGCCTGCGATCGATGCTCCTGGTAGGGAATTTGTAGCGCTTGAGCACTGGGACAATTCTAACCTAAGTGTCATGTGCTATATTCGGGCGAGCATGTCTAACGTGCTCCAGAAATAGCATGAGGAACATCAAACTGCTAGGCAGATCATGGATAACCTGGAGGAGATGTTTGATGAATAAACTATCCAGGCTAAGACCGATGCTATCAAAGGTCTCATGAACTGCAGGCAGAAGGTTGGAACTCCCATCAAGGAGCACATGATGAAAGTCATGGCTTATTTGTCTAAGGCTCAGACAAATGGGGCTGAGATCGATACTGCAACTCAATTGGTTATGATTTTCCAAACCTTATCCAAGGATTTCGATTTGTTTCGGGCATCTTACAACTTTAACCGGAAGGAGATGTCTTTAACGGAATTGATGAAAGAGTTGCAAGCCTTGAGAACATTTTTAAAGGTTCTGGATCTAAGGCCAAGGCAAATGTGGCTGAATCTAGTTCGCCTGTTCCTAATCCTAAAAGGAAGAAGGAAAAGGGGAAGAACAAGGGAAACAAGCCTGTGGTGAATGCACCTGTTTCTAAGAAGTATACCAAGACTAAGAAGCGAAAGGTAGATCCCAAAAAGGTTAAGTGCTTTCACTGTGGGAAGAAAGGACATTTCAAGAAGGATTACCGAGAATACCTGGCTTTGCAAAAGCAGAAAGGTAATTTAAATGTCCTGTATCTTGAGGGTTATTTAGTGGAAGAATCAAAAGACAATTAGGTTATAGATTCTGGAGCTGCTAACCATGTTTGTATTTCTCTACAGGGGTTCAAGGAAACTAGAAGTTTGCTTGAGGAGAACTTCACGTTAAGAATCGGTGATGGGACGTTGGTACAAGCTGAAGCAATGGGAGAAGTGCATCTTTATTTTGATGAATTTAGGTTTATTGTTTTGAGACATTGTTTTTATGTTCCTAGTTTTAAGAGGAACCTAATTTCGGTAGCTTGTTTGATTAAGGATTCTTATTCAGTTTCTTTTAATAATAAAGTTGTTACTAGGAAAAACAATTTTCTTATCTGTAATGGATGGATGCATGGAAATCTTTATTTTATCAAACCTAAGATGCACTCATTGCTTGATACAGAATTGGAAAAGAACTCTAAAAGACATAAGTCCTCTCACTCTAACAAATCATATCTTTGGCATTTACGACTTGGTCACATAAGCCTTAATAGAATTCAAAGGATGGTAAAGGAGGAATGCCTTGACTTGTATGAGGTTAAACCTTGGCTACAATGTGAATCCTGTTTGGAGGGCAAGATGACTAAACGACACTTTGATGCTAAGGATAGTCGTGCCGATGAACTTTTAGAACTTGTGCATACGGATGTTTGTGGTCCCATGAACATAGAAGCACGTGGTGGGTATGAGTATTGTATCACTTTTATTGATGATTACTCAAGGTATGGATATGTCTATTTGATGACCCACAAAAGCGAAGCCTTTGACAAGTTCAAAGAATTTCGGGCTGAAGTGGAGAAACAATTATGTAAGTCCATTAAGACACTTCGATCGGATCGAGATGGGGAATACCTATCGGATGAGTTCTTAGGATATTTGATAGAGAACGGGATACAATCCCAGTTGACTGCACCTGGTACTCCTTAACAGAATGGTGTAACTGAGAAAAGAAATATGACCCCATTGGATATGGTCCGGTCTATGATGAGTTACTCCACATTACCTTTGCCATTTTGGGGGCACGCCATACAAACTGCATGCTATCTTTTGAATAACGTTCCCTCCAAATCGGTTCCTAAAACTCCTTACGAGTTATGGACGAGTAGGAAACCTAATTTAAATCATATTCGAATTTGAGGTTGTCCGGCACACGTCCTGGATAAGGAAGCGAAGAAGTTGGAGTCACGATCAGAAGTGTGCTTGTTTGTTGGCTATCCAAAAGGGACAAAAGGTGGTATGTTCTATAATCCGAAGGAAAATAAAGTCTTTGTTTCTACACATGCAACATTCCTGGAGGAAAGTTATGTGGAAGACTTTAAACCTCGTAACATAGTAGTGCTTGAGGAGATGACTTCGGGTTTGGATATTTCTAAAGTCACAGAAAACCCTGTGGAAAAACCACTAAAGAATCAACAATCACAGGAGCTTCGTCGTAGTGGGAGGATTATCAGGGAACCTGAAAGGTACATGTTCAATGGTGAAGTTTTTGAAGCAGAATCGATAGAACATGGTGATGATCCGGCTATGTACAAAGAAGCTATGAAGGATGTTGATTCTAGTATTTGGCAATAGGCTATGAACACCGAGATGGAATCTATGGATTCCAATGGGATCTGAAAACTTGTAGACTTAGCCCAAGGCATAAAACCGATTGGGTGTAAGTGGGTATACAAGAGTAAGAGAGGTGTGGATGGGAAAGTGAAAACTTTCAAGGCAAGACTTGTAGCAAAGAGCTATAAGCAGAAAGAAGGAATCGACTATGAAGAAACCTTCTCGCCTGTAGCAATGCTCCAATCAATCCGCATTCTTTTATCCATTGCGGCTGCTCTCGATTATGAGATCTGGCAAATGGATGTCAAGACAGCTTTCTTGAATGGCTCTCTTGAGAAAGATATCTATATGATACAACCAGACAGGTTCAAGGCAAAGGGCTAAGAAGACAAGGTGTGCAAGTTGCTTAAATCCATTTATGGATTAAAGCAAGCATCTCGTTCTTGGAATATTAGGTTTGATCAAGCAATCAAAACCTATAGATTCGAACAAAACATTGATGAACCATGTGTTTATAAATGTATCAAGAACGAGAAAGTGGTTTTCCTAGTACTTTATGTGGATGATATATTGCTTATTGAAAATAATGTGGCAATGTTATCATCTGTCAAAGTTTGGTTAGCCAAACACTTTGACATGAATGACTTAGGAGAAGCTAGTTATGTTCTTGGAATTCAACTCTTTAGATATAGAAATAACAAAAAGATAGCACTCTCCCAAGCTTCATGCATTGATAAAGTACTTGAAAAGTTTTCTATGAAAGATTCCAAGAAAGGAGCCCAACCTTTCAGGATTGGAATCAAGCTTTTTAGAGATGACTGTCCCAAGACATCGGAAGAAAGGGAGTGTATGAAAAATGTACCTTATGCATCAGCAGTAGGTAGTCTTATGTACTCTATGTTATGCACAAGGCCTGACATTTGTTTTGCAGCTGGAATGATAAGTCGATATCAGTCGAATCCAGGACCGAACCATTGGGCTGCGGTCAAGCATATACTCAAGTATCTACGGAGAACGAGGGATTATATGCTAGTGTATTCTGGTCAGGACCTAGTTCCTATAGGATACACAGATTCTGATTTTCAATCAGATCAGGATTCGAGGAAATCGACTTCAGGATATGTCTTTACCCTTGGAGGTGGTGCCGTTGTGTGGAGGAGTATTAAGCAATCTTGCATTGCTGACTCGACCATGGAAGCCGAGTATGTGGCAGCCAGTAAGGCATCAAAGGAAGTGGTATGGCTCCGCAGGTTCCTTAGTGACCATGAGGTCGTTCCTGGTATGGATAAAGCTATGGTATTTTACTGTAATAACAGTGCAACAGTAGCTAATACCAAGGATCCTAGGCATCATAAGAGGAGTAAGCATATTGACAGAAAATATCATATCATCAGAGGATTTGTTGAGAGTGGAAATGTGACGGTTTGCAAAATCGCATCAGAGGACAATCTTGCCGACTCGTTCACGAAGACTTTGGTTGCCAGAAGATTCAAAGAACACGTTGAAGGCATGTGGATGCGTAATATGTCACATTTACTAGCTTAGGGCAAGTGGGAGATTGTTGGGATCTAAATGTGTCCTAAGGAAAGAAAATCAATGTTAAGGATTTTCTGTAAATATGACATTTTGATATTAATAAGATGAGGTTATTCATGTTTAATAAGTTATGTCATGTTTATCTTCATTTGTTGATTGTACGTTTGAGCAAACATAAAATACTCCTTGTGTAATAACCAAAATTTATACGGACTCATGATTTCCTCGTATATAAGAAATCTAAGTTCGTATTATGTGTTTTTGTGATATTTCATGAAAATTGTGAATCTCAGTGCGAAATTCATAATTTTATTAGTAAATGTTTGAGTTCTCATTTAATTAGCTATGAGACTCAATAAGCAGTTTGTTTAGCCAAGCAAGTGACCTTTGAGCAAAAGGGAAGAAAAATTATATGATTTCATGTTGGTCAAAGTTTGACCGAAAAAGTCAAAGTTGACCGAAAAAGTCAAAGGTTGACCAGAAAGGTTAAATAGATGAAGGTACTGAGATATGATAAGCAGTATAGGAAATATACTGCGAAAACCATCTTTACAGACAAGATAGCATGAGTAAGATTTAAAACCACTATAGAAAAATCAAGCACACCAAGTAGGATATTAAAGGCAAGAAAGGTTTCAAGAAATTAGAAAAATTTTATACAGTTCATTTTTTACACAGATAAATTTTGGACTACAATACAGTATAAAATACTGTTATTAGTTAATAAAAATATTGGAAATATCTGTGTTAGCATAAAAGTGGACTGCATTTTAAAGGAAAAGCCAAACGAGGCCTTAAGATGACATCACCTTATCTTGGATTTATGACATTATTCTTGATTAAAGAAAATTGGAAAAAATCTTTGGATGCCACCTAGCACCATATGGCCGGCCACTTGGAGGGTATTTGTGTAAATTTTTGTGCAAATATTCTTGTCCCAAGGGTATTTAAGCAAATTTTGGATTAAAAATAAATCTAAAATTTAATTAAGTTTCAGCTATAAATAGGGCTTGAGGGGGGGGGGGGGGGGGGGCGGTTTTTGGCTTCAAAAAAATTGGAAAAATCAGCAAACCCATGCCCAAAAAATTTCTCCACCCAATTCCTCTAAAAATCCGAACCCTACAAGGAAGAAAAGAGAAATTTAAGGTCAAGTGGTGGTCGGATTTCCAGCTAGAACCACAAGCAAAGGTTCAAAAAAATTTTGGAGCCCCATTGGAGGAGAGGGCCGGTTGTGGTGGTGCTAGGAAAAAGGGGAAAAAGTTGAGCAAATCACTTGAATTGAGTAAGGTAAGCCTCTTTGGATCCTAGGCTTTTCAATTCAAGTTTCAATTTGGAGATTTAAGTGTATTTCAATGTTGGAATTGTAAAACTTAAGCTCAATTTAATTTTCATGCCCTAGTTTAGAAATTTTAGGGTTGTGCTTGATAATGGTGCTTAGGTGGTTTTAAATTTCAAGATATGCATGCTTATATAATTGGTTGCATGAAAATTAGGGTTTATGCATGGTTATATGTTCCCAAATGTTTAAGTATGTTGAATGGGAATTGTATGGATGTATGATGATGGAATGAACGTTAGAAAGCACTGCATGGTTGGTATAGGCTCTCGGCTGCGGCCGATTGAGGTAGAGTGTGCGTATTAGAACGTAAAATGAATCTAAGCATGAAAACTGCCAGTTCGGGTAAAACTGGCCAGTTTTCTGGAAAGCTGATTTTGAGGCCTTTAGAGGCCGAATTTGGAAAACCTTAAAACATAAAAGTTGTAGAGAAGGGTTTTTCCTAGTAGGTAGCATGGACCGTTTTGCAAAATAAGGCTCCAACAGCCTCGGTTTTTACAAAAATCGGAGCCTGACTGTGCCCAGATTTCATGCACGGCTAGGTGGGTTCAACAGGAAATAAGAGTAGGATACAGTCTGAACTGGGTTTTGAGTAAAACACAAAAGTTGTAAGATTTTTCAAGATCTAAAACTTTCATGAAGAAAACTTTTTCTCATTCAACCAAGATTTTTAAATACAATTAGATTTCTAAAACTGTGCAGGAAACAGGAAATTCCTGCTCAGGATTTTCTAAAACAGTGCAGGAAAATGACATTCCTGCACATACACTGATGGTTTGACTGTGAAAAGCTGTTCCAAGAGCAGTTTTCAACACTTAATGATTTCACAAATCCTACTCAAGAATTATAATTTTTCATAAGTTGAACAAAGGACTTTTGAATTAAAAGGACATAAAATGTTAAGTTTTTCCCAAAAAAGGCCACAGTAAATTTTGGACCTAAATGATGACCAACGGTAATCTGGAAGGATACCCAAGTTATTGGACTGGGCCAAAGCCCAGGGTTACCCAATGTAGCCCAACAAGATACTAAGTTTAAAAATGGGCTAAGACTTAGGGTTACTTGTTGTAACCAAGTCAGACATCTTAGATGGGGGATATATAACTATGGTTATGCATAAGTGTTGGCTAGATCCCCAATATTTTTAAATCCTTACCTATATCCTTTATTATAGCAGCAGATAACCTGCTGTTGTGTCCGGACTTGGAGCGACACATTAACTGATATAGTAAATGAGGTAAGTACAAAACTCACCTACAGTATGGGAAATAGTAAGCTATTTTCAAGTATACGATATGATTACATGCTATGTTATGTTATGCCAAGTTATGCTATGTCATGCTATGTTATGCTATGTCATGCCATGTTATACTATGTTATGCCATGCTATGATACGATAAGTCATGTTAAGCCATGATATATCAAGTTATGCCATGAATTTATGGTTATGCCATGTCTAGTCTCATGTGCATCATGACTAATAAGATCACATGTAAAGATTCTTAGTCTTGGAAATGTAACAAGACTAAGACTAAACCAAGACAAGTAAGGTGTCGTACCAACCTCCTGTTGATACAGGATATTTCAAGTTCAAGTTTATGATTATCAACCTCTCGTTGATGCATGAGGGTATAATGATAATCAACCTTCTGTTGATGCATGAAGGGTTATGTTTCCAGAATTGTTAAGGGCCTTGCAAACCTTGATGTTCTGAGGATTGCGCGCTTTTGGTATGTACACTAGGGGCCCATATGTTAAGCCAGATAATAAGTTCAAATCAATAATTGGACATAAAAGATTCATAATTGATTCATGCATAAGTTGCACGATATTTGTTACGTTTTGTGAGATTATGTTTGTACTTGCTGAGTGAATGCTCATCAGTATATTTCATACTGCTGGTAAGAGGCCTGCAGCTTAATTGGTGGGCCAGGTGGACGATGCGGCGGGTGAAGAGCAGTGTGGGATACCACTACGCAAAATTTTCCGCAAGTTATGTCAAGTTTAAATATATATATATATATATTTTAAAGTAAGTTAAGTTGTATAAAAATATAAGGATTTAAAGACTCGAACAAGTTGTAAGAAGTATGTATGTTTTATCTCAGTATGTATACATTATAAGTTTTCCATTCGACTGATATCTCAGTATGTATACATTATAAGTTCGAAAAAAAAATTTATTCTCGATTTTCCAAGTAGGTTTAAACAGTTATGTAAGTTCAAGTATGTATAGTAACAGCCCTATGTAGGTTGAGGCGTTACACCTTGACTGTTGGTAATATATCGGATTACCATATGTATACGGGGTATACATAAAGACATGGTAATTTGATAACAGTCAAAATAAATAGTCCGCAATCGATGAAATAAGATTTGGGGATCTTATTCATGATAAGATTGTAAAGGTTGTCTACTTCCTTGGAGGGATGGTTTGTCTTGACCATCGGATAGGTTCCGAGTGGAAACTTTAATGTATACCAGTATTGAAGTATGATATTGGACTGGACCTAAAGTGTTAATTGATTCGGTTTAATAATTCCGTTTATAAGAATCAATGAGGCTTTGATTATCATCCTGTATTAATCTTCATCCTGAAATGATTACTTGAGTTCGTATCAATGACTTATGTACTTTAATACACTACAGGTGAGACACTGTTATTTTATGGTCAATATACTTGTGTTTTGGGTGCATGACTTATAGATAGAGAAATCAAGATTCATAGATATGGAATCCATAGCTATCTTAACGATAGTACATGTTATCTACTTAAAGACATTATTCGGGGATTGAAAGATAGTATAACAAGATCTTAGCCATCGGTTTACTTTGTGTTCTCTGATGGTTTACCAATTGTATGGTTTTATAATTGGTGATTCTTTCAATGGAGAATAATGGAACTTTAAGTTAAAATGATTGAAAAGGTAAAACGGAAAAAGTTTTTAATTCAATCATGGATAACATATGGGGATTAATCAAGCGATGAATAAATCATGGAAGAAGCACTGCGTGAGAGAGCTTTCGTAATACGGTTTGTAAACATGAGTTCAGCTTCAAACTTTTAATGGAATAGTTTTGAAGTTGATAATTGATGAATAATTAATCTGGGATTAATTTTTCACAATTATAGGAGTCTCTTTACATATTTCCATCAGGTCCCTCTATTAGCTCATATAGTTACATATAGCATCTCGGGATTTGTTCCTAATGAGATCAGTAAATTTAAATGGAATTTTGTAATGTCTATTAAGACATGTACTCTCTAACATGCAATCCAGAAAATGATTGAACATGTAGGATTGGTGTAGATAAATAATATGATTTGTCAACATGTGATTGGTTGATTTGAATTTTGGAAATAAGATTGTGTTTGAATTATGTAATTTTGGAAAACAAAGTTTTTCTCTCCTAATCTAAATATGGTGCACGGTTTTTAGATAGGTGGAGGGAAGAAAATTTTATTTCAAAATTGTTCAAATATATTCCTAATATTAAATTATTAATTGATTTAAATAATGGAGATTATTTCATGAATTTTTCTCTCCTAATTAAAAGAGGTGCACGGTTTTTGTGAGGAAAGAAATTTGAAATATTCCATTGATTTAAATTAATTAATATGGTTGATGTTTGTGGAAAATATTTATTCAAATAAGTGAATCTTATTTAAATTCAAAAAGGTTTAAAAGAAATTTGAATCTAGATAGGACTAGGATCTTTTCACTAGTTTAGATTCTTTATTTAAAATTTGAACAATCAATCAAGCTTGAAACTCAAAGTGACCGAATTTTTGAGGAGATTTCCTCTTGGAAAAACGTTTCAAGGTTCAATGAATCTAGTCCTAAAGTTGTATGATCTTTTGGTTCAAAATTTATCCAGAAAAATAATTATTAATTATTTTTCAAAAAGGAATTAAATTTTGAAAAGGATTAGACTTCTATATAAAGGCTAGGAATTCTAGAGAAACTAATTTTTAGTATTTTTCTAGAAGAAAAATGTTTTTTGGGAGAGAGGAAAAAATAATTTGGTTTCTTCTGCTTCATAAAATTTGGCTATCTTGTGAGAAAGAAAAAGAGAGAAAACTCCATTGAATCAAAACTGTGAGGAAGGTTAACCGAGTGATAATTTTCATAGGAGGTTAACCGGTTCCTGTTTTGTAGTTTTGAAGAAAGAAGTTGGATCATATTCTCAACGAGGAACATCGAAATTGAGAAGAAGGGATCTAAACTTCGGAAAGCATTACCGGTCGCTTGGATTCATAGAACGTGTGCCCACACACACTCTGAGACGTGGAACTCGAGAATAGTAGAGAAGACACGTTGGTCAAACGCTCTAGTGATTCCGGAATCCGATAAATAAGGTATGCTTGATCATGAATTTAATTTATTGTTATATTCATCATGAGATTCTTTTCGAAATGGCATAAAAAATTTTAAAACTTCCGCTGCGCCGCAACTCTGATATCGGGTCCGTTTTTTCCAACAGGTGGGGGGGTCCCTCGGGGGGGAGGGGGGTTTAGGGGAAGAGAAAGAGAGGAGAACAGAGAGAGAGGGAGAGAGAGAGAAGAAAAGAGAGAGAGGGGCCGACCGGGGAGGCCAAGGGGGTATGTCGGCTGTGGGGGCCGGCTAGCCTGGAGGGTGTGGGTCCAGGCGGGGGATGGCAGGGGGCTGGGGGGGTAGCCGGGGGTGAGTTGCTGGAGTGGATCACTGACGACAGAGAAGACATGGGTTGAGAAAGATTATATGAGGTAAGGTGTATAATAAGTATGGTACACCAATAAAATTTTAACCGTTTGATTAAATCTCAATGATTTAAAAAGACTCTACCGGTAATTACTCTAGGAGAAACTCTACCACAGTCTCTCTCCATATATATATATACCATCTCAACATTAGATACAATATTATTAGTTTGTGTTAAAAAAGAAAAGAAAAAAAAAACATACAAGTAACCAAGAAAGAGATAAAGCTCTTATATATAATATTCTATTGGTTAATTTAGATTCATACAATGGTTTAATATTATAGTTTACCAAAACATTATTACGCCACTTTTGGAATACTGCTATTAGTGTGTGTGTGGTTTTTTTTTTTTTTTTGGATAAACCAAACATTATTACACAACTTTAAAATAGCACTTTTAAAATTAGTTTACCAAACACTTGATTAACTTTTTGCCACAGCTACTTTTCCTTCAGCACAGTTAACAACAACAACATTTTCAAAAGTTACGGAATTATCAAACAGGCGCAGAATCGAATAAAGAAAAATATCAACTTGAAATATTATGGCTGATCAAGTAAATCATAGTATTTACTCAGACAACTAATAAAGGTGATACTTTTATATGCTGCACTTAAGTAAATACGTCCCTCTTTGCAATAAAATGACTATATATATATATATATATATAGATATGCAATACAAATTGCAACTAATGTCATAGAACGTGAAAATCAGAAAGACTCTCTCCTCTCTCTCTCTCTCTCTCTCTCTATCTCTCTCTCCATCCCTCCCTCCCTCCTAGTCTCCATAAAGTTCTTGTAGTCGTAGATTTTAGTGATTGTTCCGGTTTATGGTTTTATAATAACCATACACCGTGAGTGATCAAGAATGAAGTTATGGTACGTTGATAATGGATCATGCTTTAGAGGAAGAAAATCATGTCTGTGACTATGAAGTATCGTGAGTCTATTTTTGACAAATCCACAAATCGTATAGATCATGTTCCAGATATAGAATTTACCGGGTGATATTTTTATCATCATATAAAAGTTATTAGTAATGAGTTAAACCTAAACCCAGACATAGGTAGAAGTCTACTTATGTAAGGGCTTAAGTAGAAATCTATTTAAATCTTATGCTTAGGAAGGAGCCTATCTAGTTATAAGATAGGAGCCTACCTAGCTATAAGGTATGAGTCTACCTAGCAACGAGGTAGTAGTCAACTTAAATAGACATTTACCTAACTAGAGGTAGAAGTCTACATGAGACCATGCCTAAGGTTAGAAGAGGAAATTCAAGCATCTACAAGGGAGTAACAGTGACAATTAATAAGAGCTTACAGAGGGAGCTCAATCATCCATATTTAATATTGAAGATGTTAAATGTTCGGAATTATTATATAAACTCTCAAACTAATAGGAGAATTGAAGTCCTTCATTCCCAATGTACTATAAATTCTCTTGAATTAAGAGGAAAAAAACAAGACTCAACTCTGAATACAAAACCTTGAGGTAATTATTCCGGATTCTGGTTTTCTCTATATTGTTATTGACGTTCTTTTGTATTCTCTTGTGTTTGCTTGTGTTATTACTTGACATTTTTTATTATTTTGTTCGTTTGATCTTATGTTCTAATTCAAGAACATTTATTTGGTGTTTGACGGAATTTACTCCAACAGAATCGATAAAAGATGCTTCGGCACAGGTATAAGATAATTATGAACATTCTGCACAAAGTAAAATACATGATGATGTATAGAGTAAACCCATTTGGAGGAAAAATATGAATCCGCGTCACTTTTCTGAGTTTTCCAGAGTGCAAGAAACTTGTGTAAAATATGACGGCAGATGACATCTTCAGTTTGGATCTTTGTGAAGTTTGTTAACTAATTCAGCCTTTTCTAAATCCACACGTCATCTTTTCTGTTATTCTGTGATATATTTTCCTTGTCAATAGTCTATTTAGTAGTCTTTACGAATGCGTATATGTTCAGATAATCTTCGTTTTTGAAAACTATGTTAGGACTAGTTCAATGGGTGGAAGAGCCGAGAAGGGAATGTTTTAATTTATACTTAATAAGTGGAAGTGTAAATAGAGAGAGAGAGACCGTGCATAATTTGCATGTCAATTATGGAGGTAATTCTCTGTAGTTCCTCAATTTATTTTGTTGTATTTCACACCAAAAAAAAAAAAAAAAAAAAAAAAAAAACTCAACAACAACAACAACGTAGAGAGAGATCGAAAACAATGGGGAACTTCTGAAATGTAATATGTTTCAATTAGGGAGCTTTTTTTCAAATGCAGAAATGCATTAAGTAAAGATACGGTGGAAACATCAATACCAAACAAATAATCCTCATTGTACAAGAGACATAACTCTCAAATGAGATCAGTTTTATCAGTAAAATATGATGAAGTTAAGTGAGGGAGACATACGTCGAGACCCAGTAACGAGAAAATTCCTTGAATTGCTCGACAATCCTATGATTGAGTATGTACGACTACTACAAAAGTTGGATTGAACGACGGAAAATACACGACGGCTTTTATGAAACCATCATCTTAAATAAGATTACACGATGGTTTCATAAACCGTCGTATAAAAGGAGGATTACACGATAGTTGAGCCAAAACCATCGTGTAATCCTGTGGATTATACGACAGTTTGAGTAACCGTCGTGTAATCTACCGGATTACACGATGGTTATGGCTCCCGTCGTGTAATCCAACGGATTACATGACGGTTCTATGAAACCGTTGTGTAATCCGGCAGTTTACAAGATGGTTTGTCTCAACCGTCGTGTAATCAACCGGTTCAGCAGCTCTCTTTTTATCTTACAGAACTGTTCTGCAGTCACGAAAAACATTACAGAGGCCTGCGAAACCACATCCTCCACTGCCACCGTCTATCAAACCAACACTCTCTTATAGTAAATATTTGTAAGTATTGATTATTACTTACTCTTTTGAGTTATTTATTTTGTATTAATGAATTATTGTAGAGGTTTTAGGTATCCAAAATGGTAAATTCTCATTTTTTTTTGTAAAGTATGATTTGTTAAATTATTTTAAAAGCTTAATATGTTTATTTTAATTACAAAAACTTGATTATTGAATGAATTGTATGATCTTTAATTTGGATTTAAGCCGAGTTCTTGCAAATGGATCGAAAATGGATGTGGGATAATACATTGACTAGAAAATATCGAGATGGTATTGAAGAATTTTTGTTATTTGCCAAAACTCACATGAAGAATGATAAGATTTTATGTCCTTATGTGGATTGTAGAAATCATAGATCTCATTCAGTTGATGAAGCTATAAGACATTTGCTTGCCCATAAGATTATTTGTTCGTATCAAACATAGTATTTACATGGTGAAATGTATTTAAATCTAATATCGAAGAAAAAAGGAAAATAACCTATTGTTGAGAAAGATGTAGGAGCTAATTTATTTGATATGGTTAATGATTTGGAAGAACAGTTTGTGTATCATCTGGAATTATTTGATGCAATGATGAATGATGAATGATGTCAAGATGCCCTTATATAACGGGTACACTAAATATACCAAATTGTCTATATTGGTCAAATTATGGAACATGAAGGCTTCGGGAGGGTGGACAAATTCTAGTTTCATGACTATTTTAGAATTTCTAAGAGAGGTTCCACTAGTTGATAATAAAATACCGGCTAGTATGTACGAAGCTAAAAAGACGTTGAGCACTTTGGGAATGGAATATGAAAAAATTCATGTATGTCCAAATAATTGCACCCTTTACCGTGGGTATGAGGATTTGCATGAATACCCGGTTTGTAAGGAGTTAAAATGCAAAAAGGGCAAGAAGACAGCAAATGGTAGTAAAGAAGTGATGACAAAGGTGTTATGGTATATTCCTCCGGCGCCGCATCTATGGCGTTTATTCCGTAATGCCGATCATACCAAGAGTTTGACTTGGCACCATGATAAACATGTTGAAGATGTCATGCTTAGACATCCGGCCGATACACCACAATGGAAGACCTTTGATGCCGATCATCCTGAATTTAGTATGAAACGATGAAATCTACGTCTTGGTTTGTCAGTGGACGGAATGAACCCACATGGTAGTATGAGTAGTAGGTATAGTACTTGGCCCGTCATACTTGTCAACTACAATCTCCCTCCGAAGTTGAGTATGAAGCGGAAGTTCTTAATGTTGACTTTATTGATCTCTGGTCCTAAACAACCAGGGAATGACATTGATATATACTTGGCACTACTAATCGATGATCTAAAGAGTTTATGGGAAAAGGAGATCGATGTTAGATATGCTTAACGTCACGAGACATTTACACTCCGTGTAATATTGATGTGGACAATTAATGGAAATCTATCTGGTTATTCAGTCAAGAGTTCTATTGGTTATTCCGTTTATATAAAAGAAACATCTTCCATCCAGTTGAAGAATGACAAGAAAACCATTTACTTTAGTCATAGGAGATTCTTATCAAAAAATCATCGATACCGTAAATAAAAAAAAGTCTTTCGCTGGTAATACTGAAGAAAGAATACCTACCTGGGTTTTGACGGGTGAAGATGTTTTCAAGATAGTTAAGGATATGAAAGTAGTGCTCGGGAAAAAAAAAAAACAGAGTAACAAGGATCTAGTAGTTGATGGACCTTGGAAAAAGAGGTCAATCCATATTGGAGGACATTTTTCGTTCGTCATTACTTGGATGTGATATATATTGAGAAAAACATTTGTGAATCAATAGTGTGCATATTGCTTGACATTCCTAATAAGAACAAAGATGGTGGAAAGGTACAGTTGGATCTTAAAGATTTGAAGATTGGACTTAACTTGCTCCCTATGAAAAGAGGGAATGCTACTTATTTACCTCCGGCAAAGTACATATTATCAAGACAAGAAAAAAGAAAGCTTTGTGAGTGGCTTGCTTCTTTAAAAGTGCCCAACAGGTATTCTTCCAACTTCAAAAGGTTGGTGTCTATGAAGGATCTAAGGCTGATTGGAATGAAAATACATGATTGTCATATCTTGATCCAACGGTTATTACCTCTTGCCTTGCGAGGAGTTTTAAAGAAGGATGTGAGATTTGCAAATTACCAAGTTATGTTCATTTTTCAATTCGATATGATTCATGGTAATTGATCCATTTACACTAGATTTGCTACAATCAAAATTGGTTAAGACATTGTGCTTACTTGAGAGGTACTTTCCACCCTCCTTTTTTGACATAATGATTATCTAACGGTGCACTTAGTATGGGAAGTTAAGCTATGTGGACCGGTGTACTTGAGATTGATGTATCCTTTTGAAAGGTACATGAAGGTTTGAAAGGTTATATCAAGAAATGAAATAGGCCGAAAGGATAGAAAGCTAAATAGCAGAGGAATCGGTTAAATTTTATTCCGAGTATTTATCCAACCCGAAAGTGATTGGGTTGCCAAAGACTATAAACATTGACTCGAAAGGACTATCTATTGGCATTACATCATCGGTAAATCGAGGTGATGGGAACAAGCTTGTCTCTATACTTTACATAATAGGTTTAACGTGGAGCCTTTTATTGAAATTAAGAGATGGAAATCCAAGAAAAGGAAGAAAAAAAAAGTTGTTACAAGATGAACACAATTGGACGTTTCGTCTGTGGATACGAAGATATGTCTTTCGGAATGATAGCTTTTCACAAGACTTAATGAACCTTGCTAGAAGACCATCGACGATAGTTACATGGTATATATCATACTTCATCAATGGTTATACATTCTACACTCGCGAAAGAGATGAGAAGCATCCGTTCAAAATAGTGATGTTAGTATATGTGCTAAGGCCATACATATTTCATCTGCAAAGTACAAGAATCTAGTCTATGGAACCATTAACTTTAGTTTCATTGAAGATATTTGAGAACTTGATTACTGTGGATTTCAAGTAGCACTCTTTAAATGCAAGTGGGCCAACAATGATTATGTCAGGATTGACAGTGATGGCATCACAGTCGTGGATTTTAGACGATTGGGATATAAAAATAATCCATTCATTATGGCATCACAAGCAATCCAAGTATTTTATACAACGGATCCCAACAATGTAGAGTTATCCTTAGTTATACCGATGAAGCCAAAATTGATCTATGATGGTCAAGAAGATGAGGAAGATTGCTTCGATATTCCATCATTCACAAAGGGATTGCCACCGGTTGAGAAGATTGATGAATTCGATGATTATGTTTCTCACTTGCTTCGACCCAATATTGAATGGACACGTGTTTAAGAAGCAAAGGAACAAAAAAGAAAAAAACATGAACATCATGTCATTTTATTTGTACATCATTACTATTTTATTTTAATTAAAGATGTATTATATTTATTTTATTATGTTAGTTGCTCTATATATATTCAACATTAATTTTGAATAGGGATCAATACTACCGTATGGGTCACTTTTTAAATAGCACATGGTTATTAGACCATGGGATGACAGGAGAAAAAATACTGTGATGACAAAACTAGACTACATTTATATGACGGTTTTTGGATAAAATCATTGTCTAATCGGAGGATTGCATGATGGTTTTTTGAAAATCGCCGTGTACTCCTCCAAAATATTTGACCTTTTCAAATTTCATGCTTTGAAATTCATGCGAAAACCCATTACTTAAATACACTTTCTTCTCCATTTCTCTTCATTTTCGGCCCTCACCCTCTAGACAACTAAAAGTTTTCTCTTCATTTTCCACCCTTCATTTCTTCCACCTCCTTCACCCACCTACAGCCACCTCTCTCTTAAAATCCGGTCAAGCTGCTGTCGCCACTGTCGCCGCCTACCATCTCGCTCTCTCAGTGTGGCTGTGCCTATTTTTCTTTAAAGAAAAGCAAGGTGACTTCCATATTGCTTAATTTCTTGTTTTGTAACAAAACAACGAACACACAATGCTTTAATAACTTGCTTTGAGTGTAATTTGTAGTGTTGTTTGAATGTTTTTTTTTATTGCTCTTTGGAGATGAATGTAATGTGAATGGTTTTGGCACTTTACACATATTTTTGAACATGGATTTTTTTCCGCCCACCACATGCTCAATGAAATGCCAAAATGGATTTTTATTTTGGATATTATATAGAATTTGATGCTAGTATAGTGTGCTCGGTTTTTTAGTTATTGCTCTAAGTTTTGGTGTATGTGGTGGACGGTTTTGGTGATGTAATGCATGAATTTTTTCCACCCACCACATGCTCGATGAAATGCCAAAATGGATTTTTGTTTTGGATAATCATATGGAATTTGATGCTAGTGTAGTGAGCTCGGTATTTTAGTTGTTGCTCTAAGTTTTTGTGCATGTGGTGGACTGTTTCGGTGCATATCGTGCACGGATTTTTTCCACCCACTACATACTCGATGAAATGCCAAAATAGATTTTTGTTTTGGATAATCATATGGAATTTGATTCTAGTCTAGTGTACTTGGTTTTTTAGTTGTTGCTCTAAGTTTTGGTGCATGTGGTGCACGGATTTTTTCTGCCCACCACATGCTCGATGAAATGTCAAAATAGATTTTTTTTTGGATAATCATATGGAATTTTATTCTAGTCTAGTGTGCTCGGTTTTTTAGTTATTGCACTATATTTTCGAATCTTTTGCGCATGGTTTTGACACTTTACCCATATTTTCTGCACAGTTTTGATATTTTACCCATAATTTTCTACACGGTTTTTTTTTTTTCCGCACACCACATGTTCAATGAAATATCAAACTTAACTTTTATTTTGGATAATATCACGGTTTTAGGTTTTTTATTGGTGAAATTAGTACACGATAAGTTGGTGCAATTTTTTGCCATTTTAAAAAATTCATGTATTGTGTGCTTGATTTTGTTAAGGTTATTGGTAGTGAAAGTTAATTTGTGATTATATTGTTCCGCCATAATTATTATTTTTTATTTCTATTGCAATAAATATAGGTGAGTGTTGGAATAAAACATGAGCCAAAATACAATGGAAGATTCCAAAAAGGGACGAGCACGAAGGAAAAACCTATTGGATCCCAATGTCGATGGCAAACGAAGCGCAACTATAATGAAATGCGTCCATATGGCAACGAAAAGAGGTGAAAAAATTGAAGTCACCTTTGATGAGAAAGGACAACTAGAAGGGAAGTACGGTGATGAATTGATAAGTTAGATTGGAGTGCTCGCTCGAGAGCATGTTCCAATATGGATACAGGATTGGAGATCCCATGATTTAGATGAATTGAAAGAAATAATTTGGAAATAAACTGTTACTTCTTTCACTATGGATGATTACATTCGGAGTACTTGTTTAAAAATCATGTGGTGAAGCTGCAAGGAATTTTCGACATGATTTTTACAAGACGTTTGTCAAGGACTTTGTAATAGAAGATAGTGTATAGACATGGCATCAAAAAGTTATTGACAACTACCTCAATATAGAAGAAGATGATTGGGTGAAATTCGTTCAGTATAGAACATCCCCACAATTCCAAAAGTTTTTAGACCATGGAAACGAAATAAGGACCAATAATGAATACTCATCAAGAGAAGGCCGAGACAGATATAGAAAGCTTGACTAGGAAAAGGTATGTCAATAAATTTGTTTGTAATAAATCATAGGTAAATTATTTATTTAATATCCTCATATATACTAACGATGTTAAATTACAGTTTAAGCAGAATGGGAAATGGGAAAAAAGAGATGGATTGTGGCTACATTCACGGACACGTGCAGATGGAAAGTTAAAAGATCTAGCATGTAAAAAAGTTAGCGAGTTGATAGTAAGTTTACTAACTTACAATAAATTCTTCATTATTACTTTACATACTTATAACCCTTAAGCTTAAATGAGTTCTCTTAATTATCTTGTAGATGGAGTACAATGTACAGGAGAGCCAACGCACTTTCGAATTAGTTGGCTTAGTGATGTATTGACCCAAGTATTATCTAGACCCGAACACCCAGGACGTATCTGCGGGTAATCAAAATTCATAAAGCAGTCTCAGTACTTTAACCTAAATCGAAGTTCAAATAGAGATAATGAAGTACAATCAATGAGACGTGAAATAGAAGAATTAAAGACGTTAGTGTGTGGTCTATGTATGAAGAAAGATGTAGAGCTGTCGTTTGACCAAGAGAATGTGCCAATCGTTGACCAATACAATAGCTTTAAGACTTGTTGCTCTATCCAAGAAAAACAACATAGAGTGTCTGATCAGCCAACCATGCTAGTCGACAGTCAGGAGTATAAGCTCTATATTTTCGATGAACTTCATGATGAACAGTTGCTTGTTGGATTTGGAAGAGCATGGCTGGAGAGCCTTCCCACCGATACAGTCTATGGGATTCCACTGGGTGAAGGGAACGTGTGAGTGTTAATCAATGTGCCAAAATTAAAAAAAGCAGCATTACCTATTTTGACGTATAAGGCAACAACTATATAGGAGGCTATTCATGGGTTTGTTGCTTGGCCCAAAACATTAGTTGAGGTCGACACGAGTATGAACAAGGCAAGTCGAGGGCCTAGTCATGTTCTTGACCCAGCAGCTGAGAGAAAAAATGGCAAAAAATGCTTGGAAGAAAAACGATCGACTCTCGAACTGAGGTACAACAGGATGCGCAACAACATGAAGCTTTGTTCGACTTAAATAAAATGAACATAGAGATGAGGCCTCTGGCTTATTATGCACCTAGTTCCATGCATCAAGGTAATCAGATAGAGGTCCCAATTCCATACACGATCGTGGGTTTTGACATGCTTGTCTTTCTGGGCTTTAATGATATTTACGAGTTCATTAATTTACAAGAAATCGGTGTGAATTGTATATTAGTATACCTCAGGTATGTCATTTTATCTCTAAATTTTTTCTTATCTGGAAATTCTTCTATATCTCAGGCAGAGCAACAATTTTGATATACTTATACAGATATTTGGAGAAACTATGTAGGATTAACGGGCAAGATGAAAAGTTTGTGTTTGTATCTCCGACCTTGATCTCACCAGTTAGAACATATACTGAAGATGCTAGCATGAGAGAGCGAGCCGATCTTCTTGTAGGCTTTTTGTGTGAAGTACCAAAAGGATGACTTTATCTTGTGCCACATAACAGAGGAAGACATTGAGTTTTGGGAGTCATTGACCATGGGAGGATCTCGTCCTTTATTTTGATCCTCTTCGAGAAAACAAACAAGACGATTTTACTAATCTAATGAACATGTAAGTCAATTTTAATATGTTAATTTTTTATTTAATCTTAATTAGTTTGAATTTTACCAACTTGCTAGGACCCTAACGGATTGGAAGATTATGATCGGAGAAAGGATTAGAAGGAGACAAGACTATAAAGCGAAAACCTCGGATTGTCCTTATCGTCTCCAAGAAGGAAGAGTTGCATGTGGTTATTTTGTTTTACGTTTTATGAGGGACATAATATTGAATGGAATTGACGTACTTAAAAGTAAAGAATTTTTTACTTCTCATGATTTGGATTTGATTAGGAGAGAATGGACTAGCCATGTAATGCAATTAATTAATTATGATATGTAAACTTGTAATGTAATATATGGTACGTATTTTTACTTTGATATAATGTAGCTAATATCTTGGATCATGTATTGGATAATACACAGGTTAGGTCACCCGTAGGAAATCACCAAAAAATGCCAAAAAAATTTTTTGTTTTCAAGCAAAATTACACGACGATTTTGAGTGAAAACCATCATGTAGTTGACCTTAAGTAAAAGAAAATTTTGGCTTTTTTTCGTTGATTGTACACATTACACGACGGTTTTGAGTTGAAACTGTCATTTAATGTAATATTGCACGGCAATTTTTGGATGAAACTGTCATGTAATCTACAACATTACATGATAGTTTTGAGCTAAAACCTTCGTGTAATGTAGCCATTTTTCCGCATTTTGCTACTGTATTTCTTGATTCGACGATGGTGTTAATTATCGTGTAATATTGAGATACCACGACGGTGGTATCTTCCATGACGCTGGATTACACGATGGTTGTCTAACCGTCGTGTAAACTTTACACGACGGTTATCAACCGTCGTGTAAACTTTACACGACGGTTATCAACCGTCGTGTAACCGTAATATTTACTAGTGTACAAAGCTCAGTTTCACTAGTAAAAATTGTCGACTGCATGACGGTTATTAACTATCGTATAAAGTTTACATGATGGTTAGACAACTATCGTGAAATGTTTTTGAGACACCACGACGGTTAATAAACTGGCGTGGTATCTCAATATTACAAGACGGTTCACACTGTCGTTGAATAGAGAAATAAAGGTAGCAAATTTCGTAAAATTGAAAACTTTACACAACGGTTTAACTTCAAAATTGTCGTGTAAAGCATACATTATATGACGGTTTGGCATAAAAACCATCATGTAAAGGCTACATTACATGACGGTTTTGAACTCAAGAAGAATAACTCACAAAATGAATAAACATCAAAAATTGCTTCCAATTCGAACTTATCAAGGATTCCTCGTGACATTCAAATCGACTTATCAAACGGATTTTTCATAACAGTTTGTGACGTTTTCACCATACCAAGGTTCTCACTTTGCTAAGTATTACACGATGGTTTTGCTACAAAACTTTCATGTAATGTATCCATTACACGATGGTTTTGAAGCAAAACCGTTGTGTAAAAGCCACTTTACACCAGTTTTTGCATCAAACCGTCGTGTAAAGTCTATGTTACACGATGGTTTCGAAGCAAAACTATCGTGTAAAGTGGGCTTTGCATGAGATTTGGTGCAAAAACCATCATGTATAATCCGACATGAATTAAAAAACAATTTGGCATTTTTTGGTGATTTCCCACGACCCAGGATATGATTGACAAAATATTAGCTACATTCTATCAAAGTAAAAATATCATCCATTACATTACAAGTTTACATATCATAATTAGTGAATTGTATTATATTTCTAGCTTATTCTCCCCTAATCAAATCCAAATCATCAGAAGTAAAAAAAATTTTCTTTCAAGTACGTCAATTCCATTCAACACTATATCCCTTCAACGCTACATCCCTTATAAAACCTAAAATAAAATAACCACATTCAACACTTCCCTCTTGGTGGGGACAAGGAAGGTTCGAGATTTTCATTTTATAGTCTCGTGTCTTTCTAATCCCTTCTCCAGTTATAAGCTTCCAATCTGTTAGGGCCCTAGCAAGTTTGCAAAATTCAAAATAATTAAGATGCATATAATTAAGATTAATTCAAAAATTAATATATGAAAATTGACTTACACATTCATTGGATTAGTAAAATTATTCCGTTTCTTGTGTCGAAGATGATCAAAATAAAGGACTAGATCCTCCCATAGATCAATGACTCCCAAGACCCAATGTCTCCCTCTATTATGTGGCATAAGATAAAGTCATCCTTTTGGTGCGTCACACAAAAAGGTGACAAGAGCATCAGCTCGCTCTCTCAAGCTAGCATATGGAATATCTACTCTAACTAGTGAGATCAAGGTTGGAGACAAACACAAATTTCTCAGTTCGCCCGTTAATCCTATGTAGTTCCTCCAAATATCTACATAAGCATATCAAAATTCTTACTCTGGACGACATATAGAAGAATTTCTAGATAAAATAAAATAAAATTTAGAGATAGAATGACATACTTGAGGTATACTAATATATAATTCTTACTGATTACTTGAAAATTAATGAGCTCATAAATATCATCAAAGTTCAGAAATACAGACACGTTAGTACCATTGATCGTGTATGGTATTGGGACCTCTATCTGATTACCTTCATGCATGGAACTATGTGTATAATAAGCCAAAGGCCTCATCTCCATGTTCATTTTATTAAAGTCGAACAAAGGTTTTTGTTGTTGTGTATCTTGTTGTATCTCAGTTCGAGAGTCGATCAGTTTTTTGTAGCTTTTTTTGGCGTTTGTTTCCCTCAGCCGCTTGGTCAAGAATGTGACTAGGCCCTCGACTCACCTTGTTCATACTCGTGTCGAGCTCAATTAATGTTTTATGCCAAGCTACAAACCCATTAACAGCCTCTTCCACAGTTGTTACCTTGTACGTCGGAATATGTAATGCTGTTTTTTTTAATTTGGGCACATTGATTGACACTCGCAAGTTCCCTTCGCCAAGTGGAATCCCATGGACTGTATCAATGAGAAGGCTATCCATCCATGCTCTTACAAATACAACAAGTAACTGTCCACCATGAAGTTCATAGATAATATAGAGCTTACACTCCGAACTGTCGACCGGTATGGTTGACGGATCAAACACTCTAGGTTGTTTTTCTTGGAGAGAACAATTAGCCTTAAAGCTATTGTGTTGGTCAATGCTTCGCATATTCTCTTGGTCAAACGATGGCTTCACATATTTGTTCGCACATAGACCACGCACCAATGCCTTTAATTCTTCTATTTAACGTCTCATTGATAGTACTTCATTACCTCTATTCAAACTTCGATTTAGGTTGAAGTACTGAGACTGCTTTACGAACTTTGATTGCCCATGGATACGTCATGGGTGTTCGGATTTGGATAATGCTTAGGTCAATAAATCAGTAGTGCCAACTGATTCGAAAGTGCCTTGGCTCTCCTGTGTGTTGTGCTACATCAACGACATAATTAAAAGCATACATTATAAATAAATGTGTTATAAGTGGCTTTAGTGATGAAGAATTTATTATTAATTAGTAAACTTAATATTAACTCACCAACTTTTTGACATGATGGGTCCTTTAACTCTCCATCTTTGCCTATCTGTGAATCTAGCCATAACTTATCTCTTTTTTCCCATTTCCCAATCTTCTTAAACTGTAATTTAGCATCGTTAGTATATATGAATAATTAAATCGATAATTTGCCTATGATTTATTACAAACAATATTTAATCACATATCTTTTTTTTGGTTAAGCTTTCTATATCTGTCTTAACATCCTATTGATGTATTCATTATTGGTCCTTATGTCACTTCCATGATTTGAAAGTTGTTGGAAATGTAAGGATGTTCAATATTGAATGAATTTCACCCAATCATCTTCTTTTATATTGGGGTAATTGTCAATTACTTTTTAAGGTCATGTCCACACACTATCTTCTATTACAAAGTCCTCGACAAATGTCTTGTAAAGATCATGTCAAAAATTTCTTGTAGCTTCACCATATGATTTTAAACAAGTACTCCGAACGCTATCATCCACGGTGAAAGATGTAACAATTTCTTTTCAAAATATTTCTTTAAATCCATCCAAATCGCGGGATCTCCAATCTTTTATCCGTATTGGAACGTGCTCTCGAGTGAGCAGACCAATCTAGCTCATCAATTCATCACCATACTTCCCTTCCAGTTGTCCTTTCTCGTCAAATGTGACTTCAATTCATTTACCTCTTTTCCTTGCCATATGGACTTGTTTCATTAAAGTTGCCCATCATTTGCCATCAGCATTGTGATTAAATGAGTTTTTTATTCGTGCTCGTTCCTTTTTGCATTCTTCAACTCTATTTTGTGTCATTTTTTATTCCAACACTCACCTATATTTATTACAACACAAATATACAAAACAAGTATGGTGGACCAATTTAATCAAATCAAATTCGTATTCACCACCAAAAACGTTAACAAAACCAAGCACAATACACTACAAACCTAAAATGGCAAAAAATTGCAAAAAAGATTCATTTACAAATTTCACCAATAAAAAAACCGAATACAATACACTAGAAACTAATTCCATATGATTATCCAAAACAAAATTCCAATTTGACATTTCATCGAGCATGTGGTGGACAGAAAAAAATTTCATAGCATATTGTATTCAAATATCTTAAAATTCCAAAAAGTTGCACAAAAGATTCGTGTACATATTTCACCAACAAAAAAACCGAGCACACTACACTAGAAATTAATTTCATATGATTATCCAAAACAAAATTCTATTTTGACATTTCATCGAGCATATAGTGGGCGGAAAAAAAATTGAGTTAAATATTATGTATAAAATGCTAAAACCGTGCACAAAAGATTCATCTACAAATAGTAACAATTAAAAAACCAAGCAAACTACACTACAAATTACACTCCAATTAAGTTATTAAATAATTGTATGCTCGTACTTCTGTTAGAAAATAAGAAATTAAGCAATATATAAGTTACCTTGCCTTTCTTTAAAGAAAAATAGTCACGGCCTTGATGGGAACACCAGGAGAAAGTGGAGATGGCGACGGTGGCAGTGGAAAAAATAGAGAGAGGTTAGGGCGGAGGTGAGGTGACAGTTTGGGAAAAATCGAAAGAGTGGAAGGTGGTGGCAGCTGCATCACCAAAGCTTAAGAGAGAGGGGAGCATGGGGCATGGTCGACTGGCAGGTGAAGGAGATAGTGGGTAGGAGAAAACTTTGAGTTATCAAGAGGGTTGAAAATGAAAATGATGAGAAATGAACAAAAAAGTGGATTTAAGTTAAGGGATTACGTGCGAATTTCAATGTAAAAAATTTTAAAATTTTTGGAAGAATACACGACAGTTTGAACCAAAACTATCGTGTAATCTCTATTAAAAAGATTACAAGATGATTTTCTAAAACCGTCGTGTAATTTAGGGGTTACACGATGGTTTTGGGCTAAAACCGTAGTATAACCCTAGGATTACATGATGGTTTTCATCCAAAACTGTAATATCCGAAATTTTGATGACTCTAGATTTCCTTAGAAACAAGGAAAACCTAAGTCTGGATCAAGATTGGAATGGAATAACAGTATAAGTTTGAGTTCTCATTTAACTAGTAACGAGACTCAACAATAGACTACTTAGCCAAGTATAAGGCGTTTTAAGGAAAATGGCGTGATGAAATTTCATAATTTCATGTTGGTCAAAGTTTGACCAAGAAAGTCAAAATTGACCAAAAAGTCAATGGATTGACTAAGAACAGTCAAATGTATGACTGTACAGTAATAGGAAAAGCAGTATTGGAAATATACTGCGAAAATTGTCTTTTCGGACAAGATAGCTAGAATAAGCTATGAGATCACCCTAGAAAAATCAAGCACACTAAGTTGGATATCAAGGGCCAGATGGCTTTAAGAAATAAGAAAAAATTTTATACAGTCCGTTTTTACACAGATGAATTTTGGACTGTAGTACAGTATGAAAATATTGTGTTTAAGCAAACACAGTATTAGAAATATCTGTGTAGCAGAAAAATGGACTGAATATTGAGGAAAAGCCAAACAGGGCTTAATATGGATGACATCATCCTATCCTTAATTTATGACATCATAATTGGATTAAATAAGCTTGGAAAGAAAGCAAGGAAGGCTCTAGAAGAGATGACATGGCCGGCCACCTCAGGGGCAAAAATGCCAAAATTTTATCTTTAGGGGTTAAAGTGTGAATTTTGGAAAATTGATGATGTAAGCAAAGTGATGTCATCAAGATGATGTCATCAAGGTGAGATAAGCTTGGCTTGATCTCCAAGTAAGGGGCCGGCCACCTAGAGGGCATAAATGCAAGAATTTTAACTTTCGGGGCCAAAATGCAATTTCTGAAAAATAGGTGATGTAAGCAAGATGATGTCATCAAAATGATGTCATCATTTGCTTGGAGAACAAGGTGATGGCCGGCCAACATGCCACTTGGAAGGTCAAATTGTAAATATTTTGTGTTTTGGGGGCAAAAGTGTAATTTTGGATAAAAATGATGATGTAAGCATGAGGTAAGCACATGATGTCATCATGATGAGGTAAGCAAAACTTGGGCTCCAAGGCAACCAATGGCCAGCCAACACTTGTAGGGGTCAAAGTGCAAATATTTTTGCTTCAAGGACTAAAGTACAATTTTGGAAAAGAAATTAAATCCAAATTCAAGGACTTTTTAGCAATTTTGAAAGTTAAAAATCAGCTATAAATAGGGGTGAAGGGGGTCGGATTTCAGCTCAAAAAAATTGGGAAATGTCCCAAAACTATGGCAAAATTTTCCCTCACCCATTTTCTCTCTAAAACCGACCCTAGGAAGAGCAAAAAAAAATTGGTTGGCTGGATTTTTGGTAATGGCCAGACCTTGTGTGAGTGTGTGAGGCTCAATTTTATTGGCCAAAATTTTTGGAACCCCAATTGGAGGGGAGGCCGGTTGTGTGGAGCCAAAGAAAAAGGAAGAGCAAAGTCAAGTTGGAGGCCGGGTTTTTGAGCTTGTGGTGATCTGATTTTGGTGCAAGAGTGGCTGAAAAATTTTGGACTCCACTAGTCAAGGAGGAGGCCGGACGTAGTGGTAGCAAGGAGGGACCAAGGGTGAACCAAATCTAGCAAGCCAAACTTTGGGTGGAAGCTAGGTAAAATCCCTTAAACCCTACACTTTTCATTTAAATTTCAATTGAGAAATTTAAATGCATTTCAAGCAAAGTTTGTATGAGCATAAGCTCACTTTAATTCCCTGCCTTAGCTAAGAAAGTTAGAGTATGTGCTTGATTTAATTGGGGGTTATGGTTTGGTAGTTTCTATGTGCATGCTATGTGTTTGTGATATGGTTAGGGTTTGTTTTTTATATGTTGATGCATGGTGATGTTAGAAATTTTGATTAAAGAAAATTTATGCTAGAAAACCGCTGCATGTGTGTATTAGAGCTCCCGCGGTGGCTGGTCGAGCTAGATTCCACGTCTAGGACGTAAAACGAATTCTAAACCGAAAAACTGCCAGTTCGGGTGCCAACTGGCCAGTTTCGGGAAAAGTGAAATTTGAGGCCTTTAGAGGCCGAACTGGGTAAAACTTAAAACATAAAAGTTATTCAGGAGGGTTTTTCCTAGGGGACAGCGCGGGCAGAATCCCAAAATGAGACTCCAATGGTCTCTGTTTTTACAAAAATCCGTGACTGGTCTGCCCAGACCCAGTTTACAAGATCAGCCAATTTCAAACAAACACTGGCGCAAATACAAGCAGAACTGGATTTTTCTCAAAACACGAAAGTTTTAGGATTTTCGAGATCTAAAACTTTCGTGAAGAAAACTTTTTCAAATTCAATTCATATTTTTAAACTGACACGGATTTCTAAAGAGTGTGCAGGAAACAAGAAATTCCTGCACAGGATTTTCTAAAACAATGATGGACGGTAACCGGGAAGGATACCCGAGTTACGGGACGGGGTCTAAAGCTCAAGGTTGACTTAGGATAATTGTGCTAAGTTTGACTACCTCAAGGGTTACTCAAGGTAACCCAACAAGGTATAAAAAAAATTGTGTTGATCCTAAAACCCAAAAGATTATGAATAAAAATGACAAGGCATAGACTAGGATGATAACCTAATACTATTCATGTTTGTATTGGGCCGGATGCCCTTAGGTTACTCTAAGTAACCAAACAAGTTATCATGAGGTAATAAAATTAATATAGGAGGGACATATGACTAGGGTTACTATTAAGGTTGGTTAAGGATACCAACATTGCATGAAAAGATTTACGGTAAGATAGGCTAATCCTTATCTTACACCCTAATTGAAACAGGAATAGAACCTGTCGATATACCTTGACGGAATATTAGATCAAGTTTCAAGAGCATAGGAAACCAGGTAAGTACAAACCTCACCTACAGTATGGAAAATAGTAAGCTATTTTCAAATATATGATTTGATGCCATGTTATGCTATGCAATGTCATGTTATGCTATGCAATGCCATGTTATGCTATACAATGCCATGTTATGTTATGCAATGCCATGTTATACTATGTCATGCTATGTTATGATGTTAAGTTATGCTATGTCATGTCACGTTATGCCATGTTATATCAAGTTATGCCATGCCTAGTCTCATGTACATCATGATTATTAAGATCACATGTAAAGATTCTTAGTCTTGAAAAAAAAGAGATAACAAGACTAAGACTAAACCAAGTCAAGTAAGGTGTCGTACCAACCTCCTGTTGATGCAGGAGGATCATGTATGTTTCAAGTTATAATTATCAACCTTCCGTCGATGCGTGAAGGTCATGTTCATATTTTCCAGAATGGTTAAGGGCCTTGCAAACCCTGACGTTCTGAGGATGCGCGCTTTTGGTACGTACACTAAGGGCCCACATGTTAAGCAAGATAATAAGTTCAAGTGCATAAAAGATTCATAATTGGACATAATTGGTTCATGCATAAGTTATGCAATATTTCTTGTGTTTTGTGAGATTATGTTTGTACTTGCTGGGCGAAAGCTCATCAGTATATTCCATACTGTAGGTAGATGCCTGCAGCTTTACTTGGTGGGCTATGGAGACGATGAAGCAAGTGAAGGGCGGTATGGGATACCACTACGCAAGATTTTCCGCAAATTGTTTAAATTATCAAGTTGTATATATATGTTTTAAAGAATATGTACAATGTTGTATATGCAATGTTTTTAAGTTGTGATTTTAAAATAAAGTTTTAAAGTTTAAAGAAAGAAAAAAAAAATTTCTGAAATTTTCTGTAAGGTTAAATATCTAAGTATAAGGTTTAAGTTAAGCAAGTATGGTAACGGCCCACGTTCACGTAAGGACGCCCCTGCGTGGAACGGTCGGGACGTTACAGTTATGATGGAATGGAACGTTAGTCGGGGCGTTACAAAAACTGTCATGTAACCCTAGGTTTACATGACGGTTTCAACCAGAAATTGTCATGTAATCTAAATACACTTTTTTCAGCTCCTTTTTTTTTTTTTTTTTTTTTCTATCATCCCACAATCTAATACCCCGTGTATTATTTAAATAGTGACCTAAACGGCCATAGAATTGATCGTTGTTCAACATTAACATTCAATATAGATCAAGTAACTTAACAAACTAAATCTAATATATCTTAAATTAAAATAAAATAATAATAATGTACAAATGATAAAATATTCAAGTTTTACTCTTTTTTTTTTTCTTTGTTTTCTCAACACGTGTCCATTTAATATCGAGTCAAAGCAAGTGAGAAACATCATCATCGAAATCATCAATCTTTTCAACCAGTGGCAATCCCTTTGTGAATGATAGAATGTCAGAGCAATCTTCCTCATCTTCTTGACCATCACGAATCATTTTCTGCTTCATCGACACAACTAAGGACAACTCTAAATTATTAGAATCCGTTATATAAAATACTTGGATTGCTTGTGATGTCATAATGAATGGATCATTTTTGTATCCCAATCGTCTAAAGTCCACTTTGATGCCATCACTGTCCATCCTAATATAATTTTTGTCGGCCAACTTGCACTTAAAGCTTGCTACATGCAATCCGCAATAATCAAGTTCCTAAACATCTTTAATGAAATCAAAGTAGTTCATGGTTCCATATACTGGATTCTTGTCCTTTGTAGATGAAATATGCATAGCCTTAGAATGAATACTAATACCATTATTTTAAACGGGATGCTTCTCATCTCTTTCATGAGTGTAAAATATATAACTATTGACAGAGTATGATATATACCATATAACTATCACCGATGGTCCTCTAGCTTAGGTTCATTAAGTCTTGCAAAAACCAGCCTTCTGAAAGATATGTCTTTGTATCCGCAGATAAAAGGTCCGATTGTGTTCATCTTGCAACTACTTTTCATTTCTTCCTCTTCTTGTATTTGCATCTCTTAATTCCTACAGGTGAACCTCAATAAAAGCCTCCACTTCAACCCTATTATGTAACGTATAAAGACAAGCTTGCTCCTATTCACCTCGATTTATCGAATAAGGAATGTTGATGGATAGTCCTTTCGAGTCAATGTATGTAGTCTTTAGTAATCTAATCTCTTTCACATTGGACAAATATACGGAGCAAAATTCGACTAATTCCTCCACTATGTAGCTTTCTCCTATACATCCTTCCGGCCTATTTCGCTTTTTGAATCTGATTATAGCGACTGTAGTGAAAATGAATCAATTACCTTTGTTAAAACTAGATAATTGTAAATCTCACATCCTTTGTTAAAACTCCTCGCAAGGCGAACGGTAATAATTATTGCGTCAAAATATGATAATCATATGTTTTCATTCCAATCAGCCTCAAATCCTTCATAGACACCAATATTTTCAAGTTGGAAGAATACCCGTTGGGTACTTTTATAGAAGTGAGCCTTTTATAAACTTTCTTTTTTCTTATCTTCATAATGTGCACTTTACCAAAGGTAAGTAAGTGACATTCCCTTTTTCGTAGGGAGCAACTTAAGTCTAATCTTTAAATCCTTAAGATTTAACCATGCTTTTTCACCATTTTTGCTCTTCTTAGGAATGTCAAGCAACATGTCCACTATTGATTCACAAACAATTTTTCTCAATATACATGACATTCAAGCAATAAAGAACAAAAAGTGACCTCCAATATGGAAGTTTATAAAAGATTGACCTTTTTTTCCAAGGTCCATCAACCACCGGATCCTTGTTACTCTGTTTTCTTTTCCCAAGCACTACTTTGAAATCTTTAACCATCTCGAAAACCTCTTCACCCGTCAAAACACAGGAAGGGATTTTTTTCTTTGATATTACCATCGAAAGTCTTTTTCTGTTTGCGGTATCAATTATTTTTTAGTAAAAATCTCCTATGACCAAGATAAACGGTTTTCTTATCATTTTTCAACCGGATAGAAGCTGTTTCTTTCATACAAATGAAAAAACCCATATAACTTTTTACTGAATATCCAGATAGGTTTTCATAAGCGAGAAAGTCATTAATTGTCCATATCAATATTGCACGAAGTGTGAATGTCTCTTGATGGTAAGCATCTCTAACTTCGATCTCCTTTTCCCATAAGCTCTTTAGATCATCGATTAGTGGTGTCAAGTATATATCAATGTCATTCCCTCATTGTTGAGGACCAGAGATCAATAAAGTTAATATCAAGAACTTCCGCTTCATGCTCAACTTCGGAGAGAGATTATAGTTGACAAATATGATGGGCCAAGTACTATGCCTACTACTTATATTACTATGTGGGTTTATTCCGTCCACTGATAAGCCAAGACGTAGATTCTATACTTCCACATTAAATTCAAGATGATCGTCATCAAAGATCTTCCATTGGGTATATCAGCTAGATGTCTAAGTAAGCCATGTTTAACAAGTTTATCATGATGCCAAGTCAAATTCTTAGCATAATCAGCATTATAGAATAAACGCCGCAAATGTGACACCGGAGGAATATACCATAACACTTTTATTGGCACTCCTGTGCTACCATTCATTGGCTTTTTGCCCTTCTTCCATCTTGACTCCTTACAAACCGGACATTCATCTAAATTCTTATAACCCTTTCAGTTAAGGATGCAATCATTTGGACATGCATGAAGTTTTTCATATTCCATTCCGAAAATGCTCAACGTCTTTTTAACTTCGTATATACTAGGCGGTATTTCATTATCAACCAGTAGAATATCTCTTACAAATTCAAAAAGACTAGAATTTGTCCACCCTTCCGATGCCTTCTTGTTCTATAATTTGACCAATGCAAGCAATTTCGCACATTTAGCACACCCGTCATACAAGGGTATCTCGACATTATTCATCATTGCATCAAATAACTCCAGACGATACACAAAGTATTATTCCAAATCATTAACCATATCAAACAAATCATCTCTTATATCTTTCTCAACAATAGGTTCTTCTCCTTTGCTCTTCATTGTTGGATTCAAATAAATTTCACCATTTAAATACCATAGTTGGTACAAATAAATAATCCCACGGGCAATCAAATATCTTCTAACTATATCAACTGAATGAGATCTATGATTTCACAATCCACACAAAGGCATCGAATCTTATCATTTTTCATGTGAGTTTTGATAAATGACAAAAATTCTTTAGCATCGTCTTGATATTTTCTAGTCAATCTATTAGCCCACATTTATTTTCGATCCATTTGTAAGAACCCAACCTAAATCCAAATTAAAAATCATGCAATTCATTCAATAATCAAGTTTTTGTAATTAAAATAATACATATTAAGCTTTGGACATAATTTAACAAATCATACTTAAAAGAAATGAGAATCTAAAGTTTTAGTTATCTAAAATATCTACAATGAATTGATACAAATTAAATAACTCAAAAGAATAAGTAATAATCACTACTTACAAATAATGACTATAAGAGAGTGTTGGTTTGGTGGAAGGTAGTAACGACGTTGAACGGCAGTGGAGAATCTGGTTTTGTAGGTTTCTGTAATGTTTTCACGGTTGTGAAACTATTCTGTAAGATAAAATAAGAGCTAATAAGGATTGTAAAAATTGAGAGATTATACGATGATTTACCAAAAATCATCATGTAATGTTAGAGATTACACGATGATTTTTGGTAAATCATCATGTAATCTCTCAATTTTTATAATCATGTAAACAAACCATCGTGTAATATTGGGTTTACACGACAGTTTTTCAAAACCGTCATGTAATTAGGTGTTCAACAACTGTTTTTGTAAAACCATCGTGCATTCTCCATTGTCTAATCCAATTTTTGTAGTAATGTTTCTACAAAACCTCTACAAGCGATGAAATCATTCAATTAGTCGAGAGCCAGTCAACCATAACATAGAGGCCACTGTAAACTCTGCAAAGACACAGGTTCAATGGAACTAAAACTCTGATCACACCATGAGAAACGACAAGTGGATGAACAACACAAACACAAGACAGAGGTGGAAGAACCACCCTTTTTATTCCAAACCAACCACAAAAACACACTAACAATAAAGAAAAACATAAATACAACGTCATAAAACAATCATCTCAGGCTCTACAGCTCCACCACTATGTACCACTTCATCGGAGAAAAATGTAACAATCAAGTTTTCAGATCCAGAGCTTAACAATCGGGTTTTCCGAATATCCATCGCCGCCACCACTATCCGCCTCTCACCCAGAGGTTCACCGTCCCCTAAAAAACCCAATTGGCACCAAAGCCAAACACCGATCTCATCTAAAATCCCAAAGGCTCTCTATCGGCATGATCTCTATTGCCATCTGCAGGGCCATCTGCAGCCTATGATCTAGCCAGAAACCAGCAAGCTAGCAACAGATATGACCAGATCATGGTCACTCCACCTTATCTAAGCCCCCATGTGACGACATCTGGCCAAACACCATGAGTTCCTCACCTCCTGTTCCCCTTCATCCAAAGAACCCTCAGAGAAAAACCAATGAGCCCATCCCCCCTTTTATCAACTTATGGTGTCATTGAACCAGGACATCGTCAAAGACACGTAGTCGTGCACCCGTTATATCCCAGTCAATTGTGGAGAGAAGTGCTCTAGAGGAAACCCGAGTCTCAAAAATCTTTTCCTCTTCTTCTCTCACTAGCTTCTCACTCTCTCGGATCCACACAATACTTTTTTTTTCTTTTAAAATTTAAATTGTGAATCCTTTCAAATAGGGAACTTGTAAACAGCAATTGAGTAATATTTAATTAAAATTTTAAAAAACTGAATATTAACTAGCCAGTTATAGTTATTAAGACCCTCTTCTATTATCTACTACTTGTTAGCCACTTGCGTAGCACGTGGGAATAATTTTATATCCTCAATCCATATTTTAAAATTTTGATTGTCATGCTATTATTTTTTCTACTTTATTTATTAATTATATCTCTTTGAGTTAAATAACTATTAAGATATGTTTTCACTCATAGTTCAAAAATACAAATAATTCCAACACTGCACACACATGTTTACGCATATTTAATCTCATTAGTTCAACATTAGCCTCCACAATAATAGTCCAAAAAGACTCCAAATGAGTAAACTCACTAAAAATTAAATAAAGGTATCAAATTTAAATTGGAACGTGTGCACATAACAATACAATAAACAGAGCATGGAAAAAAAAAAAAAAAGGAAATAAACATAAGAAAAATTTTAGATGGGTGAAAGGAAGGAATAACGGAGGCAATTTAAAGAGCAAATGACTTAGAAGTTTATATGAGAAAATTGTATTTAAGAAGAATTCAAGTAAAAGATATTAAAGAAAACAATATTCCAATGATACACATAAAAAATATGTTTTTTAATGAATATTAAAATATATAAAAGTTAAAGATATTTTAATGGCCTTTCTGAAATAAATAAAATGACAAAATAAACACAGCTGAAAGATATTTATAAAGAGGGCTGCAAGAAAAAGACGTCTAAATAATATAGTATTAATAAGGGTGGGTAACATTTGTTGAATGGCATTTGTTTCATAGGATCTTTCCTGAAATAATCTTCAACTCCGCATTCCCTTTCTTGCAATGCGAGAGGAAGGACATCTGTTGTACTAGTCAGGGTAGGCGTCCAGGACAGTGGTATCAGAGCCCTGGTGTACCTACATACGGTTATAGGTTAAACATACTTCGAAAAGTATATCTTTCGCTAAGACATGGAAACCCAAAACACTCAGGAACACTCTTGCCCTCTTTATTCAAATCCAGAAATGTCCATACAACCTACTTCTGATCCTTTCTCTCTTGCCTCTCCTTCTATTAGAAAATTTACTTCTTCAAAGTTAAGTTTTCTTTATGAGTTTAACTACCTTCCAGAAGAATAGAAAATTTCTTCTGAAGAACTTCTTCTCATTAACCCCTATCAAGCTTTCGTTAAACCCCCAAATGTTTTGTCTAGAACCATTAAACAGATAGTAAAATCCTCTCCCAAACGAGTTAAAGAATATGTTCAGTCCACTAAATTCAGCCAGTGTAATCTTCCAGCCACCAATCAGGAACACTTTGTGTCTCTGGAGATTCCTCCAGAATTTCCACCACAGTGGTTACAATAGAAGTTTATTCACCTCCACTTTGGTGCAGTAAGACTCGCTCTCATCTTTCATGGAAGAAAATGACTTCCAGTAGCTTCTCGCATAGTACTATTGGACTCCATATATAAAAGATATAGGGATGCTATCATAACAACGGTGCAAACAACTCTAAATGCAGGAACTGTCATCACAATGGTCTTCCATAACTTCTGCATGTCTCTACAGGATCCAACTCTTTTGAACGCACTCAAAGTTTAGATACAGATCACAGGGATCGACATGGACCCCAACTCCATCGCATCAACACTCCAGTACCAAATGGTGTATAGAATCCAAAATCATGCTATGGATCTTACACTCCCGGGAACTAATGATGCCTTACACATCATGACGGATACACAGAATACACCAGTATGCTCACAAATTCCTCAACAGATCACGACGGAGGAATTGAAGAAAATGGTACCGACCTCATGGATTACCAACTATGAGAAGCTCCACAACTCTCATACTCCTATCCAATCATCGGAAGCAACCTTCACCACTCAGGAGGATGGATCAACACTGATCACCTTCAAGAAACCACAGCAAGCTCCCACAGTCTCTTTCCCACATAATACATGATGACTCCAGCATCTCCAAAACAACATATGGAGATTCTTTCCTTCAAGCCAAATGGACAACCACAATATGCAAGAAAATCCCAAACAAGACACTGTTACTAGGATGAATGCTACTGTCCAGCTTATATTAAGGAATACGACCATGGAGACTATCCAGCTCGACCCAAGAAGATCAGCTCGGGTAAGAAGCTCAAAAAAAGGTACCAGGACGATGATAGACAAGTTGGAACACTCGGACAACCGTCAGGGAAGTTTGACTACCTGGTCACTTACTCCCCTCCTCCAAGGACGTCCAAACCAATCAAACCAGCAGGATGGGATGAAGATTCAGATGACCATCTAAGGAAATTACCTCCACCATCATCTCCACCAACAGTACCTGAAGTACTACCCTGTTACAAACAGGCCCAAAAATACTTACGGAATAAACATCTGCGCTCTCAACCAGCAGACTCTTCCCCAAGTTCACATGATGACGTCAACATCAGAAGGAACTTCCTACGAGGATGACTGTCCTACTCTTCAAGCAGCAACAACAAAGGATGGATCAGAGACTCGCCAACCAAAAGTGCTTAACCCCAGAATTGTTGAACTAGATGGATCAAAAAAGAAAGTAAGCCCAGCTGAAGCAATCCTTAATTGGCATTTAGAGAACCTTATAGCCCAGAATAAGGTCCTCCAAAAGATAGATCACAAGATCTCTCAAGTGGAGTCTAAGATTGATCAGTCTAACATTGGACTTATGAAATCACAGACAATCATAGAGAGACTTGAAGCACAGATCCAGACTCTGCATCAGGAACTCATGAGACTTGCCAAAACCTCTTCCTTTTCTACCAGATTATTTACTGAAAGGGAAGCAGAGATGAAGTCACTCCAGACTCAACTAGTTGCTCTACAAAGACAAACACACACAGGATTCTCACCGCCAAGCTCAGTACCATGGCAGTTTGCTACCATCCCAAAGTAGGAACAACCACTTCCTATTGTCCCTCATAAAGAAGACCACATCCCAAGACTCAAGAGACTTCTTGAAGAGTATGATGCTCTCAGAAAACTAAAAGGGAAACAAAAAGCAAAGGAGTCAACCTCTACTCAAATGATGGTACAAAGGCAACCACAGAATCCTCTGACTCAGATAATCGAAGATCACTGCAACCATGAGCAACCACAGATTCAATATCAACAACAGGATGATTCTTCTTCACAAGAGGAAACTGTCCCAGAAGTTTCAGAATGGACCTCTGAAGCCTCTTCTCTAGAAGAGAAAGAAGAACCTGAATCTCCACCGCCTATCATGATAAATCAACCTACGGATGAACGAACAGTGACAGAGATATCTGAAGAAGAAGTGAGTCAACCACCTCAAAGACAAAACCATGATGTTAAGTCAACAACAACTGGTGCCAAAGTACAAACCTTCACTCTAGAAGATATCCCTCCCTCTAAATGGAGAGATAGATCCCGAGAGTTTAAGGCGTACTTAGTTCTCCAATTACAGAAGCCTAATGCCCAGACAAGACAAATCTTACTTGACTTTGTGTCAAGATTACTTGGATCCTCCGAGACTGGTGGATGAGATTAGGAGAATACATGCAACTAATGTTCCTTCAGACAGAATCAATTGAAGGAGCACTGACACAAATGTATTCAGAATTCTGTGGAGAAGAAGATCAAGTCGTTGAACAAACCAGAACAGCTTTCAGACTCTGACTCAGATCAAAACCAATCAGAATCAGATTCAGATTCTGAACACAACAAAGCTTTTCAGATGAATGCTGTTAATCTAGAACAAAAGGCCCCTATGATCAAAATGAAGGTCATCCCTTCGAAGTTTGCAAACCCCATCAGGGTTGCTGCTTTCTTTAATACATCGTACTCTATGATGAACCCAGACATCTTGCCTCCATCATACTGGAAAAAGAAGAAGCAATTCTTCAATGTAGCTATTGGAGAAATCTTCTGTACAGAGCTAATAAGCAAATCCATTAAATTGGAATTCTTCCCAGAATGCTCCATAATCCATAAGATTATTGGAACAAAACTACCTGGAAATGATATAATCATTGGATTCGATCTATACAGTAAGATACCAGGATTAAAAATCCAACCACAAGGTCTGGCGTATAAACAGAACTTCACGGAATGGGAAACAATTCCCAACTACTTCCAAGTACACTAAGATCCCTACCAAGAGATCAAACGGAAACTAGTAAAGCACTCCTATGCTACCAGTCATTCAGAATTCCTCCAGAAGACTAACAATCCACACTGGAAGAATACAGAGTTCTTCGTTACACTGCCCTTCAAGAAAAACGAAGACATCAACCCAACAAAGGCCAGCCATCTAGGAATGAATCCTGAACATAAAAAGATGACAGAAGAAGAATATCTACAGCTCCTACAACAAGGATTGATTAAAGAGATGACATCACCATGGGCATGTCATTCGTTTTATGCCAATAAACGCTCAGAATATGTTCGAGGTAAACAAAGGTTGGTAATCAACTATCAACCTCTCAACCATTTTTTGGCCAATGATAAATTCTCGTTACTAAACAGAAACACCTTGTTTTCAAATCTATCGAATGCCAAAATATTTTCAAAGTTTGATTTGAAAGCAGGCTTCTGGCAATTAGGACTCAGACCAGAAGATAGGCCCAAAACAGCCTTCTTCATACCCAATCATCACTACCAACGGACTGTTATGCCATTCGGCCTCAAAACAGCTCCATCACAATTCCAGATGGCTATGACCAGAATCTACAGTCCAATCCTAAATCAGGCCCTCATCTACATAAATGACATTCTCCTGTTCTCACCTACATAGGAAGCCCATCTAAACCTTTTGGCCCAATTCGAGTTCATTACAAAAAAACATGGTGTAATGCTCGCTGAAAAGAAGATGATACTTACACAGCCCAAAATTGAGTTTTAAGGATTGACACTCACTGACGGACGATATGAGCCACAACCTCATGTAGCCCAAGAACTGATAAAATTTCCTGATCAGCTCATAAGAGTCCATGTCCAACAATTTCTTGGGATAGTAAATTATCTCAGAGATTTTGTTCCACAGATGGCCCAATATACAGCACCCCTTGAACAGATGCTCAAGAAGGACCCTCTAGCATGGACCACAATCCACACAGAAGCAGTTCAATAGCTCAAAGATAAGATGAAGACCTTGCCACCTCTGAAGATTCCATCAACAGGAAAAAGGATACTTCAGACAGATGCAAGCCACAAGCATTGGGGAGCAGTGCTTTATGAGAAAGATAAACAGGGTAAAAGACACATATGCGGATATAAAAGTGGAACCTTTAAGGACACTCAACTATACCACCACTCCACATTCAAAGAACTCCTGGCTATCAAGCAAGGAATTCAGAAGTTCGAGTTCCACTTGATTGGACACCACCTCCTAGTCGAGACAGACTTTGCCGCCTGAAAAGTTATGCTAAAGTTCAAACCCAATAAAGCGCTAAATGCTCAGCTCCTTAGACTAGCCGCGTGGTTTTCATAGTATTCCTTTGATATTTCTCATATTAAAGGAAAAGACAATATCATCCCTGACTTCCTTTCTTGGCCCTCTATAAATATCATCATTCACCGAAATCAAACAATACCACTCATCTTCAGCATAACCAAAACACCAGACCCAATGGCCTTTTCATCTTCCTTCTCCTCAAATCTCGTAGCAATCTTCCCTCCTACTTTCCCGAAGGATGCTACAAAAATAACCCTCTCTAAAAATCTAAAAGAAAAAGTCATTGAACAAGCTCAGCTTCTCCAGAAAACCCTCATAAGGATATATGGAGAACAAATAGTCCAAGACCTCACCTTCCATCCCACATATCATTTTGCCAAAATATTCCCTCTCCGAGAAGCATGGTATATGCTAACACTAATGTCTCATTTCTTCTGGTATCTAGCCAGCTTCTATACCATCGCCATTGAAGTCCACACAGTACCCCTCCTTACTTCTATCAGAAGTTTCAAATAGAACCCAAACTTCCATAGACCATACAAGTCTCAGATGAACCTCCTTTCATGATTTGCCCTACTAAGCATTTGGGAAGAATACTTGTCCCAGGAATGGAATAGATTCAAGATAAGGTACTAGTACCTTAAAATAATCCCAGCAGAAGCAATAGACCGGTGTTATACCATCTTCTTTATCAGTCTGAACTGTAAGAAGATAGGAAAGAAAGACACAGGTTATGCCCCACGCATAGAAATATATGGATCTCAAGAATGGCCTCTCTCTCTCGACAATCCACAACACATTGAGAAGAACCTATTCATTGCGAACCATACCATTCCAGATGAATGTTGGCCCAACCCTGAAGAAGATGCCCCATGGGAAAGTTTCCCTGCATTATACATGGAAAAAATAAAGAAGATTCTTGATGAAACAAATAACCCAGACACTTCATCTTCAACGTCAGCAAGTTTAACTCCTAAAGCAAGCCAGCCTGAAGCAAGTCAACCAATCTGGTTCCAGTCTGAAGGACCCTCTTTTGAATAAGAGTTCCAGTTCAGATAGTTTGCAAACGACCTATACGAGTTCTCTCAACAGTCATGGGAATACTCCTTCAGATTCTAAACAGAAGGCCTAGCCAATCTAGGAATTGCTAAATCACCTCCAGAGGTCACACAGACCTGTAAGATCCGTTACAATCTTACTTCCCCAGAAACACATATAGTTCCAAGACCAGATACCCAACAACTCTGGTTCATAGACGAAGACTGGGAAGATCCAGACATCAGAGAAGAAATTCTCAGAATCATTGACGAGATCGAAGCTCTAGATACAATAGACCGAGCTGCAAAAATGGAAAAGGAAAGAAACACAAAGAGACATCACTAGTAACGTCAGTAGACCCCAACACGTCAGCCATGACGTATCCAAACACCCTACGTAAGCCCTTACGTCAGCTTCACACAAACCTATGCACTTACGTTAGCCTCCACTACCTTCGAAGCACCAAGCGAGCTGCTCAGAAAAATAATTTTATTTTGTCTATTAGTGTCGGTGTGCATGTGATAGTAAAAGTTGTAAGCCGCCCTACTTTTTACTTTTCTTTGTTGGCCACATGTTTTTGGCCCGTGATTTTTTTTTCTTTTTATCCTGTCGGTCACCTGTCAGGCCTCGAATAATTTAGCTTTACTATTTGTAAGATTAGTTTGAATTCTGGATTTGAAGTCTGAGGCTTGTAATCCTTCCCATATAAGGAACTCTCCCTTTCCTCGAGAAAGCAGAGTCAATTGTAACAAAAACCAGTATAAATAAAAATCCCCCTTTTCAAAAATATTTTTCCAGAATCCCAATCATGTCTAGCTAAACCTCTCTCTGATATACTTTAGGAGTCCCTGTGTAGTTTATAACCTTGAGTAGCGGTCTAGGTATCTTGGTTCTGCTGGTAAGATATTACCAATCATTACACTAGTTTAGTTAGTATAGTAGATGTCCCTTGAAATTTCCAGTCAACCCTCTTTCCTTGTTAAGATTAGCTATTTCATTAATAGGAAAACTCAAAAAGATCTAAAGGGATGTTCGTGCTTGCCCAAGCTAGGTGTGCCGTCAAAGAGCCAATACATCCTAAGGATTTATTGAGTTTGTCCTTGAGGTGAGATAGAGATCTTGAACGAGGTCGAAAGATGCTTGGAACAAACATTTGTTGAACGGCATTTGTTTCAATGTGAGAGGAAGGACATCTGTTATACTAGTCAAGCTAGGCGTCCAGGACAGTGGTATCAGAGCCCTAGTATAGTTACATAGGGTTATAGGTTAAACATATTCCGAAAAGTATATCTTTCCCTTAGACATGGAGACCCAAAACACTCAGAAACACTATTGCCCTCTTCTTCAAACTCAGAAATATCCATACAACCTACTTCTGATCCTTTCTCTCTTCCCTCTCTTTCTATTAGAAAATCTACTTCTTCTAAGTTAAGTTTTCTTTATGAGTTTAACTACCATCCAGAAGAACAGAAAATTTCTTCTGAAGAACTTCCTCTCATTAACCCCTATCAAGCTTTCGTTAAACCCCCAAATGTTTTGTCTAGAACCATTAAACAGATAGTAAAATCCTCTCCCAAACGAGTCAAAGAATATGTCCAGTCCACTAAATTTAGCCAGTGTAATCTTTCAGCCACCACTCAGGAACACTTTGTGTCTCTGGGGATTCCTCCAAAATTTCTACCACAATGGTTACAACAGGAGTTTACTCACCTCTACTTTGGTGCAGTAAGACTCGCTCTCACTTTTCATAGAAGAAAAGGACTTCCAGTAGCTGCTCTCATAACACTGTTGGACTCTAGACATAAAAGATACAGGGATGTTGTCATAGCAACGGTGCAAACAATTCTAAACGCAGGAACCGTCATCACAATGGTCTTCCCTAACTTCTGCATGCCTCTGCAGGATCCAACTCTTCTGAACGCACTCAAAGTTCAGATACAGATCACAGGGATCGACATAGACCCCAACTCCATCACATCAACACTCCAGTACCAAATGGTGTATAGAATCCAAAATCATGCAATGGATCTTACACTCCCGGGAACTAACGATGCCCTACACATCTTAGCGGATACGCAGAATGCAACAGTATGCTCAAAAATTCCTCAATAGATCACAATGGAGGAATTGAAGAAAATGCTACCGACCTCATGGATTACCAACTATAAGAAGCTCCACAAGTCTCATACTCCTATCCAATCATCGGAAGTAACCTTCACCACTCAGGAGGATAGATCAATACTGATCACCTTCAAGAAACCACAGCAAGCTCTCACAGGTCTCTTTCCTACACAATACATGATGACTCCAGCATCTCCAGAACAACATATGGAGATTTTTTCCTTCAAATCAGAGAGACAACCACAATATGCAAGAAAATCCCAAACGGGACACTGTTACTGGGATGAATGCTACTGTCCAGCTTGTATTAAGGAATACGACCATGGAAACTATCCAGCTCGACCCAAGAAGATCAGCTCGGGTAGGAAACTCAAAAAAAGGTACCAGGACGGTGATAGACAAGTTGAAACACTCAGACAACCGTCAGGGAAGTTTGACTACCTGGTCACTTACTCCTCTCCTCCGAGGACGTCCAAACTAATCACACCAACAGAATGGGATGAAGATTCAGATGACCATCCAAAGAAATCATCTCCACCACCATCTCCACCAACAGTACCTGAAATACTACCATATTACAAACAGGCCCAAAAATACTTGCGGAAGGAAGGAATAAACATCTGCCCTCTCAACCAGCAGACTCTTCCCCAAGTTCATATGATGACGTCAACATCAGAAGGAACTTTCTACGATGATGACTTTCCTACTCTTCAAGCAGCAACAACAATGGACAGATCAGAGACTCAGTAACGAAAAGTGCTTAACCCCAGAATTGTTGAACTAGATGGATTAACAAAGAAAGTAAGCCCAACCGAAGCAGTCCTCAATTGGTAGTCAGAGAACTTTATGGCCTAGAATAAGGTTCTCCAAAAGATAGATCACAAGATCTCTCAAGTGGAGTCTAAGATTGATCAGCCTAACATTGGACTAATGAAATCACAGACAATCATAGAGAGACTTGAAGTGCAGATCCAGACTCTGCATCAGGAACTCATGAGACTTGCCAAAACCTCTTCCTTTTCTAACAGATTATTTATAGAAAGGGAAGCAGAGATGAAGTCACTCCAGACTCAACTAGTTGCTCTACAAAGACAAACACACACAGGATTCTCACCGCCAAGCTCAGTACCATGGCAGATTGTTACTATCCCAAAGCAGGAGCAATCACTTCCTGTTGTCCCTCACAAAGAAGACCACATTCTAAGACTCAAGAGACTTCTTGAATAAGATGATGCTCTCAGAAAACTAAAGGGGAAACAAAAAGCAAAGGAGTCGACCTCAGCTCAAATGATGGTACAAAGGCAACCACAGAATCCTCTGACCTAGATAATCGAAGATCACCGCAACCATGAGCAACCGCAGATTCAATATCAACAATAGGATTATTCTTCTTCACAAGAAGAAACTGTCTCAGAAGATTCAGAATGGACCTGGATGCCTAGCCTGACTAGTACAACAGATGTCCTTCCTTTCGCATTGCAAGAAAGAGAATGCGGAGCTGAAGATTGTTTCAGGAAAGATCCTATGAAACAAATGCCATTCAACAAATGTTTGTTCCAAGCATCTTTCGAACTCGTTCAAGATCTCTATCTCACCTCAAGGACAAACTCAATAAATCCTTAGGATGTGTTGGCTCTTTGACGGCACACCTAACCTGGGCGAGCACGAACATCCTTCTAGATCTTTTTGAGTTTTCCTATTAACGAGATAGCTAATCTTAACAAGGAAAGAGGGTTGGCAGGAAATTTCAAGGGACAACTACTATACTAACCAAACTAGTGTGATGATTGGTAATATCTTACCAGCAGAACCAAGATACCTGAATCGCTACTCAAGGTTATAAACTATACAGGGACTCCTAAAGTATATCAGAGAGAGGTTTAGTTAGACATGATTGGGATTCTGGAAAAAATATTTTTGAAAGGGGGGATTTTTATTTATACTGGTTTTTGTTACAATTGACTCTGCCTTCTCGAGGAAGGGGATAGTTCCTTATATAGGAAGGATTATAAGCCTCGGACTTCAAATCAAGAATTCAAACTAATCTTACAAATAGTAAAGCTAAATTATTCAAGGCCTGACAGGTGGTCGACAGGATAAAAAGAAAAAAAAAATCACGGGCCAAAAACATGTGGCCAACAAAGAAAAGTAAAAAGTAAGGCGGCTGACAACTTTTACTATCACATGCATTCTGACACTAATATACAAAATAAAATTATTTTTCTGAATAGCTCACTTGGTGCTTCGAAGGTAGTGGAGGCTAACGTAAGTGCTTACGTTTGTGTGAAGCTAACGTAAGGGCTTACGTAGGGTGTTTGGATACGTCAAGGCTGACGTGTTAGGGTCCGCTGACATTACTGGTGACATCTCTTTGTGTTTCTTTGCTTTTACATTTTTGCATCTCGGTCTATTGCATCTAGAGCTTCGATCTCGTCAATGATTCTGAGAATTTCTTCTCTGATGTCTGGATCTTCCCAGTCTTCGTCTGTGAACCAGAGTTGTTGGGTATCTGGTCTTGGAACTATATGTGTTTCTGGGGGGAGTGAGATCGTAATGGATCTTCCAGCTCTGTGTGACCTCTGATGGTGATTCAACAATTCCTAGATTGGCTAGGCCTTCTATTTGGAATCTGAGGGAGTCTTCCCATGGCTGCTGAGAGAACTCGTATGGGTCGTTTGCAAATTGTCTGAACTGGAACTCTCCTTCAAAATAGGGTCCTTCAGACTGGAACCAGATTGGCTGGCTTGCTTCAGGCTGGCTTGCTTCAGGAGTTAAACCTGCTGACGTTGAAGATGAAGGTTCTTGGTTATTTGTTTCATCCAGAATCTTCTTTATATTTTCCATGTATCCTGCAGGAAAACTTTCCCATTGGGCATCTTCTTCAAGCTTGGGCCAACATTCATCTGGAATGGTGTGGTTCGCAATGAATATGTTCTTCTCAATGTGTCTGAGTTGTGGATTGTCGAGAGAGAGAGGTCATTCTTGAGAACCATAGATTTCGATGCATGGGGCATAACCTGTGTCTTTCTTTCCTATCTTCTTACAGTTGAGACTGATAAAGAAAATGGTATAACACCGGTCTATTGCTTCTGCTGGGATTTTTTTAAGGTACTAGTACCTTATCTTGAATCTATTCCATTCCTGGGATAAGTATTCTTCTCAAATGCTTAGTAGGGCAAACCATGAAAGGATGTTCATCTGAGACTTGTATGGTCCATGGAAGTCTGGGTTCTATTTGAAACTTCTGATAGAAGTAAGGAGGGGTACTGTGTGGACTTCAATGGCGATGGTATAGAAACTGGCTAGATACCAGAAGAAATGGGACGTTGGTGTTGGCATATACCATGCTTCTCGGAGAGGAAATATTTTGACAAAAGGATATGTGGGATGAAAGGTGAGGTCTTGGACCATTTGTTCTCCATATATCCTTATAAGGGTTTTCTAGAAAAACTGAGCTTGTTCAATGGCTTTTTCTTTTGGATTTTTAGAGAGGGTTATTTTTGTAGCATCCTTCGGGAAAGTATGAGGGAAGATTGCTACGAGATTTGAGGAAGAGGAAGATGAAGAGGCCATTGGGTCTAGTGTTTTGGTTATGGTGAAGATGAGTGGGATGGTTTGATTTCGGTGAGTGAGGATATTTATAGAGGGCCGAGAGAGGAAGTCAGGGATGATATTGTCTTTTCTTTTAATATGAGAAATATCAAATGAATACTGTGAAAATCATGCGGCTAGTCTAAGGAGCTGAGCATTTACCGCTTTATTGGGTTTGAACTTTATCATACCTTTTGAGGCGGCAAAGTCTGTCTCGACTAGGAAGTGGTGTCCAATCAGGTGTAACTCGAACTTCTAAATTCCTTACTTGATAGCCAGGAGTTCTTTGAATGTGGAGTAGTAGTACAGTTGAGTGTCCTTAAAGGTTCCACTTTTATATCTGCATATATGTCTTTTACCCTGTTCGTCTTTCTCATAAAGCACTACTCCCCAATGCTTGTGGCTTGCATCTGTCTGAAGTATCCTTTTTCCTGTTCATGGAATCTTCAGAGGTGGCAAGGTCTTCATCTTATCTTTGAGCTATTGAACTGCTTCTGTGTGGATTGTGGTCTATGCTGAAGGGTCCTTCTTGAGCATTTATTTAAGGGGAGCTATGTATTATGCCATCTGTGGAACAAAATCTTTGAGATAATTTACTATCCTGAGAAATTGTTGGACTTGGACTCTTATGAGCTGATCAGGAAATTTTATAAGTTCTTAAGATACATGAGGTTGTGGCTCATATCGTCCGTCGGTGAGTGTCATTCCTAAAAACTCAATTTTGGACTGTCCAAGTATCATCTTCTTTTCAGCGAGCATTACACCATGTTTTTTTGTAATGGACTCGAATTGGACCAAGAGGTTTAGATGGGCTTCCTATGTATGTGAGAACAGGAGAATGTCATCTATGTAGATGAGGGCCTGATTTAGGATTGGGCTGTAGATTCTGGTCATAGCCCTCTGGAATTGTGATGGAGCTGTTTTGAGGCCGAATGGCATAACAGTCTATTGATAGTGATGATTGGGTATGGAGAAGGCTATTTTGGGCCTATCTTCTGGTCTGATTCCTAATTGCCAGAAGCCTATTTTCAAATCGAACTTTGAAAATATTTTGGCGTTCGATAGATTTGAAAACAGGGTGTTTCTATTTAGTAACGGGAATTTATCATCAGCCAGAAAATGGTTAAGCGGTTGATATTTGATTACCAACCTTTGTTTACCTCGAACCTGTTCTGAGCATTTATTGACATAAAACGCATGACATATCCATGGTGATGTCGTCTCTTCAATCAGTCCTTGTTGTAGGAGCTGTAGACATTCTTCTTCTGCTATCTTTTGATGTTCAGGATTCATTCCTGGATGGCTAGCCTTTGTTGGGTTGATGTCTTCATTTTTCTTGAAGGGCAGTGTAACAAAGAACTCTGTATTCTTCCAGAGTGGATTGTTAGTCTTCTCGAGGAATTCTGAATGACTGGTAGTACAGGAGTGCTTTACCAGTTTCTGTTTGATCTTCTGGCATGGATCTTGGTGCACTTGGAAGTAGTTGGGAATTGTTTCCCATTCTGTGAAGTTCTGTTTATACGACAGACCTTTTGGTAGGATTTTTAATCCTGGTGTCTTACTGTATAGATCGAATCTAATTATTAGATCCTTTCTAGGTAGTTTTGTTCCAATAATCTTGTAGATTATGGAGCATCCTGGGAAGAATTCCAATTTAATGGATTTGCTGATTAGCTCTGTACAGAAGATTTCTCTATTAGCTACATTGAAGAATTGCTTCTTCTTTTTCCAGTATGATGGAGGCAAGATGTCTGGGTTCATCATGGAGTACGATGGACCTATATCAAAGAAAGCAGCAACCCTGACGGGGTTTGCATACTTCAAAGGGATGACCTTTATTTTGATCATAGGGCCTTCTGTGCTAGGTTAACAGCATTCATCTGGAAAGCTTGGTTGTGTTCAGAGTCTGAATCTGATTCTGATTGGTTTTTATCTAAGTCAGAGTTTGAAAGCTGGAGTACACAGAGAGTTTGGTCGTTGATTTCTTCATTAATAAAGAACAGGGACTCTACTTCATTGTCAGTAAGAGAGAGACCTGTTTCTTTCTGGATATGGGTGATCATTCTCTGTGATTTTGCTTTAGGGCAATTATTCATGAAATTTTTTCTGCTTCCACAGATGAAACATCTCATAGATCTTTTCTTTCCAAAATTCCTGCATTTACGAAGGAATTTCCATGATCCTTTCTTTTTAGAAAAGAATCTGTTCTTCTTGAATCATTTTCTTCTTTTGAACTTTCTAGTTTGGGATAATGTTTTGGAAAGGCACGAACTGCATGTACATCCTGGAGTCAGATGACTGGGACACTTAGTGTAGAGCTCCTTGTTGGTGCAGACCTTCTCGAGGTTCTTTGTCTGCTTTATGTGTTCCTGTAAAAACTTATTCTGCGAGCACATTTTATCAATAGCTTGAAAAACAAGTTGTCTAAGCTCTCCAAGTGTTATGTCTGCTATCTTTTTGCCAGAGAGAGACAACAGTCTAAAAGTTTCTTCTCCTAAAGGTTCTGGAACTGAGGAGAGAACCGTTTGTTTCAGATTGGGGTCGTTGAGTCCTCCTATCAAATAGAAGCGTCTCGATATTTTCTGAAAATGAACTTCGAGATCTTTCTTATTGATGGAGCAGCACTTCATTTTGACGAATTCTGTTCTGGCTTGTTCAACGACTTGATCTTCTTCTCCACAGAATTCTAAATACATTTGAACTAGTGCTCCTTCAACTGATTCTGTCTGAAGAAACATTAGTTGCATGTATTCTCCTAATCCTATCCACCAGTCTTTGAGGATTCCAAGTAATCTTGACACAAAAACAAGTAGGATTTGTCTTGTCTGGGCATTAGGCTTCTATAATTGGAGAATTAAGTACGCCTCAAACTCTTGGAATCTATCTCTCCATTTAAAGGGAGGGATATCTTCTAGAGTAAAGGTTTGTACTTTGACACTAGATGTTGTTGACTTAACATCATGGTTTTGTTTTCGAGGTGGTTGATCCACTTCTTCTTCAGATATCTCTGTCACTGTTGGTTCATTCGCAGGTTGATTCATCATCATAGGCGGTGGAGTTCTTCTTTCTCTTCTAGAGAAGAGGCTTTAGAGGTCCATTCTGAATCTTTTGGGATAGTTTCTTCTTGTGAAGAAGAATCGTCCTGTTGTTGATGTTGAATCTGCAGTTGCTAATGGTTGTAGTGATCTTCGATTATCTGGGTCAGAGGATTCTGTGGTTGCCTTTGTACCATTATTTGAGCCGAGGTCGACTCCTTTGCTTTTTGTTTCCCTTTTAGTTTTCTGAAAGCATCATCCTCTTCAAGAAGTCTCTTAAGTCTTAGGATGTGGTCTTCTTTGTGAGGGGCAACAGGAAGTGGTTGTTCCTGCTTGAAGAGTAGGAAAGTCATCCTCGTAGGAAGTTCCTTCTGATGTTGACGTCATCATGTGAACTGGGGGAAGAGTCTGCTGGTTGAGAGGGCAGATGTTTATTTCTTCCTTCCGCAAGTATTTTTGGGCTTGTTTGTAATAGGGTAGTACTTCAGGTATTGTTGGTGGAGATGGTGGTAGAGGTGATTTCCTTGGATGGTCATATGAATCTTCATCCCATCCTGTTGGTTTGATTGGCTTGAACGTCCTCGGAGGAAGGGAGTAAGTGACCAGGTAGTCAAACTTCCCTGACAGTTGTCCGAGTGTTCCAACTTGTCTATCACCGTCCTGGTACCTTTTTTTGAGCTTCTTACCCGAGCTGATCTTCTTGGGTCGAGCTGGATAGTCTTCATGATTGTATTTCTTAATACAAGCTGGACAGTAGCATTCATCCCAGTAACAGTGTCCTATTTGGGATTTTCTTGCATATTGTGGTTGTCCATCTGGCTTGAAGGAAAGAATCTCCATACGTTGTTATGGAGATGCTGGAGTCATCATGTATTGTGTGGGAAAGAAACCTGTGGGAGCTTGCTGTGGTTTCTTGAAGGTGATCAGTATTGATCCATCCTCCTGAATGGTGAACATTACTTCCGATGATTGGATAGGAGTATGAGAGTTGTTGAGCTTCTCATAGTTGGTAATCCATGAGGTCGGTAGCATTTTCTTCAATTCCTCCGTCGTGATCTATTGAGGAATTTGTGAGAATACTGGTACGTTCTGTGTATCCGCCATGATGTGTAGGGCATCGTTAGTTCCCGGGAGTGTAAGATCCATAGCATGATTTTGGATTCTATACACCATTTGATACTGGAGTGTTGATGCGATGGAGTTGGGGTCCATGTCGATCCCTATGATCTGTATCTGAACTTTGAGTGCGTTTAGAATAGTTGGATCCTGCAGAGACATGCAGAAGTTAGGGAAGACCGTTATGATGACAATTCCTGCGTTTAGAGTTGTTTGCACCGTTGCTATGACAACATCCCTATATCTTTTATGTCTGGAGTCCAAATAATGCTATGCAAGTAACTACTGGAAGTCCTTTTCTTCCATGAAAGGTGAGAGCGAGTCTTTCTGCACCAAAGTGGAGGTGAGTAAACTCCTATTGTAACCACTGTGGTGGAAATTCTGGAGGAATCTCCAGATACACAAAGTGTTCCTGAGTGGTAACTGGAAGATTACACTGGTTGAATTTAGTGGACTGGACATATTCTTTGACTCATTTGGGAGAGGATTTTACTATCTGTTTAATGGTTCTAGACAAAACATTTGGGGGTTTAACGAAAGCTTGATAGGGGTTAATGAGAGGAAGTTCTTCAGAAGAAATTTTCTGTTCTTCTGGAAGGTAGTTAAACTCATAAAGAAAACTTAACTTAGAAGAAGTAGATTTTCTAATAGAATGAGAGGCAAGAGAGAAAGAAGCAGAAGTAGGTTGTATGGATATTTCTGAATTTGAAGAAAGAGGGCAAGAGTATTCCTGACTGTTTTGGGTCTCCATGTCTAAGGAAAAAATATACTTTTCGGAATATGTTTAACCTATAACCCTATGTAACTATACCAGGGCTCTAATATGACATATTAGAGAAAACATGACTTTAATGCGAACCATTTAAAAATATAATATTTTAAATAAAAGCGTATTCATAAAAAAAGCACTTTAAATCAAGATATGTGAACGTATAGCTATACATAGAGCATATTTAAGAAATAAAATTTTATTAAGAATAAATAAAATATTAAACTAATTAAGGGATACTAATAAGAATGGAAAAGTTGCAGAAAAACAAAAGAAAAAAAGAAACAGATAATGTAGGGGTGGCAATACGGGTCGCGACACGACGACACGACTCGAAAATGACACGAATTTCATGGGTTCGGGTTGAGAAAAATTGAGGGCGGGTCATGTACGGGTTGGGAAAATTTGACACGAAAAAATTCGTGTCGTGTTCGGGTTGACCCACAAAAATTCGTGTCACTTTTCGTGTCAGTTTCGGGTCAATTTCGGATCAATTTCGTGTCAAATTTCGTGTCAATTTCAGGTCAATTTTTCGTGTCAATTTCGAATCAATTTCGGGTCAATTTTGGATCAATTGTTCGGGTCAGATTCGGGTCAGATTCGGGTCAACCCGAACATAACCCAGTTCTAACACTTAAATGAGTTCGAAAATTTAAATGTTTAAAAAATAAAAATAAAAAACCCTAAGACTAAGAAGCAGCCCCTTTGCCCTTTACCTTTACTTACCCTTTCTCAGTTTCTCGTTCTCCCCTCTAGCTGTCGTCTACCACTACCATCTTGCCTCACGCCATCTGTTGGAGACCAACCTTTAGCTGGAACTTCCAAATCTGCCTCTGCCGTCTCCCCTCGGCTCTGGCCGTCTACCATCTCGTGCCTCACGCAGCGATGCCGTCACATCCTCCAAGCCAGCGACCTGCCTCTGCCTCTACCTCTGCTAATCGGAACTTTCGATTCAGGATCTGCGATCTTCCCATAACAGGTATGTAATTTTTCAAACCAAAACGTTATTTTCTCTCACAATTTGAGGCAACATCAGAGAAAGACAACAAACCTCTTGTAGCCATCACCGGAGTTGGGACACGGAAGCTGGAGAGCCGATTCTCTGAAGCAAACGACACAGCTCTTATAGATAGCTGCCATAACCAAACAAAAAAAAAAACTCAAATAGAAGCTGGACTGAAATTGCTCTGTTAGTAGCATAATAAGTTAGTGCAGAGAGAACGAGGTCTGGAATTTCCGAGAAAATTCTGAGAAAATTCTCTTTCATCCGAGAAAAAAAAAACGGAAGAAAATAAGAGGAATATCTAGTAGATCGAACAAACCTGAGAGAACAAATCTATGGAACAAAGAGATTGAAGAGGGGAAAAAAAAGATATTTTGCAAGCTTAGGTCTCCTTACGGTTTAAATTAAGCAAATCTTCATGATTTCTCATTGTTTTTTTTTTTTTTTGTATGCTTTTATTTTATTTTATTTTATTTTCTAGTTTTTGTTTTGTTCTTCTTGTTTTAGACTTGTAAGATCTTTTTATCTTTTTTTAAATATTATTTTTGTTATTTGAAAAAGAAGCATCATGTATTAATGATAAAGCTATTATTAATTACGAAACCAGTAATGTAGGGTCAAGACAAACTTACTGGGTAGTATCCTTGTCCACGAGATGGAGAACCTAAAAGAGTCTAAACCAATTTCTTTCAACATTGTTATGTCCTCCTGGAACAATTTCTCAATAATATTACTCCAAATTAAAATTTACAAAAGATATAAAAAGCATTAAGAATTATCACGGTTCGAATTATATGTATTTTAACACGTCCCAACTATATTATCACCACCTATATCAGATCAGTGTATCTAGTCACATAAAAGCCAAAGAAACATATAAAGGCAACTATAGAATATAGGATAAGAAATTTAAAATCGGTAGTGAGGAATTTTTAGAACAATCAACTTAGATTTATTCTCGAGATATGTCTCATTAAAAACCTTTTCAACAAAACCGAGAGGGAGTATTTATACTTATTCTTTTCCTTGTCATAATGTGATCTAGTCTTTTTTTTTTTTTTTTATGTGAGGTTTATGGCTCCCAGATATATTAAAGAAAATGAAAACAATTATAGACTTTGAATCTATGAGCTCCTCTCAAATCCTTTCACTCACACTCATTAAGCTAACTCCAACATAGTATTATTATGTTCTTATGTATTTTTTTTATTTAATTTACAGATGGACCACGTTGATCTTGAATCGCAAAGTGAAAATATTGATTTAGAGAAAGCAAGTAATGTGGATATTGGCCTTAACGAAGATGTGATCGAACTTGAGGGTAGTGATCCCAATCAACCATTAAAAAAGAAAAGGTTGAAGTCGAAAGTTTGGGAATTCTTCGATGTTCTTCCTCTAGGTCCAGATAAGAAGTTGAAGAGTGCTTGCAAGAAATGTGGATGCCATTATCTTGCCTCTAGCAAGTATGGGACAGGTAATATGTTAAAGCATATTAAAACTTGTCCAAGAATTGAAACTAGAGACATTGGTCAAATGCTTTTTACTCGTGAATCAGGTTCGTTGTCTTTTGGCTCTGGTCAATTTAATTCTGAAAAATGGCGTGAATTGATAAGTACTTGCATCATTCTGCATGATTTGCCATTCCAATTTGTTGAGTACAAGGGCGTAAGGGCAATGCTCCAGTATTTATTGCCTAATATGGAATTAGTGTCTAGAAATACTGTTAAACCTGACACTCTTAAGTTGTATCAAAGAGAGAAAGTAAAAGTGAGAAATATGTTACAAGCATGTCCTGGTAGAATAAGTTTGACATCTGATTTGTGGACTTCTTTAACTACTGATGGATATTTATGCTTGACTGCTCATTATGTTGATAAGAATTGGAAGTTGCATAAAAAGATACTTAATTTTTGCTTTATGCCACCTCCACACACTGGTATAGCACTATCTGAGAAGATCTTTTCTTTGTTGAGTGATTGGGGAATTGAGGAAAATATTTTCAGTATCACTTTAGACAATGCTGCTTCTAATGATGTCTCCGTGGATGCATTACAACTTCAATTGAACTTGCGTGGTTTGTTGCCTTACAATGGTGAATTCTTTCATTTGAGATGTTGTGCACATATACTTAATCTAATTGTGCAAAATGGTCTGAAAAGTATTGATAAGGCAGTTGGGAAAAGTCAGGATAGCGTCAAATATGTTAAAGGGTCACAACAGAGAAAGCAAAAGTTTTTAGAATGTGTTAAGTTGGTCTCAATAGGTAGCACGAGAGGTTTGTCCCAAGACGTGATTACTCGGTGGAATTCAATTTACCTCATGCTTGAAAGTGCCATCTTTTACCAACGTGCTTTTCAGCACTTGGAGTTGAGTGATTCGAACGATAAGCATTGTCTTTCAACCGAGGAGTGGAAAAGAGTTCATAAAATTTGGAAATTTCTGAAAGGGTTTTACAAAGCAACACTTCTATTTTCTGGCACCAAATATCCCATAGCCAATTTGTACTTTCCAGCAATTTTTTATTGTTACATCACCTTAAAAACTACGATGGAATCTGGAGATGAGTACTTAAAGTGTATGGCCTTAGATATGTGGAGCAAATTTCAGAAATATTGGTCAGAATTCAGTCCCATCCTCGGGATAGCACTTGTATTGGATCCTCGGTATAAGATGGAGTTTGTTGCTTTCTGCTATGGCAAAGCTTATGGGAAAAACTCTTCTGAGTTGTTCTCATTACGTAGGAAGTTGGAAGCCCTTTTTGAAGAATACAAGTTGAAACTTGTTGAAGGTGCAAATGTCACTCCACCATCTAGTAAGTAAAAGGACAGAGGTAAAGCAGTGCAAATAATGGATTATTTATTTTCAAGGTAATATTCCACCTCCTTTGTTTATTTATTTATTTTTACTAACTAGTGACTTTTATAAACTAATGCTTCTTGTTTTTTGTGTAGGAATTTGATGTTGTCTCCTCTGATTCTTTTTCTGGTGCAAATAGCAAATCGGAGTTGGAACTTTTTTTGGATGAGCCTAGGATGAAAAGGAGTGATGATATAGACATCCTTTTCTATTGGAAGACAAATCAATGTCGCTACCCCATACTTGCTGCAATTGCTCGTGACATTTTGAGCATTCCTGCATCAACAGTTGCTTCAGAAGCTGCATTTAGTGTTGGTGGTCGTGTGCTTGACCAGTTTCGCAGCTCTCTTAAGCCTGACATTGTTGAGGCAATTATATGCTTAAGAGATTGGTTGTTTAGGAGTGAAGGTAAATTTTCTCAGGTTCTCTATTATTAATTAGCATTGTTAAATTAATCTCATAATCATAAATTCTTTTTCAATCTTTCTCGTATAGTTGGAATCAAAACAGTTGATCAAGATATGAATGATGTCATTCAAAATGTTGTGAATCTCAACATTGATGAGGAGAAAACAGTTGATCAAGATTCTAACTCTGGATGTGCTTGAGTTGTACTTATTGTGTTTGGATTGTGTTAATGTTGGCGCAACTATTTATTTAGTTATATTTATCTACTAGAACTCGATATTTTATTGGTGTTATGTTGTTTGAATTTAGACTTTTTTATGTTCGTATTTGGATTTGTGGACTTTATTAAGATGTTTGTAATAGGACTTTGCCTAATTATGATTGTGAACTTTGCACTTGAGTTTGAAGTTTAATTTTATGATCCTTAAAACTTATTATTTTATCAATGATTTATTTTTGTTAAATGTAAATTATTATTCATCTAGGTTTCTTATGAATTTGGGGTATAATTTGCTTTAAATTGAATTAAGTTCGTGTCGGGTCAAGTTTGTGTCGGGTCAAGGTCGTGTCGCATGTTAAGTTCGTGTCGCGGGTCAGTTTCGTATCGCGGGTCAGTTTCGTATCGCGGGTCAAGTTCGTGTCACGTGTCAAGTTCGTGTCGTGTCGTGTCAACCCGTTACGATTTCGTGTCGTGTTCGTGTCGTATTTTCGTGTCGTGTTCGTGTCGCGGGTCGTGTTCGGATTAGGGTAGAAAAAATTCGACACGACTCGAACACGACACGAACACGACACGAGATACGAATTGACGTCCCTAAGATAATGTATAAGAAACTAAAAGATATCTAAATAGGGACATGCTAAAAAAAAAAGTAAGAAAGAGTAAAAATAAAAACTAAATATAGCATATTTAAGAAAAAAATTGATGAACTACGTCAAATCAAATAAAAACTAAACAGGTGTACAATTTAGAAAGAAAAAGATGTTTAAATAAAAATAAATAAACTTGAGAAGATTATTTTATTGGGACAATTAGTAAGAATAAATTAATAATGATAAGATAAAAACTAAAATATTGTAAGAAAATATTAGGGAGTGACATATTTGGGAAATATAATTTTAGAAGGGAAAGTCAGAATTACGGAATTCTTCAACATTACGGAAGAATGTTATTTTATTTGGGGAAAAAAGCAAAACTGAAAAAGTGACCCGCGGGGGGGGGGGGGGGGGGGGGGGGGGGGTGGGGTGGGGATTGTGTGTCGTGGTGGAGGAGTGCTAAGGGGAAGCCCAAAATGACAAAGCAAGAACAAGGAGTGTTTAAAAATAAAAAAGGATAAAAAAGGCACAAGTACTCTGGTGAATCTGATCAAACACAAACTTGTATACCAAATCACAGAAGAAAAGACAAAAGGAAGAGAATGAATGAATAACAAATGATTAAAATCGAAAAGATTAGAGAGCAACTTTAAGGGGGGAAAATAGCGGACAATTAATGCAGAAAAAGACAAAATAGAAGGATGAAAACTTTGAACAGTAAAACGTGAGAGGATGTACAGTAAACTAACTGAGCTTTATATATATCTATATGTTATAGGTGCGATATATAGAAGTGTTTAAAAATTTAATTACTTTCAACCAAAACTCACCGTTTTAGTTGAAAATTTTTTTGTTGTTTTTTTTTTTTCCCCAACTTTCTCATTTGTTTTCTTTTCTTTACAATTACACTTTGTTGATACCCAAAATTTGACACGACTGAGGCCTAATCCACATCTTACAATGTAGCCGAAAGCAGTATATGTACTCAAGCTTTAGGAATATTTAAATATGTCACGATTTGGAAAGTCAAGTGAAAATGAATAGGTCTGTTTATTCATTCTAATTAAATATTTAGCTGACTTAGAAGGCTTTGAATTTATGAGAAATTAGAATAATATGAGTTGTAAAAAAACTTAAAACTACTCCAAAATAGTTTGTTTAATTTTATTAGTCGAAACAAAGCTTAATAAGCTTATTAAACCCAATAGAAGCCAAAAGAATATCTCTATGATATTTTCTTTCTTCCTCTAGATGAGATTTTCTAGATTTTTGGCTCTAGGAATTAACTATTCAATATTTAGGAAATTATTCCCCAGCTGAAAATGTTCTTCACCTCCAAAACACCTTAAAACATCCACCTGTGGTAGCAGAACAGCCACCCAATTACCTCCGTATGTGTATGTTACCTAGAAATCCTTTTTGACTGGATTCAAATCCCATAGGAGGGAATTTCTCCCGCTTTTGGAGGTTTTTATATCTGGAAAATTAAGCAACTATAAGACTCTCCAACTATGAGCTTCAAAGGGAAACTCTTCCAATCAAACTAAAAGCTCTTAGTTATAGTCAAACTCATCACTAACCTAAATATACCACACTATTTGCACTCCAAAACGGGCCATCAGAAGCCATGAAAGGGCATCAAGACAATCAAAGCCATCCTCATCACTTCATTCACCATTTCTGACCAAGAGCGGATTCTGAGATAAAGGCGCACCTGAAAGACGAAGCTATCAAAACCACCCTCATAATAGTAACATTTCTCTCACCAATCCCTCATTCAAAAAAAAATGGCTAGTAGAGGATATCCTCTCCAATACACCATAACTTCTAGCAACAATTCTACCGATGGAGAACCTCTGGAATAAGCGTTTCAAGTAAGCAATCACTTCGTTATCCGTCATCCTTACTCTAAAACATGCAATCATCAACCTCTTAAACACTATTAGAAGCCATATGCCTCACATTTTGTTTACTATTCACAGCCAAGAAGGAAGACCTCTCTTACTTAGATCATTCTACCAACAAAGGAACATCTGAAGTATAGAGTCACCATTAGGTACTCTACATTTCATACCTAACACACAAATCATAACAAGACCACAGATACAAACCCTCATACTAAACATCAAATAAACCTTCCATTCACCAAAAACATATCTTCACAAACCAGTCATGTTCTTCTCCCACACCATGTGCTCATCTCGAGATCCCCTTTATTGAGAAGTCTTCATCCACACAGGAGCGGAATTGCAACAGGTGCCGCACTCGGAGCCGTTTTTCTCGGGACCATCAGGGTTTAGCTCGTCCTAACCAAGGCCCATTGTGGCTTGCAAGACGAGCACCACGGAAACACTTACTGATTGTTCGGGAGTTCGACCACCCAAGGTAGCTCACGATACCTCTGGTGGCACATTCCCTCAACGCCAACTAGACTCTAGCTGGACCAACCGAAGGAGGCCATAGACACCTGCCCTCTATGTTAGCACGGCCACCACAAAAGAGTCGTTATATCTTTTATTAAAAGAAAATGTACCCAAATATTTTTTATATGTTTTTTAGAAACACGTAATATTAAAAAGTTACAACCAAATCCACTCTTTTGTTATTAGTATTATTATTTAAATCCACTATATCGTTTAGTTTAAAAGTATGCAATCATTTATTTAAGAGTATACATCATTTATTTAAGTAATTCATTATAAACCTAAAACAGTATACAATTTATAATAAAGCCCCAATATGTGTAAATGCATATTTTCTAACCCCAAAAAAAAAAAAAAAAAAACTAGTATTCTATACAATTCTAAGTTCTAACCCCCACTGTGGTTGCTATTCTTCTTGAACCTACTATGTATATATACGTATAGGTTAATTTCATAAATAGCTTGGTTTTCTTCATTCCGCTCTGAGAGGATCTTAGCATACCGGTGGCCGGCTCTATGAGCACCTTTGGGCTGTGGTTTCTCGATCAACTATCTGACTTGAATGAAGAAAGACAGACATCCAGAATTCATAAATTATGCACTATATCTAATATTGGCTCCTGATTTTTTATGTATATATCACTCTCCTAAACCTTTCTATTGTTACGTCAATGGTCAATCTGTTAATATTTTATGAAAAATATATATATTGAACACATTCAAATCACATGAATTTTATTTATAGGTAAAGTCATAATCAAATATAATTTGAAAGGAAATTATATAGAAGCATATTGTACTTTAATCAAATATATATAGTGTAAACTTTACGTCTTAGAGCTATTTTGATAGTAGAATTTCCTTTAAAAAATATTGAATTATTATTTTAATCTTAATTAAAGCTTGCATGATCCGAAAGTGTTAAATTTCCATTCAACCCTTGATGAAATACTAATATCGGTCTGTTTGCATAACAATAAAAATGAGGTAGTTTAACATATAAAACTAAAAATTATGGACCAATTTAGATTATAATTCTAAAATCTGTGCTATTATAAAAATGTGATAAATCTTTGCTATTACAAAACTAAGGAGTATAATTCTTGGATTATTTGTGAAAAATCTCTGCTATTATAAAAATGTGATATAGCAAGCAGTTATGTTTTAATTTTGCTTGTCACTTATGCCCTTTATCTTTTCTTGTTTCTAGTTCTAAAACAGGGCTCGTCAAGCATATACTTAGCCATGAATCTTATTGAAAGCAATAGCGAAAGAATGTATACTAGGTGTGGAATGTAGGAAAGCTCTAAGTTCCTGACAGAGCTTTAGTGGAAAGAACCATAAGGTACGGTGAATAGCCTGTGAATAAGTGGATGGAGCAAAGTTTAGAGAACAGTCTCTAGAACTTTTGTCTCATGAGTGAGAAGGTGAAACTGTGATGCTTTTGAAACTTGTGAGGTGTAGTGGTTATAATAGCTATGAACATTATGATTATATTGTCTGAATTCTTTACATAGGCCAATGCAATGAAGGATGCTGAGTAGCAAAATGGACGATTTCGCAACTTAACGAGCTATTCCATAGTTTCCGTAAGCATTCTGTCAAGAGCCAATTAAACACCTTGGCAAGGCTTAGAGGAAACACTACCAATCCACGCCTCCTTTTATACTTCCCGTGCAAAATCACCCCTTTAGTGTGTGTGTGTGTGTAAGAGAGAATACCTGCATAAAACACAAGCATCGATCACAAGCATAATCAACTCCAAAGCTGCACTCCTTGATCACAAGCACGATGAACTCCAAAGCCAAACACTCTTTGATTACAAACATGAGCAACACCAAAGCTGCTCTCCTTGATCACAAGCATAATCAACTTCAAAACTAAACACCCTTTTATCACAAGCTGCATATTTTTTATCACAAAACATAATCCACTCCAAAGATGCACTCCATGATCACAAGTATGATCAACTCCGAAGGCTACACTTTTTGATCACGATCAACTCACTTGAAAGCAACACTCCGTGATCACAAGCATGATCAGCTCCAAAGCTGCACTTTTTGATAACAAGCATTATCACCTCCAAAGATACACAACTTGATCACAAACATGATCAACTACAAAGCTAAACACTCCTTAGTCACAAGTATGATCAACTCCAAACTAAACACTCGATCACAAGCATGAACAACTCCAAAGCTGAACACTTTGATAACAAGTATTATCGCCTTGTTGATCACAAGCACGATCAACTCCAAAGCTGAACTCCTTGATCACAAGCATGATCATTTCCAAAACTGTACTTTATTTAGATCACAAGCACGATCAACTCCAAAGCTAAACACTTGTTTATCACATGATCAATCAACTCCAAAACTGCACTACTTGATCACAAGCATAATTAACTTCAAATCTAAACTCTTCTTGATCACAAGCATGATCAACTCTAAATTTGCACTCTTGATCACAAGCATGATCAACTCCAAAGCTGTATTCCTTGATCACAAGCATGGTCAACTCAAAAGATAAACGCTCCTTAATCACAAGCATGATCAACTCTAAAGCTGAACTTTTGGATCACAAGCACGATCAACTTTAAATATACATTACTTGACTACAAGCATGATCAACTCCAAAGCTGCATTTTTTTTTTTTTTATTATTAGCATGATCAACTCCAAAGCTACACTCCCCTTATCACAAGTACAATCAACTCCAAAGCGAAACACTTCCTTAATCACAAGCATGATTAATTCGAAAGTGGCACTTTCCAGATCACAAGCAAAATCAACTCCAAAGCTAAACACTCATTTATCACAAGAATAATCAACTCCAAAAATACACTCCTTGATCACAAGCATCATCGACTCCAAAGTTGTACTCTTTGATCACAAGCATGATTAACTCCAATGCTAAACACTTCTTGATCACAAGCATGATTCAACTCTATATTTGCACTCTTAATCATAAAAGCATGATCAACTCCAAAGCTGTACTCCTTGATTATAATCATGATCAACTCAAAAGATAAACACTCCATCACAAGCATGATCAACTCCAAGGCTGAGCTTTTTGATCACAACCATGATCAGCTTCAAAGATACATTACTTAACCACAACCATGATCAACTCTGAAGCTAAACACTTCCTTGATCACAAGCATGATCAATTCGAAAGCTGCACTTCCAGATTACAAGCATGATCAACTCCTTGATCACAAGCATTATCAATTCCAAAGCTAAATACTCGTCTATCACAAGAATAATCATCTCCAAAAATACACTCCTCGATCACAAGCATGATCAACTCCAAAGCTGTACTTTTTGATCACAAACATGATCATCTCCAAAGATGCACTCCTTGATCACAAGCATGATCAACTCCAAAGCTACACTACTTAGTCACAAGCATGATCAACTCCAAAGATAATCACTCATTGATCATAAGCATAATGAACTCCAAAGCTGAATTTTTTGATCACAAGCATGATCAACTCCAAAGCTAAACACTCCTTGATCACAAGTATGATCAATTCAAAAGCTAAATATTCGTTGATAACAAGTATGATCAACTCCAAAGCTGCACTCCTTGATCACAAGCATGAACAACTCTAAAATTGCAACACTTGATCATAAGCATGATCAACTCCAAAGATACACTACTTGATCACAAGCATGATCAACTCCAAAGATACACTACTTGATCACAAGCATGATCAACTCTAGAGCTAAACACTCCTTGATCATGAGCATGATCAACTCAAAGGCTACATGTTTTGATTATAAGTTGATCAACTCCATAGCTAATCTTTTTGATCATCACAAGCATGATCAACTCCAAAGTCCCACTCCCCTTATCACAAGTACGATCAACTCCAAAGGTAAACACTTCCTTGATCACAAGCATGATCATTTCCGAAACTGCACTTTTTTTATCACAAGCATGATCAACTCCTCGATCACAAGCATGATCAACTCCAAAGCTAAACACTTGTTTATCACAAGAGTAATCAACTCCGAAACTGCACTCCTTGATTACAAGCATGATCAAATCTAAATTTGCACTCTTGATCACAAGCACGATCAACTCCAAAGTTGTACTCCTTGCTCACAAGCAAGATCAACTCAAAAGATAAACGCTCCTTGATCATAAGCATGATCGACTCCAAAGCTAAACTTTTTGATCACAAGCGCGATCAACTTCAAAGATACATTACTTGACTACAAGCATGATCAACTCAAAATGTCAACACTCCTTGATCACAAGGATGATCAACCCTAGACCTGCATTTTTTTTTTATTATTAGCATGATCAGCTCCATAGCTACACCCCTTATAAAAAGTATGATCAACTCCAATCTAAACACTTCCTTGATTACAAGCATGTTCAATTCGAAAGCTACAGTTTCAGATCACAAGCATGATCAACTCCAAAGCTAAGCAATCATTTATCACAATAATAATCAACTCCAAAAATAGACTCCTTGATCACAAGCATGATCAACTCCAAAGTTGCACTCTTTGATCACAAGCATGATCATCTCCAAAGATGCATTCCTTGATCACAAGCATGATTAACTCCAAAGCTAAACACTTCTTGATCACAAGCATGATCAACTCTAAATTTGCACTCTTGATCATAGGCATGATCAACTCCAAAGCTGTACTTCTGGATCATATAAGCATGATCAACGCAAAAGATAAACGCTCCTTGATCACAAACATGATCAACTCCAAGGCTGAACTTTTTTATCACACGCATGATCAACTTCAAGGATACATTACTTGACCACAAGCATGATCAATTCTGAAGCTAACAACTTTCTTGATCACAAGCATGATCAATTCGAAAGCTGCATTTCCATATTACAAACATGATCAACTCCTTGATCGCAAGCATTATTAACTCCAAAGCTAAACACTTGTCTATCACAAGAATAATAAACTCAAAGATGATCACAAGCATGATCAACTCCAAAGCTGCACTTTTTGATCACAAGCATGGTCATCTCTAAAGATGCACTCCTTGATCACAAGCAAGATCAACTCCAAAGCTGCACCACTTGATCACAAGCATGATCAACTCCAAAGATAAATGCTTATTGATTATAAGCATGATCAACTCCAAAGCTGAACTTTTTGATCACAAGCAACTCCAAAGCTAAACACTCCTTGATCACAGGTATGATCAATTCAAAAGCAAAATATTCGTTGATAACAAGTATGATCAACTACAAGGCTGCACTCCTTGATCACAAGCATGATCAACTCTAAATTTGCAACACTTGATCACAAGCATGATCAACTCCAAAGATACACTACTTGATCACAAGTATGATCAACTCGAAAGCTACATGTTTTGATCATAAGTTCATCAACTCCAAACCGCACTCCTTGATCACAAGCATGATCAACTCCCAGCTGCACTCCCCTTATCACAAGTATGATCAACTCCAAAGCTAAACACTTCCTTGATTACAAGCATGATCAATTCCAAAACTGCACTTTTTTTTTTCTTATCACAAGCGTGATCAACTCCAAAGCTAAACTTTTGTTTATCACAAGAGTAATCAACTCCAAAACTGAACTCCTTGATCACAAGCATGATCAACTCCAAAGCTGAACTTTTTAATCACAGGCATGATCAACTCCAAAGCTAAGCACTCCTTGATCACAAGTATGATCAATTCCAAAGCTAAACACTCATTGACCACAAGTATGATAAATTTCTAAGCTAAACACTCGTGATCAACTCTAAAACTGCATGTTTTGATAACAATCATTATCAACTCCATAACTACATTTTTTGTTCACAAAGATCAATTCCAAAAATACACTACTTGATCATAAGTATGATTAACTCCAAAGATATACTACTTGACTACAAGCATGATCAACTCCAAAGCTAAACACTCTTTGATCACAAGCATGATCAAACTCCAAACTAAACACTCATTGATCACAAGCATGAACAATTCCAAAGCTTCCCTTTTTTTATCACAAGCATGATCAACTCCAAAACTAAACACTTGTTCATGACAAGCACTAGTTTAGGCGATGAAGGAGTGTTTGATGATCTGATTTTCATGACAAGCACTAGTTTAGGCGATGAAGGAGTGTTTGATGATCTGATTTTGGCATGTAGCACTAGTTTAGGTGATGAACTCCATGATCTATTCTAAAGTAATCTGCACTTGTCAATCATAAGCATGATCGATTCCAAAAATGTGTTTGTTATGTGATTAATTGTCTCTTCAAAGTCTTGTTCCTGTAGTTGTACAAATCATTATGAAAAATAAAATTAACAAACAGAAAACAGCTCATATAACATAATATAGTAATTAATGTACATTATTCATGTAGACAGAGATCAATCTTACATATGAAGAGGATAATAAAGTAACAAAAAAAAACATGTAGTACAATAACAAAATTTGTGATAATTAAAAATTATACTAAAATAATAAAAAGTAATTATTAACATTCCTTACTCCATGTTTAAAAAAAATTATTACAACAGTAAACGGAAAAGAACGACATAAACTTACAATATATACATCTTCATCAGAGAGAGAGAGGAGAGCGGATGAAAAGTTCTTAATGCAAAGGCTAAGCAACATATTTATAGGGAAACAAAAGATAATGCAAATTCTATTCTCACGAGGATTTTTTTAATAATTATATACTTAAAATATATATTAGGATTAGGACTAGGATATTTGATTACGAATTGAATTCCTCACTACTAATATGTTTGTTAATGGATTTGAAACATAATCAAAAAGGCAAAACATATTAGGATTCCTCAATGGTTACTATTGATATATAGAACAATGCCAAGGAACATTACTGATGTTTAACATCAATCACTAATAGAGGGTGAGTCCCATAAAATGGGGCCTATTAGTCGAGTCCACTTCTCTATTAGTGTGATGTTGAAAATCAATCATGTTCTAAAACATTTTTCTTATATATATGATGAATTTGAAGAGAAACTAAGACAAAATTAAAGAAAAACAAGATCCAAAATAACATCACTTGAAATAAATATATTGATAACATAACTTATCTTAACAAAGACAACCAAAGAAAAAAAAAAAACAAACAAACGTTGAAAACATTGAAATAAAGCAAACGAAACATTAATCTTGAAAAACTTACCATAAAGACATCTTCGATGATATGCGCGATTGTATCCGAAGCTAAACAGTTCATTTATCACAAGTGTGATCAACTTCAAAGCAAAAACTCCTCAACCACAAACGTGACCAATACCGAAAGCTAGAAAGTACTTAATCTTATGATCTACTCCAAAACTAAAATTCCTTGATCATAAAGCATGATAGTCTCCAAAACAATGTGCAGTGCTGGATTAAAGCATGATCGACTCCCAAACCATGTTTATCGTATAAAGTTGTGTTCGCTAATCTTGTCTTGGCGATAATGTCCTTCTAGCACCTGTGGATTACAATGCGTCTAAGAAGCTAAGAATCATAAATTGGGATTGTTGAAGAACTGCAAAAGTGATTTTTTTTTTTTTTTTTTGCTCGGGAAAATGATAATATGTCAAAAGTGATGTTTTTTTTTCTGTAATTCTCGTATATTTGGATTTCCTTTTGAGAAGACTTCCGTTGTCGCCGCCGCTATGGTTGGTGAGGGTGATCGGTGGTTCAATGTTATCGATGGGGATGGAGTCGGATGGTCCTAGTTGAGAGTTTATTGATCAAATCTAACCCGATGAGTTTCCGACGGTTTGGGTTCCAATGATGCCTTGGTGATTCGATAGATGGTTCATGATCTCTTACATCTAATCGAGCTAATTGATTTCCCTTGAGTTATGACGTGCGGCAGAATGGTTGTTTAACATGAGACGAGAATTTTGTGATTAATATTATTTTATATTCATGCTTTATTTTTGAGTGTTAGTTTTAATTTTCTAATAAAGAAGGTAGTTTCCCTACCTCCGATTTATTTTTGTATTCGTGTTTTGCTAGGGTTGTTTTCTAGCGGAAATTAAAGTACCGGATTCCTCGAAAGTTGTCTACGAACACATAGTATCAATAGAATTCTTTACATTTCCTGCGGGAATCTCATCTATTTAATATTAATTTTGAATAAAGGAAAAACCATAATTGAAAAGAAGAAAAAATATAAGGATAGGAATTCAACTTTTAGGTTGTTAGTAATTTAGTCAGTTAAAGCTCAATAAGTTAAAGAGGGGTCTATTGACACTCTCTTGTTTACTTTTCTCACATACCTACTTAAACCACCCATCAATTAAATTTAGAAAATTCATCTTTTATTTTCTACACACCTCTTAATATTACAAAAAAGCCCTTAAATTAAATTGTATATTTTTCTCCTTATTTCACCCGCCCACAAATTAAAATACTTCAAAAATCTAATAATAATCTTACCTCGTAAGTAGTAAATTTATTTGTATAATCATATATGTAATGATCACAATCGTCATCGGCCATTGTATTCTATCAAGTGGTAAACAAAAAAGGTCAGAAAAAAAATTATTAAATTTAGAATTATTAAAAGGATAATCTATATACTATATCATTATTGTAATCTAATAAAAAAACGATTCATCAATTAAAATTGCATACATAGATATTTGTTTTTGTGTTTTTTCAACAAAATAAAAAGGTGTAGTGGAAAATTAATCGTTGATTCTCTTGCATAATATTATAAACGGAAAAAAAAAGTAAAAAAAAAAAGTCAATATAACGTTATAAACTATTGTCAAAAATTCAAATTACAATCAACAAGATATTATTAAAAATATTAGACGAAAGTTGAAAGAAAAAAAAATTACAATTTGGAGGCCATTCTTTCTCTATTTATAGTCAATTAGGGGTTGACCATTTCGTTTTATATTTTAAAAAGAAAATTTCAATTTCAATTTTTTAATTTTTAAATATGGTGTGTGAAAAGTATATATTTGAACACGTTTTGTCCTTAAAAGTAATTTAATTATGGATAATTAAGGAAAAACATAATTCATTAAATTGGGGTACAGAAAAAAAAAATGGACAAAAAAATGGACAAGGGTGGCAATAGACTCCATAAGTAAATCATAATTTATATCTATTATTACTAATTGAAGTTAGTATTAATTAGTTTATACTAATTGATCATTATAAAATCTTCAATTCGATTAATAGTGTGTTCCTATATTCATTTAGAACTTTTCATTATAAAATTTGAGAGTATTGAATAGGGGAAAAATGACATAAATGTAAACACTTTTTTACTAACATGACACAAAATTTCTATACTTAACCAAAATGACACAACATAATTATGGTCAAAAGTTAACCTAATATGCTTTATAAAGTCAAAGGTCAACCTAAAAAATTTTACCAAAATTACCCATATTATTTAGAAAATCAGTTAGAGTTTTTTCAGTTTTCAACATGGATGGTTGGATGTCTCCAGCCTCGATCACCGACATCGATCGCTAGAATCCTCTAATAGAGTGTATTATGTATTATATTAGAATATTTTCAATTTTCAACATGGATGGCCACTGGATCTCCGATTGTGGTGGCCGGCCTCGGTTGTCAAAATACTCTAGTAGAGTATTCTACATACTCTACTAGAATATTTTGGATATTCTATTAGAATTTTTTTATCATTTTTTAACATGCATAGCCAGATGTCTCCGATTCCAGCCTACCGACACCAATCGTCAGAATATTTTTCAGTTTTGAACATGAATAGCTAAATGTCTCCGACTCTGACTGCCAACATCGGTCGCAGGAATTATGACACTATAAGATCAGACATGCAAAGCACGTGTCCCACTAGTCATTCTGAGAAGGGAGCTTTTATTTTATTTTTAGCAAAAGAGGTTTTATACTTCAAAATTTTCTTATTAAAATATTTTAATATTTTAATAACTCAATTACGGTACGACACGATTAGTATAAATACGAACATGACACGATTAATAAATGGGTCAGGAACCTAAACACGAACATGAACCGTTTAATAAATGGGTAGTACCATACGACATGCGAACACGATTATTAAACGGACCACAACGGGTTAGCATAAAAACAAATACGTTTATGACCCATTTAACACGAAAAACCCGTTTACATCCATTTAACTCGTTTACGGCATCAACCAAATAGACACACTTCAAAATTACAAGTAAAGCAATCTTAACAAACAAAGCAGTAAATAAAACACATTTCCAGAGTATTTTATTTCTTAGTTATGATAGTTTCTTTATCATTTTCATTTTTTTTCCCCTTCATTACACTACATTGTCATCAATAAATGACCAAAAAATAACAAAAATAAAAACCTAGGGCTCTAAAATGAACAGTAAATTTGCGTAGTCTCAATTCACATCTAAACTTGAAATTTCAATCGCTTGATCTCATTTTCCAAGAATCCAAACACGTAAAGAAATGCAAAGAAATTCCGCATATAAAAATTCACCTTTGGTGAGCAAAGACAAATAGCGAACGTCGACGTGATGATAAGAGGCACGTCCAGAGGCGATGGCGTGAGAAAGAAGCGAGTCGCCCTCGGAACGATCGAGCTCGAGGGAGAAAGAGAGGATCAGATTAAGAGGGAGAGAGAGAAGGCTGAGGCGCTGAGGGGGGAGGGGGACAGAGTCTCTGCCTTTTCATAAAGCTAAAGGGGCTGAACTAAAGTAAAGGAAAGGCCGAAAAGGAAATGGAAAATAGAATCAATAGAGTAAGAAAAGTCGAAACAAATGAGAGTAGCAAAGCAGCTTTTCCTTTTCTGCCTTTTCATAAAACTAAAGGGCCGGCTGGAATGGATGACTCTATGTGACAGTAGTGAGTACGGGAAGGGGAAAAAAAAAAGGAAAAAAAAATGTAATTTCAAAATGATGAGTAATGTAGTTTCATTTTTTTTTTTCAGGGTCATTAAAAATTTGGAAAGTAGAAGTTCAAATTTGAAAAATGTTGTTTTAAAATGATGAGTAAGTTTTACTGTTTTACAATCTAATAAATTTGGAAGAGACTATAGTAGAGCCTCTCCCAGATACCCTATCGATAGAGCTTTTTTTTTTAACCGTTAGATTTTAATCGAACGGTTGATATATTATAGGTATACTATTGTTATTATAGACCTTACCTCATATAAACTTTCTCACTCCAAGTCTTCTCCGCCGCCGGTGACCTGTCCACCGCCGGCGACTGACGCAGGCAACCCACCCAGATGCCGGCGACTTACCCCGACACCGACGACCCGCCGGCGCCCCTTTCTCTCTCTTCTCTTCTCTCTCTCTTCCCCTTTCTCTCTCTTCTCCTCTCCCGCAGAGACCCACCACCGACCCCCCCACCACTGGCCGTAGCCCCTACCGACCGGCGCCGGCGACTCCTTCTCTCTCTTCCCCTTTCTCTCTCTTCTCTTCTCTCTCTCGTCCCCTCTCTCTCTTCCCTTCCCTCCCGCCGGCCCCCACCCCCGACCCCTAGCCAGCCCCCCGGCCCCGCCCCCCTCCCATGGCCTCCCCCACCCCTGACGACCCCCCTCCCCCGGCCACCACTCTCCCCGGCAGCCCCCACCCCCGACGACCCCCGCTCTCTCTTCCCCTTTCTCTCTTTTTTCCTCTATTCTCTCTCTCTTCCCTCTTCTCTCTCTTCGCGGGGCCGACCCACCCCTGAGGAAGCTCGCGACGCGGTTGGGGGGCGCCGGGCGGCCGGGTGTCGTCGAGGGTGGGGGGAAAAGAGAGAGAAGAGGGAAGAGAGACAGAATAGAGGAAAAGAGAGAGAAAGAGGAAGAGAGAAGGGGGGTCGTCGAGGAGGGGGGTGCCGGGGAGGGTGGCGGCCGGGGGAGGCGGTCGTTGGGGGTGGGGGGAGGCCGAGGGAGGGGGGGGGCTGGGGGGCTGGCCGGGGGCGGGGGGTGGGGGTAGGGGCCGGCGGGAGGGAGGGGAAGAGAGAGAAGGGGGAAGAGAGAGAGAAGAGAAGAGAGAGAAATGGGAAGAGAGAGGGAGTCGCCGGCGTCGGCCGGCAGGGGAAGCGGCCGGTGGTGGGGGGGGCTGGTGGTGGGTCGCCGCGGGAGAAGAGAAGAGAAAGAAAAGGGACGAGAGAGAAGAGAAGAGAGAGAAAAGGGTGCCGGCGGCCGGAAAAAGTGCCGGAGGTGGGTCGCCGGCATCGGGGTGAGTCGCCGGTGATGGATAGGTCGCCGACGGCGGAGAAAACTTAGGGTGGGAAAGTTTATATGAAGTAAAGTCTATGATAACAATGATATATTAACCGTTCGATTAAAATCTGACGGTTAAAAAAAGAACTCTACCGATAGGGTCTCTAGGAGATACTCTACCACAGTCTCTCTACCACAGTCTCTCCTAATAAATTTATGTCTTTATTAACTATAAAATTATCTTAATACCCTAATCCAAATATCTATACATAATTAGATTTACTATTTTATATTATTGACGAGTTAACTATAATTATACTTTTACTATTTTATATTATTAACTAGTTAATTATAAGATTATTATTTTATATTAGAAATAACCTCTCCGTAACTTTTGATTTATGTTGTCTCAGTAGTGAAAATTCTTCAATAGTTATTTTCTAGTCTTATATCAAACACACAAATAAGCCTATACTTGTTATAAAAGAGCTTTAGAATAGTTTGAAAATTCTAACATAAACGTATTAAACGTGTTAACCATGTTAACCCACTTCCGACCCGTTTATTTTCGTGTTAAACGTGCCGACCCAATTTCAACCCAATTATTAAACGTGCGGTCCAAACCCATTTATTACGGGTCGTTCTCATGTCGTGTCACCGTGTCGTGTCCGAAATTACCGGCCCCACTTGTTTGTGGGGCTAAAAAAAGGTTTAAAAAAAAACACTTTTATTTCATTTTGTTTTATTTTAGTAGTCCATGCTTGCCAGAAGTGATTTTTGAAATACTTATGAAAGCAAATTTCTCCTTAAAATGGTCAGGTGTATTAAAAATCATTCTGCCAACTAAAGTTCCCAAATGCAAGCCACAAGTCAGTAAAATCCCATATAGCATGGCCTTGAATTTCTGTTGGAGAGCCTAGCAGAGAACATGATATAGAATACAGAGTACTCCTAAAGTACTCTTTTGATACTACTAGCTTCAGTCTATTTCCTCCCTGTCTGAGTTAGCCGGAAAAAAAAAATGTAGTTTTATCTGACTGTCAAGTTCTCAACCTAGCATCCTACACCAACTCGATTTGGTTGTTTTGCATAGTTATTTCTCTAGGCTTAATGCAATATACACGAGATCCAATATGCTTCACATCAAGACCAGCATCCTCGCAACCACTGAAGAAGAGCGACTCATCCTCCTTTCCAATTCTGCGCCTCCAACTCATTAGAAATGCTGGCCGGGGCAGCCCTATGCATGGTCCTGCAAGTTAAGTAAACAAGAATAAGCAAAGATTTGGTTTCAGTGTCTAGTTTATGTGCACTTTCTAGGGCTCACGAGCACAAACCACCATCCTGCTCTTTGTTTGTCTGAGGAACTGCTTTGTCACCTTTTGTCTTGTAAGATTTGAGGAGAAATGATAGAGTTTTAATCAAGTTTGTGTACTGTTTCACATCTAAAATAGCCCAAGAGAAGAAAACAGATCAAAGACGACGACCTTTTAATATCTTTTATACTTCATCATCATTAGAGTAATGATGAAACAAGTGAACTAATTTGCATTAAACAAGCCAACTGAGTAGAAACTTACACAACAAGATATCACTGGCGATGACAAGGTCCCAGTCTGGATCGGTAATTGGAAAACTGTCACCCCATGTATCTAAAAATTTAGTCAACTAGTCATTTCTGGATCTGAGTGCATTGCCGTTAAATATTTTCATAACTTAATTCAATATGCAAGTTCAATGTGCAAGAACCATTCTTTGGTACCAGATACCAATCTCATGTTTAATAATGTAAAGGATTAGTATGAGTCCATAATGCAAGCATCTTTGACACCATTAATCAAACAACGGTATGTAAGGTGAGATGGTTATAGGTCACAGCTAAAAAGATCTGAATGTAGAGATTATGAAATTGAGGTTCGTTGTATGAAAGTAACATCTCCAACACCATTAACAAAGCACAAGTATCGAAAGGGAAGATGCTAAGAAGAGAAAAGCACTAAGGTTGTGAAAATTACAAACAGAGTCCCTGCGTAAGGAAGATGCAATTAAGCTTCAACGTATTTTTGATGCAGAAGCAAAAAAGCTGAAGGGGTTATAGTAATAAAGGATATGTATGCTTTGGTGAAATACCCCGTTTTACTCAGGTATTTCAAGAACGCCATGCCCGTCTTCTGTGCTTTCAAGTTCATGTAAAAAACCACCCTTTTGACAACATTTTGTCAAACTTAAAGTGGGAAAATACCATTTTAACATTTCTCGGAACACCTTAAGTTTGACCATTTTGTTACCTCATGGTTAAAATGGTCTTTTAGCACCTTAAGTTTCACTAACTTTTGTCAAAAGGGAGATTATAAACATTAAATTAAAAGGTAGTCGGATTTCTCAAAACACAAGCATTTCCATAAAATCAGGGGAAATTCAGATACGTATACATGATATAACTACAGTTTGATCTTTGAAAACTAGATTACATGCGAACAGAGTTTCTGATTTGTTTCCCACACACACAGATATATGTATGTGTGTGTGTATATATATATATATATATATACACACACATACGTAAGAAACAGGGATCAATTAATCTTCATCATATGCAAACGAAGATTCTAATTTCTAACCACCCATGACACTGAAATATATTGGACAAAATCATCTGAAAGAACAATATGACCAATCATGGTGCTTCACAATAATCTCTATGATAGGTAATGGGTACAAAATCAGATGCCTAGGCTAGGAAAAGAAAAGACTCACGTTTAACATGAGGAAGAACAGGTGTAATTCCATTTTCCCTACAGTTATGGGCTATGTTGTCTTCAATTTCCTGATCAGCATAGTCTGAAGTTGTGATGTCAAGATGAAATGCTTTTTGAAGAAAAATTGCCAAACCACCAGTTCCACTGCAAATTAAAATAAACCTCAACATCGGCACCAAACTCAAAAATCATTAATGATAACTTGTGTACCCAGGGAAGGAGAATCTTGTGAAAGAAATTTCAATTAGACTAAAAATGAAACAATTAGCTCGGCTCATGGGTGTAAACAATCCTATGCTATAATAAAAATTTGGTCCATAATTTTAAATGACATAAAATATCTACAACTTAAGCCACTCTGCCACAGCAGCAAAGATTTTATGCATAAAGCAAAATGCATGGAAAACAATTTATATTCATTCAAGAATGTTGGTCCCAAAGGATTTAGCATAACTATTTGGTAAAATGCTAAAGCGAGAAAATATTTAGATAGTAAACATAGTGAGCTTTAAACAAACAACATAAACAATTTTGAACACAATTAAGCAGAAGAACAAAAGAAACCAATTGTACGGAAGTATAGGTATTATTAATCACGATACCCAACACTAGAAATAAAAGCTTGAATTGCCTAAAGTTGCCTACATTTAATCAATAGTCGATCAGCACTCCCCTGAGATATACCTGCCAAGTTCAATGCAACGCCGCCCTTGTATCCACGACTGATGTTCAACTAACCAATCCGCAAACGCAAATGTGCCAGGCCAGAGCAAATTAGCATTTAGTTCATGAAATGAAAATTCTCGGATGCTCAACTCCTGCGAACAAGCCCAAGTGGTTGTTTAGTCTACCCCCATGAAAGCTTCGAGTTCCAAACCTAGTTATCAAGCTTTAGCAACATATGACTTAAAGGAAACATTGAATATGAATAAATAAGTAAATAAGAGGCATTTGGGATGATTAAGATGTCCAGTGAAGGAAACAAGTTCTTACTCTAAAGGTTCGTCTTAGTTACTGCTCGCTGCAGAGTGTTTTCGCTTATATATATATATATATATATATATATATATATATATATATATCCATAAGATTTAGTAAGTAGATGATACCGATTTTACTTTCAATAACTGCAATAAAGAAGATCTCTCTCAACAACCTGAACACCTTATAGTCTCATCAATTTGCTTATCCTTGGCAACAAAAAAGACCATTTTTATACCGATTATCGTGCTCGTCGAAAGCCTAAGAGGAACTGAAATTTTCTTACCCGGCATCAATAGACTTGGATAATATTTTCTAAACGATTTACCTACTAAATACTGAGAGCTTCAAAACGAAAAAGATTCAACTGGGACATAAATTCAAAGTATACACAAATATACAAAATCCCAGTGACTTCCGAGTATCATTACTGCTGATTTTTTATTTATTTAGTTATTTATTTATTTTTGCCCCGAAGCATTAATATTTAAATTAACCAAAAAACAAAAGCATGAAACAAAATTTGCAAAAGTCAAAATCGTAAATAGAATCATTACCATCCCAGGAAAGTCGTGTTTCCTCTCTACATAGCTTTGGTGGGTCTCCTCCTTTTCTTCACCAGAAAAAATGACCCAATGTCGATAAAAGTAATTTTCTCAGCAAATATATATATATATATATATATATATATATATTTGAAGACAGAGACAGAGAGAGAGAGAGAGAGTACCTGTGGAAGGGCCGTCGTTGTCTTGAGAGAAAAGCGAAGAGGGGGAGAAAAGAGCAATGTCCATGATCCTCCTCCAGCAGCACAAATGGCAGCAACTTGTGTTGAAAGAGAGAGAGCCCCCAAGGGACTAGGGTTTTTAATTGGGCTCTTTACAGGAATGCCATTGATTCAAGGCCTTCTATTGGGTTTTGCCACACAAAAATTCTATTACAAAGAATATCTATTATCTATTCACATAATATTGATTTATTTATTTTAGAATATCAATTATATTTTTAAATTTCCGTTAGATAATCATGTTAATATCGGCTGGTATCACTATGATTATTAGGAGTGACGGATCTAAGATTTGAATTCGTTACGGACACAAATTAAGACCAAATTTTCAAACTAAAACAATAGGCACTATTACAGAATACAGATTTGACGACGGTTTTTAACCGTCGTTGTAACCATTACACGACGGTTTTCTAATCGTCGTGGAAGTCATAGTCGTGATATCTTTTAAAATACGACGATGGTTTTTTAACCGTCGTGTAATGGAGAAAATTGGCTAAGCAGTAACAGTAATGAACATACCATGACGGGTTTTTTTGAAAAAAACCGTTGTGGTAATTCAACTTACAACGACGGTTTACCAGAAACTGTCGTCGTTTCCAGTCCTTCATGCTGGGAAACGACGACGGTTTCCCAGGCGAAACCATTGTCGTTTCCCAGAGAGAAACGACGACGGTTTTGCCTGGGAAACCATCGTCGTTTCCCGTAGTTTCAGCTGGGAAACGACGTCGTTTCCAAGAGAAACCGTCGTCGTTTCCCGTTCTGCTTAAAAACGACGACGGATTCCAAGGAAGCCGTCGTCGTTTCCCAGTTAACTAATTTTAAATTTCATCTGTTAATATACCCACATGCCATCAAACATGTGTGTTATGCATAAAACAGCCCATCAATAACTCGTATTTAGATGTATTCATTGACACAAATTAAGGCATACAATTGACAAAGATTTTAATGTGCACATGCAATTAACATATAAGTTAATATGTACAAGTTGTAAATTATATACACAATGGATACAAAATCACTGAAATTTTTTTTCTTTTTTTTTCGTCTTCTCAACACGTGTCCACTCGACATTTAAATGAAGCAAGTGTGAGGAATCATCATCCAAATCATCAATCTCCTCCCGGTTGCAAACCGTTTGTGAAAGATGGAATGTCGGTGCAATCTTCAACATCTTCTTGGCCAGCCCGAATTATTTTTGACTTCATTGGCACAACTAAAGATAATTCTAAATTGTTGGGATCCATTGTGTAAAAGACTTGTACCGCTTGCGACGCCATAATGAAAGGATCATTTTTGTATCTCAATCGCCTAAAGTCCACAACCGTTTTTTTTGAAACTGTCGTGGAAGCCTCGAGCTTCCACGACGGCCAACGTTGACCGTCGTGGAAGACCGTCGTGGAAGCCCGAGGCTTCCACGACGGTCTTGGAAGCCCGTCGTGGAAGCTTGATCTTCCATGATGGTCTATCAAGACCGTCGTGGAAAACTTGACTTCCACGACGGTCTTCGGAAAGTTTTTCGGCTCCATGTTTTTTCTCGAATTTTCCACGACGGTTTTTAAAAAAACGGTCGTTGAATCTCCGTCGTCGAATCCACATTTTCTAGTAGTGAGGGGAAAAAAAAGTTTATTGATATATTAAATTTCATGTAATAATAAGTAACAAATTACAATTGTAGTTGATGAGGCGTCATGTTTTTAAATGGTTTTATGATAGTTTTGTTGTCAATGTTATCAAAAATGTGTTTCTCAATTTACATAATCAAATTGCCACTTATCCACTGATCTCTCGTTACCTCAGGGTTAAACAGTGAGAAAAATCATGCAGTTACATGGAACTATCAACCCATTGATTGCACAAACAATTCTGAACAATATTCAATACTCTCTCGACTATGACAGTAGCAACTGAAAGAATTAGTGTAAGTGTAACATGCAAGTAAACCAATGGGTATACCTTATCCTTTTTCGTCTCAACTATCCCGTCAATAAATATAAAATTCACATATCTCTATATATTGAAGTTTTCTATTACTTGAGCCAACTTTTTTTTTTTTTTTTGGGTGGTAAAGAATACTTGAGACAACTATGAAGAAAAAAAAAACAAAACAAAAAAAAAAAAAAAACAAAAATCAAGACAAAACCAAAAAAAAAAAAAAAAAAAGCAAACAAACATATATAAAAGAACCCAGTTTTGATTACAAACCTATCAATATTAAGATTTTTATTTTGGATTTTAACAAGCATGTAATAAAACCTCATCAGATCTATGAGACTTTTGAAACCTATATTAATAAAAAAAAAATTTTGGATTAGTTTTTATAAAAAATTTTAACAAACATATATATAATAAAACCTCATCAGATTAATTTCAAAATATTAAGATTTCTCATATATAAAACAAGCATATCAATACTAGCTAAAAAATTTTGCCCTCACTTTTTTTTTAATACCAATTTTGATATAACCTCTATATTGTTTGTTATAAAAATACTTTACGTTACTTCTTGCTTCCTCACTTAATTTTAGTAATCCAAATTCAGATTACATAATGCATTTTCAAGATTTGTTTTTAATTTGAACTTTACCACTTATATTTTGTCTTATTTCTCAAACATTCACTTAACTTTTTAATTTTTCCTATCATTATCTCTTTATTTAATGTCACATGCAATATTCATAAATACTTTTCCATCATTCTACTCAAACAATTGCTTTACTATGTCTCTATTTAAACGTCTTTCTCTTTTTGATATGTTTACATTAAGACATTTTCAAATAATATGTATATATGTATATATCTATTTTAATAACTTACTCAATATGTCTACATCATGTTATAGAGAAAATTACTCAATTAGTCACCTTTTTTTTCATCTATTGATCATTATAATATAAATTCTCCTATCTTAATCAATATGATACAAACTATAGTATTAATTTGTCAAATTAATCTAGCAATGTTTTATATCACATTGGTATAATGGTCTTTAAATTGTGTCTTTCAGACGCATTTTCCTTATTATATTCAAACATTAAGTCTCACACGTGCAGAGCATGTGTTTCAACTAGTAACTTAAAAAAGCCCAAAAGAGCCTAAAGAGAATTTCTCGAAAAAAAAAAGTGTTGATTTTGTGATTTAATTTTTTACATACTACATGTTCAACAAAATACCTTTTTGAGTGAGACTTAGTTTTAGATTGATTTAAAATACTTGGGTGAGGCGACAGTTTAGAGAATTTTTTGGAAAAAAGTGTTGATTTTATGATTTAACTTTTTGCATACTACATGTTTGATAAAATGTCTCTTTGAGTGAGAACTAGTCTTTTCCATAATTAAGTAAAGTTTTTGTTCAGAATATTGATTTACAATATCAAAAGTATGATTTTGTGTGCTTTTTATGTGTTTGAGTGATATGATTTTATAATTATTTAATATATGATTTTTTGTTTTTAATGTGCATGGGTGCGGAGTTGTTTTAGATTGATTCAAAATGTCACAAGATCATGAGGAGGAAGTGTCAACGAAATCTTAAATTGGTAAACCACGATGAACGTGCTCACCTAGATTCAATCCCGACGAAGATGGTAAACGAAGAGTGACTCTTATGAGAAGAGTTCACTTTGTTAGGACAAAGGGAGAATGAATTGCAGTTTTCATTCGATGCTAAAGAGCAACCATTAGGGAAAGAAGGAGACGACTTACAGAGTTGGATTGGAGTACTTACTCGAGAGTACATTCCCATTTAGATATATGACTTTAAAAGTGTCAATTTCGCCCCACGGAAAGAAAGAGTATGGGTGGAAGTCGTAACTTCTTTCACTGTGGAATTTTTATTTAAAAAACAAGCTTTAAAATCATGTGTAGAGTTAGCAAAATATTTTAGATATGATCTTTACCAGGCTTTTGTCATGGATAATATTGATGAAGAAAGTGTGTTGGAAAGATCACCTAAAGTGGTTCATAATTACCTCTCCATTAGCCAAGATGATTAGGAAAGATTCATTGAATATCGATATACCCCGGAATTCAAAAGACTATCTGAACAAGGAAGTGAGATAAGAAAGAAGAGCAAATACGGATCAACCAGGGGCTGAGACAGATATAGGAAACGTGATCAAAAAGTCATACGTGAATTTCTTAGACAAAATTTTCAACGGAATGTGTACATTCTAATTTTTCCTGTATGTTTGCTAATGATAATTATTAAACTGCAATTCGAGAAGACGAGACAATGGGCAGCTTGACATATTGTGTGGCTAGACATGCACATCAAATCCGATGAGTTTAAGAATCCATCATTGAAAATTATTAGTGATACAATAGTAAGTATATAAATCCATGGTCTAATATATTCTAATTTACGCTACTTTATATTTACAAGTTCATAACATATTCTCTAATTATTACATGAGGACTTCAGTGAACAAGAGACACAAGGAAGTTTCGAATCTATGGGGACAAATGACATATTGACCAAGTCATTAGGCAATGCTGAGCATTCGGTCAGACGCAGGATCAATCTAAGTTTGTCAAGCAGTCACATTACTTCAACATTGAGCAAAATCCAAGGAAAAATGCTGAAGTCTCAGAAGTGAAATGGTAGCTTGCCACATTGGAAAGAACCATACAGAAACTTTGTGCGAAGTATGGTATCAACCGAGAGACTATTGTTGAGGAGACGATTGCACCGACTGTTGATCAACACAATAGCTTTAATGCTAGTTGTACCCTAAATGAAAAAGAAGATGGGGCGTCGGATCCGCAGCCCATGCTAAACGCAAGTAAGGAATGCCAACTCTTTCTTACTGATTTAATTAACGGAGAAAATGTGCTTGTTGCAATCGACAGGGCATACATGGATTGTGTTCCTACCGACACAGTCCATGGGATTCCTTTAGGTGAGGAAATGTGCGAGTGATAATTATAGTCCCAAAACTGAAAGTTGTCGGTGGGTTTGTTGCTTGGCCGAAAAGATTAGTTATCCTTGAAACAAGTATAAGCTAGGCAAGTCGAGGTCCCAGCCATGCTCACGACTGAGAAGCTGATGGAAGCAAACGAATTAAAAAGAGAGTAGGGAAAGATAAAATACAGTCATAACCGAAGGTACAACAACAAACTGGCAACAAGAACTATCTCCATTCAACTTTAGTGAAATTCCTTTCGAGTTGAGAACTTTGGCATATTATGCACAAAGTTCCTTACATGACAGAACCTAAATAGCATGCCCAACACAACAGTCCGTCAGTGGTGATGACATGCCTATATATATTAGGCTTGAAGATGTATACCATTTCATAACATTTCAAGAAATTAGTGTAAACAGTATAATGGTTTACACACGAGATTTGCCACCCATGGGAAATGGAATGAATTGTGAAATTTTTTTTAACAGTATTACATACCATGATGGTTTTGCATGAAAACCGTCGTGGATTTATCATGACGGTTTTGAGTGAAAACTGTCATGGTAGGGCTATCTACCATGACAGTTTTTCTACCAACCACAACGGTTTTCTAGAAAAACCATCATGGTAGGCCCATTTACCATAACGGTTTTTCTTGAAACCTGTCATGGTAGATTCCCTACCACGACGGTTTTAAAAAAACGGTCGTGGAATAGGCCTAATTATTCCCCGTTTGGCACTATTTTAGTCCATTTCACAATGGTTAAAAAACCATCGTGGAAAAGATACCATAACAGTTAAAAATTGTGGTAGAATCTGTATTTTGTAGTTGTGTAAATGCCATGCCACCAAGTTTGGAATTGATTGATGTAATTCGAAAGGTTTCTTGCAGAAAATTTCCCGCCACACATCTAAAGGATTAGATATATCACTAAGGGCATGTTTGTCGAATTGATTTGCATTGCTTTGTATTGTAGAACATCGCATCGTATTGTATTATATTATTATACAATACGATATTTGGTCTTGCACATATTATAGTAGTATAACATGTTATACATTGTTTGTTTCGTGCCATATTTTATTGCTTTAAGAATTCAGTTTTTAAAAGATAAAATTTAGATCACAATCCTATGGTCAGAGTCGAGTTTCAAGACGAGGCCAAAGTCGAGTTTTGTGACTCGGATTGAGGTCATGATTCGAAAGTGGTGTCGGAGTTGAGATCGAGTGTTTGCCAAAATTATGTGTGTGAATATGCTACGCAAGTATACATAATTAAACAAGTAATACAATAGCTAGTGAGTAAAGTATTGTCTCCACAGGGATTGAATTACTAAAAACTAATTGCGGAAACCAATTGTTCTAAAATAAATTTGAGAATGAATTAACACTAAAATTGTAGAAATGATGTAAATGAATGGGTATATTTAAAATGCAAACTAAAGGTAAAACGTGACAATATCTAAAGCTTAGGATGTGAATCAGTGATGGGTAAAGGCTAGAATTACTAATTTTCCTTCAGTTGCAAATCTGACCGCGAATGCTATAGTAATGCTATAGCAAAATTAAGCCAATCAACCTAAAATTCTACATAATCCTCTTCCGAATGATTTATGCCTTCAGTTCCCTAAACCAAAATAAACATATTCCAATACACTCTAGTTTTCAAAACCTAAAATTAAACACCAATTTTATTGGGTTGACAAGGTAATAATATATCCCTATACCATTCACTTGTATTATCCAAGTTAGATCCAACCAAAACTAACCTTTCCATAATTGATTTTGGCTTGTGTTCTCCACTAATTAATGGCCAGTCAATCAATAGAGATTAAACATGCAGCACACTTGAATAAACAGGATGAAAATTACTAAGCATTTAACACAATAGGCAAGTGTTCATTACAACATTGGTTCCATCAATAATCCTAGCTAAAGAAATTAGTTCATACTTAGTCAATGAAATCAAAACTAACAAACTCAACCAATGAATTTGTTGGAAAAAACGGATCCGATATCAGAGTTACGGCGCAGCGAAAGTTTTAAAATTTTTATGCCGTTTCAGAAAAGAATCTCATGATGCATATAACAATATATTAAATTCATGATCAAGCGTACCTTATTTCTCGGATTCTGGAATCACTAGAGTGTTTGACCAACGTGTCTTCTCTACTATTCTCTAGTTCCATGTCTCAGAGTGTGTGTGGGCACACGTTCAATGAATCCAAGCGACCGGTAATGCTTTCCGAAGTCTAGATCCTTTCTTCTTAATTCTGATGTTCCACGTTGAGAATATGATCAAGATTCTTTCTTCAAAACTCCAAGTCAGGAACCAGTTAACCTCATTATGAAAATAATCACTTGATTTAACCTTCCTCTCAGTTTTTGTTCAATGAAATTTTCTCTCTTTTTCTTTCTCACAAGATAGCTGAATTTTGATGTGGAAGAAACCTAAATTATTTTTCCTTTCACTCCCAAAAAAAACGTTTTCCCTCTTATCCTAATCCTATCTAGATTCAAATTTCTTTTAAACCTTTTTGAATTTAAATAAGATTCACTCATTTGAATAAATATTTTCCACAAACATCAACCATATTAATTAATTTAAATTAATGGAATATTTCAAATTTTCTTTCCTCACAAAAACCGTGCATCTCTTTTAATTAGGAGAGAAAAATTCATGAAATAATCTCAATTATTTAAATCAATTAATAATTTAATGTTAGGAATATATTTGACTAATTTTGAAATAAAATTTTCTTCCCTCAACCTATCTAAAAACCGTATACCACATTTAGATTAGGAGAGAAAAACTTTGTTTTCCAAAATTAAATAATTCAAATACAATCTTATTTCCAAAATTCAAATTAACAATTCACATGTTGACAAATCATTTGTCTTCAAATTTCACATGTCCAATCCTTTTCGAATTGCACGTTAGAGAGTATCATGTCTTAATAGACATTACTAAATTCCATTTAAATTTACCGATCTCATTAGGAATAAATTCCGAGATGTTATCTCGAACTATATGAGCTAATAGAGGGACCCGATGGAAATATGTAAAGAGGCTCCTATAATTGTGAAAAATTAATCCCAGATTAATTACTCATTAATTATCAACTTCTAAACTATTCCACTAAAAGTTTGAAGCTGAACTCCTCTTTACACACCGTATTACGAAAGCTCTCTCACGTAGTGCTTCTTCTATGATTTATTCATTGCTTGCTTAATCCCCATATGTTATCCACGATTGAGTTAAGGACTTTTTCCGTTTTACCTTTTCAATTATTTTAACTTAAAATTACATTATTCTCCATTGAAAGACTCACCAATTGTAAAACCATACAATTGTTAAACAATCAGAAAATACAAAGTAAACCGATGGTCAAGATCTTGTTATAATATCTTTCAATCCCCGAATAATGCCTTTAAGTAGATAATATATTCTATCATTAAGATAGCTATGGATTCCATATCTATGAATCTTGATTTCTCCATCCATAAGTCATGCATCCAAAACACAAGTATATTGACCACGAATTAACAGTATCTCATCTGTAGTGCATTAAAGTACATAAGTCATGGATACGAACTCAAGTAATCATTTCAGGATTAAGATTAATACAGGATGATAATCAAAGCGTTATTAATTCTTATAAATGGAATTATTAAACCGAATCAATTAACACTTTAGGTCCAGTCCAATGTCATACCTCAATACTGGTATACATTAAAGTTTCCACTCGGAATATATCCGATGGTCAAGACAAACCATCCCTCTAAGGAAGTAGACAACCTTTACAATTTTATCATGAATAAGATCCCCAAATCTTATTCCGTCGATTATGGACTATTTATCTAGACTGTTATCAAATTATCACGTCTTCTATGTATACCCCGTATACATATGGTAATCCGATATATTACCAAAAACCAAATAGTATTTTATGTTTGCTTAAAATAACCATACAATCAACAAATGAAAGTAAATAGGACACAACTTATTAAACATGAATAACCTCCTCTTATTAATATCAAAATGTCATATTTACAGAAAATCTCTAATATTGATTTTCTATCCTTATGGCACATTTAGATCCCAACAATCTCTCACTTGTCCTAAGCGAGTAAATGTGACATATTACGTATCCCTATGCCTTCAACGTGTTCTTGGAATCTTCTGGCCGCCAAAGTCTTCGTGAACAGATCAGCAAGATTGTCCTCTGATGCGATTTTGTAAACCGTCACATTTTCACTCTCAAAAAAGCCTCTGATGATGTGATATGTTCTGTCAATGTGCTTACTCTTCTTATGATGCCTAGGATCCTTGGTATTAGCTACTGCTGCACTATTGTCACAGTAGAGCACCATAGCTTTATTCATACTAGGAATGACCTGAAGGTCACCAAGGAACCTGCGGAGCCATACCGCTTCCTTTGAGGCCTCACTGACTGCTATATATACTCGGCTTCCATGGTCGAGTCAGCAATGCAAGATTGCTTAATACTCTTCCATACAATGACACCACCTCCAAGGGTAAAGACAGATCCTGAAGTCGATTTCCTTGAATTCCGGTCTGATTGAAAATCAGAATCTGTGTATCCTATAGGAACAAGGTCCTGACCGGAATACACTAGCATATAGTCCTTCATTCTCTGTAGATACTTAAGTATATGCTTGACCGCAGCCCAATGGTTCGGTCCTGGATTCGACTGATATCGACTTACCATACTAACTGTAAAACAAATGTCAGGCCTAGTGCATAACATAGCGTACATAAGACTACCTACCGCTGATGCATATAGTACATTTTTCATACGCTCCCTTTCTTCCGATGTCTTGGGACAGTCATCTCTAGAAAGCTTGATTCCAATCCTGAAAGGTTGGGCACCTTTCTTTGAATTTTTCATAGAAAACTTCTCAAGTACTTTATTAATGTATAAAGCTTGGGAGAGTGCTATCCTTTTGTTCTTTCTATCTCTAAAAAGTTAAATTCTAAGAGCATAACTAGCTTCTCCTAAGTCCTTCATGTCAAACTGTTTGGCTAACCAAACTTTGACAGATGATAATATTGCCACATCGTTTCCAATAAGTAATAAATCATCCATATAAAGTACTAGAAAAACCACTTTCTCGTTCTTAATACATTTATAAACACATAGTTCATCAATGTTTTGTTCGAATCCATAGGTTTTGATCGCTTGATCAAACCTAATATTTCAAGAACAAGATGTTTGCTTTAATCTATAAATGGATTTAAGCAACTTCCATACCTTGTCTTCTTGGCCTTTTGCCTTGAACCCATCTAGTTGTATCATATAGATATCTTCCTCAAGAGAGCCATTTAAGAAAGCTGTCTTGACATCTATTTGCCAGATCTCATAATCAAGAGCAGCTGCAATGGATATAAGAATGCAGATTGACTTGAGCATTATTACAGGCAAGAAAGTTTCATCGTATTCGATTCCTTCTTTCTGCGTATAGCCCTTCGCTACAAGTCTTGCCTTAAAAGTTTCCACTTTCCTATCCATACCTCTCTTCTTCTTGTATAACCACTTACACCCAATCGGTTTTATGTCTTGGGGTAAGTCTATAAGTTTCCAGATCTCATTGGAATCCATAGATTCAATTTCGGTATTCATAGCCTTTTACTAAAGACTAGAATCAACATCCTCCATAGCTTCCTTGTACGTAGCCGGATCATCAATATATTCTATGGATTCTGCTTCAAAAACTTCACCATTGAACATGTACCTTTCAGGTTCCCTGATAATCCTCCAACTACGACGAAACTCCCGTGGTTGTTGATTCTTTAGTGGTTTTTCCACAGAATTTTCTATGACTTTAGGAATATCCAAACCCGAAGTCATCTCCTCAAGTACAACTTTGCTACGAGGTTTAAAGTCTTCCATGTAACTTTCCTCTATGAATATTGCATGTATAGAAACGAAGACTTTGTTTTGCATTGGATTATAGACTAGACTACCTTTTGTCCTTTTTGGATAGTCAGCAAACAAGTACACTTCTGATCGTGACTCCAACTTCTTCGCTTCCTTGTCCAGGACGTATGCCGAACAACCTCAAATTCGAATATGATTCAAATTAGGATTTCTACTCGTCCATAACTCGTAAGGAGTTTTAGGAACCGATTTGGAGGGAACATTATTCAGAAGATAACATGCAGTTTTTATGACGTGCTCCCAAAATAACAAAGGTAATGTGGAGTAACTCATCATAGATCAAACCATATCCAATAGGGTTCTATTCCTTCTCTCGGCTACACTATTCTGTTAATAGGTACAGTCAACTGGGATTGTATCCTATTCTCTATCAAATATCCTAAGAACTCATCCGATAGGTATTCCTCAGCTCGATCTGATCAAAGTGTCTTAATGGACTTACCTAATTGTTTCACCACTTCAGCCTGAATTCTTTGAATTTGTCAAAGGCTTCGCTTTTACGGATCATCAAATAGACATATCCATACCTTGAGTAATCATCAATAAAAGTAATATAATACACCTACCCACCACGTACTTCTATATTCATGGGACCACAAACATCCGTATGTATAAGTTTTAAAAGTTCCTCGGTACGACCATCCTTAGCAGCAAAGTCCGTTTAGTCATCTTGCCCTCCAAACATGATTCATATTGTGGCCAAGGTTCAACCTCATACATGTCAAGGCATTCCTCCTTTACCATCCTTTGAATTCTGTTAAAGCTTATGTGACTAAGTCGTAAATGCCAAAGATATGATTCATTAGAATGAGAAAACTTATGTCTTTTAGAGTTCTTTTCCAATTCTGTATCAAGCAGTGAGTGCATCTTAGGTTTAATAAAATAAAGATTTCCATGCATCTATCCATTACATATAAGAGAATTGTTTTTCCTAATAATAACTTTATTATTAAAATAAACCGAATAGGAGTCTTTAATCAAACAAGCTATCGAAATTAGGTTCCTCTTAAAACTAGGAACATAAAAACAATGTCTTAAAATAATAAATCTAAATTCATCAAAATAAAGATGCACTTCTCCCACTACTTCAGTTCGCACCAACGTCCCATCACCGGTTCTTAACGTGAAGTTCTGCTCACGCAGACTATTCGTTACCTTGAACCCCTGCAGAGAAATACAAACATGGTTAGTGGCTCCAAAATCTATAACCTAATTGTCCTTAGATTCTTCTACTAAATAACCCTCAAGATACAGGATATCGAAATTATCTTTTTGCTTTTGCATAGATAGGTATTCTCCTTAATTCTTCTTGAAATGTCCTTTCTTCCCACAGTAAAAGCACTTAGCCTTTTTAGGATCCACCTTTTTCCTTTTGGGATTAGGAGCAGGTGAATTAGGTTCAACCACATTTGCCTCAGCCTTAGATCCAGAATCTTTAAAAATATTCTCAAAGGCTTGCAACTCTTTCATCAATTCCGTTAAAGACATCTCCTTCCGGTTAAGGTTGTAGGATGCCTGAAACAAATCGAAATCCTTGAATAAGGTTTGAACAACTATGACCAATTAAGTTGCAGCATCGATCTCAGCCCCATTTGTCTGAGCCTCAGACAAATAAGCTATGACTTTCATCATGTGCTCCTTGATGGGAGTTCCAACCTTTTACCTGCAGTTCATGAGACCTTTGATAGCATCTGTCTTAACTTGGATAGTTTGTTCACCAAGCATCTCCTCCAGGTTATCCATGATCTGCCTAGCAGTTTGATGTTCCTCATGCTGTTTCTGGAGCATGTTAGACATGCTCACCCGAATATAGCACATGGCACTTAGGTTGGAATTGTCACAGCGCTTAAGCACTACAAATTCCCTATCAGGAGTATCGATCGCAGGCGTAGGTGGTCGAGGTTGGGTTAGGACGAAACTGTGTTTCTCAAAGTTTAAGACAATAAGCAAGTTCATTTTCCAGTCATTAAAGTTTTCACCAGTTAATTTTTTTTTGCGTAAGTATCACAGATAAAGGGCTCAACATTTTGATCTATGATAAGAAAACATGTAATAAATACAAGCAAACATCCTATCAGTTTATAAAATATGGTTTTGTAATGAAATAAAAAGATTTATATATAATCTAAATGTTCATGTGTAAAACCCTTAAAACACATACCTTACAACGATAATTTCTAACTTCTGTTTTCTAAGCTACCGAGGAGTCATAAAATAACTAGCCAAGAACACGGATCCCTTCCGATTAATACATATTCGTCCATAGAGCAAACTCCATTAAATACATATTAACTATCATTTATTTGGCCACTACTTTACATATCAGAGTCTCAAAGGAGGATTAATAAATAAAGTAGCATGAGTGTATAACCATCGCTTCTAATTTTGAATCCATATTTTACATCTGCTACCGAGGGGTGATCTAAACATAAAATATACCCAAAATTGTTTTTCTTTCGGAAATCCAAATCAGTATGTGCTCTAGGTAAAATACCTATCCGAACGGAATTTCCGGGTCAAAATCGAGTAGTACGCACTACCATGCGTAACTATTGGATCAATGATGGAGGCCGTAGGTCTTAGTGTATAAAATCTTATCCCACTCAATCTTTTAAATTGGGGTCTTTGTTTTTCATGTATAAACAATATTTATTGAGTGGCACTCCCTAGTCTATATGGCATGTTATCAATACATCACGAAATAGTATAATATATTCATCTAGCAATACATCATCCATGGTTTGCAAAATATATAAATAGCCATGGATCATGATTCCATCCTAGAGAAAAGAAAATTACAAAATTTATAAAAATTAACCGAAACATGTATCGGCCTTCATTTGTAGATCCATGCCTTGTATCCTTCTTCAATGTGTCTTCCTTCTCCAATGTCACATCTTTTCAAATTTAAAATTAAATTTTAATTTAAAAAGATTATATGTATTTTTTAATTTTAATCAAAATATCAAAATTTAAATATAAATCTGGTTTATTAAATTTTAAAATTCAAAAAAATATTTGAAATTTAAAATTTTCAAATTTAAATCACAAAATTTTAAAATTCATTATAATATCTATTAAATTTATATTTATATTTTCAAATTTGATTTCCAAATTATCAAGATCACATATCATTAGAAAATTAAATTTTCAAAAAGATTATGTGATTTTTTTAATTCAAAAACCATTTTTTAATTGAAAAATAACAAAAAACATAAAATCACATCCTTTGAAAATTTCCATACTTTTGTTCATCTTCAATCTCCTCGAATCCATTGTAGCCTGAATTTTACAAAAAAATTCTTATGCCGTTTCCGGCTTACAAAAATTCTAGGAATTGAAAGAACGACCTAGCGGTGATAATATACCACATCTATTACACTTGAAAAACCTATATACAAATTCTAACCTCTATGGAATCATGGCTGACAAAATTGAACAAGTTTCATATATTATAAAAATAATATAAAGCATTCATTCATCCATACATCCATTTATAATATATTTAACATACTCAAAATTAAACCTAGAGTGCCAACTTTCTAAAATATTTCATTAATGTATAGAGAGAAATTTATTCGATCAAATAATTTATGTTATATACATGATCATGAGTTGGCTCTGATATCAATTATTGGAAAAAACGGATATGATATCAAAGTTACGGTACAGTGGAAGTTTTAAAATTTTTATGTTGTTTCGGAAAAGAATCTTATGATACATATAATAATAAATTAAATTCATGATCAAACGTACCTTACTTCTCGGATTCCGGAATCACTAGAGCATTTGACCAACGTGTCTTCTCTACTATTCTCTAGTTTCACGTCTCAGAGTATGTATGGACACACGTTCTATGAATCCAAGCGATCGGTAATGCTTCCCAAAGTCTAGATCTTTTCTTCTTAATTCCGATGTTTCAGTTGAGAATATGATCCAAATTCTTTCTTCAAAACTCCAAATCAGGAACCAATTAGCCTCATTACGAAAATAATCACTTGGTTTAACCTTCCTCTCAGTTTTGGTTCAATGGAATTTTCTCTCTTTTTCTTTCTCACAAGATAGCCGAATTTTGATTTGGAAGAAACCTAAATTGTTTTTCTTCTCACTCCCAAAAAAATGTTTTCCCTCTTAAAAAAATATCAAAAATTAGTTTCTCAAGAATTCCTAGCCTTAATATAAAAGTCCAAACCTTTTCAAAATTTATCTCCTTCTTGAAAATAATTAATAATTATTTTTCTGGATAAATTTTGAACCAAAAGATCATACAATTTTAGGGTTAGATTCATTGAACCTAAAAACGTTTTTCCAAAGGTAGATCTTTCCTCAAAAAATTTAGCCACCTTTGAAATTCAAAGGTTGATTGGTGGTTCAAATTTTAAATCAATAATCTAGACCAGTTAAAAGATCCTAATCCTATCTAGATTCAAATTTCTTTTAAACCTTTTTGAATTTAAATAAGATTCACTCATTTGAATAAATATTTTCCACAAACATCAACCATATTAATTAATTTAAATTAATGGAATATTTCAAATTTTCTTTCCTCACAAAAACCGTGCACCTCTTTTAATTAGGCATGAAATAATCTCCATTATTTAAATCAATTAATAATTTAATGTTAGCAATATATTTGAATAATTTTGAAACAAAATTTTCTTCCTCCACCTATCTAAAAACCGTGCACCATATTTAGATTAGGAGAGAAAAACTTTGTTTTCTAAAATTAAATTATTCAAACACAATCTTATTTCCAAAATTCAAATTAACCAATTACATATTGACAAATCATTTGTCTTCAAATTTCACATGTCCAATCGTTTCCGAATTGCATGTTAGAGAGTATCATGTCTTAATAGACATTACTAAATTCCATTTAAATTTACCGATCTCATTAGGAACAAATCCCGAGATGCTATATCGAACTATATGAGCTAATAGAAGGACCCGATGGAAATATGTAAAGAGGCTCCTATAATTGTAAAAAATTAATCCCAGATTAATTATTCATCAATTATCAACTTCAAAACTATTCTACTAAAAGTTTGAAGCTGAACTTCTGTTTACACACCGTATTACGAAAGCTTTCTCATGTAGTGCTTCTTATATGATTTATTCATCGCTTGCTTAATCTCCATATGTTATCCATGATAGAATTAGGACTTTTTCTATTTTACCTCAATCAATTTAACTTAAAGTTCCATTATTCTCCATTGAAAGAACCACCAATTATAAAACCATACAATTGGTAAACCATCAGAGAACACAAATTAAATCGATGGCCTAGATCTTGTTATAATATCTTTCAATCCCCGAATAATACCTTTAAGTAGATAACATATTCTATCGTTAAGATAGCTATGGATTCCATATCTATGAATCTTAATTTCTCCATCCATAAGTCATATACCCAAAACACAAGTATATTGACCATGAATTAACAGTGTCTCACATGTAATGCATTAAAGTACATAAGTTATGGATATGAACTCAAGTAGTCATTTCAGGATTAAGATTAATACGGAATAATAATCAAATCGTTATTGATTCTTATAAACGGAATTATTAAATCGAATCAATTAAGACTTCAGGTCCAGTCCAATGTCATACCTCAATACTGGCATATATTAAAGTTTCCACTCGGAACCTATCCAATGGTCAAGACAAACTATCCCTCCAAGGTAGTAGACAACCTTTACAATCTTATCATGAATAAGTTTTCCAAATCTTATTCTGTCGATTGTGGACTATTTATCTAGACTATTATCAAATTACCACGTCTTCTATGTATACCCCGTATATATATGGTAATCCGATATATTGCCAACAGTCAAGGAGTATTTTATGTTTGTTCAAAATAACCATACAATCAATAATTGAAAGTAAATAGAACACAACTTATTAAACCTGAATAACCTCCTCTTATTAATATCAAAATGTCATATTTACAGAAAATCCTTAATATTGATTTTCTATCCTTAGTGCATATTTAGATCCCAACAGAATTCATGATTCACAGAGAAAAAAACAAGAAAATTCAAAAGAAATGGGTAAACTAAAATCAGGAGCTGAGCGTGCTTGATTCGGTGTGTTTCCCTCGTCCAGCCAATAGTCCAAGGCTAGATTTCATTGCTCGCCTCTAAAATTCAGATTTGTACTCCTTATGTCCTCGTGCTCCTTCCTCTCTTTGTGTTTTTCTTACAACTTTCTCTTTCCACAATTGTGCACCTTTGCCTCTCTCTTTCGCTCCCCCTCGCTCAGTGAACTACTTTCCCTTTTATACTAGCACCAAAAGAGATGTCCTAATTGCACGTGCCCTTTTAATAGCCAAGGATGGTGGCCACCTTACAACTATAATATTTAGACAAATTGGGCAAATGAACTAACTGTCTCTGTTAAGCAAAACTTGGGTCAGCATGAGCTTTTAAGTCAATTCTTCACTACTGCAACATTGCTGTAGCACTGCTAAAGCATTCCTGTAGTAATCAGATGCATTTAAGCTTTCTGTTACCTTTTCTAGTGTACTCTCATCTGTTCTATGTTTGGGCTTCCTGAATTGCAAAGCACAAAATTAATATACTTACATATATGCTATTTATTATATATATATATATATATATTTTAGTTAAAGGTTGAACACAAGTTTTACAAACTAGAGATTAATATTGAATATATTACTGAAAATTGATGTATTTTACCTTGAGACTTCAACAATTATTAAAACAAAAATTATGATAATTAACTCTATTTCATGAAGTTATCATCGGGTTTCAAGATCCGGGTTGGAGTTAAAGTCAGGATTCGTGATGGGAGTCGGACTCGGGGTTGGGTTCCAGAACGGGGGTCAATGTCGGGTATTAGGATGAAGGCCATGATCAGGATCGAGTTTCAATATTAGGGTATAGGATAGGTTTTATGACCAGGGTTGTAGTTAGGATTCGGGATTTAAGTTGGAATTGAATCCCCTACCCGACCCTCATTCAAAATCCAAATCCAACCCAATACCTAAACCCCTCATATCGATACCAAATATCAACCCCAATCTTGAAAACTGACCATAACTTTCATTCTAAAACTCAAACCAACCTCGAAAATTGACTTTGACCCCACAACTCGCGGTCCCAAAACCCAAACCTGGTACCGATCCTGACCATGATACTGAAAAGACCTTGACCCCTTTCTTGGAACTCGATCTCGACCCTTGTTCCAAAAACCGACCACATTCCTACCTCAACATCGACCACAAATCTTGACCCAAACTTCGATTCTGGTCACATTCCTATGTTCTGACTTTGGTATTAAATTTGATATATTCAAAATATTTTATATGTTTTTTAATATGATCATTTGGATTAATCTATACAATACGGCCAAATACATAGTTTTTTTTTAATCATAGTAGATATCATAGTATACATTATATTTAATTTTTTATTTCGTATAAAGTTACATAATACATGAATGTTGTCAAACATTATACTATTTTAATAATAAAATATGGAGTGCTAATACAGCATTTTAAACTTGCTATAATACTATTATACTAAGATACTTGGAGTGGCAACGACTCACTGGTGACTAGAAGTATCCTACTGTGATATTTGGAGCTAACCGGGATATTGAATATTTTAGAAGCTAATTGTAACCTTTCCTACCGTTGTACTTGAGGATAATATACTGTCATATTGAAAACTTTGACACAACAATGGTACTCTTTTTATATGATATTTTGAACAATTTGTATACAAGACTTAGTGGCATTTTTTTTATTTTCTTATGAATATTTCATTTCCTTTGAGTTTTTACTTTACAAGGTTCTCAATATTATAATTTATTTTTAAATTATACTTTGTTTTTGATAAAAATCAATGTTTTTCATTGTATTAAAAAAATTTTCTTATTAAGATTTTTATTATTGAGCAAGATTAAGACTTGAACATGTTAAAAATACGTCACGTTTATAAAAGATCGTGTGTCGAACTTGACGTTATAAATTAAAAATGAGCATAATAGGTTTATTAAATGGACTAACTCAAAGCATTACTAAGTTCAAAATAAATGAATTGAGTCGGACTGGCCCGTTTGATATCTCTAGCAGTGACAGACTAAATTATGTGACACTTAGAGGAGTACTATATATCTCGAGTAAGTTATTTCAATGACCCACCTGTCTTTCATTGCTTTGTGCCGCGAGTCTTGAGTATCACATGACAAACAATATCTACATCTATACATATATACATATACATATACATTTATAAAAGGCACAATCTAACTAGAAATTTGTTTTACCCTTTTCTATGACTGACATGTGTCATTACTTTAGAAAAAATTAGTTTGTTTTAACTATTTTTTATTTTACTTGGTTCCGTTTTCCTTTTTTTTTTTTTTTTTTTTCTTTTTGTTTCTTTAAAGAAAGGGGGGGGGGGAATTTTTTTGTCACACGTTGATGAGAAGAACCAGTTTCTTTTAACTTTTTTTACCATATTTCATGTAAAATTTGTACATCAAGTGATCGGTTGTGATTATTACTTTTTTTTTTTTTTTTGGCATACATCATGAAATGCAAAATCCAATTAAAATAAATTTTAATCCTTTTCTCTAACTGAGAAAACTTAGCTTGTTTTTAACTATTTCTTACTTAGTTACTTTTTCCTCTTTTTGTTTTTTGTTTTTTTTTTATCATATATATATCTCATGCAATATTTAAATATCAGAGGATCAGTTGTGATTATTCCTTCTTTTTTTTTTTTTTGGGCCCTTTATGTGATGCGGTTAATGGGAATGCTGGCTCCATTTTTTCTTAATTTATAAGTTACCATTCATATATTTTTCTTTTCTTTTTAAACCACAATATTGGATTTTGTTTTTGTTTTTTTTAACTAGAATGTTGGTTTTAATTTTTATTTGGCTTAGGATGCCTTAATATTCAATTCTTTGAAAATCAATATGTATATTTTATAAATATTTTATAATATGGATTCAAAAAAATATTTATAATTTTATTATTTTATTGTGATCGGTTCACAATTACAAGTTTATCGATAATCTATAATTTATAGGGTTAATTTCACTTTTAGCACTTGTGGAATAAATAATATTAAAAACAGTACTATTTTTTCCCTTCATTATTAGCACTTAAAGTGGGACCCAGTAGCATTTAATGTATATCAAATTACGGGTTTACCCTCATCTCCTACAAGCTCAAATATCCCTCTCCCTCACATGGCCCAAAATTTTTCTTTTAAACCAACATCTACAGTGTTTTAGAGAGAGAAAACTGAAATCTAGAGAGAGAAAAAGTTAACACCCACCGGAATCTTATTTTCTTTTTTTTTTTTTCACTTTTCCGCCTAGCCCCCACCCATTTTGAAACCCAAATCTTCATATAATTAGAGAAATTTCCATCTAAAGAGAGAAACTTCTATTTAGAGAGAGAAACTTCCATCGAAAGTTTTTTTTTTTTAATATAACATTTTTGACCATTTTTGAGTAAAGGTCATGACTATTATGACCACCCGGTCATAACCGTTATGACCTATGTTTAAAAATGACCAAAAATGTTAGCTTTAAAAAAAAAATCTTTCGATGGATTAAAAAAAAAAAAACTGGTTATAATCATTATGACCGGGTGGTCATAATGGTTATGACCTTTACTTAACCATTATGACTGGGTGGTCATAATGGTTATGACCTTTACTTAAAAATGGCCCAAAATGTTAGCTTTAAAAAAAAAATCTTTCGATGGATTTAAAAAAAAAAAAAAACTGGTCATAACCATTATGACCGGGTGGTCATAATGGTTATGACATTTACTTAAAAATGACCCAAAATGTTAGCTTTAAAAAAAAAATCTTTCGATGGATTTAAAAAAAAAATGGTCATAATCATTATGACCGGGTGGTCATAATGGTTATGACCTTTACTTAAAAATGCCCAAAATGTTAGCTTAAAAAAAAGATTTTTTTTAAAGCTAACATTTTGGGCTATTTTTAAGTAAAGGTCATAACCATTATGATCACTCGGTCATAATTGTTATGACCAGTTTTTTTTTTTTTTTTAAATCCATCGAAAGATTTTTTTTTTTTAAGCTAACATTTTGGGCCATTTTTAAGTAAATGTCATAACCATTATGACCACCCGGTCATAATGGTTATGACCTTTTTTTTTTTTAATCCATCGAAAGATTTTTTTTTTAAGCTAACATTTTTGGTCATTTTTAAATATAGGTCATAACGGTTATGACCGGGTGGTCATAATAGTCATGATCTTTACTCAAAAATGACCAAAAATGTTAGATTTAAAAAAAAAAAACTTTCGATGGAAGTTTCTCTCTTTAGATGGAAATTTCTCTCTATTATATGAAGATTTGGGTTTCAAAATGGGTGGGGGGCTAGGCGGAAAAGTGAAAAAAAAAAAAAAGATTCCAGTGGGTGGTAACTTTTTCTCTCTCTAGATTTCAGTTTTCTCTCTCTAAAACACTGTATATGTTGGTTTGAAAAAAAAATTTTAGGCCATGCGAGGGAGAGGGATATTTGAGCTTGTAGGAGATGAGAGTAAACCCGTAATTTGATATACATTAAATGCTACTGGGTCCCACTTTAAGTGCTAATAATGAAGGAAAAAAAGTGATACTATTTTTAATATTATTTATTCCACGAGTGCTAAAAGTGAAATTAACCCTAATTTATAACTATATAGAAGAGAGAAACTCTCTCTCTCTGTACCTTTTATATTTTCGTTTTTTCCTTTCATTCTTCACTTCTCAATAGACATGTCTCTCCGTTTTTCAAGATGTTTTTCCCTTTTGTCTAGCTTTACATCTCATTCTCTCTTTTCACTTGTGAAAGTTATCTATTTATTTATTATTCTTCTTTTCAAAACAAAATGCTATTTTCTTCAATTTTGAAAAGCTGGGAAATTTATGAGAATGACGAATTTTATTTTTTAAATACTATTGAAAGCTAAAGACCTTTTTCGTCTTACAATACCTCAATTTTTTAAAGAAAATATTATATTTTTGAAAAGTTACTATTTTTAAACTTGATTATTAACACTAATATATTCCCTAAACTTGTCACGTTTTGACAAGTTACCTACAAACTTCTAATTTTGACAATTTGCTCGCTCAACTTGCTAAATTATAGAAACGTAACCCCAATAAATTAATTTTATGTTAAATTAGTTACGAAAAGCCCACGTACGCCTCATGTCAAGAAGAAAAAACCCGTTTCCAACTAAAAATTTTTAAATTAATTGCAAATCCTAATACAAATATTCAAATTTCAAATCTTTTATTTAGTGTAAAATTAAGCAAAAATAGTAACTGCATCAATTTAGCAAGTTCAAGGGGTAAATTATCAAAATTAAAAGTTTGACAAATAAGTTATCAAAGAGTAACAAGTTTAGAGGGCATAAATGCTAAGTACCCTTCCCAACTTTATAATTACAAATTATATCATAGGTCATCTCGACATAATTTTTTAACCAATGATCCAAATTTTACATTTTTAAATATAAAAATTAAATTTTAAATAAAATAGTTACAGTTTTGTACCAATAAATTTAGCAGACTTATATATAAGTGCGGACTGCGTGGTTTCACTAGTATTATATATAGAAGTGGTCATGGCCATGCACTTTTTTGTTCTTCAACATACTGCTTGCTTTTGTTGTTGTTTTTTTTTTTTTGGCTAAAGCGTCATACTGCTTGCATGCTTCAATTGATTGATTACTTGCTTATTTTTAAATAAATTTTATATTTTTCAACTTTTGTTTAGTGAAAGATTTGTTTCCACTAATTTGTTCTTAATTCTTTCTTAAAAGATTTTTACTCCAAGGGCTGATATGTAAAATCAATCACGGTTTGGAGAAGATACTATTTAGGTGTAAAAGGAGGAATTGGTGTTTATATCCCGGATCTGCAATGGAATGTAGCAACAGTTTACAATGGATGTTCTTAACCACCTATGTACACTGTCCAATTTGTGTCGTTTAAGTCAACACAAAGGAAAACTCTTAGAGAATGTCGAATATGGGGAGCATTTAAGTAAAATATTAACGCAAAAAAAAAAAAAAAGAAAATTTTCCATTACTTATTCATTAAAGATAAGTCTTTTTCTTTAATTTTCATACAAGAAGGAAAAAAAAAAAAACTTTTCTTTTCTTCTTTCATATTCTCCTTCTTCACTCCATGATTTGCTCAGGGAAGCAATGCTCACCCTCCGAAATCATTCTTCAGCCTAACCCAGTTTCTTCGGCTCAGAAATCTCTCCTCTCCTTCCCCTCTCTCCGGCAGCCGACAATCCCGTAGCCGAGGCGACCCAATCCGTGGCGGTAAAGAAGGTCAAGATCGGAGTCTACTTCCCATGTAGGTGGCCCTCAATGTGATGTTCCTAATCCCCCAATCATATGAACTATACTCTCTCAATATCTGTTTAAAAAAAAAAAAAAAAAAACGAAACTTGTTCTTTGTTTTTTTTTTTTTTTTTTTTTTTTCTTTTTTTAACTATTTCTTTGTTCATATATATTTTTGTAATCAAATTTACTACTTTAAATATAATTTGTTGGAATATTTGTTTTCATTAATTTTTCCTTAAAGCGCACACTTTCAATTTTTTTTTTAATGAGTTTTGATTATTTAACACTCTCTATTAGTTTGAAAGCCTACTGGTAATTTAATTAATAGTCATTCATTTTTATATTTGTTTGTAAAAATATTTCACTCACGAGTCTTTACACTCTATAATTTTAATGTATTTTAAGTGTTTCTTCAATGTTCAACCAATAAAATTGATATCTTCACAAAACATTAAAATTATACTAAACTTAAGAATATCGACAAGCAATAAAATAATTGTCATGGTCAAGAAATATAATTACCCATCAACATTGAAAATATTCTTCCTTACAAAAGGATAGAACTCTAAAATTTATTCTCTTTTTGTTTTTTGTTTTTTGTGTAAATTTATAACAACCATTAAACAAAATTATAACTATCTACGGAGGACATGGACACATGCCTTATATATACTAGTATAGGGTTAATTTCACTTTTAGTACTTGTGGAATAAATAATATTAAAACAACACCATTTTTTTCCCTTCATTATTAGCACTTAAAGTGGGACCCAGTAGCATTTAATGTATATCAAATTACAGGTTTATCCTCATCTCCTACAAGCTCAAATATCCCTCTCCCTCGCATGACCCAAAAATTTTCTTTCAAACCAACATCTATAGTGTTTTAGAGAGAGAAAACTTAAATCTAGAGAGAGAAAAAGTTACCACCCACCGGAATCTTATTTTTTATTTCACTTTTCCGCCTAGCTCCCCACCCATTTTGAAACCCAAATATTCATATAATATAAAGAAATTTCTATCTAAAGAGAGAAACTTCCATTTAGAGATAGAAACTTCCATCGAAAGTTTTTTTTGTTTTTTAAAATCTAACATTTTTTGTCATTTTTTGAGTAAAGGTCATAACCATTATGACTACCCGATCATAACCGTTATGACCATTTTTTTTTTTAAATCCATCGAAAGTTTTTTTTTTTTTAAAGCTTACATTTTTAGTCATTTTTAAGCAAAGGTCATAACCATTATGACCACCCAGTCATAACCGTTATAACCAGTTTTTTTTTATTTTTTTAAATTAATTTTTGACCATTTTTTAGCAAATGTCATAACCATTATGATCATCCAGTCATAACCGTTATGACCATTTTTTTTTAATTAATTTTTGACCATTTTTTAGTAAAGGTCATAACGGTTATGACCACTTGGTTATAACCGTTATGACCAGTTTTTTTTTTATTTTTTTAAATTAATTTTTGACCATTTTTAGTAAATATCATAACTATTATGACCACCCGGTCATAACCATTATGACTAGTTTTTTTTTTATTTTTTTAAATTAATTTTTAACTATTTTTTAGTAAAGGTCATAACGGTTATGACCACTCGGTCATAACCGTTATGACCAGTTTTTTTTTTTAAATTAATTTTTAACTATTTTTTAGTAAAGGTCATAACGGTTATGACCACTCGGTCATAACCGTTATAACCAGTTTTTTTATTTTTTTAAATTAATTTTTGACCTTTTTTAGTAAAGGTCATAACCATTATGACCAGTTTTTTTTATTTTTTTAAATTAACTTTTAACTATTTTTTAGTAAAGTAATAACGGTTATGACCACTCGGTCATAACCATTATGACCAGTTTTTTATTTTTTAAATTAATTTTTGACCATTTTTAGTAAAGGTCATAACGTTATGATCACTTGTCATAACCGTTATGACCTTTACTAAAAAATGGTCAAAAATTAATTTAAAAAAATAAAAAAAACTGGTCATAACGGTTATGACCGAATGGTCATAATGGTTATGACCTTTAATAAAAAATGATCAAAAATTAATTTAAAAAAATAAAAAAAACTGGTCATAACGGTTATGACCGGGTGGTCATAATGGTTATGACCTTTGCTAAAAAATGGTCAAAAATTAATTTAAAAAAATAAAAAAACTGGTCATAACGGTTATTACTGGGTGGTTATAATGGTTATGACCTTTACTTAAAAATGGCTAAAAATGTAAGTTTAAAAAAAAAATTCGATGGATTTAAAAAAAAAATGTTCATAACGGTTATGATCGGGTAGTCATAATGGTTATGACCTTTACTCAAAAAATGACAAAAAATATTAGATTTTAAAAAACAAAAAAAACTTTCGATGGAAGTTTCTCTCTCTAAATGGAAGTTTCTCTCTTTAGATAGAAATTTCTCTCTATTATATGAAGATTTGGGTTTCAAAATGGGTGGGGAGCTAGGCGGAAAAGTGAAATAAAAAATAAGATTTCGGTGGGTGGTAACTTTTTCTCTCTCTAGATTTCAGTTTTCTCTCTCTAAAACACTGTAGATGTTGGTTTGAAAGAAAATTTTTGGGCCATGCGAAGGAGAGGGATATTTGAGCTTGTAGGAGATGAGGGTAAACCCGTAATTTGATATACATTAAATGCTTCTGGGTCCCACTTTAAGTACTAATAATGAAGGGAAAAAAAGTGGTGCTGTTTTTAATATTATTTATTTTACAAGTGCTAAAAGTGAAATTAACCCTACTAGTATATTAAAGAAAACTTCCTTTTTATCGTTTTGTTTTGCTTTTTTGACTCTCATCTAATTTCTACTTTTCGCCCCGGTGGGTCCGCGACCGGGCGCGGGGGGGGGGGGGGGGGGTGGACCTGTCCTGTTTGTTTGATAGGTTTGCCTCATCTCATTTTAGAAATGAACTAATGATATGTGTGTGTGTGTGGGGGGGGGGGGGTAATGATATTTGTTGGGGGCGGAGGAACATGTCCTGTTTGTTTGATATCAGGACTCAAGTGATTCACCCAAGCGACGAGACCTTGAAAGCCGCTTTTTCAAGTGTCAGTAACGGAACATTTTGTCAATCGGGGAAGGTTTTTAGTGATAACACTTGAAGATATCAGAAGTGAGAATGCTTACATGAATAATGAGAAATCCTGTGAAAAATGAAATAATGATTTTTTTTTTTTTGGTTGGGGGGAGGGGTGTGTGTGCGGTAGAACATGTTTTGTTTGTTTGATATGTTTGTCTTATCATTTTTAGAAATGAAATAACGATATTTGTTTCATAGATTTGGCTCATTTCATTCTAAAAATGAGATTAAAAATTTATCCTTTTTAAGAATCAAATCCTCCACTCATTCCATTTCAAATCTATTCTATATACTAACATTTTCAAATTAAAAAATTTCTTCTTCTTCAAATTTTAAAATTCCATAACTTTTTTCATCTCATCTCCAATTTTTTCAAGGTGTTCATCATAACGTGAGGAACAAATCTAAATCCATACCCTATCAAAATGTTAAAAGATGTTATTAGATTCATTAGAAAGTTATTCTTCAAATGAATCTTTTTATTACCTATTCAAACACCATTTCAGAAATTTTTCCTTCTTCAGAAGTACAATATAATTGCACATCGAAATGCTATTTTGAAGAAAAAAAAAAAAAAGGATTTCTCATCTCGAAACAAGAAAAATTTTCATCTAAAAGCCAATCCTACAAACTAATTAAACATGCTCAAACATTTTACTTTTCTCACTCCTTACACCCTCTACATCCTTATCCCAAGATCTCATTGTACACATAGAGGTTTCTAATACGAAGTTCACTAGCTAGTTTCCTCTTGTAGATTACCTTCCGGATCTTTGTTGCCCCAAACTTCGACAGATTTGTGACCTGTACAATTAGCGGATAATTGACATTTTCTGCATCAGCAAAGACGATGGTTTTGAATTTCTTATGTTGGGACTTTTTATCCTAAATTATGTTGGCATTTAACATAAAAAACTAACTAATTAAATACTTAGGGGTGTGTGGCACTTCAACGCCAATTGGAATGTTGGAGTTATTTTATTAAAATTGAGTGAATGTTTAGAAATGTATGTATGATTGAAAATGAACCGTGATAATTAATAAATATAAAAACTTGAAATCTGTTTGGAAAAAAAAAAAAAAGATAATATAGATATTATTTCGTTTATTTAATCATTGTAACCATTTAGACTTAAAAACCATCTTCAAAATTGTTTCATTGATCAAATAAAATATAAATTATGAAAACAAATATAATAAATATATATAAAAAAATTGTTGTAACAAATACTTTTGAACAAAAAAAAGCTAACAAATATTTCTTGGTTTATTTTTATAATTATGTTGTCTTATTAATGGTTCAACTAAGCTTTTGAGAGAATAAAATTTTCCATATGTTTACAAAAAAAAGAAAAGAAAAAAAAGAACCAAATAAGTAAATGTGTGGCACGTACCTATAACTTGTCAGAAAGATAAAGTGATGTACATAACAATGAACAAGATTTTATATTAAAAAAAATAAAACATACACACAAACAAAAAATTGCACGTGGGAGGCCCGTGTGCGGGACTGCATCATACTGTCACATAAAGTTTGTTTAAGGAAAAAGATTGGGACACCAAGATATAATCTAAACTTTTAGCTTCCTCTTAGTATATGGGTTTAGAATGAAGTTTTTATATTAAAGTTGTTAACTTTTTAAAAATTAATTATAATTTTTGTTAATTTTTCAGTTTAAAATAAAAATTGAAATAAAAAATTTAAGTTTGAATCTGAAAACCAAACGAAGCCTCAAATAAACTATCAAAAAAAAATCTATACTTTTAAATACGAACTTAAACTAATTTTTTATTGATAAATTTACATTATTTAAATATACGTATATCATTAAAAATAAAAGTAAAAAGGGAAAATCGTAACAAAAAAACATATCTTATAAGTATTTTTAAAGTTAATAGCATGTTTTTTAAAATATGATAAATTATAATATATTTTTTTATTAAATCCTGGGATTTTTAGAAAATCCTTGTATTTTCTGGTAAATCCTTGAATTTCCTTGGAGTACTTTATAGAAAATAACTGATTTATGATTAATTTGTAATAACAAACTTTTTGTACATAGTTTCAGCTTAGAGAAAGAGAGAGAAGTGAGAAAGCAAGGAGGAAGGAGGAAGGGAGTGGTGTTAATTTGATACTATGTAGTCTTAAATTTGATTAGGCTAGTGTATGTTTAAAATTTTATGCTGTAATTTAATATTAACTCTCTTTAAAAAATGTTATTTTGCACTTTTTCCAAATAAAAAATATGAGTTAATATTCAAAAGTTGAGATTAACGATCTATTTGAGTGTGGTTTCGGAGATGTGGTAGTTTTGGATTAAAAAAAACAAGATATAGTTTTAGAAATGTGTATTTAAAAAACAAAAATGTCTGCAGTGTTATGACTCTATGAATTAGAGTTATTTTAGCTTTTTAAGCTTATATATATATATATTATAATCTTAGTTATTAAATTTTTTTCCAAATTTATTACGTTGTCTCAAGTATGTAAGTTAATTATGTTAATAGGAAAAAGAAAAGCAATTTGGAGCTAAAATGTGATACAAATGAATTAAAAATTATGAAAGGAAATTCGGAGCTGAAGTCGACCACTTGCGCGACTGTTACACATGCGTGCTCGCGTTTCCAATCATTCGATCGACCTCAGATGCGGCCCGGATCATGAGTGTGCAAAACTCGTCCAGCCAGGCGTGTCGCTGAGCCTGTGTCAGTGAATCTAGTGAAGTTCCGGATCCAGCGCTTCACATCCCACCATGCATCCATGCGTCTGTGTGCTCCAGCAAACTCCCATGTGCCACGCATCTAAGCTCTAGCGCTTGCCAGTCGCTAATCGCCAGTTGTCTCCATGCGGCCCAAGGCTGCTGCGCATCAGCTGCTATAGCAGAAAAGAAGAGAAAAGAAAAATAAATAAATAAAGGAAAAACCTAGTAATTAAAGGTGGCCACCGAGGCATATAAAAAGGAGTTCGAGGGCTTCGTAATCTATCATGAGATTATCATAAGTTAGAGATAGTTATGAAACTTGTACAGCATTAAGAATTTATAATTCTTAATGAATTATGAAAAGTTATTTGAAACCAAGAGATGATAAGGCTTATTATAATAAATTGTTAATGTTTGAGAAAAATTAATGAATATATTAGAGAGATTTGCTAGCAACATAGAAATAGACATTGATTAATTAGATTAGAGGATTTGAATATGATTAATCGGGTGAAATCAGAAACTCTAGAATTTAGTATATTGAATCCTTTGTCTGTTCACTTATTTTGTTATTTTTATTTAAAAATCTCTTTTCGATTATTCAAATAAAGTTGAAGTTAATATAATTTCAATAATTGGTAACGACAGTTCTCGTGGGAATGATGCTTATCACTTTATTACTTGTTTACGATATTGTGCACTTGCAATTTTTTGTAACAAGTTTTTGGCGTTGTCGGGGACTATTTTGTTTTACTAATATCAAAACCAATTAACTCTAGTTTTAATTTGAATTTTTTTATATTTTATTTTTTATATATTTTTTAAACTTTTTTTTTGTTTGTTTTTGTCTTATTTGAGGGACTTCAAGATGTCTCATCGACAGGTCCTACTGAGTTTTGCCTAACAAGACTTGGAATCGATATATAGTGCTTCGTGAAGATATAGAGACTTGCTTAACAGGTTTTCTAATCATGGTTTTTCTAAATAATATATTTTTCAAAGTTTCATCAATGGCTTATGTGATACAACAAGAAGTTGGGTTGAAAGTAGACATGGTAATTTCCTTTTTTTTCAAAGACTCTTTGATGAAGCCTATTATATGTTAGAAGACACGGCCAACCATGATTATTGGGAAAATAATATTTTTAGGAACAACCAAGATTTCCAGCATGAAGAATTAGTAGCATCCACTCCTACCATCGATGCCCAATAGAGACTACTGAAGAGTACCACCTTGAGGAGCCAATGCAAAGAGAGGAGCACTTGGAGTTGTTCATGACAGTGACTCTTTTAGTAAGATTGGGGTGCAAGACTAAATCATGGAAGAAGAATCACAAGAAGAAGTCTCTAGTGCCCAACCGATTGGGACCACATTAATCATCCAAGATCACATCTATGAAGATCCAATGTGGTCAATACCTCCTTCACATACATTAGCATCATTCCTCCATGTTCCCCGAACACATACATCAAAGCCTAGTCTTGTTGGAGCCACATGCTGAATTCCATCATATTTTGCCAACCTTGAGGACATCAACAATCAAGACCTATATGTAGTGTTGTTTGACATCTACCATGGGTAAAAGCCACTCTTTGATGAGCCATTCTTCATAGTCAAGCCGATGACTAAAAAAATCAAGCGCTTCTTGGGAGACAATCCAAGCTTTCTACATCTTTTACCTTGCTTTATTTCAATTCCAGTAAATTTTAAATTCTTATGATCTTTTCAGGTACTAGCTTTGGATCAAGGAGTCAACTCATGGAGTCCAAGCACCAATGGGGAAAGTTTCCAATAACCCTTCTTATTTTTATGATTGCTTACATATTGAGGACATTGTGTAAATTAAGTTTGGGGATAGAAGCATTCCAAAAAAAAAAAAAAAAGAAAAGAACTTTTTGAGTATTGATTATGTTTGATTGTTCAAGGCCAATGATAAAGAATAAATTGAACTAATTATAGCTCTTGGAAAATGATGAATATCATATTGTTTGTGTGCTTGATTCTTGTGTGAGTTTTGTTTTATTTCGATTCTTTTAATACTTTGCGCACATAGCCTTGATCACTTACCTATTTTGCTTACTTAGAGAAATCTTATGTCATTTAAGTTACTCTTTCGATCTCAATGACCTCTAGAACTTGTTTGATTATGACTTGAGGTGAAAATCCTAGACTCACTAGTAAAAATTGTGGATTACACGACGGTTTTTTACCGTCGTGTAAAGTTTACACGACGGTTTACCAACCGTCGTGTAAAGTTTACACGACGGTTTACCAACCGTCGTGTAATCCAGCGTCGTGGTAGATAACACGACGGTCCCGTTACCGTCGTCGTATCTCAATATTACACCACGATGTGTTGTCATCAAAATCACATTACACGACGGTTCGGCCAAGAACCGTCGTGTAATGTGTATACATTACACGACGGTTCTCTCCGAACCGTCGTGTAATGTCTGACATTAAACGACGGTTCAAGATCCGTCATGTCATATTTTATTTAAAAAATATATTTTGGTTTTTTTGGTGATTTCCCGTGCTAGCCTAACCTGCATGTTATCCAATACACGATCCAAGATAGTAACTTCAATTATCAAATTAAAAATACATACAATTTTTACATTACAAGTTCACATATCATAATTAATGAATTGCATTACATGGCTATCCCATTCTCCCATAATCAAATCCAAATCTGCAGAAGTATAAAATTCTTTACTTTCTAGTACGTCAATTCCATTCAACACTATGTCCCTCATAAAACCTAAAATAAAATAACCACATTCAACACTTCCCTCTTGGAGAGGACAAGGACGGTCCGAGATCATGGTTTTATAGTCTTGTCTCCTTCTAATCCCTTGACCGGCTATAATCTTCCAATCCGATAGGGCCCTAGCAAATTGGTAAAATTGAAACTAATTAATTAAGATACATATAATAATTAAGATTAAAAAAAATAACATATTAGACTCTATTGATCAAACTCTAGTTATGCTTTGAATATTGATCAAACTCTATTATCTTTTTCGAAAAGGAAAACTCATTGTGGCATTCCGTCGAGCATGTTGTGTGCGTAAAAAAAGCATGTTCATAAATGTGTGTAAAATGTCAAAATTAACGATCCACAATCATTTTTCTCCTCTACAAAGAGAAATATTAAAACAAACACACTAATTTACAACAATGGATCTTTAGTGACAAACAACAATACAAACAAGTAAATGTGGTTTAGTTTATATATGAAGTCACCTTACTTTCCTTTGACAAAGAATAGTCACGGCCAAAGCAAGAAGGAGGTGGCGGCGGCAGCGACGGCAACGGTGGATTGACCGGAATTTAAAAGCGAGGTGTCGGGGGGTTGGTGAAGTATGTGTGGGTACTCGAGAAAAGTGGAGAGTGTGAAGAGAAATAAGGATATGCGAGCGAATATGAAGAGAAAATTGTATTTAAGTAATTAGTTTTCGCGCGGAATTCAAAAAATGAAAATTTAAAATTTTTAAATTTTTTGAGCATTACACGACGGTTCGGAAAAAAACTGTCGTCTAATCTTGTGATTAGACGACGGTCATTCCGGGACCGTCGTAAAAGCCGCCCTCATCTGGGGTGGATTACACGACGGTCGCCCGGGGACCGTCGTGTAACTTCATGTGTTTGGAGCTTACACGACGGTCCCCTGGGGTGACCGTCGTGTAAGCTTCCTGTGTTTGGAGCTTACACGACGGTCCCCTGGGGTGACCGTCGGGTAAGCCACGCCAGCAGGCGCGCGCCCGCGCGACCGAGGCGCGCGCCCGCGCACCCAGGCGCGCGCCTGCGCGACCCAGGCGCGCGCCCGCGCGACCCAAGCGCGCGCCCGAGCGACCCAGGCACGCGTCCGCGTGCTCAACAGGCCGAATCTGGCGCGCGCCGCGACCCGCCGCGCGCTTCCCCAGCCAAGGAGGTCAGCGCGTTTCCCAGCCAAGAGCCCTTTACACGACGGTTTCTTAGAACCGTCGTGTAAAGTGGGTGCGAAGACCACATTACACGACGGTTCCTTGAAACCGTCGTGTAAAGTGGGTGCGAAGATCACTTTACACGACGGTTTCAAGGAACCGTCGTGTAATGTCCATACTTTACACGACGGTTTCAAGGAACCGTCGTGTAATGTGGGTGCGAAGACCACTTTACACGACGGTTTCAAGGAACCGTCGTGTAAAGTCCAACTTACACGACGTTTCAAGAAACCGTCGTGTAAAGTCGAAGGCCACTTTACACGACGGTTTCAATGAACCGTCGTGTAAAGTGGGTGCGAAGACCACTTTACACGACGGTTTCTTAGAACCGTCGTGTAAACCTCACTTTACATGACGGTTTCAAGAAACCGTCGTGTAATCTCCGTCGTGTAATATATGTTTTGTAGTAGTGACTATACTTTATCAAGGATATGATTTAGGCCATTTTTAGATCGTTTGAGCCTTTCAAGCTAACTTTTATATATGCATATCCCTAGTCTCCCATTTGAGCCTAATGTTTTACTTTTTCTTTGTTATACCTACGTGCTTTAACCTAGCTTTTTATTAATTTCCAACATTTTAACCCTTAACCTTAAGCATGTTGATCATTATAGGAATTATTTTGAGCTATGCTAAAGTTTGGGAGGATGGGTGGAGTTGTGAGAAGCTCAAATAATACTAAAAAAAAGTGCTACACCTTGTTTCATAAAAAAAACAAAAACAAAAAACAAAAAAAAAGAGAGGGGGAGGGGGGGGGGGGGGTTTGAGGTGTCGTAACCAAAAAAAAAGGAAAAGAAAAAAGAATAAAAAGCGGATGATAAAGTAAGTTGAAATCAAGTTTGGGGGTGTTATTAAAAGTATTACAAAAGCTCTAGAAAAGTCCTAGAATGATTATGTGTTTAGGGTGATTCGAGTCACATTATTATCCTTATGTTACCATTATCCTAGCCTAATAATACAAGCCTAAAAAGTCCTAATGATCATTGATAATGTGTTGGTCTATATTAGTGGAGAGTGATAAGAAAAGTAAGTATATGAAGTTCAAAAATTTCTTCATCTACAGATCAATCATAATTCACTTGTTTGCAAAAGGCTACTTTATACACTTGCCCCCATTTTTCCCCTCCCTCCCTGACCATCCACCGTGATCAGGAGGTTTGTCAGCCGGTGCACTCAGTTGAGCTACTAAATCAGTGATGTGGAGAAAGAGACTTGACATCATGAGTGACTTTGCAAGCAATAGTTGCGATCTCTGTTCATCTAGCTGCGTCTTTGTCTTCTTAGGCAAGATCTTCATCATCTCCGACACCGTAGCACGATTTGATCTCCACAACAAAAATGACCTCGGCGATGACTTAATTGCGACAAAATCACAATTACGATTTAGATCGCATGTCTTATGATCTCATGGTTGTTAGCACCCGAGCTTGTCATCCTCTCAAGCGATGACCTCCTATGTGGAGTTTGGTTCGGACGTCCTCTAGCCACCGAGTTGCTCGTTGGAGAGTGCCCAATGAGATTGCCTTTGTTCTTATGAGATCCACCTCCTGAGCTACCATCAGAGAAATTCTAGTAACGATCATCGGCAAGATTCATAAGGATCATCAGCAAGATCCACAGCAAGGAGAAAGATGGGCTTAGTAGAGAGGGGGGGAAAAAGTATAAGCAAAACATCCCATGAAATTACCTCAATACCCGGATCATATGCTTCACATCTCAAAATAATACCTCCATCTCACCATCCAAAATAAATGAATGCCAATTAACAACCATTATATGGGCCCTAAGAATAATTATTATAAAAGAGTCTCTACCATAAGTTCTCTATTTTTAATTAACTATCAAAATATATTGGGTATATGATTTTTTTTTTTTAATTCTTGAACAACAATGCAAGCTGTAAAGATCATAGCTACCCAACTATTAAGATATGTCTTAGGCCATTCATTACAAGAATTTTCACCTTCTGAAATCAAAAAATTGATAACAAAATATCTATTTTTTTATCGCCAACTCCTTCCATGACCAAAAAATTTTAGTCGCCATTTGGCCCCCATAAGTTGGTCGCATTAGGTATTAGCGACCAAAAGTAGATTTGGTCGCCAAACAATCTGTGACCAAATATGTAGTTTCCGCTACCAACATTTGGTGGCAGAATGTTGGGGGGACCAATTTTTGGTCATGGAAGATTTTTTGTTGCCAAAAGCCGGCATTGTTAGGAGTTTTGCACGACCACGATAAAGTTTTTTGCTTCCAAATATTTGGTCCCAAATTATGTTTGGTAGCAAAAAGTCTAGTTTTCTGCTACCAAAATTTGATCCCGGATTATGTTTGGTAGTAAAAAATCTTATTTTCTGCAACTGAAATTTAGTAGCAAAAAAACATAATTTGATAACAAAATGAATCAACAACCTAAACTTATTTTTTAGTAAAAGATATTTGCAACAGTTTTAGCCACCAATTATTTAGTCGTGGATTCTGTTTGGTAGCAAATGATCTTATTTTATGTCACCAAAATTTGGAAGCAGAACCATTCCGTGACCAAATTTTATTTGATAGTAAAACGTATTCGCAAAGCTTTTAGCTACCAAATATTCTTGGTAACAAAAATATCAACGACCAAAATTTTTTTGATAGCCGTAATATTTGCAACCTGTAAAGAATCATCACATATTTTTCATTTTATAACTAAATAGCCATAAAAATGATATTTAATGTAAGAAAATATATTATACTGATGATTAAAAAGACTCTAAATCTTGAACCACATTAACAATTCATAGTACACATTTAACTAGCATAGGTATCGAACAACTGTAAAATAGATGAAAAAAAAAAAAAAAAAAAAGCTTAGAACACGGGCTGACGGTGGCGGTGTTGGCGGTTCATCTTATATTTGGGAGAAAAGTCTTGGATAATCTGAAAGAGGATTAGGTTGTTGAAGAAAAGTCCTACCTTATGATATTGTCTTGGAATTGGAACTGAACGATAAATGCTTTCTACGTAGAAGATGCACCTGTTATGGGATCCTGAAATCATAAAAACAAAAATAAGCATACATAGAAGATAACATTCAGTTAGAAAAGAAAAAGATATATACATATACATACATATTACAATAAACAATCACAATTTCACTTTTCTTTCTTGAGCCCAAAACAAACACACTTTCCTCGAGACTAATTAAAAGATGGTGAAGAAAATGATGCATTTATAACACACAAAAACTAGAGCCAGTTTAGATCAAGAATAAATTAACTAAAACAAGCACTCTCCGTCTAATGAGTTAGGAGTTTCAAATAATAAACAGATGAATTTCATAACTTACCACTTTCGTACGTTGAAACACATGTATTTGGGTCAATTAGAAATGGAAAGCTGGATTAAAACAAATATTTGCGGGCAAAATTGATCAGGACACAATGAAGCAACACAAGAACCCAATTACACTACATTTTTCCTGCAGAATTTGGTTTGCCGATGGCCAATATTATTGTCTGTGAATCAAGTATCTTAGCTTCGACTTGTATTTGTAAAATTTCGATCAGATATTAGACAAAAGAATGCCTTAACATAAGACTATAGATATAAAAGTACATACTACTCTTTGCCACCAAGTCTTCTCACCATTTCTCTGTCTTACAGAACATTTTGGACAAGGATAGACCTGAGCATGCAAACAATGAATTGACAAATAAAGAAATTAACACAATTAACTGTTAGTAAGGTTGAATAAATCCTATCAGATATTTATTCAGAACCTTATTTATTGGTCTGCAAAATTCTTCTGAACTTCACTACAAAAGAGAACTAGAGAAGTGCCTAGATTGAACGAAAAATAGCTTATTCGAATTTAGTTGTCAAGTTCAGCTTTTTGCTACCAAATATTGATAGCATAAACGTTGAATCTACTACCAAAGCTATATATTGATAGCCGAAAGTTACATTTTGTTTTTTAAATATTATTTATTAAAAATAATTGAAAATATTTTTTTCCCCCTTCTCTAAACATGTTTAAGATAGATTTGAGAAAAATATACTTTAAATATGTATATTTCAATAAAAATATATATATATAGAATAACTACTGTATATTTGATCATTTGAGTCAATATGAAGTTTATGAATACAAGATTAATAAGAGAGAAAGATACGCATTTTCAATATTAAGTCTAAGTTCGAATGAATTGTAGATTGATTGATGTAAATATATGTGTATTAGTATCATATTAAAAACTTTATATTGAGTTGATTCATAAAATTACCAATATAAAAAGATGTAATATATTATGTCAAAAATAAAATAAAATTTTCACATTTTGCTACCAAATAAGGTATTTGTTAGCTGAAAAGCAACATTCAGCCACCAAATTTGAATTTGGTCACCAAATCCAGCTTTCACTACTAAATATTGGCAACAGAAATGTCGAATCTACTACCAAAATCATATTTTGGCAGCCAAAAGTCACATTTTCCTTTTTAAATATTTTTTATTGAAAACAAATTTAAAACTGATTTTTTTTTTCTTACACAAACAACATGTTTAATATACATTTGAGAATAACATACTTTATATATAAATATATTTCAAAAAGCACAATAACTATTATAGATTTGGTCATTTGAATCAATGCGTAGTTTATGAATACAAATTTAATAAGTGAGTAAGTACGCTTTCTTAATATTAACTTTAAGTTCGAATAAATTATAGATTGATTGCGGTTAATATATATGTATTAGTATCATATTAAAAACTTTATCGAAGTTTATTCATAAAATTACTAATATAAAAATGTGTAATATATTATGTTAAAGAAAATAAAATTTTCACATTTTGTTACCAAATCAGGTATTTGGTTGCTGAAAAGCTACATTCACATACCAAATTTGAATTTCATCACCAAATCCAGCTTTTCACTATCAAATATTGGTAGTCGAAATGCCAAATCTGTTATCCAAACCATATTTTGGTATCCAAAAGTTGCATTTTGTTTTTTAAATATATTTTTATTGAAAAAAATATTAACTATTTTTTTTTCTTCCCCAAACAACGTATTTAAGATAAATTTAATAATAACATGCTATATATATATATACATATTTCAAAAAATAAAAAAACTATTATAGATTTGAACAAATGCGTAGTTTATAAACACATGATTAATAAGAGAGCTATATACGCTTTCTTAATATTAACTATAATATTGATCGAATTGTAAATTAATTGATGTTAATATATGTCTAATATTCAGCTATCAAATATAAATTTGAAATGACTAATACAAAAAGGTTTTGATAATATTCTACTAATTTGGTAGCTGAAAAAGCATATTCAGCTACCAAATATAAATTTGGTAGCCAAATTCAGCTTTTTACTACCAATATTCGGTAGCAGAAACACCAATGTACTACTAAAATTGTATTTTGATCGCTGAAAGTTACATTTTGTTTTTCTAACTAAACTTTATAAATATTTTGCTATCAAAAAAATAATTGGTAGCGGAAAGCAATTTTTGCTACCAAAATCAAATTAGGTAGCAAAATCTCTTTGTTTATTGTGACCAAAGCCATTTAGTCTTAGAAACACATATTCTGCTACTAAATATTTGATAATGAAAGACAATGTTCCAGTACCAAATTGCATTTTGGTCCCAGAAAATAATTAGCACATGATGAATTTTTTTCCGTGGGCATTTTATGAGGACCAAACAAATTTTTTCCCAAGAGGTAATTTTCTACTACCAAATTTTGATCGCCGAAAATTTGTTTTGCAGTCAAATATCGTGTTGGTTGCCAAATGTTTTCTATGGAAGGCAATTTTTTTTTTCATGCTCTATCTTTGACGACAATAAAATATTTAGTCTCAGAATGTCTCCTATGGTGACCAATCTTTGGTAGCTAAAGAAAGTGCTGTTCGGCTATCAAAATTTAGTTGCGGAAACAACCTTTTTGCTATCAAATTAGGTAGAGAGTCATATTTTAAGTACTTCCCATAATTTTACCTACTCTAATATTAAAATTGATAATTTTATTTTATAAAATAATAAAATTATCAACTTTAATATTATGATAAACATAAATGTAAGAAAATATCAAATTTATTACATTCTTGCATATAACCATTCTTTTATTATATATTCAGGATACGTTTGGGAGGATATTTGGAGACAGAATTTGGAAGATTGGGTTGGAAATATGTACTTGGGGAGGACTTTTGAAAGAGTTATGCGATATAAAAAAGTGTAAAATTTCAAAAATATTCAAAAAATATATATAAAATATATATTATTTTGTTCATTTCGTGTTATGAGTATTTTGATACAAATATCATCTTATTTCGATTTAAAATAAAGAAATTATGAATTTTTAAAATTTAAATTTAAAAAAAATGAAAAATAGACGGTATGAGAAGTAAAATTAAGAATTTTGGATGAGACGGTCAAACACGGTCCGGAAAACTTCTCCTAAACAGGGACTCAATACTAAAGCTAAAGTGTCTCATCAAAAAAAAATAATAATAATAAATATATTTATACACACACTAAAACTAGTATTGGGTTACTACTGTAACCGATAGTACATTCTCTTTCCATTTATTCGGTTCAAGTTTCAATACTCATAAAGAGAAAGGAGAGAGAGAGAGCGCGAAAGTGAGAGAGAGCAGGAGGATTTATAACAATTCTCTCGTTCTTTTCCATATTCAAATTCAATTCAGAGAGAGAGAGAGAGAGAGAGAGAGATGGTAGGACCAGAGAGACCTCAGTTTGTGCTGTTTGGTTCTTCGATAGTGCAGCTCAGTTTCGGTGATCGCGGCTGGGGCGCCATTCTCGCTGATTTGTACAGTCGTAAGGTACTTCATTACTTCTCTTCTTCTTTTCCAAAGTCCCATTAATTTTTTTTATTTACTTTTATTTTGAGGTACAGTTGATTTAATTATCTTGTTATACAGAAAATTTTCTCCTCTGTAATAGGATTTGACAAAAAAGAAATAATAATAATAATAAAAACAAAGAAATTTAACAAGCTATGGTTGATGTTTGTGAATTATATTGTTCATCAGATTTCGTAGAGATTAATAATAACTTTTGATCTTGAAAGTTTTCTGAATAAAATTTTATTTTACTGTGAATGCCCAAGTTCATATGTGATCTTGTGTTCTAGAATCTTCTAGGACTTACAATGACTGATCTTGTGTGTGGTTGTTGTTCACTGTGATGATTATTTTCATGTGGTTTACATGTTTCTTGAAATTGATTTTTTTCTTAAATTCAAGCTTTGAAAGCCACGTTTTCTCGAGGCTCCCACTCTTCTCCATTATCAGTGGTGGGTGTCCACACGTGTCTCAATATTTTCCTAGAATTTTTTATTCATTTGTAATTTATCAATGAAAATATATACATATATATATATATATATCACATCTCTTTTCATTTTAATTTTTTCGTTGTTTTTTAGGTATTTACAATCCTAATATGGGAATTTTAGAATCCGTTTGTAACAATGATTGAAGTTGGAATTTTAGAAGTTGAAATTGAGATGTGTGTTTGGTTAAAATGTAACAAAGGAAATAGTGTAGAATTTTAAAATGTGTTCAGCAAAAATTATGTAATATATATCTTGTTTCATTGACTTTTGCCGTTTTAAACATTTAGACATAATTCATCTTATTTTGACTTGAAATAAAAAAGTTATAAACTTTTGAAGTTTGAATTTTATGAAAATTTAAGAAAGAGAAATTAAGATATAAATTTAAGAGTTTTGAAGATGAATAGACAAAATTCAGATTGGAACTGGTGTTCCAATCGTGTCCTTATATGATACTGATCTTATATAACGGAGATACATATAACATATATATACATATATAAATATATATATATATATCATGACAATGGGGTTTTATATTCTTGGCCCTCAATGTATCAACATTTGACTATTTGATATTAACGTTCAAAGAGGTATAATGAGAGAGGAAAAGTTGGAGGGAGGGGTATAGCATGAATGATGAATATTGTGCAATTGGACATGTAATAGAAGCTACAAGATGACGACGAATTAAAGAGAGAAGTTTTGTTTGTGTAGCGTGGTTGTGGTTGTATAGGGCCACCAAATCATGATATATATATATATATATATATATATATGTGTGTGTGTGTGTGTGTGTGAAAGCACCAATAAGCGGCCACTTGTGATAAGCCTACAAAAACCCATCAAATATATATATGCCGACCATGACAGTGTCCGATATATATAGGGGTGCCATTGTAGTTTTTGTTGTGTTATTATTACTAATTTTTTTCTATAGTGAGCCATGGTTTATTGCATGTCTATCAAGTAGAGCTAGCTCTACCCAATTCAAGGAAGAGCTTTGACATGATTGTCTAGTCGACTTTTTATTTTATTTTGTTTTATTATTATTTTTATCTATATGCATTTTGGCCTATGCTCAATACTAGGTCAAAAAGTGCTCAAGAATGATTCTCTTGTGGGCTATTTTTATGTATATTTTCCTTGATAATATTTAAGGGAAAATGTAGAATTGAAGTTGAGAAAATTAGAGAGCATACCACACAAATCAATTTTTAATAATTTGTTTTTTACTGTCTCAAAAAGCTCTCTTTCATTGACTAGAAATTAAACTCTAGTAGATGGTAGAAATTGGACATGCGTAAAAAGTTTCGGTACATATATTCAATTGGGCTGGCTGCATTCATTTAATTAGTATCCATGGCTTTGCGGAAAGTGATACGAGAGACAATTAATAAAGCAAGAAAAAGCAATGCCATAAGTTAGAGTAAATATATAGTGTGGACCAAGGTTGGAATTTATTCGAAAACATGGTCTAAATTGGAATAAATTCTTTATTCAAAAGGAAGCTAGATTCCATTGAAGTAGTTGGCATTATTGGTTCAAATTAAAACTTCTTTAAAAAATGGTTATGGTGGCCAATTCTTTCTTTTAATTATGCAAAAATTGAAAGTGCTATACACGTGGTAAAAGTTATATTATTGCGGTTGCGGAATGCAATGTCCTCTTGTTAATGGAAATTTCTGTCAAATGAAACATCTATTTAATACTTTTGAAATCACCTTTATACGTGACATGAAACTTGTTAATTAAAGAACAAATTATTCCTTCTTTTTGAAACTTTCAAGTTTTACACTCACAAAGGACATTTACAATTTATTTTCTTATTATCATTCTCATTTGTAAATTTTTGCCTTGCTCCATGTGCCTTGAGTCCAAAATTATTGACCTTCACTATAAACTTTTTTTGATATGGTCCTTTTTTCAAATTCTCTAATAAAGAAGCAGCTAAATTTCAGCTCACTTATTCTCTGTTAAATCAATCTATCTAGCTATTGGCAAAACTATCCTTATTCTATAAAACAGTGACCATATATAATTTGTGAAGAAGTCATATATTTCTGTTGTGTCCGGAGATGAGTATGGTCCATTTAGCATCCGTGTGGAGACACTTTTTAAGCATTATTTAAACATTTTCTACTGTGTTTTCTTTTATAAAAATTTGAATGACAAATTCAAGTTTACTGCATACTCTAATTAATCAGGAGAGTAATATATATATATATATATATATATGTTATATGCAATACTTTTTATTATTTTTTATTTTTTAATTTTGGAGGGTAGGGAGATTCACACTCTACACCTCATGGTGAAGTCTGATGTGACCATTAAGCTATACCTGTAATCACTCAAACAATTTTAAGGACATAAAGAGAAGTGTAATAATGACATTGTCACTCATAGCTGATCTTTTGTCTTTCGGCCATATATAGGCTGACATAGTGTTGCGAGGATATGCTGGTTGGAATTCAAGGCGTGCTCTTCAGGTTTTAGATAAAGTTTTCCCAAAGGTACAACAAATGTCTTGATCAAATTATAATTGATAATTTCCGAAACATATAGTACAATTTTGACTCATTGTCATCCCTATTTGGTTGTCGTTTGGAGTTTATATCATGTCGTATCTTCAAACATGTTAGGATGCCGCTGTTCAACCTTCTTTGGTCATAGTCTACTTTGGAGGTAATGATTCAGTGCAGCCTCATCCATTTGGCCTGGGTACTCATGTACCACTTCCTGAATACGTTGAAAATATGAGAAAAATTGCTCTTCATCTCAAGGTACTCTTTGAAACTATTTACAAATAAATTTTGATTTCTCTTTTGGTAGGGTACAAATATGATGTCCTACTATTAATGAACAGTTATAAATTCTAATAGGATTTAGATTTGACCAACTTTTAGAATTCTACACTGTTTATTACAGATACCCGAAATCAGCCATGCGTTCGTGACAAATTTTTCTGTTTTCTTATCATCCAGGGTCTTTCGGAGAAAACCCGCATTATCTTTCTTACTGTTCCTCCCATCAATGAAGATCAAATTCGTGAAGTTTTTAGGTTCTCACGGCCACAATTTGTCTCTTTATTCTTAAAATTCCAATGGATTCATTTTTCTTAATTCTTTGTCTCTCGTTTTCTAAACCAAAAATAGTGACTGCTCGGGAGCCTTGGCTCGAAAAAATGAGTTGTGCGGAAAATATTCAGAAGCTTGTTTAGAGCTGTGCAAGGAAATGGATATCAAGGCAATCGATCTGTGGACTGCAATCCAAAAAAGAAAAGATTGGCTTACCACTTGCTTTCTGTGAGTTCACGTTTTCGCAATAATGTAGTTTAGTTTCACAAAATATCAGATGAAAGAAGTATATATTTCAGTCTATGATAAACATATTGATATCTGTTAGAATATAAAAACTATTATTGACCCACATTCTAATAGCTTAAACTTTTGAAATTGATTGATAAACTAACATGGTATCAAAACAGGAGGTCTTGAGTTCTCAAATCCCTGTAATTGCACTCTTTATCCCCTTTACCATTAACATCATGTGTTGGGTCTTTAATATGTTTCGGGACTCTTCTTAATTGTTTTGTTGCACTTTCTAATCAATATTTTTCCGTGTATGTTTGCCCATTGTCTGGCATGCAAGTGAGGAGAGTGTAAAATTATAAAAAACTATTATTAGCCCACATGCTTTCTAATAGCTTAAACTTTTTGGATGGATTGATAAACTAACAATATCATTTTCGTATTGTCTCAGAGATGGAATACATTTTACAGCTGAAGCGAGCAAGGTGGTAGTGCAGGAGATACTAAAAGTTCTCACAGAAAATGATTGGGAACCAAGCTTGCACTACAAGTCAATTCCAGCTGAATTTGGAGAGGATTCACCATATGATCCAATCGGCTCGGATGGGAAGTCAGCATCGAATGTATCCGAGTTCAGTCTTGACAGAATCATTCACTGGGGAATTCATGTTGACAAGGACTAACTATGCAAATATTGATGCAGAAGAGAACTTGGTATCACCATAATAGTACTATAAATGATTTTAGTCAAAAAAAATTTCTGTATTATCTTCAAATAAATTGTTATTAATAGACATGAATAGTAATAAGGTGAGAAAGGGGGTTGAAGCCGGGGCAAAAAAAAGGAGGCAATTTTTACAGATTGTCCCTTAATTTTAGGAGTTGTAACAATTTGATCTCCATATTTCAAATTTCAACGAATCACCCCTCAAACGCTATATTTTGGTGATATCTTTGGTCCAATCAAATATCATTTAAACTAATTAATTTTTAGTTTCATTATTCTTATTTATTTAATTAATAAATTACTAATATATATGTGTCGCATATTTTATGAGTGAAGATATTAGTTGCATAATAAATATTTATTTTTACTGATAAAATAAATATTATGCAGGACCCCTCCAAGAAAAATTATGCAGTAATTATTTATTTAGTCTGTGAAGTAAATAATCATGTTTGATGTTGGAAACTATTTGTTTTGAAATATAAAATAAATATATATCAATTCAGTTTAAAAATAAAGGGAAATTGGTTCTTTAGAATACAAATTATAGCATATATTTTATAGTTAACTTTTAATAATGAATCTATATATATAGTTTCATGTGAAAGAGAGAGAGTGGTAGTACTGAGAGAGGGAGAGAAAGAAGGAGGATGGGTTGCTTTAGTATTATGTGATCATGAATTTAATTATGTTGTTGATTAATACGATTAAAATTTTATTTTATAATTTACCGTTATTTTTTTCATAAATACTATTTTGCTCTTTCTTCCTAAAATAAATGTCTTAGCAATCTAAATCTAGATTGCTATTGGAGGAAGATTGCAGGTATAATAAGAAGGTGGGACATGGTCTCTTACCTTGGTTGAGACGTGCGAGCTCACTCCATGGGCATGGCATTTTTAAAATTTTCCTTTTCAGTCAGTTAAATAGTGGCATGAACATGTCTTATGGGCCAATACTCAATACTAACGTTGATCTTTTTTGGCCTCCATGATCTCTCTGAAATTATGCTCAAACGATGAAATCGACACCAAAATCGGATTTGTCATCCTAAAAAGTGTAAGCCCTCTCCTTTGAAGCTTGCTTTGCACCACCCATGGAGGAGAGAGAGAGAAAGAGAGAGTATGAAAGAGAGAGGAGTGTTAATTTGATACGTGAGGGATAGAGAAATAACCAAAAAGGAACTAAAGGAAGAAAAAGGAAAATAAAAAGGAAAATAGGTATCGTTCCTATCTATTTGGGCCAAAGGTTGCCAATAATCTTCGGGAACTTTGGAGAAATGCCATTAATTTTTGCGATACAAAAAAAAAAAAAAAAAAAAAAGTTTGCAAGAAATGCCATAATATTACATCATAAATATTTACTTATCTATTTATTTAAAAATACCATACAATTACTAGTTGGTATCTACCGACTGTTAGCAGGTTTTCGATCGGTAACAATCACCGTCGGCGGGTTACCATTTGGTTACCAGCCGATAACAACCCCTGTCAGTGGGTAACCATTTGGTAACCAAGTGGTTATTGATTGGAAACTTGATAACCAACTGGTTATTGGCCAGAAAGTTCCGATTTTGTCAGGTTTTTCGGGTTTTGTTACCGAAATATATAAACTAACACCAGATTTTAATACTAAATCACAAAAAAATTATCAAAAATTCCACAAAATCTTAATTCACAACAAAGTTCAAACACATTAATGAAACAAAGGTCAAAATACACCAAAATCCAATAAACAAAATCAAAAGTTTTCCAAATAAAAAACTTATGGCTACAGTGGCAACTTGGGGCTATTCCGGTGATGATAAAGCCTCTACCATTGCGTTCGAGCTGGCATAACCTTTGATACAGCGAAACGATCTCTTGCAACCGAATCAAATTCAAATTGAAACGGAAATGAACCGAATCGAAATCAGAAACTTTCCTCGGCGTTCAGAGCGAGAAATGGAGAAACGAAATATTTGTCTCACAAGCGGTATTCCAGTGTTGCAGGATGTTGCGGAAAATCACTCGCAAGTATGCGATCACATAAGTAAATAGAGTGATAAGCAAGTTTGTCAATCCCATGTAGATGAAAAAGAAAAAAAAGTAAAATAATAATTAAACTAGATTAACCAAAACTAGTAAAATTAATGAAATGAAAATAATAAAAACTAAGATATGGGGATACAAATTCGTCTAATTAGTTTCATTTGAATTAAAATTGCCCATTGAATGATTAATTCTAACTGATGAAATTGTTAGTCGAATGCACGAAAGCACCTACTCGCTTCTTCTGATAAGCTAGTAAAAATACCCATATTATTAAAAGGAAATTAGTCAAAATAGCATAATACAATATAAGGTTTTAAAATAATAGTATAAACTAAACTATTGTTATTAAATAGCATAATTAAACTAAATAATAAGACAAAAAACAAAAAATACTTCTGAACTTTTCTCTGTCTCCTCTCTCCCCTCTGATTCTCTCTCTACCAAATCCAATCTCGTCGTTCAGTCGTCGTCGCCATAGCAGGAGGAGGGAAGCGAGAACTGCCTGTTCCTCATCGGTCGGATATCGTCGCCTCTGCTGCTATCCGGTTGGACATCGTCGGTATTCACGAAGCGCCGCCAATCTCAGCGTGAATTGCGAGCCCGACAGAGCCTCCAATAGATCTCAGCTACATTCTCCGACTCGTCCATCGTCATCGGAGATTTCACCGGCCATCCCGATGGCTGCTTTCTCTGATTCATTGGTGACTGCTCGTGGCTAGTCGTCTCCATCTCCGTGGCTCGTCGTCTTTATTTCCGCAAGAAACAAACGGTATCTTTGCAGGAAACACTGATTCGAGTCCAGATTTCGACGACCTCCGTGAGTCGTGTTCCCAACGGTGTCGCCATTATCTCCGGCGGCACAGTGATGTTATACTATTTTTATGTTTTAATAAATTTGAGGGTTATTTTTGTAATTTAAAGTAAAATGTATTTGTAAAATTGAAAGGTGTTGATATATTGATATTGACAAGTAAATCATGATATTTACATGATCTGGAAAATAAAAGAAAATAGTTATAATATTATAATCAAAAGTTATATTTATTGATGAATATCATAAGTACATTGAGATATTTTAGAGATTTGAAAAATATGAAAGAAATTAAAAATATTTAGAAATAAATAAATGGATTTACTTGATAATTCATTTTATTTTACTTGGTAAATCCAATATGTATAGGTAAATTATTAAATTTAACTAGTAAAATAAAATGAATTTATAACGTGAGATAGATAAAAACTAGAAAATCTTAATATTTTTTTATAAATTTTTTACATTGGCATTTTTCTATTTCTTTTAGTTTCTTTGCCAAGTTTTATATTTACAAGGTAAAACTAAGATTAATGATATAAATGCGACTATTAACATAATAAATGTGATTATTAGCACAGAAAATTCCTGCATTTACAAGATCTGAAAAGTTTTTACACAGTAAATGAGATTATTAACATAACAAATTTATGTATTTACTTGATCTGAAAAATAAAAGAAAACAGTTATAATATTATAGTATTTATTGATTAATATCATAAGTATTGTAATACCTAAATTTTTGATAAGGAATAATTATGAATTAATAAGTTAATTCATCAAAATTTTTTATGTAAAATAAAGTTTAGGTTATAGTTTTAACCTAAAATTATGAAATGAATTTTTATAATGTGACAATTATTAATTTTGTCATATAGTAGTTAGCTTAGGTCACATATTATTATTCAAAAAGGTTTGAATTGTAAGAAAAAGGGGTAAATGTAGTGAAATTTAAAATTTTTTTTAAGATTGTACTAACTCATGTTGTTATATATAATAAATTATTGTACAATCTACGTACATTAAGATAGGAGTGGCAATTCGTGTCACGTGTCGGGTTCGTATCGTGTTAGAGCCGTGTTGAAATTTGTTTCCCCTGACCTAAACACGACCCACGACACGAACACGACTTCAACACACGACACAAACCCGAAACGGGTTGATACGATACGAACCGAAATTGATCCGTGACACGACACGAACCGAAATTGACCCGCGACACGAAATTAACACGAAATTGACCCGCGACACGAAATTGACACAAAATTTGACATGAAATTGATACGAAATTGACCCGTGATACGAAATTGACACGAAAATTGACCCAAAATTGACACGAAAAAAAAATGGGTCGTTTTCGGGTTCTACGGGTCCAACCTGAATATGACCCGTTTTTTTCCATTTTCAATTTCAGGTGACCCGAAATCGACCCGCCCCTATTTTTCCCAACCCAAACCCACGAAGTTCTTGTCATTTTCGAGTCGTGTCGTGACTCGTATTGCCACCTCTACATTGAGATAAGACAACATGAATGCCAAAAGATGTGATCAAAGAGAGCTTCAACCAACTAGCTTTCTTTATTATTATCCAATTTCCGGACGGTAGAGTATGTGGGCACTCAGTCTCTTGATCGGTATTCATGCTTGTCTTTTTCCTTCCAACCACTCAAAACTCTTGCAGCTTATTATTATTATAATAGGAGAATAATAATAACTTCACTCACCTTAGAGTCTGTGATTTAAATAAAATAGGCTAGGATCTTATTTATAGTGAATGGATCGAATGAAATTTGAATTCGAATAGGATAATTGAAAAAGATTTTGCTCTCTCCTCCTTCCCTAATATGCATTTTTTCTCTTGATTAGGAGACAGAAAAATCACCCACGATAGGTCTAGGAGAATCAAATTTTGATTTAAATTTTTATCTCCAATTATCTTATGATTTTATCTCCATGGATAATGTTTCAAAACTCCAATTTAAACTCAAAATAAAGTAATGACAACTTTATTTGAATTAAATAATTATGTAATAATTATCCAAATAAAATCAACAAGGAGAAAATCTTTTCATTCCCTTATCCTCATATAAAAAGCCTACACAAGGTAGACTAGGATAAGATTTTGTTTTAATTTCAAATCGAAATAGGATAATTACCATATTTAATTTAAAATATTTACTTTAATAATATTATCTAGATATTTAAATTAATTACTCAAATAATTAATTTATCCATATCTCTTAATTTAAATTAATATCATATTTATCACAAAAGATAAATATAATTAATTTAAATTTAAATCTTATCTTCAAATAAATATTTATCTAATCAATTAAAGGAAACAAAATTCTCATTCTACCCTTAGGGGGAAAAAAAGGCTACATCTTGTGGGTGGTGTTCTAGATTTTTCTCTTCACTAAATCTAAGAATTAAAGCCATAATGAATATCTCAAATAAAATATTCTATATCAAATAAATTAATTACATAATTATTAGTTTCGGAATCACACCACTATAAACCTAAAATTACACTGGCAATTATATACCGTATTACGTAAGTCAGTGTGTGGCCGCAGTCCAATGATCTTATCATATATGGAATACCCTCATATGATATTCATGATCAACTTAAAGTCCGTTCAACCTTTTAAACATGCTATTTTAAAGATCCATTACACTTTCTATAGGAAAATGATTATTCATCCAAAGTGAATAATTAGTCATTTGCCCAGCAAACGACCCAAGGCCTCATCCATTTTCATATCCTATATAATGCCGTTTAAGAGGATAATCTTTCCTTTTTATGGGAGATATGATTTCATATCTATAAGCAAAGCTCACATCGAATATAAGTTATATACCTAACGAACCGGTCTAATAGCTTACTACTTTGAGATGCTTTAGCCTTTGGAATATCATAGTACACAAGTCATAAATATGAAGTCATTTACGTACTCAGGATTAAGGTTATTGCATAATGAAGTCAAAAGTGAATAATCTAATCAAGTGGACTTATAGATTAATTGTACTTTGGTCCAGTCCAATATATCACCACCACTAGGCAATATATCTATTTCTCTACTTGGAAGACTGCTCGCTCTAGATGGTCAAGACAAACCATCTCCCTAATTGACTTTAGACAATATAATAGTCTTCATATGAATTAGATGCTCACTTTAATCCCATAGACTATGGACTATAGATTTAGACTACTTACTTTAGAATGTTGTCTTCTCGAATATAAAAATCCATTGTATACAACATTCTGACAATTTAAACACCAAGTAGTCAATGAGCCATTTTTGCTTATATTTACTTTAACATTTAAATCTAAATAAGGACAATATAGCAAATATATAAAGAAAAAAACCTCAAATATATTAATAATCAGTTCAAAATAAATGAAATATAACTAAAATGTCTTTCACTCTTAGGGCATTGCCAACATGAACAGTAAAAAAGTGCCAATTGATGCATGTGTAGAAAAGTTATTAAATCACCAAACACAGTATTTCAATAGTTTTAGCAGTATGGGAATTAGCAGTCTTGTAGTATTCTAGATAGGATTTTCTACATATAAAATGCAGTATCAAGGATTTAACATCTATTTTTTAGTCAGATAAAAATTGGACTATCTAACTTTTTACATATAAAATTTAGACAGCCTACCTGTTTTAGTATGTGAACTTAGTAGATAAGTTTTGATATTAGATAAAATTTATTCTAAGTTACTTTTTCAGTAAGAAAACTTAGTGGATAAGTCTTGACATTAGATGAAATTTTTATTGAGTTACTTTTTCAGTGAAAAGCCTCTAGGATAAGTTTTCTATGCAGTAAAACTTGATACTACTTTAACTTTTTAATAATATGGGACTTTGGAAATTGTGTTAGTGAAAGATGATGGAAAAATACTGTTATACCAAGATAACAATCTAAGAAATTATTTACTGAAGATAATATCAAAGAATTATCTTAAATTAGAAAATAAGAAATTTTGGATCCAATAACTACGGATTAAATAGTACTTTGATCAATGAATGAGATTTAACCTCATCTTCTCATCTTATCTCTTCTTCCACATACCTAAAGCCTATGGTGTAATTAAAAAATTTAGAGCTATGGAAGGGATGTAAATCTTGTTTAATCAAGATTAAGCTTGCTTAATTACACTAAGTATCATTAAGCTTTGCCTATAAATAGGCATCACCTCTATCCATTTTTTCTCACACCTCAAATTTCCATTCTCTTCTCTCTCTAGAGTTTCTCTGTCTAGAAACTCTCTCTAGAAGTTCTCTAGATAGTTTTAAGTTTTCTTAAGTTTCTCAAGAAAATTTTCTTTGGCCTTCAAAAATTTTCCTTCCCATCTTTCTACCTCCCAAACACCTTCCTAGCTTCATAGGAGTTTGAAGAAATCCTCGAAGCCCCTTCAAGAAGTTCTTCTCAAGGAGTTTCTAGTTCCGTTCTCAGGCAGAAACTCCGGTCATCGAGGTAGTTTTCCGACCAAAACTTTAGTTGTTACTCTTTTAGTTTATATATTTTTATGGGTTAATATTTAAGTAGAAATGCTGTCAAATTTTCTAGAATTGGTGGTTTGACAATGAAGAGTTTTTGATTGTTCATATGAATATGTTCATGTTTATATAATGGATAGTATAGAATTTTTAGAAATCGAAGATTTTGAACTTCAATCCGTTCGTTAAGAGTTTTAAAAATTCAAATGTGCATCTATTAGATGGAAACTATTAATAAAAATTAGAAAAGCTATGGAACATTGAACTATGGTATTTATGTATGAATTTCAAAATTTTCCGTAAGTGAAATTTTGATTTTTCGATGAAAATTATTAAAAACTATTGAGTTTCAGATTTTTGAAAAAACAAAGTATTTATAGTCAAATTTAGACTTGGTCATAAAACATGAAAGATTTAGATAACATATGAATAAACATTTTCCGTGAAGAAACTTTTGTCAAATTCTCAACGGCTTTGAAGATACGATTTTTCGAAGTTTATACAAAACAGGGGAGATTTTGGGGACCAAATCTGGCCACTCCAGCCCAGGGCCCAGCCCCTTGGTGCTGCAGCGCCCAAAACTGATGCTGCGGTGCCCAAAACTGGCACTGCAGCACTGCCTAGGCTGCAGCAACAGCGTCGCAGCGCCCGGACAAGGACAAAAGAATAGAACAAGAAAAAAAAAAATGGAAGTTTAAAAAAAATATATTTAAATGGGATATTTTTAAAGACAAACTTTTTATAAATTAGTAAGATAAGATTGCATTTAAAATTTTAGATCTAATTTTCCAAGTATGAATATATGATTTAAATTTTGAAATAACACCATAATCTTATAACCATAGCTTATGTAGATTAAGTATTCAATTCTTTTTGAAAGGGACTTAGCATTAACCTTATCCAAAGAGTATATATAAATTAATACTCAATTTGCATAATTTCAGGAAGGGAATTTTAGATTGTGGCTTAGAAAGAAATGTTTTGCTGTGAGCAAGGTAAGTACAAACCTCGCCTACAATATGAAATTATTATTACTTTCAAACTATATGATTGGCACATGCCATGTTGGGAATGCTTTGCCTATGTTTATGAAGTGATAATATACGTGCCATGAATTACGTGATTGCCATGATATGTTATGATCACATATATGCTACATTTATGATTATGTCATGGATGTCAAGTATGCCCCATTTACATATTTATCACACTTTTTACTAGCATGATATGTAAATGCCATACTTTATATTTATGCCATGATTTCAAGTTTATGTCATGCCATTGCATCATGACTAATACGTTCATAATTAAGGAACGTTAGTCTTGGACTCAGTCTTTGAATAAGACTTTAGTTAGAGTATGACATTAGGTATACTCAAATTTAGTTAAGTTAATGGCTAAGACTAATTCTAGACAAGTTAGGGTATCGTACTAACCTTCATCCAGATAGTGGAGGATCATGCCATGTCATGTTATGTTCTAATTTAAAGTTCCAGATTTATTCTCAAAATTATTAGGGACCATGCAAATCCTAACTTTCTGAGGAACACGTGCACTCGGTATGTACACATGGAGACCCACAAATAAGAAAGATAATAATTTTATAATGGAAAATAAGATATCCATAATTGAATATAATTGGACCACGTCTTAGATTCCATAATTGGATCATGCATCCACACATGTCGTTCATGTTTTTATCAATGCGAGATCTATGTTTATACTTGCTGAGCGAAAGCTCATAAGTTATTTTCATACTATAGACAAGCAACCTACAATATATTACTTGGGGGTAAATGTAGACGGAGATGTTGAGCAAGAGAAAATGGTATGGATACCACTACATAAATTATTATATATATAAATAATTAATGAAGTTTATGACAAGAAATTATTATATTTTTAAGATATGACAAGTATGCGATAAAAGTTTTCATGATAAGTTAATAAAAAAAAAAATTTAGTCTGAGATTTTCAATACTTAGGCTTAAGTATTTTTAATAATTATAAGTAAAAATTTAATTCAAGCAGTAAGGTAATAGCATATGTAGGTAGGTCATTACAAGAATAGGAAAGAAATAAGACATATTTAGAAATAAATAAATGGATTTACTTGATAATCCATTTTATCTTACTCAACAAATCCAAATATGTACATATAAATAAATAAATTTAATTAGTAATACAAAATGGATTTACTAAGTGAGATAGATAAAAACCAGTAAATCTTAATATTTTCATGTAATCTTTACATCGGCATTTTTCTATTTCTTTTAGTTTCTTTGCCAAATTTTATACTTACAAGGTAAAACTAATATTAATGATGTAAATACGGTTATTAACACAGTAAATATGATTATTTACATGTATTTACAAGGTCTGTCATCTGTGTCATGCATTTACTAACCAATATGTGTATTTACTAAGTGTAAATAAATGTATTTACGAGTAAATAAAACACAAAACATTTTATATTTACAAAAATCCACACAATTAATTGTTATTGCAAAATAACCCCAAAATCCCAAAACAGTCCAAATCAACCCAAAATTACCAAACCCTAACCTAAATACCTAAGCTAATTGTTGCAACAGACAGCGTCGCCACCGCCATTCCACGTCACCATAGAGGGAGACTGGTCTCCCTAAGGTCGTCGTCAAAAAAGAAACATGTTGGAAGTTGCGATCTCCTCAAACTGTCACGGCATCCTCCAGCCAACAAAGGAAGGGATTCAACCTGCACAAAAAAAACCAACAAATCCTAGACAAAGAACACCAATCCCAAACAAATATCGCAGTGACCATTGAAGCCTCATCATCCGAGAAACATTGAGACCGAGATTCGTTGCCTGAAGAATATCGCGATTGAGATTCGTGACGGCCATTATAGGCTCGTTTTCGAAGGAAAATGCCAAATTTGGTTCTCGTCTCCTTTGTGGTCAAATTGCCTTGCTGTCGTGATATTCGGTTGACGACGAGAGCGAGAGAGCAATACACAATGGAGAAGAAAGAGGCACAGCAGGGGAAGAGAGAGAGAGAAAGAGGGAAAATCATCGCATTGCCGTCGAGATCCCATCGCCGGTGCGCAAGTCCTCTTTGGTCAATGGAGAGAGAGGAATACAACTGGGAAGACAAACAGAAACATACCAGGGGAAGAGAAAGGTAAGAGGTGAAAAAGATAAAAGGGTAAAATGGGAAAGAATTAACTTATTTTAACAAGGAAATCTAAAAACATGCTATAATTTATCATGGTTTAAACATCCTGCTACATATTTCATTAGTTCTTTAAAAATATACTATAATGTATGATTTCTCTTAATTAAAACCCCTATATTACAATGAAGAATTAATTATCACAAATTCATTAGGTTCAAGCATTCAAAATGACTAAATTGAACTAAAGATATATTCCTATTCCAAATTGCAAATGTTATCCTATCATTGATCAAGATCTGAAATCTATTTTCTAATTTCAATTAAGTCCAAGAAAATCACCTAATGAATGACCAATTCACCAGGAGCATTAAACAAGTAATAGGATTGATAACTCTATAAAATAGAGTTATTTACCAAATTGTGTATCTAAATTGACCATGTTCTTAAGCATTTGATTTAATTTTAGGTTAATGTAGTTTGATTTTGGATAATTTTGATTTAGATTAGTTTATTTTAATTTCATGTAATTTCATTTAATTAGTTCAATATTGATTTTAATATGTTGTTACTAATTTGGCCCGCAAAATAATTAAATTTTCTCATTTGTGTATGTTAAATACGTGAGAATGTGCAAAATGGGAATTTTTGGCTTAAACGGTGGCAAATAATGGTCATCAAAAAGCCTAAAAAATGTATAAAACTTTGAATTTAACTCGCACTAGCCGGAAGCCGCCACATTTGCCACAACCCAGAGTGCCGGATCGCCTGCAGACGCGCCCATTGTAACCTTGTGCACCCAAATCTTGCCAAGCCAGTTCTCGCCACGTGGACCACACTAACTTCCTCTCACTCCCTTTCCGCCACGTGGCCGCTGCACTGAAGAGAAAAAGAGGGAACAAATGCTCCCGCTCCCCGTAGCTGGCGTGCGGCAAAGAAAAAGATAAGAAAAAGGGAAAAGAAAAGGAGGGCTCGTGGGCTTTCTTCGACCATGGGGGAGCTGAGAGTAAAGAAGAGGGGCCAAACCCAGCAGCCAAGAGGAGAGAAAAGGAAGAAGAAAAAGAAAAAAAAAATAAATAGAAAAGCCAAAAAATAGTAGTGTAGGATTTTTAGGTTTAGGATTTAGTTTTTGTTTTCAGTTTTGACTTTTTATTTTCAATAAATTTTGAGGGAGATAGTATTTGAAGAGCAAAAAGGAGAAGATGAGAATTTAGTGAAAAACTTTAAGATTTATTAAAACAATCATGGGGTTTTCATTCCTTTTCCTTATCTCTTTTACTTTTGTAATTTTTGAATGTTTGAACCCTTGATTTGTTTGTTTTTAGTTTTAATTTCATTTATGGTTATTGAGTAGTTTTTGGTTCTAGGGTTTCAATGGATCCTATTAGTGGATTTTGAATTTAATTTTGCTCTCTTGGCTTGATTGTGATTGGTGGAAATTTTTTTATTATATTACTTGCTTAATGCTCCTAGGGAATTGGCCAATCATTAGGTGATATTGTTGGACCTAATTGAAATTGAAAAATGGATTTTAGGCTTTGATCAATAATAGGACAACATTTGCATTTTAAAATGGGAATATATCCTTAATATATATGTAGTCATTGTGAATGCTTTAACTTAAGGAATTTATGGTAATTAGTTCCCCGTAGGAATATAGGGGTCTTAATTGACATATATGTGCCTATTGGTTGATTAGAAGAGGCTTTTAGGTAGATTAGTGCATTCGGCTAACGATTCCAATAATCAAAATCAATCAATTAGTGTGTAAATTTAATTTGAATGAAACTAATAAGATGGAATTTGATCCCTAGACCTTTGCTTTTGTTATTTTTGTTTTGTTAATTTTTCTAGTTTGGTTTAATCTAGTTTAGTTATTTATTTTTATTTTTATTTTTATCAATCGTTCAAATAATCCTATAACTAATCAATTTTGGTAATTAATCAAAATTAAACGCAATTATCGGGAGAATGATACTTTGTTAATTCTTTATTACTTGTTCGACTCGTACATTTTCGAGAAATTATGCAACAAGGATCATAAACAATTAACAACAATCACAATCAAGCCAAGAGAGCAAAAATAAATTTAAAATCCACTAATAGGATCCATTAGAACCCTAGAAACAAAAACTAATTCATAAATGGAATTAAAACTAAAATAAAGCAAATCAAAGGATCATGCATTAAAAATTACCAAAAAAAAAAAAGGAAATAATAAAAAGAAAAGAAAACTATGAATTCTTCCTAGCTTTTCCCACAAATTTCATCCCCTCCTTTTACTCTTCAACTACCATCTCCCTAAAATCCTAAACCTAAAAATCCTACTCTACTATTTTTTCCTATTTTCTATTTTTTCTCCTTTTCTTCTTCCCCATTTTTCTCTTCTTCTCTCTTCTCACTCTGGTTCTCAAACACTCGACCTCCATTGAACCCCCAGCTCCAGCCACTCTCTTTTCGAAAACCACTCACTAGCTCTCCCCCCACTTTTTTTTCAACTCAGAAAAGAGGCCTATGGCGGTTGAGGCGGAAATCTATTGCGCCCAGCACTGGGAATTTAGGTCGTCCGACCTGGCCTGAGCCCGAGCCCGATGGGCTATTTCAAAATTTGGGCCCGATCGGGCCGGCCTAAATTTTTGAAATATAAGCCTGCTAGGCCCGCAGCCTAGAGCGGGCCGGGTCGGGCGTAGCCCAATTTTTTAAATTTTTATTTAATTTTATTTTTTATTTGTAATTTTTGAATAAATTTGTATATTTTTGATAATTTAATAATTTATCTTAATATTTTATCTTAGATAAAAAATAAAAAAATTTATACTTTGTGTTAAAATCATTGTCAATATCATCGTCATCGATGATGGTCATTTCCTTAAAGTATTGGAGTATCTCTTGATCTTCTACTGTATATTATATCTTTTTATCTGCATGTTCTCAATCTTTTAGGCATGTAAGCACCTCGACCATCTCAGGTGTTAATGAGGTCCTACGATCTTTAATTATCCTTTCAGCTGTGCTGAATGCTGATTCAGAAGAAACTGTCGAAACATGAATAGTTAAGATGTCACGTGCTAAACGGGAAAGTACTGGAAAATTTGTCGATTGCAACCTCCATCAATCTAAAATTTTGAAATCTTCAGTATTTGTAGTTGAGTCTAGCAGTGAAAAATCTGTGTCTAAGTATTTTATGAGCTCCGAGTGTGTCGTACTCGTGGTAGTTGAACTTACTGAAAGTGGACGAGTAATACTCGAACTTGATAAAGAGCCCGATCTTGCTGGAGTAGAGAAACAACCCAAAATTTTTTCTTTTTCCGATCACCAGCAGTTGGAAGAGTTTCTTCGGTTTCAATGTTAACTTGCTGCTCGAATTTCTTCTGATAACTTGCAGAAATTTCAAATAACTTGTATTTAGTGTTAGTAAATTTTAAAGAATACGTTGAAGTAAAATCTACATTCATATGTTCAGAAATATGAGTAAGACCATTATAAAGACCATTTAATTTAACTATAGGATTTAAAACAATGGTAATACAATATAATAAAGGCATGTTATTGTGATCCCAATATTTCATAAACTTTTTCTCCATTTTTTTTTACTATTAGTTTAAATAAATTATCATTTCTATATTCAGAAAACAATGAAGAAATAAGCATTAATTGGATGAAAACTAGTAGAGAAGTGGGATAATAAACACCATACAATAAAACAGTAGCATCATAAAAAGTTTCTAAAAAATAAATCATTCTTTCAGCAATAAACCAATCAACATCAGATAATAAAATCATATTATGCTTTGTATTATAAAAAATAGAAATAACATTCTTATATTCTATTGTATTTTTTAATATTAAATAAGTTAAGTTCCACCTTACCGACATATCAGTCCTAAATTTTTGAGGTTTTAAACCTTCTGCTTTGCAATACCTCTTAAATTCAGCAATGCGAAGATTTGAATTATGTATCCAAAGGAGAGCATTACGAATATTTTCTATGTTATTACTTACTAACTTCATACCTGATTTTACAACGAGGTTGATGATATGACATGCATAACGTTGATGTAATAAAATTCCACCAATATATTCTGACAAGTTTTTCTCAAGAAAATGAATTACAGTGGTATTTGCCGAAGCATTATCTAGGGTGATTGAAATGCAATTGTTAATTTCAAATTCATTTAAAAAGCTCATAATATTATCAGTAATATTTAAAAGCATTGTGAGAATGATCAATAAGTCTAAAGCCAATAATTTATTTTTGTAATTGCCACTGGGGATCTAAATAATGTGAAACTACACTAATATAATCTTGGTTTGACCTAGCAGCCCAAATATCAGATGTCAATGCAATACAAAATGTGTTTGTATTCATATAAGATATTAATGTAGTATATTTTTTATTATAATAAGATATAATATCACTCATAATAGTTTTTCTAGTAACGACTTTAAATTGTGGACAAAAAGATCTTCGAATATGCTCTTTATAAAAAGTATTTTCACCAAAACTAATAGGTAAATCTGTATAGGCAATTAAACGAGCTAGAGATTCTCTAGCTACCATGGGATCATAAGAAAAAGTACCTACTGAGCTATTGGAGTTGAATTTTGGAGTGCTTTATGTCGGCTCCCTTCCCTTGTAATGTTTCTCAGCACATTTTTCACTATGGGCTAATAAGTGACGGGTCCCACTTGTAGAGTTAGCAGTCAAAATTTTTTGACAATACTTACATTTTGCTAGTCTTGTTTGTATTTTTTTGCCGTCGGGGCCGAAGTCCTCTTTTTGCACAACATCAAAGAATTGTCAAGCACGTGAAGTGATTCTAACAGTACCTTTTGGCTTTTTTAGTGGACAATTAGTGCTTCCCAAACTACTTCTTGATGGTGCCAACATTGGACTTGGTGGTATTGGAGTATTGAAACTCCTATGTCTGATCTCACGGACATTGTCGCCTGCCTCCATATAGAAAATCTCCACTTCTTCGATGTCGCGGTCATCCATCCCGTAATAATCATCATCAAGATCAACAATTGGTTGTTGAACATTTGGATTTGGATCCATTTTGATTTTTTTTTTTTTTTTTTGTAGGAAAGTAAGTATTAGAAATTTAAAATTTAGAAATAATGAGAATGAGAATATGAGTTATTAAAAAGTAGAGAAATAATGAGAATGTTATTATATAGGTTATGATATATAAAAGAATGGGGATTATAAAAATAATGAGAATATGAGTTATTGTAAATTTAGGAGATTAGACAAAAAAAATTATAGAATATTAATTATTGAATAATGAGAATTGAGAAATTGGAAATAAGAGAATATAGAGAAAGAAATTAGAGAATAAGAGATTGAAAGGAGAGAAGATGTGTGAAAAAATGAAAAAGTAGAAGGGTATTTATAGAATGAGAATGAAATTTAAAAAAATAAAAGAAATAATTTTAAAGTTTTTAATAAAAAGTTTATTATTATTATTACTACAGCCGTTGGTCCCAAGTTCCCAACGGTTGCTTTTTATTTATTTATTTATTATTTTTTATATGTATATAATATAATATAATATAATATAATATTATAATATTAATATTTAATATATATAATTTTTTAATAAAAATTTTAAAAATAATTAAAATTTTTTTTTATTTTTTTCCTTTTTTATATATATAAAAAGAAAAATTACTTTTTTAAAAAATAATATATAAATTTTTATTTTTTATTTTCTTTTATATTATTAATTATTATATATATAAAAGAAAAATTATTTTTTAATAAAAATAATATATATAAATTATTGTCATTTAATTATTATTTTATTATATATAAATTTTTTAATAAAAATTTTTTAATTATTTTTTTTATTTTTTTAAATAACAGGCTGCCGGGCCAGCCTATCGGGCTTAAATATTCGGGCCGGGCCGGCCCGTCCGACCTAAAAGGAGAGCCCAACCCGACTCTTACTATAGGGCCGGCTTTTATTAGGCTCATAGAATGCGGGCTGGCCAGGCCACCAACCAGGCCTAAATTACGGACCGTGGGCCGGCCTGTTTGGCCTGGCCCAAATTCCCAAGTCTAATTGCGTCTGGTCATGTGGCAAGCACACGTCAACTGAATGTGGCACCCGGAATGCATAGTGATTTTTGGTTGGCAAATAAGGCAAGCACAAGCAAGAAACATGGGCGCGTGTGTAGGGGAACCGACACAACTGAGTGCGCTCTGATACGAGTCTGTATCTGATGTGTGGATGTTGAGTGGGGGCTTCACACGGTATTTGGAATGCTGGTGGAGTAGACTGGCGGCGGTTAGGGTGGTGAGTGCGCGTCTGGAGCTCCTGCGAGTGGGCTTGGGTTTTATCCCTTTCTGCCCTCAATTAGAGTCCCTAAATCCCATTTTGCCCATTTTAACTTCATTAACCACCACAATTGAGAAAAATATCCATATAGAGGGATTAATATATAAAAGCATATCAAAATTAATTACTTAATTAAATTGAAATTACATAAAATAAAATAAATTAATCTAAATTAAAATTAAATTAAATTAAATCCAATTAAATTTTATTTAAAATATATTAAAATGTTCAAGAATATAAGCGAGATACAATAAAAATGATAAAACAACTATAATTTAGTTATAACTAAAGACCTCTTCGATGTCGTACTGGGTGAGCATGGAGGAGGTGTTGCCAACGGCGGTGGCGTCGGAGAGAAGATGACAAAAGCCCTAGATACGGAGGGAAGTGTGGTTGGAGATTTGGTAATTTCTTCAACAAACCACCTGCTGCTCTGCAGCTGATGGTTTGCTACTCGCTAGTTGTTGTCGTGGGTGTGGGAGGCGAGCTCGTTGGTGGCGAAGATTGCCAGTTTGATCTCCTCGCACACGGTCAATTGATCTCCTCTGAACAAGGGTGATCAGAGCTGCGAGGTCGCGGTCAGAGCTTCGGAGGCCACGAAAGCGGAGGTGAGACTGATCGTGCTTCTTCCCGGCGGAGATCGCGAGGCCAACCATGATGGAGGCCTGCAGAGATCACCGGATTCCCAAGGCGGAGGAGATAGGTCGGCATCAGAATGGTTTAGGAAGTCGACTGCCGGGTGGCATGCACAAAGAAGGAAAGGGAGACTGAGAGGGGTGGCGCGGCGGAGGAAGAGGAGAGAAATAAAGCTGAGAGAGCAGAGAGAGAGGAGAAAAAAAAAAGATATTTTACTATTTTTAATTCTAATTTAAATTGTTAAAAAAAATGATGCCATCAGTGTGGCATTTTTTGGAAGAGTTTTTTTTTTTTTTTTTTTTTTTTTTTTTTTTTTTTTTTTTAAAGAGTTTTTTAGTTGTTGCAAATATCAATCCATGCCTCTTTTGTGTGACATTCTCCCCAATTATCCATTAGTCTTCTATTAGTCTTCTATTAGTTTTCTAATTAGGGAACCCATTTGATTACCTAGTATCCCTCAATTATTTTTTCTACTTGAGCTCTTATTTAATTTTCTTTGTTTGGGATCTAATAAAATAAAACCTCTCTACAATAGTTTTTTTTTTTTTTTTAACTAAACCAACTGATTAATTTATTTATTCAATCTAAACTTAAATTTCGTTGGGATTTTAATTTTTAACATTCACTACTATTTAGGGCTGATGACAATTTCTTAATATTTGTGGGTTAAACTGCAACTTCTTGGAATTTATTTAATTTCTGAGAAGTTATACTAATTTTCTCAATCAATTCAATACTCCTCTAATCTGAAACTAATTATATTAGTCCGGTGATTAATTCTTTGGGCTGTTATACGACCAGTCCAGGGTTGTAGGTGCCAAGCACTTTTGGAAAGAATTAATAATACGTGAAAGGATGGTAATTAATTCAGAAAATGATTATTTCATTAATTATTTAACTCAAGTTTGAAACAAAATTTAAATTGATTTGATTATCCAACTAGTAGACAATTTGGAGTTCACCTTAAATCGGAATTGTAGATAAATTAGTTACGAATAATTTATTTAAGTCTAAATTGGACAAATATTATGATTCAAGATGATTATTCGAATGCTATATCATTAAATATTTTAATTACATAATAACTAAATTGATATAATTTCATAAAAAAAAAATACGAAGTTTGGTGAGCAAGAAAAGAGGAAGCACACCACAGTGATTTTCCAAATGGTGTTGGCGCAAACAAAGATTGAGAAAAAGGAGATAAATTTTCATTTTTCTATTTCTTCGAAAACACCTACAATCACTAGTATAAATAGACTCCTTGAATCGTCTATTATGAATAATTGTGAAATATGAAACACAATAAAAATAAAATAAATAAGACTCTAAACAAGATTAGAGAGATTAACTATTAACATTAATTGAGGGATTTAGCGGTTTGGAGGAGAGTATTTGTTGGGGTTAGACTTCGTCTTCCCTTTAAAACGTTAGCTTTAACAGTTTATCTGACAAACGGCAAACCCCCGGTCACATTTCGGACTTCATAGTTGGGCCAGTCCCAATTCACTGACCCGTTCGAGCCTCGAACGTCGATCGATCTCACGAATGGGCCGGACCCATGCAATGATTCCAAGTCATTTTGATATTTACGAACATTTACAATCGAGCATCGAACGTTCGTGTCAAATATGATTCTAAGCTGATGGAATCTCTAATAAGCCACGAACGATGGATTATGAGGGCGAAGCCTTATTTCCTTCTTACCGTTCGTCGCTCGTTTATAATACAAATCATAAGGAGCATCTCCTATTACAATCGAACCTACAATGGATATAAAACGTATTATGTCTGTATGAAAACTGACAAATACATGATTACCAATGGCTGTATATCAGTAACCGCAGAGGCCCATTATCTGTGACTCATACGAGTAACCGCTAGGCCCATTATCTGCGATTCATATGGGTAACTGCCAATTCCATGACATGACACGTGTCCCACGAATAATGAGCAATAACCGTTTGCTATCAGTTATGGGATCGGATCCATCAATCTTCTTCTATAAATAGAGGAAGACCCCCCGGACCAAAGGGGACGAAAATCTCTCTTTTCTAGAGAATAGAAAAGTATCCTTTTGCAGTACCCTTCTCCAATTAAGATTCACAATTCTTCTTGTATCCCAGAAGCAGTCGTATACATAAAAGCATCATTCACAGAGGACGTAGCACTTGTTGGGCGAACCTCTCTAAATTGTGGTGTCATCAATTCTATGCTTTTTTTTTTATTTATTTCATTATGTTCATACTGAGTTGTTTTTATGAATTTCATTACAATTCCCGGGGGCCCAATACGTTTTGATTTATCGATATTGACTAACTCCGGTTAAAATTTGACAGTAGATATCCAGCATCTACAGTTTGGCGCCCACCGTGGGGCCCTTGGGCATTCTACACTCGGAATTCATAAAGCAACGATGGCTGAACAACAAGATCATCAGGAGGAATTCTCCCAGGAAAGTCCTGTTCGTCCACAAGAGGCTTCTACATCGGAGGCCAATTCCCAGATCGCAAACCTGACGCAATTGGTGGAAGATCTCTCCAAAAAGTACAGTGCTCAACAGAGCCAAATGGAGAATATCACCGCTGAGAACCAGATTCTCAGAAACCAGTTAACCACCATCAACGCTCAGGTTGCTTACTCTTACTATAACCCGTATGTCTGGTACTCCTCCGGTGCGAGCGCTGGGGGCTGGCAGCAGGCGACACAGTACAATCCTCAACAAACGAGGAACATACCATACAGCCCCGTAGCCCGAATGCAGCCACTGTATACACCGGGATACCCGACTTCGGGAAATGAAGGACGAACTCAACAACAGCAGCAACGACAACCACTGCAACGAACAGTCCATGGTCCTGATGCAAGGAGAAACACGGGTCGAGTTCGACGTTCGACGCCCGACGTACAACAATCGCCTGAAGGTCCCGTTCCACAAGGGACAACGAACGTCGAGGATATGATGAGGAGTTTCATGTCCGAGGAGATGAGAGCGTTGGAAGCCCAGATGGAGCAACGCTTCTCCTCTCGATTCACCGTGCCACCACATCCACTCCGGGGTTCGACGATCTAGCTCGTGGTGTCAGAGAAACGCCTTTAACGAAGCGAATCACAGACACAATTACTCCGAAATTCGGCAGCGTCTCCTTCCCGAGGTTCGACGGAATGTCGGATCCTCACGATCATCTATTACAGTATAAACACGTCGTTCAATCAACGAACATTCCCACCGGAATGCTCGATAACATGATGTGTAAGCTGTTCGCACAAAGCTTGAAAGGAGCAGCTTTAAGATGGTTTTGTAACTTACCTCCCGAGTCGATCGATTCGTTCGACGAGCTATCGCTGGAATTTATGCGTAGCTACTCAGTCCACATTCAGTCGGGAAAGACGACTAAGGACCTATGGGGTGTGATACAAGGTCCGCATGAGTCGCTCCGAGCCTACATCAAGCGCTTCAGTAAGGCGATATCAGAGATATCTGGGCTCGACGATGGAACGGCCAGGGAAACGCTGAAAAAGGGTTTGAGACACAAATCCTTGTTCAAAAACGAGATCTGCACTCGATACCCTCCAACAATTCAGGATGCCCTTCATAGGGCAAAAGGATTCATCGAGTTGGAAGAAGAGAACGAGCGTGTGGACCGAGACATAGTGCGAACAAGGGAGGAGGTAGCCAGAGTCCGCAGCGACCAAGAGAAGGTGTTCCGACGTGATCGATCACGCCCAGCTCCAAGGATAAACCGTCGCGAAGGACGAACAACGAAGCGCGAACAAAAGCGACCAATCTCCCCGCCGAAGTATGCCCTCGGTATCAGCCCTTCTGAACTAATAGCTCACCTAAGGCGCCAGGACTTTGTGACTTGGCCAAAGAAGCTGCCAGAAAACCCTGCAAGGGACACCACAAACTACTGCGAGTTTCACAAAGATCATGGTCACCAAACCATCGATTGTCGAGCATTAAGGGCTGAGGTCGCAGAACTTCTAAAGAAGGGCCATCTTCGAGAGTTTTTGACGGAGAAAGGAAGGGAAACATATGGGCTTGGTAGCGAAGCCAAGGAACGAAGGATCGTGCAGCAAATCGAAGACACACCTTCGCCTCCACCAGTCCGGAAGACGATCGGCGTGATCTGCGGAGGCTCAGACTCTAGCAGCGAGACTACAAGCCCTAGCCGTTCTCAAAATGATGCATTGTTTCTACGCTACCAAAACGGAGACAAACAGGTTGGAACGCTTGGTCAGCCTTCGGGGAAGTTTGACTTCTTAGTTACATATTCTCCCCCTCTGAGGACAGACCAGCCAATCGAACCAACGGGATGGGATGAACAGACAGAGGACTATCCAAGAGGATCACCTCCACCAGCCCAGAAGACGATCGGTGTGATCTGCGGAGGCTCACTCTATAGCGGCGAAACAATAACCGCTATCAAATCCTACAGAAGAAAAGCTTTGCAGCCAATTCCGTCAGTTCTTCCCGAAGACCCCATCGAACACTCGATTAGCTTCCATAGCAGCGAGGCTACTAGCCTAAGCCGACCTCATGATGATGCATTGGTTTTAACGTTGAACGTATCTAATTGTGAGGTTGGGCGAATTCTTGTTGACAACGGAAGTTCAGCAGATGTTCTTTTCCTGTCAACATTAAAGGAAATGGATCTGTCCGAATCGGACGTTGAACGCTCGACGACCGTTTTGACAGGATTCAATGCAGAATCAACCGCCGCTATTGGAAAGATCAAGCTTCCCGTTTTTGCAGCAGGGGAGAACAAGCTGACCAATTTTTTGGTTCTGGACTGTCCTTCAGCCTACAATATCATTCTTGGTAGGCCCTGGATTCACGCGATGAAGGCAGTCCCATCCACGTATCACCAACGTATAAGATTCCCAACCAAAAGAGGAGTGAGGGAAGTGAAAGGTAATCAGGAGACAGCTCGAACCTGTTACCTTCATTCCCTAAAAATGAAGAAAAGTAACCGGTTATAGCAGCTAGAGGAGGAAAAAACATCGAACGCTCAATGCAAACCCAACATGGAGCAACTCGACGAAATCCAGATCGACCCCGAACATCCCGATCACACGGTTAATATTGGTTCGTTACTCGATCGAACGATACGTACCGAGCTCATAAGTTTTCTTCTAAACAACCAGGACTGTTTTGCATGGTCACATAACGATATGCCAGGTATCGACCCGGACGTTACAACACACCGTTTGAACGTCGATCGAAATCATAAGCCTGTCAAACAGAAAAGAAGAAAACTCGGTATTGAACGTAACCAAATTATCAACGAAGAGGTACGGAAGTTGATCGAGGCTGGATTTATCAAAGAGGTTCAGTACCCAGACTGGCTGGCGAACGTTGTAATCGTGAAGAAGAAAAACGGCAAATGGAGAGTCTGTATCGATTTTACAGATTTGAACAAAGCATGTCCGAAGGATAGTTTCCCCTTGCCTCATATTGATCGACTGGTCGATGCTACAGCAGGCCACGAATTACTCTCGTTCATGGACGCTTTCTCAGGATATAACCAAATCCTTATGCATCCCGACGATCAAGAAAAAACAGCATTCATTACGGAAAGGGGGATCTATTGCTATAAAGTTATGCCGTTCGGGTTAAAGAACGCTGGTGCAACATACCAGAGACTTGTCAACGCAATGTTCGCTGATCAACTGGGTCGAACGATGGAGGTCTACATTGATGACATGTTGGTAAAGTCACTGAAAGGAGCTGATCATATCGGACATTTGTCCGAATGCTTTTCAGTACTTCGTCAGCATAACATGCGACTGAATCCATCGAAGTGCTCTTTCGGAGTTTCATCCGGAAAATTCTTGGGCTACATTGTCACGCGACGAGGAATCGAAGCCACTCCTGACCAGATAAGGGCGATAATTGACATGCCATCTCCCAGAAATAAAAGAGAGATTCAGAAGTTGACTGGTAGGATCGCTGCTCTAAACAGATTTATCTCACGCTCGACTGACAAGTGCCATCCCTTTTTTAAGCTGCTGAAAGGGAACAAGAAATTCGAGTGGAACGAGCAATGCCAAAAAGCGTTCGATGAACTCAAAAGATATCTATCAAGTCCTCCAATTCTAGCGAAACCTTTAACCGGTGAGAGTTTGTTTTTGTACTTAGCCGTAACAGAAGATTCTGTCAGTGCCGTTCTTGTGCGAGACTCGAACGGTGAACAACCAGTCTACTACATCAGCAAGTCATTACTTGATGCAGAAATGAGATACCCGGTGGTCGAAAAATTAGCTTTAGCTCTCATCACAGCAGCTAGAAAGCTGAGGCCGTATTTTCAATCACATTCAATAGTCGTAATGTCAACTTACCCACTACGAGCTATACTTCATAGTCCAAATTTATCCGGACGATTAACGAAGTGGGCGGTTGAGTTGAGTGAATTCGACATTGAATACAGGGTTCGAAACAGCTTGAAATCTCAAGTACTTGCTGATTTTGTAGCTGAGCTCACTCCAATTCCTTCCACACCAAGAAACGAAGGAGAATGCTCATGGACGCTCATGGTGGACGGAGCATCAAACATGAAAGGATCCGGAGTGGGAGTAATTTGCAAGACCCCCAATGGCGAAATAATCGAACAATCGTTTCGCCTTGGGTTTAACGCCTCAAACAATGAAGCAGAATACGAAGCCTTAATTGCGGGGTTGCGCTTGGCAAAGGCACTGGGGGCTCGACGTTTGAATATTCAAAGTGATTCACAACTCATTGTGAACCAAGTACTCGGAGAATACACAGCCAAGGACACAAGGATGGAAGCATACTTGAATGTTGTCCGTTCGCTTGTCCAGCATTTCGAAGAATACGAAATTCAACAAGTTCCACGGAACTCAAATACACAAGCAGACGCTTTGGTTGCGTTCGGTTCGACGTCGGAGTCACATTTACGTCGAAGCATCCCAGTCGGGTTTATTGAAGAGCCCAGTATTCAGATCGAAGCAGCAATTATTTCAGACGAAGTAAAAGAAGACTGGCGAACTACCATTGTAGCTTACTTGAAGGAGGGACTACTACCAGATGACAAGCAAGAGGCACGGAAGATCAGAACTAAAGCTGCAAGATTTTCACTAATCAATGACGTTCTCTTTCGTCGCTCGTTTAACGGTCCCTACGCTCGATGTCTCGACAACAAGGAAGCTACCTATGTGTTCAAAGAAATCCATGAAGGCGAATGCGGAAACCATTCCGGGGGACGATCTCTATGCAATAAAGTCAAACGCCAGGGCTACTACTGGCCGACAATGCTCCAAGACAGTGAAGATTTTGTAAAGCGGTGTGATAAATGCCAAAGACATTCCCCAGTTTTCCACCAGCCGTCCGAACGGCTTTCGAGCATTGCATCTCCATATCCATTCATGAAATATTCAATGGATATTGTAGGTCCACTGCCAAGGGCGAGCGGTCAACGCAAATTTCTACTCGTACTCACTGACTACTTCACCAAGTGGGTTGAGGTAGAAGCATTCGCGGAAGTTAAAGATTCGGACGTCGAAGGTTTTATTTGGAAGAACATCATTTGCAGATTCGGCTTGCCTCGGGAGATCGTCACTGACAATGGGTCCCAATTCATCTCTGGCAACTTCAGAAAATTCTGCCAAGCATGGAAGATCGAACTCAGCTTTTCAACCCCTAGGTATCCCCAGGGAAACGGGCAAGCTGAAGCTACCAACAAAACTATTGTTCAGAACTTGAAAAAGAAGCTCGAAGCTCGAAAGGGCCGATGGGCAGACGAACTTCATGGTGTACTTTGGGCGTACAGAACAACCCCACGAAGAGCGAATGGTGAATCTCCATTCTCACTGACCTTCGGTGCCGAAGCTGTTATCCCATCCGAAATCGGTGTTCCCACAATCCGGCGCGAATTGGCTTTGGAATACGAAAGTCAAAATCAAGAAATGCTTGAGGACAGTCTCGACGTTCTGGACGAAAAACGAGATCGAGCCCTGATTCGCATGGCAAACTATCAGCAATCAGTGGCTAAGTATTATAATTCAAAAGTTCGACCGAGAATTTTTAACAAAGGAGATCTCGTACTTCGGAAAGTATTCCAGAACACAGCTGAGCCAAATGCAGGAAAGTTGGGAGCAAATTGGGAAGGTCCTTACAGGATCTTGAAGGTTATTCGACCGGGTGTCTACCGTCTGGAAACAAGCGATGGAGTAGAAGTTCTCCGGAGTTGGAACGCTCATCATCTCCGAAAATACTACTTGTAATTCTTGTAAGGGTTAGATCCATTACGGCGAGCGTTCATCGCTATATCGAACCCGTAGGTCTATGCCTGAACTCCATTGCTATTACACAATGTACGAGCTGCGCCATCTGAACTACGTTCGACTTGATCCCTAAACATTGGGTACGTAGGCAGCTCGTATACGCTTATACGAGTTCAGTCGTAAAAATTCAAACACAACTGTATTGGAACTACGAATGGCTTGATCCCTAAACATTGGGTACGTAGGCAGCTCGTCACGTTTGAACGAGTCCAGCTATAATCCATTATAAAAATCATGTTTTCTTCGACAGAAATCTCGCGCACGCCAGCTCAGACCTGCACCATAACGGTACAAATCCCAATGCCGTTACAGAACATCCAGTCAGTACTCGCCACGTGTATAGAGATTTCCTCTCTCACAAGTCTCGAGATTTCCCATCGAGTATTTCATCAGTCCGTTCTGATCTTCCTGATCTGATGTAACAATGACTGATGCGAATTTTTATCGAGTATGATCAAACACTCTATCGAGGATCCATCGCTCGATAGACTGGGGGGCTATCTGTTGGGTTAGACTTCGTCTTCCCTTTAAAACGTTAGCTTTAACAGTTTATCTGACAAACGGCAAACCCCCGGTCACATTTCGGACTTCATAGTTGGGCCAGTCCCAATTCACTGACCCGTTCGAGCCTCGAACGTCGATCGATCTCACGAATGGGCCGGACCCATGCAATGATTCCAAGTCATTTTGATATTTACGAACATTTACAATCGAGCATCGAACGTTCGTGTCAAATATGATTCTAAGCTGATGGAATCTCTAATAAGCCACGAACGATGGATTATGAGGGCGAAGCCTTATTTCCTTCTTACCGTTCGTCGCTCGTTTATAATACAAATCATAAGGAGCATCTCCTATTACAATCGAACCTACAATGGATATAAAACGTATTATGTCTGTATGAAAACTGACAAATACATGATTACCAATGGCTGTATATCAGTAACCGCAGAGGCCCATTATCTGTGACTCATACGAGTAACCGCTAGGCCCATTATCTGCGATTCATATGGGTAACTGCCAATTCCATGACATGACACGTGTCCCACGAATAATGAGTAATAACCGTTTGCTATCAGTTATGGGATCGGATCCATCAATCTTCTTCTATAAATAGAGGAAGACCCCCCGGACCAAAGGGGACGAAAATCTCTCTTTTCTAGAGAATAGAAAAGTATCCTTTTGCAGTACCCTTCTCCAATTAAGATTCACAATTCTTCTTGTATCCCAGAAGCAGTCGTATACATAAAAGCATCATTCACAGAGGACGTAGCACTTGTTGGGCGAACCTCTCTAAATTGTGGTGTCATCAATTCTATGCTTTTTTTTTATTTATTTCATTATGTTCATACTGAGTTGTTTTTATGAATTTCATTACAATTCCCGGGGGCCCAATACGTTTTGATTTATCGATATTGACTAACTCCGGTTAAAATTTGACAGTAGATATCCAGCATCTACAGTATTCATATTGAAACTATTGAATATGGGCTTAGACTCTGTTATTTGGAATAAAGAATAGCAAAAAAGGTTGGTTGGTTAAAAATCCTCTTTGGTAATTTGTCCTCAAGGAAATCTCTTTTAGAAATATGTTCTTCAATAGCCTTATAGATCAAATTATTAATTATTGTATATAGCAATATAATTTAGTATCATGGGATTTTAATAGAATTTATACATTCCGCTACAGCAATTGATTGTTGTTTTTCCAACAAATTATATATCATGATGATCATGTTGATTTATGTTGTGTTTGGAAACACGTCAAGTCTTATATTGTAACGACCCGATTACGTAGGCCATTATCAATCTTAGTTTTAAATATTTAAACATATTGAATATACTTTGTAACGACCTGACTACGTAGGCCATTACCATGCTTACTTAAATTAAATCTTAGTTTTAAATACTTAAACTTATTGAAAATTTTAGAATAATTTTTTTAACACAACATAAATAGACTAATTCACATAGGTAAACTTTACCATATATACACATTACTTGTTTAACAAATTATAAAGTAATACATAATCCTTACATTTAATCAGAGTCTTGAAACATCACATACGTAGCATAATACAAATTATTTAAATATATACATGAATATATTTATAGTTCAAAAGAGTTTGCGGAAAAGTCTACATAGTGGTATCTCACACCGCCCTTCACTTATTGCATGGTCCATATGGCCCACCAAATTAAGCTGCAGGCTTCTTACCTATAGTATGAAATATACTAATAAGTTTACACTTTGTAAGTTAAGTACAAATTTAATCTAAAAAAAACATACATTCAAAAAATAATCAATGATTCTTGGCTGGGCAACTAAATAAAGAGTTTTGGTTTTATCCTTTTTGGGCTAATTCTTGTGAAAGCAGCAAATCCTTCTCTAAGTATCGTATAACTTATGCATGAACTATTTATTATCGATTATGGGTCTCTTATCTTCCATTATGGACTTATTATCGTGATTAACATCTGGGCCCTTTGTGTACGTATCGGATGTGCGCAATCCACAGAAAGTTAGGGTTTGCAAGATCCCTAACAATTCTGGGAATTTTAAAACATACATAATCCTCTATGATCTACGGAAGACTGGTACGACACTCTACTTGTCTTGAGTTAGTCTTAATCTTGTTACTTAATTCTTGATGAGTATGCTTAAAATCATATTTAATTCTACACGTAATCTTTAACAAAGGCTAGTTCCAAGACTAAGATTCTTAACTTATGATCTTATTAGTCATGATGTATATGATATATAAATATGATATGACATAAAAATCAATGGCATAAAACAACTCGTATCATGTTTATAAAACATGATACTATTTTAAAATATAGTAATGTTGTAAACTATGGCATACTAGTAAAGTATGACATAGTTGAAATCATGATATTATTGTAAATGGGCCATTATTGTAAAACAAGACATAATTGAAAAGTGTGTCATAGTCGTAAAGTGTGGCATAGACATGATCATAGCATATTGATAAAAACATGACATATAAATAAATATAGCATATCATGTAAATCATGACATACATGTAAACATATCATACTTGAAAATAATATTTACTATTTACAATACTATAGGTGAGGTATGTACTTACAAACTAGCGTACGCTCTTGTCCTAACATATCAAAAGGCAAGATAATAGGTTATATTCTTGTTTCCAAATAGAGCATAAGAATTACTCTGCATTACTAATTAACAAACCATAAGTTAAAATATCTATTATAATATATTAGTTAAATAATTAATTGATCTCCCAACCAATTAATTATCTTCTTAGTCAATATTAACTTAAGTCGTGGAAATATTACTAAACTATAAAGTAACTTTGGTATAAGAAGAAGGTCGAATTAGTTGTCCTCTATTTAAATCTTAACTTGATTTTTAGTAATTTTGGCCAATTTTTACTTTAGATCGATATCCACTAGCTTTCATTTTCGTAAGAGTTCTTCACATTGTATTTTCTTTTCTTAAAAATGCCTTATTTACTTAGAAAATATCTTAACTTCTTAAATTAAGCATTTCTTGATACGATACTTAAAGTTGTATATTGTAATACATAGTATGCATTTAAGTTTTACAAATCACTTGTGAAATCTAAATGAATTTTAACCTCTTTGAAAATATTTTCATGAAATCATAGTTCCATTATAGAGAGGCAACAAAACCTTAAAAACTGATTTCAAAACATCCCTGTTAATTTGGTTGAATGTATGTATGCAAGAATTTACTTTTTCATACATAGTTTTGAAAATTCAGTTCTATCTTGAAATCAGTTTAGAATTTGGAAAATTTTCCTCCACATAACTCTTGTCAAAACCTACAACTTTTAAATCCAAAGCTTAAATTTGTCTCTAGCTTACCTGCTTTTCCCCTTGAAAGTGTCTGGCCGTGTACAATTTCCTGGACCGACTAGTTTTGGAAGCTGATAAATACAGAGGCCTTTGGAGCCTTTTTTTTTTTTTTTTTTTTTTTTCAAACTGTCCAAGCTGACTACTAAGATTTTCTGTGTTCTATAACTTTGCAGTTATAACTTTATTCAAATTTGGCCTCTAAAAGGCTCAAAATTGAGTTATCAGAAAACTATCCAAATTATTCTGAAAACTGACAGTTTTTTTGTTCTATTTTAAAAGCCCACATACACTACCTCAAAAGGTCTAAGCCATGAGCCTAAATCATCATGCAGCGTGTTTGTCCCAAGCTCCATTCATAACCAAATTATTTGTACTCTCATTTTTAAAATTTAATCAATTTGTCTACTTTCTTGATAAATACAATATTGATAGCACACTAATTTACTAAGTTGTGTTTTCATATTGATCTCTTGGCCAACTTGCATAGTCACCAAACTTGAGCGTATAAGAGTAGAATCACATGCACATAATTATCAAAACTAATCTTAAAGCATAAACTTGAACCTAAGCTTATAACTAGCAAATCAAGCTAACTAAAGCATAAATCAAGTATTAGAGACTATAAAATAGAAAAATAGTTGAACATGAGCTTATACTCTTTCATCCAATAGCTTAAATTCCACAAAACCAAAACTAATTAAAGTTTTAGTTAAGGGATCAAGAAATATACCTCTAAAGCTTGAAGAAAGAGGGTTCTAGGTCTTGGATTTGAGAGAAGATCATTGTCCTACTTCTCTGTGAAAACCGGCCCCCAAAGATTCTATGTGTGTGTGTGTGTTTGGTTTTTTCAGTCTAAGAACTAGAGAGAAAGGAGAGAAGATAGCAAATGGCCAAATTTCTACTACTTACACTAATTTATAGGTGAATTTTTTAAATTTTCCTATAATTAAATTTTTATCTTCTAATTTCCTTGGTTTACATAATTGGCCTTAAAACACAAATTTTTTGACTTCCTTGTCCCCAAAAAAAAATCCGGCCATATGGGATCTTTGAGCCAAAGAAATCTTCTCATGTTTATGTCCTGAATTATTTCCACAAATTCAATAAATCACATAATTGTGTAATTATCCTCAATTACTTAGCCTCCAAGAAATGTCATGTTTGGCCTCACTTCCTAATTGGAAGTCCATTTTCTTAATGATCATGATAATATAAATACTATCCTAACTACCAATAGTCTGATGATGTTAAATTGCAGCCCAGAATTTATCTGTATATAATTGGACCGCGTATAGGTTTTTCTTAAGACTTGTTTGCCACTTAATTTTTATTGCTCCAAATTTTATTCTAGACTATTCTAGAATGTTCCTTGTCCTTATTCTTAATTCTATATCCTTAATGACGGTCAGTTATAGAATAATTTCAGTACTGCTTAAAAAAAATTACAGTACCGCCTTAATCATGTTATAAGCTATCATGATCATTCATAGACTAGAACAACACCATGAATCATGATTTTGCATTTTTCGCCATATGGCCTCTTATTTGATTTGATGAATTGTTATCAAGTCTTATTGCACTATAAGAACTCAAACATATTGTGATAACAAAATTATGAATTTCACATTGATATCCATAATTTTCATAAAACATCATATAAACACATAATAAAGACTTAAATTTCTTTATATATAAGGAAATCATGAGTCCGTTAAAATTTTTGGTTATTACATGTATTATATCACGTCCTATGATCATGTTGAAACCTCAGTTATTCTACTTTTACCAATCATATCATATCACATACTCTCTCTCTCTCTCTTTCTTACCAGTAATCTAAACACACATTGTACTTGAATACAATATAAGAAGAAAATATCCAAAAGCATATTATATTACATTTGAATACAATGTAGGATGAATGGTATTTTTAAATGAATCATTAATTTATTGGCCGCTATTTTTTGTTGGAATTATTGTTAGGGACGTGAAATCCAACACTCTAAACCAGAGAAAGCCATCACACCAGATAGAAAAATAACCATTTACCTTATCACTTTATTGAATCAAAATGAAATGCAACAAGAAAGGAAAAATGGAAAATAGGAAAATAAACATAAGGAATTCGAGAACCCGCCTCAGCTTTCCTTGGCACTAGACCATTAAAATGAGATATTTCATACTCCCATCTCTCTTCCTCATCTCTCATTTGTACTCCTAATTCACCTTAGCAAACTACTAATCACACTCTAACAACCCACTAGCCACTAATTTCTCAAGTCTAATATTAACAGAGCCTGACATTATCTTATTTTATTTCTTTTCCTCGTTATGATATGAGTTATAGGTGTTTTTGAGTTAGAGATTTGAACTGTTCTATTTAGGATTGGCAAGTTTATATTTTTCATTGTTAATGACATAAGGAACGTATTCTGATTATGACACAAAAGATGATATCATTTTCAAGGAGACGAAAAAGAAATGCATGATATTTCAATTATTAGTATTCAACTTTTTCTACGTTTTAAAATATTCCAACGTGATCCTTGAATGTTTGAAACAATATTTCAAATTCATCACTAACTTGTTGGCTATATCAAGAATGTGAATTTTTTTTTTTTTAATAAAAGTGCTTAATCATTGTTCAAATACCCATTATTGAAATGTGCATCAATAATGCTTCTTCTAATTAAAAAAAAAAAAACAAATTAGTCATTATTTTATTACTAGTTGTTTAATTTAGACAAGTTAGTTTATATGTAGTTTTCAAGCAATATTTTAACAAATACAGGAGTGTGTCCTTTTCAGCATCAACCTAATATCTTTGTTTGTTTCTGAGAGAAGGAAGGATCCGCATCCCAATAAACAGCCAGCTTGATTTATTTCATAATTAAAGGGAAAAAACTCTTTTCTCCAGCCAATTTCAGCCAGACCATTTTTTGGATACAACTTTCAAATATTTTAAAGGATCAAGTAGCAATACCAGAATAAAAAAATTTGACGATCTGAATAAAAAATTGAAAAATCATAGGAGACTTGTGTAATTACTCTATTTTAAGTGGTATATATTTATATAGTTTAATAAATGTTGATTGTCTTCTCCATAGATAATTAATCGCCAAAGCTTTTTCAATCAAGTAGTATGAACTATCCATAGTGATGTCCTTCAATTTCTCCATTCAAATTTAAGAGAGACCGGAAATAGAAGAAAGAGATGGTTGGACCATCAAGGCCTCAGTTTGTGTTGTTTGGTTCATCAATCGTGGAATTCAGTTTTATGATTCAAGGATGGGGTGCCATTCTTGCTGATCTATACTCTCGCAAGGTACTGTTTATCTTATTTTGAATATTACTCTATATGTGTGTGTGTGTGTGTATACGATTATAATATCTATGGTACTGGTTTCTACTTATTGAATAAATATATATGTTTTGAATCTACAGCGAACTTTTAATCAAACTCTTCCGATCCCCTCCCTCCCGTTGATTTAGCACGAACGGATGGATTACTCTCTAGAATTGTAAATATATATATTAAAGTAATGCAATCAGTGTCTGTATCATTGTTATTGATTCAAAAATGGCTGTATAAGGATCGACAGTCTTTTTATGGTATGATGGTTTATACTACTTGATTGAAAAAGCTTTGGCGATTAATTGTCTATATATATACCATGGTAATATTGTAGTGTTCTAATGTGTAACAAAAAAGTTTCGTCAATAGTGAACCTTTATTTTTATTATTGATTCCTTTTTTCTTTTTCTTTTTTTTTTTTTTAATCATTTGGTGTTCCTTTGAACTAATATTCGTTAAATTACTCATCTTTTTTTTTGTTTTGTTTTTTTTTTTGGGGGGCTGTGGGGTGTTCGTCATTTGTGTTTTTTTTTTTTTTTTTTCTTTCTTATATAGGTATCTATCTGCTATAAATATTATTGGTCATGATATAAATGATCAGGACCATTTGAAAGAAGGAATCTGTCATGACTTTAATTTTGTTGGGCATAGGCGGACATTTTGGTACGAGGATATGTCGCATGGAATTCGAGACGCGCTCTTCACGTTTTACACCAAGTTTTCCCTAAGGTATTGTATATAAGAAAAGCATAGTTTGATTGAAATTACGCTCCTCATTTTATTATGAAGTACATTCAAATCTCACATTCTCAAGTTTAAAAATTAACAAAAATAAAAAATAAAAATAAAAAGGTGTTTAATTGTCACGTTTCTTTGTTTTTGTTTTTGTTTTTTTTTTAAATAGTGAATTTACTAAATTATTGTCAATTTGAAAACAATGCTGTGTAGTGGCTTTAAATCTAGACATTTCGTGTGATATAATGTGTTCATTGTCATCTGAAATTCCAATAGTTGATCCTCAAACAAGCTTAAGTAACATGCACATGTGTACATTTTTTTCTATTCGAATTTTAAAAATCATCATCTAATTGGTGGGATTTTGATACACTTTATTAAGTTTTTGGTAATTTGTGAAAAGAAACCTGCAATCGAATCCCAGTAACCGTTCTCACTATTGTCGGTATAAGGGCCTTGCCAACTCAAGAAATGTTTAGGGGATAAAGCACCAAAATCCCATGTAAAAAAGTTTAAATTCCCCTGTTTAAGAGAAGTCGTTGTTTTTAAGTTGGAGTTATCTATAGATAACATATAATCCATTTGTCAAAATTAAATTAAACTATACATTTTTACTATTTTATATTTTTGAAAAAAATAAGTGAATAGAAATTTTAAAATAAATAACAAACTTTAAAAAATATTTAAAACATGTTTCAAATTTACTAGATAAATAATTTAATTACTAGAAGTAAATATTTATTGTTAGAAGTACTTATCGTAAATATGTTAGAACCTAGCTGTACTAAACTTATTTTTATAAAACTGTTAGTTACTATGATTTTCGTAGAGTATAATTCATCATTCATCTGGCCTACGTAGGATGCTACTACTCAACCTTCACTGGTGATTGTCTACTTTGGTGGCAATGATTCAATATCTCCTCATCCATCTGGCCTAGGCCCTCACGTGCCACTTCATGAATATGTGGAAAATATGAGAAAAATTGCTATCCATCTTAAGGTACAATCATCTTTAATAGATATAAATATATATATATATATATTTATATCTATTCTAAAAATATACTCTAAAAAATATATGTTTTTTGGTAAAAATATATTTACAAAAAAAAAACAGCTTTAAAAATATAAAAATATTTTAGAACAGGAATGATATTGAACATAACAATAATAGAAAGTTGGGTATCACTAGTGGACTCCATATTATACGAATCTTTATCAATGAGTGATGTTTAATGCCATTGCTGCTCCCTAACATTGTTCTTCAAAATAGTTATTTACCTTTCTACCACGTGAAGAGTATTAAACATTCATCTTACATATTTACAGTTTTATTTTCAAAAAATATATAAATATATATTATTTGCCGGTTTGTTTGCACCTTCAAGCTTCCATATAAACGTTTTTCTCACGATACTCTATTCTTTTTTTTTTTTCTTCTTTTAAAATTTTTTTTTTCAGGGACTTTCAGAAAAAACTCGACTTATCTTTCTTAGTACTCCTCCAATCAACGAGGAGCAAATTCGTGAAAATCCACGGTGGTTATCGTTATCTATTTTGTTCTTTTAATCTTCTAAACTAGGGTCCAAGGCTTATATAACTTAATTGTCTGCATGTTTGGTAACAAAAATAAAAATGCAGGAACAAATTGAGGGAGTTTAACAGAACAAATGAATTGTGCCGGCAATATTCAGAAGCTTGTTTAGAGCTGTGCAAAGAGATGGATATCAAGGCTATTGACCTGTGGTCTGCAATCCAGAAAAGAAAAGATTGGCGTAATACTTGTTTTATGTAAGTTAAAAAATTACGTTAAATCACATTAAAACGTATAAACCTCCTGAATGTATTTGTTAATTACTAAAATTCATCTCGATTTCTTTTTTTTTTTCTTTTTTTAATTTCCTTATGCTATAAATAAAAAATTACTAACTTTTCTTTCAAGAAATAAAAAGACATACCATCTCACCTTCTTCGACCTTTCATTTTACCATAATAAACCTTGAAGTCTTCTCCATCAAGTTTTCTATTGTAATTTATCTTTTACCGAATTTTTTTTATTTTTATTTTTTGTAATTAAACCTCAATGAAATAAAAGTAAATATATAATGATAAAAGGCTAAATTTCTTTATATGATATTATTTTTATTAAAAAGCAGTAATAAGATAAGGACATCATAATCTAGTGGAGTAGGGGAAATGCTGAGTTCATTAGCACCATTAACATCAAACGAAGGATTTAAATGGAATAATATACATTACATGGGATGGGATATCATGAGAGAATTTTTTGAACAATAAAATTCATTAGCACCATCATTTAATTTAAATCGTACAACAGAGATCAAAGACCCCTATGGTACGTGCAGCGTAATTAATTACATAAATCCTTGGTTAGATTTCTTGCGCTGGTCTTTAAATTCTAACACTCCTGTCATTGTTGACCAGAGATGGAATACATTTTTCATCAGAGGGGAGCAAGGTGGTCGCGAAGGAGATACTAAAGGTGCTAAAAGAGGCAGACTGGGAACCAAGCTTGCACTATAGCTCATTGCCTGCTGAATTTGGAGAGGATTCACCTTATGATCCAGTTAGTGCTGGCGGAAAGACGACTCTAAATGTGTCCGACTCGAGCACATATGCCAGGATCGTCCACTGGGGATTACATGATGAGGAATAAACATTGATTAACAAGAGATTTGTGTTCTTATCTGGATAATTGTAATTCTTGCATAACCCTTGTTTCGGAGTTTGCTGATCATGTTCAAGATTTGTTGCTAAAGCAATTGCCATGAATATCTCCACGATATATGGTGGATATATTGATACAAGACTGTTGTACCCTTCGTAGGAACACTACTCTTTTTTTTAGCCAGAGAAGAAGCAGGAAAAAAAAAACATAAAACATACAACAAAAAAAAGCTGTTGATGAACTGCTCCTGAAGCTCTCTAATTCTACCTTTTCTATTTTATAAAGAGACTGAGGGTGTAAAGTCCAACATCTTTGGAGCACATGAAGATCAAAGACAATGATCAAGCAGTTAAACTAGTCCAAGAAAAAAGGATCAAAGCTGACAGTCCTAGTACAAGCAGCACATATGCATCCAAAAAGTAAAATTATTTTCCTTTCTGCACGACAAAAGAAAAAAACTTGTCAACATCATATTTGATCTGTCAACTTCCCAAGCTATATAGATGATATGTCTTTGCAAATAAAGAAACTAATACTCGTACAACTATCCGTCTCAATGTTAAACAAAGATATTTCTTCCCAAGATAGGGGGAAAAAATCCAGTTTGAATGTGCTCAAATACCTATAGATTTCAAGACCAAGTCACTGTTCAGCACAAACGAAGAAAAAAATAATAATAGATACAAGAGTAAAGCATAAAACAACGGTAGCATTAAACGTCATTCCGATGAAGGAAGAATAATACTATTAGGTTTGGTTTCTTATTTTTATTAAACTCCACCCCCCCCCCCCCCCCCCCCCAATCATTGCTACTAATCACACTCTAACAATCCAATCCAGTAACCACTAACTTCTCGAGTCTTAACGGATCCTAACATTATTATTATTATTATTTCTCTTTAAATTAAACAACAAATAGCACTATTAGCGACGACATTTCATCGTCGCTAATAATGACATGTCGTCACAAATAACTCTCTTGCGATGACATGTTGTCGCAAATAAGTCGTCGCTAAAACCTGGTAGCAAAAGCTTTATTAGCGACAACAATGAGCCGTCACATATATAATTGCGACGACAGTCATCGCTAAAAAGGGTATCGTAATTAAGACAGTCAATTCCATAAAAAATGACGTGACACAAGATTATTTGTGATAACAAATTTAAAATTTATCATCGCTAATACGTCATTATTAGCTGATGTGTCATGACATATTTGCGATGGTAAACTGAAAATTTGTCGTCAAAAATGATTCTTATCTCTTTTGTTTTTACGACAACATAATGTCATCGTAAATGTGCTAATAATTATTTTTTTTTAATATTTAAATATTATAATATAATAAATTAATTAAATATCAACGGAAAATAAAATACAGATTAATTTTTAGTATCAATATTGCAAAAGAAATTAATAATAAAAAAAATTATCCATGATAAAATATAAAATTCATAAATACAATGTTAGATATCCCTTAATAGTTAAACATGATAATTAAAAAAGCAAACATCTAATCATCTAAATCTGCAGCCTCGTCGTCGTCGTCCGCTTGCGGGGGCGGGGGATTCATCGAGGGGCGTGGAGGGATAAGGTCATCGGGAAGAACAACAGGCGCGACTAGTGGAGATGAGGAAATTCTACAATTAGATGCCTCCACCCGATATGTACATCAGCACCATTAACAATGACCATATTATTTAAAGGGAACGATGTAAATCGTACATCAAGAGAGAATTTGTTGAACAATATATAGTTCATAAACACCACCGTTTAATTTATCGTACGACAGAGATTAAAGAACCCTATGGTACATGCACCTCACCGAAGAAACTCCTGTCCTGGTGTAATTAATTACAGACATGTAAGGTTTCTTGAACTTGTCTCTAACACTCGTGTCTTGTTGTTTAGAGATGGAATACATTTATCATCAGAGGCGAGCAAGGTAGCAGCGAAGGAGATACTAAAGGTGTTCAAAGAGGCAGACTGGGAACCAAGCTTGCACTATAGCGCATTGCCTGCTGAATATAGAGAGGATTCACCTTATGATCCAGTTAGTGCTGGCGGAAAGACGACTCTAAATGTGTCCACAAATGACAGAATCGTCCATTGAGGATTTCATGATGAGGAATATACATTGATTAACCAGAGATTTGTGTTCTTGCCATGTATCCGGATTTATAATAATTCGAGCAGAATTGCTTCAGAGTTTGCTGATCACGTTCAAGATTTGTGGTTATAAATTGCCATGAACATCCCCACTTAGTTGATATAGGACCATGAGACTGTTGTACTTTTGATAGAAAAACTACTCTTATTTGTAGCCAAAGTAGAAGCACAAAAGCTGTTGATTAATGCTGCTTCTGAAGCTCTAATTCTGCGTTTCTATTTTCCGAAGAGGCTGATGTTGTAAAGTCCGACGTCTTCGGACGTAATGATAATGTCACACATGACAGTCAAAACAGAATATCCACAGGGCAATTACCATCCAAAGAAGCTGAAAAGGCAATGGCATGGAATTGATCTAGTCAGAAGAAAAAAATGACAAAAGACGGTCATAGTACAAGCAGCATATCCAAAAAAACTTGTCAATGTCATATTTGATCACAAATTGTCAGCTTCCCGAGCTATGTAGGTGACGTGTCTTCGCAAATAAATGAAACTAATACTCGTACAACTATTTGTTCTCAATGGCTATATTACAAGGATATTTCCCCCAAGAGAAAAAAAAAATTAAAAAAGAAACACCAGTTTCAATGTGGGCAAAGACCTCTTAGATTACAAGACCAAGTCAAGGTTCAGCACAAATCAAGGGGGAAAAAAAAAATTAATAGATACAAGAGGACAGCATAAAACAACAGCAGCAACAAATGCGATATTCCCACCGACATAAGCCAATTCAAATCAGATGATACGCACGCCACTCCAAATCTTTCGACAAAGAACAAAACTAGGCGATGCACATCTGACAACATAAATCACTCCAAACATATATGTTAAAACTGAGAATTCCGATGGATCCACCAAGTGAGTGTGTGCTTTTCAATGAAAAACTTGGCTTAAGAGGAAAGTTGGAATCTGCCAGTAGGTTTTTTTCTTCTCCATCCCTGCGTTTCATAGAACCGACATCATAAGATTAAAGATGGGAACGAACACATCACAAAACTATAGGGGGAAAAAGGATATTTTGAAACTTACAAAGGCAGCATAATACACAAAGGTCAATCCAGCCAGAACAATAAACGCAATTTGAAATACGTTGTACCTGTGAACCATTAAAAAACAAAAATTGTCCAGCCAAATCAATATGGCATACAAGCCTGATCAGAATAAACTATAGCACATCAAAGGATCGTACTCACTTGTACAGGTATTTAATCCCACGAAGAGATTGTAAAGTGTGACCAAATATTTCCTGTGCTGCAGTTGCTTGAGCATAGTAAGCAAATGCTGTGGAGCAGAACTGGATCACACTGAAATAAGACAAGACAAGAAACTATACTTTCAATAAAGTTTTGAAACTGCATATGTAATTACAGAATAACCATGGCCTGCAGCCAACGATTAACAAATCTAATCCTACTTGTATACGTGGGCGTGCAGGTGTGTTTGTCTAATAAAGCACAATAATTGGTCATTATCAGGAAGCTAATACTTCTCTTTTCGTTATATATGTGGTCACAGCTAGCACTTATCCTAAAAAGGCTGGCAATACAGAACTTATTTTTTACCTAACATATTAGCAATTTGACAGGGTCTTGACTCTTGACATAAAGCTATTATCTTCTAAACAGAACTTTTGAAATGACAGATCTGTCCTGAATCAAAATATTAGCAAAAAACTAAGAAAAATATGCCAGCCCAACCTAATAAAATGAAAATGGAAAGAGAGCAAAAGATGCTAACACTAACCTGATGGAGCATAGGAGAATAAGTCCCACATTAAATAAAAACGAGTTCATAAGAGTGGCTCCCCACCTGGGTAAGAAACAAGTATGGAACAATTTTAGAAATTACTTGGACAAACTTTGGTAAGAAAATAATCAAAATAATACAAGCAAATACGCTTGCTCAAACTTTGGTGATAATTAAGATCTATTTAGAAAGGAGGGTGAAAAAGAAAGATAATACTGAAAATCTTATTACTTCATGGGATGAATCGTAACGAAAACTAATCTCAGGCCAAGCATCATTGCTCCGGCAATGACGGCCAGCAGAAGGTAGAAGCAGAAGAATGCAAACGCTACAGTTCCCAAAAGACCTGGTTCAAAAGTATATAATGTCAAAACTATACTCGCTAAAAAGGTAATATAAGCGAAAATAAATGGCGATAATAAGTAATGAAATACCCCAAATATCATCCAGCTTGATGAAAACCTCATTCAGGAAGGCAGAAAGAGGAGGGTCAATCAACAAATATATGACAATATGAGCAACCCAAGCTACAGAAACAATCAACCTGACAACACATGATACGAATTGTTAGTTCGAATCAAACAAATAGAGTTTAATAGTCTCCGAATATTACAGGAAATAAGGAAACAAAAACTATGGCTTTGCACAAATAATCTTCACTCATTTTTCTGACATGATAATCTTAATGGATTTAGTTCATATGTCCCCTTATTTGTGTCCTCATTCATGTCCCTCGAATAATATTATGACACGTATGTAACTAACAAGATCTTTTAAGTGATGTGATATGATATTGTTATTAAATGTACATTTTTTACGTCATGATATTATTGGAGGAACATGAAGGGGACACGAATAAGGGGACATAGGAGTTGAATCCACTTTTAATTACATCTAAATGAAATACAGACGCAAACTTTATCAAATGCTTAAAAGCCACTTGAAAACATCATTCTGTCTCTTATACTTAGAATTGTACTCTCTCAAATGAATTTCAAAGCTATAACACTTCTTGGTAACCAAATATCAAACTGAAACATCACAATTACAGATAGACTCATGTGGCCACTGCAGTTTTATTAGGATTACAGCTTTGCCAACCTGAGCTGCATCAATGAAAACTCTAGAATGGTTCTAAACGAACTTCGAATGAGATTTAACCTTCCTTTCTATAGTCTTGTCTTTATCATGCTAAGAGCCTCTATCAGGACAATGAAAAGTTGAGGAAGCTCATGTCACATGCGAAACATCTCTCAAATCAGACAAACCACAAAATTTTTTTTTTTTACTGTTCAAATCACTAGTCTATGACACAAGGCCTTTTTAGTTAGCATTAGCAAAGCTCTCATCAAGCTTCTATTTCAAATTACTTTTCAACTATTTTCCAATGCAACACCTTTTTTTTTCATCTAAAAGCTTCTAACTAAATTCTTGCAAAATGATATAACTCCAATCATTATACCATGCTCTTCATAAATATAAACCACCGTCTACGTGAATATCTAAAAAGTAAGAAAGTAAAAACTGTTCAGTGTAACAGGTTAACTGACAACTATTTAGAATAACAGCAAAAACATCTGACGAAGTCACATTAAAGCCTTGCACATTCGGTACAATAATCAAGTGAATAGATCATGGCAGCACTCACCCCAAGATTCCCAAAACAAGTTTAGCCAAGTAACCAAGAACGGTCAAAGCCCAAGTGGTCTCAGCCTGAATTCAGTCAAATAAATCAGCAAAGATATAAAACTAAACCTTAAGCAGAAGAATATAGGCCATGTGCTTCCCAGGACATTACCTTCTCTCCTTGTGGGTACATTTCTTCTAGAAGCTTCACATCTTCTTCCAACTGAAGCAATTCCTGTCAAATTAACCAAGTATAATGTGATTTCCAATAACCATATAGATCTATCTCTTTAAAATGTTACACCGAGCAATTTCCAACCAGATGTACAAATGCATCATTATGACATTTATCCAAGTGACGCAGCAAATCTTGGTGTTATATTGAATTCCATACGATTTGAAGCACTCTTTTATCATGTGAATGAGACATCTTACATTATATAATGGTGCATAAGGCATGGAAGAAAGCCTATGCCCAAATGTGAAATAGACCCTCACACTTAAAATGGTGGACATACCTTCTCTACAGCCTTCACATTTTTACGCCATTTTCTGCCCTTAGAGCCACTTCTTTCTTCTTGATGGAGCGCATCAGCAGCTTTCTTCAATTCTCTTGCCTTCTTAGCTAGTTCGGTTGCTTCCTACAGAACATCGAAATTAAAGATGAAATATTAACAAGTAATAACCACAAGCATGGGCTATCATTGAGCAAGCTGAGCATATACGCAATACAGAAAAGGAAGCAGTACCTTGATATACTGTGAACGAGTAATGACAGCCTTTGGACGCCGAATGAAGGAGAAAATAAGTCCCAGTGGTAGACAAGCAATGCCAACCCCTCCAAATATCTGCACAGTGTAGGAAGGAAAGTGAATGGACAATTTCTTGCGGAAGGAAAAAGGTGCATCTATTCATAATCTGATAAATTATTTTGTTTCATTAGACCAGAAATAGGTAACACCTGTTTTTTGCATTCAAAAATCACACGGTTGTAATATAACCAAAAAAAAAAGAATACTCATGTCTAGTGTCTCCTGTATCTACTAAAGTTACCTCTTAAAAAGAAAAGTCATCAATTGATACAAATCAAACATTCAACACCAATTATCACATATATTACTCCAGAAAGAACTTACAGCGAAAAGAACAGATCCGACGATCGTAGAAAGAGCAACAACATATTCTGGAAAGGAAGTACGCATGGTCCATGTCTTCTCCGATGAAGCATTAGCAGTATATGCAGAGCACTGTTGAAAGGAGGAAGAAGGAAGAAAATGGAAAAACGACCGGTAATAAGAAAGATGGTGAACATGTTAACTAAAAGAACATGCCAAACCAACAAATAACCACATATATATAGCATGCAGAAAGTTATACTGCATGCAAAACCGAAACAACATGATTCAAAGTCTAAGTGAAAACCTGACGCGAGCCACCTATACATTGTTGACCACTAGAGAAGGAGGTCCACTGCCTGGTAAAGGCATCTGTGGTGGAAGAGAGGTGCCTAACGGTGAAATCCACCTTTCCAATAAGCCCTGATATCGGGAAACCATCAAATAAGACCAAACAAGGAAAGGCAATTCATAGCCAAGAAAAAAAGGAAGCAAAAGAAAAGGCAAGATCAAACCAAGAGAAACAAAGAAAATATGAAATTAACTAAGTATTTCAAACATCAAAGAATGTGCGCCGCAAAGAAAAAGAATATGTCCTGTCTTACAGAAACGGACCTTCTAACAATGTAATTACATTCACAAATCACAACAGATGGAGATGAGGGATATTAAACAGTGTTCAGATTTTAAAAGATTGTGAAGACGAAAAGATTTTTGGGGCAGAAAAAAAAAAGGGATTGTGAAGATGAAAATAAAGATTTTTGGGGCAGAGAAAAAAGGGATTGTGAAGACGAAAATAAAGAATTTTGGGGCAGAAAATAAAAGGAAGAAGAAGAAAGGGGGGAGGTCAACTGGTGTAAAAAAAAATAGTACAGAATACTATCCAAAAACAAAAGGATGAAAATCTCAACATAAGCTAACATCCACAATATGCCTTTAATACCACTAACCTCAAGAAGACTAAAAAAGAGTAGATACCTCAAAACCAAACGCACATTTCTTATTTATGGTTTGCCTTCAATTGCGTGTGTTCTGGTTTACGGAATCTATTTGACAAACCTTTTTTAGATTCTATGCTGTTAAGTCATTATAAGCATTCAGTACATCAAGCAGGTGAACAATGGCATTTTCCATCTATTTCCAAGTAAGGTATGCGATGTCTATATAGAGTTCAACTATAAATAAACACATCTAACAGCTGGCCGCGGCAACAAGTAACGAGTATGAATAACTAATCCTAGTTATCCCGTTTGTAAAGCAATTTCAAACGAATACTAGTAACAATCCACCGAAAAAGCTCATTCCCTAATCTAGTTTATGTAAAAATCATTCCACTGCCAAAAACAGTCGCAAATACAAATATATATATATACATATATAATATCAAAATGAAACTAAAAACTTTCAGTAAACTGACCATATAAGATTCCAAGTACAAGACCACACACAATGGCGGTTGTGACGACCCAAAGCAACGCGCTTTTAATCCTCTTTCCGACACTCCTGCCAAAAAAACAAAAAACAAAAAAACACCAGCATTTTGTTTAACCATTCGAAACCCTAAATAGTAAACAAATTACACATTTGCCGAGGCTATTTCAGCAACATTGTATTAAAAAAAAAAAAAAAAACAAACAAACAAACTTGTCCTGGTCGCCTTCGTAGTAGAACATCGCGAAGGGAATGACGAAGAAGACGAGAACGGCGTCGAGGATGTAAACCGCGAGCCACAGATCCTTCATCGGGAGAGTGAGATTGCACGCGCCGTTGTAAATGGCATGACGGCAGGCCTGCCGGTTGGCGACGTCGGCCGGCAGCATGAGGATGGAGATGGCGGCGACGGAGAGGCCCAAAACGACGACGAATTTGGGGAAATACGCCTGGTTGGCATCGTCCGGATGCTGGTAATTCACCAGAAGGTAGATGTTGAAGAGGAAGACGATGACGCACACGACTATGGCGACGATTAACAACGCCAGATTGAAATCCCCCATGGCTCTCGAATCGACCTCGAATCGAGATAGATTCGACAAAATTAGGGTTGTTTTGTTGTTCTTTTTCGATTTGAATTGAGATTTTTTGACTTTGGGTTAGATCTGTTGTTGTTTCTTTTTGGAGAAACAGAGGATCGATGTGTGTGAGAGATCGAAGGGGAAAGTTTTTTTCCGGTGAAGTGGTTTCCTTGGGAGAGCGCTTTGGCGTGTTGGAATTGTAATTACGATTTTGTCCTCATAGAAATTATTCGTTGGCTCGAGAAAGGATAAGAAGTGGGGGTGGGGTTTAATGTAAATTAAGGTAGTTGGCTGTGACGAGCACCGAAACAGCCTGTCGAGTGAAGGGTATATTTGATTTGTTTTGCATTCAAAATATAATAATAATAATAAAAGTTAAAATAAAATAAACAAAAACGAGAAAACCCTCCCGAGTAAACCAAAGGAGTATAGAAAAAACAACATGAAAATGAAAACGTTCATGATCCTTGACAAAATGTCATTAAATTGTGAATGAATTAGAGTGTTTTAAAACTAACAAACCGATTGCACGAAGGATATCTCCGGCGTGGCAGATCTTGTGAACATTTATTTGTTGTGATTTTGGAGAGTTGTGCAATATTTCTTAGTATTCCAGTGATAAAATCCAATGGATTCCATGTTTACTATCCAACATCACAGTGATCACCAGTCGGCAAAGGTTCGGTAAACTAGAGGATGTGGTTACCGCCCAATAATCAATCGTCAGTTGTGATTATTGGGCAATAACCAGTTGAACAGTGATAGTTACTGTCGTAAATCAATTGATAACCAACCAAATAACACGTGTCGCGGTGGTGATTGATTAGTTACTAAATAATAATTAAATATGTAATTGATACTTTTAAAGATAATAAATACATAAGGATAAGCTGCAATAATACCTGAACTTTTTATAAAGTGAGTTTGGTTTTAAAATTTTTTTTTTAATTGAATGATCCTTGAATATCTATTAATGAAAAAGATATGTGCAAAGTTGTCCTTTTTCTTCCTAACCGACGTTGAATGATATATGGACAAAATTGTTGAACATTGCTTATCGAAGAAAATTACTAAAATATCTCTCAAAATCATCTTCGAGAGAGAGAGAGAAATAATAAAAAAACAATCAACAATAAACAATAAACAAAATCCCTATTATGGAATCCATGAAAGTAAATATGTGCTTATCAAGACTCAATATTTTCCTTCTTCTATGTCACAGTTTATATTTCAAATTAAATCATTTCCTTAGACCACCCAAAATGTTATAGGAAGAAAAGAAATAAACACTACAAAAGCATTAAAAAGTTTCGTTTGCATTTCAACTCAATTTAAACTAAACTGTATTTTTTCATATCAGTTTTTATCTTTTTTTTTTAAGTCAATAAAAATTATAATTAACTTTCAAAAAGTCAACCAATTCCAATTTAAAATTTTCAAATCTAACAACCGGAAAACCAAATATAAGCTACAAAAACATTAAACATAAGCTCATTACCAACCGCACATCGCCATCATCGAGGCCATCGCAAACTGATCTTGAATCCATAGTTACTACAAAGGGGGCTTTGCAAATGTGGGATTAAAATGGGTATCATGTTGCAATACTAGATCCCAAAGAGAAAACATTGCATGACTAGCCTTATTTATTAATGAATATTTTGTTTTCTCTAAAATACCCTTTACAAGTAAAAAAAATAAAAATAAAGGAAAATAAAATAAAAGAGGATCCAATAAAAGGACTATCTTTATAAAAAAAAAAAAAAAACTAAAGAAACCCACTTTTTTCATCGGTTTCATCTCCTTCACCCCCTCAAAACGACCATCATTTTTCATCTCCATCATCCCCCTCAAAACAACCATCATTGTATTCGGGTTAACATCTTACACCGTTTTCACATTTCAGATATCGATTTCCAGACACAAGGAGAGGAGATGAAGTAATAAAAGTTTATAAAATCTCTAAAATTTTGGTAAGTTCATCTCAAACCCTCAAATTTTTGTATTTAAATTGCTTTTGAAGTTGTTCAAAGATTGGGCATTCATGGTTTGGGAGCTTAATATAGAAAAACAATAATGATTCAACCTATTTTGTACTAATTTTTGGCTTGTAAAATCTATAAATTTGCAAATCCTGTCATAAGAACAGTACAATGACCGGACTGATATGGTGGTTTTGGGGACGATCTGGTAGTTTTAAACTAGTCTTCAATTTTTCATTAATTTTTTTTAATTCTTTCATAACAATCTTTTTTGTTTTTCTTATTTTTATTTTAAAGGAAAATAAGTGAAATTGTCATTTATTTTCAATATGATGGAGAATGGAAGGAGAAAGATGATGGGCCATATGAATAGTGCAGAAGGAATAAGGAAATCAAGAGCATAGTATTATTAGATGATCTGGATAAGGTGAAATATTCTGAAATTATTGATTACATATTTAAAAAGCTTCATGTCCCAAAAAAGTACGGAATTAAAAATAAGTTACATTCTTTTGTGTACAATATCGTCAGGTCCTAAAATCATTTTGGATGATTTTGATGCTAAGTGCTATCTTTTAGACTTTTGTAAAATGACACAACGTAGAAGTATGTTACACATTGAGCTCATGAAAAAGATTGAAAGTATTGATAACAATGATAAAGTATCACTTGAAGTCGAAGAAGATGGAGGATAAATATGGAAAATTATGAAAATATTCGAGATGAGTATTTCGACGTTAACATGGAGGCACCAATGATTTATGATGTTGCTTCTGCACCAGGCCATGAAGGTGATGTTTTAGGCATACCTACCTTAGAGGAACGCCCTAATCAAGAGACAACGGCATTTGCCCTAACTCTAAAACGATAATGTTCATGTGTAGAAGTAGTCCCGGTCATGGATCATTGTGAACCATTAGCAATAGATAACAGTTCTGTGTCTTTTAGTTTTGATGATGGTATGGGTATTACAGTTGGTCAGGAATTTGAAAGTAAGAACAAGGTGAAAAATTTGATAATCGATGCTTCGTTGAAAGTTTGTTTTGATTATAAAATAGTCAAGTCAACCACAAAGTTGTTTGTGGTGAAATGTACAGTCGTAGATTGCAAGTGGCCATTACAAGCTGTGAGGATCACGAACTCATATCGTTTCTCTCTCCGAACATATTAAATCACTTATACCTGCTCTGCTAGTTCGATGGATAAAAGAAATAGACAAGCAACTACAGATTTAGTTTCATATATGTTAAAAAAGGAGTTTCCAGGTCAACTTGAGACACCAACCCCGAAGAGAGTGATAGACATGATGAAAAATCGTGGTGTGTCAATATCCTACTTCAAAGCTTGGAGGGGCAAACGAAAAGCAACAAGTGATGTTAGTGGTGCACCAGAGGTCAGTTTCGAGATTCTTCCTAGTTATTTGCATATGATAAAATTAATGAACTCCGACACAATCACACACTTGGTAATAGATAAAGATTAAAGATTCAAATACCTTTCATTGCATTGGGTGCGTGCATCGTGGGATTTAAAGCAATGAGAAAGGTAATTGCGGTTGATGGAACCTTTTTAAAGACGAAATATAAGGGAACAATGATCATCGCCACCACCTAAGATGGCAACTACCATCAATATCCTCTTGCTTGGGGAGTGGTTGACTCGGAGAATGACAATTCATGGAAATTGTTTATGACGAAACTTGAGGAGCTCATACCCGATGACGAAGAGTTGGTCATAATTTCTGGTAGGCACCAAAGAATCCATAATGCAGTTGAAAATGTATATAAAAAGTCTCACTATGGATTTGTGCATGGCACCTCTCTCAAAATATCAAATCATGTATTCATCGATGATCTCGTGTTAGAATCGAAAAGGGTACAGGCAATATCAAGATTAAAGATATCGTCGCAAGTAAGTTCATGAAAGTCGCTGCAGCATACTCTGAGTACGAGTTCAACCGACTCTATGATGACCTAAAGAATAGATATCCTGCCGCCACAGAATATCTTGACGATTATGTAGATGTCAGAAAATGGGCTAGATGTCACTTCATAGGATCACGTTACAATAGCTTGACTACCAATGATATCAAGAGTATTAACAGTGTGTTAAAGAAGGCAAGAATATATCTTTTATTGCCCTTGATTGAGTTAATTATAGAGAAAATCTGTGAATGGTTCAACAATCACTGTAAGGAGTCGAGTCTTGGATCTTCCTCACAATGCTTAACTATAATAGTGGAGAAAACATTACATACAAGATACAAAAAGTCCACAATCTTGACTGCGAAAGAACTAAATAGTACTACACTTGAGTATTATGTCACAGGATCGAATGTCAGTTTCTTGGTTGATCTAGGAAGGGGAACCTACACATGTAAAGTATTTGATATCAACAAAATTCCTTGTGTTCATGCCCTTGCAGCATTCCTAGGGGGTAAAGATAAAATGTATTATTTATGTTCAAAATACTATCTAAAGAAGATATGGGCATTGGCTTATGTCCAAACTATTTATCTCATCCCGAGCTCATCAGAGTAGCTTATCCCAGATGACATAAGAAGTGAGAAGGTATTGCCTCTTGATTTCACAAAAACACATGGGAGGCTTCAACAAACCAGATTTCCTTCTATTAGAGGACATCAGAAAGGCAAAAACAAGCGATTATGTCAAGCAACTTCCTATGAGAGATCATAATTGACGACCCCCCTTTGAATATATTTGATTGAAGCAGATTTTCATAAAATATGATCGTGTTTTTATTTTTAACTTTTACTAAAAATTTTGGACTACATCTCTTGTATTAGTAGTTGAATTATGTTTGTAGTGATAAACTGTATTTTGGATATTATAGTGGCTGAAATCATTTTAATTATTTTTTCTAGGGTCCATAGTATTGGTGTTTGATTAAAATTAGTCAACATATTATCGATTTTTTGTTTAAATGGATTTTACTTTCTTATATTTATATTTAAATGATACAAAAATACTTTAGTGTCATGACCAAAAAGACCAACACTTCTTCAATGTAAACAAATACCATACCCATCTGATCACTCAGGCCAGTCTGGCAGATTCAGAAAATCAGTTATGAAAGTATTATATCACTTTAGTGTCATGATCTAAAAGACCGACAAACATTACATATAAATAAATACCGGACCTACCTGACCGCTCAGGCTGGTATGACTTGTTTGAACAATCATTATATCACTTGAATGTCATGACCGGTAAAATCGACAACTAGTTTGGAAAAAAAATTACTTCCTAAGGGTGACTGGGAAAACTATGATAAAAAATATAAAAAAAACTTTGGTGTCATGACCTGAAAAATCGACAAACATTTGATATAAATAAAACAGGATCCACCTGACTTCTCAGCCAGTATGACCTGTTTAAATAATCATTATATCACTTGGGTGTCATGACCGGCAAAATTGACAGCTAGTCCAGGAAAAAAAATTACCAAGTCTGGATAACTGGGAAAACTATAATAAAGAATATAAAAAAACTTTAGTGTCATGACCTGAAAGACTAACAAACATTCCATATAAATAGATAGTAGATCCACCTGACCGCTCAACCGATATGGCCTATTTAAATAATTGTTATATCACTTGGGTGTTATGACTAGCAAAATCGATAACTGGTCCGGGAAAAAAATTATCTGGTCTGGGTGACTGGTAAAACTATGATAGAGAATGCAAAAAAACTTTAGTGTCATGACCTGAAAGACCGACAAACATTAGATATAAATAAATACCGGACCCACCTAACCTCTCAGCCGGTATAGCCTGTTTGAATAATCGTTATATCACTTGAGTGTCATGACCGGTAAAATCGACAACTAGTTTAGAAAAAAAATTACTTCCTAAGGGTGATTGGGAAAACTATGATAAAGAATGTAAAGACACTTTAATGTCATGACCTGAAAGACTGACAAACATTCGATATAAATAAATACCAGACCCACCTAACCGCTCATGCCCGTATGGCCTGTTTGAATAATCGTTAAAGTTTTTCATATCACTAGGGTATCATGATCGTAAAGACTTGCAAGACAGATAGCTAATCAGGCTAAAAAAAACTTGACTGGCTTAACCGTTCTTCTCGTTCTACTCATTATTATGGAGCTAAACAGCTTGGCTGTATGGTCTATTAATGATAGTTATTTCAATCAAACTATCGGTTGTATATTCTTAACTCATGTATTCTATTTAGTGAAAAAACATATCAATTTTCTTGCTTACCTAATATGACGTAGTATAAATTGAAAATTTTACTTATGACTTCATAACTTTTTGATCACACTAACAAAATTAGAATAATATTAAAATAGATATTGTTGTCACACTAATAAATATTGAAAACCCTCTTAAAAAAAGAAAATTAGGACAAAATGGTGTCAATCACTAATTTGAAAGTCAATCACTGATTGATCATTAGTAAATCAATATTAAAACAAAACAAACGACCATTTTTCCTAAATAAAAAAATGACCATTTAAAAAGTTTTTTAATAAATGACCGAAATTCTAAAAAATTAGTTAAAATATTATTTGTTTTTTAAAATGGTTAATCATTTATCTGAAATGGACAATAAGTAAAATTGACTTACTATCAATCACTGATTAATATAACGTAATGACAAGTGGTCTTATTGGTCATGCCGCTCATGAATATTTTTACCCGGATCGGGGTGATCTTCTCTATTTTTTTGATCATCATACCGAAGTAGTATAATATTTTTTTTTTTAGTTTTCCTAACCGGCATGACTGGCTTGACCGCATACGCCGGTCAGGAATAGTTTTTCCTGGACCGGGTTGATCTTGTCTGTTTTTTCGATCATCACACCAAAGTAGTATAATGCTTTTTTTTTTTTTTTTTTTCTGGTTTTATTGACCAGCATGACTGGCCTGATCACCTATGCTGGTCAGGAATATTTTTATCCAGACTGGGGTGATCTTATCTGTTTTTTCGATCATCATACCGAAGTAGTTTTCCGAACCAGCCTGACTGATCTAACCGCCTATGTCGATCATGAATATTTTTACTCGGATCGGGTTGATCTTGTATGTTTTTCCGGGCATCACGCCCAAATAGTACGATGCTTTTTTTTCTTTTTCTTTTTTATAGTTTTCCTGACCAGCATGATTGGTCTGACTGTCTATGCCAGTCAAGAATATTTTTACTCGGATCGGGTTAATCTTGTCTGTTTTTTTTTTATCATCACATCAAAGTAGTATAATATTTTTTTTTCTGCATTTCTTGACCGGCACGACTGGCCTGATCGCATATGCGATCAGGAATATTTTTACCAGGACCAGGGCAATCTTCTCTGTTTTTTCAATCATCACACCGAAGTATTAAAATGCTTTTTTTTTTTCCTGACCAGCATGACTGACTTGATCGCCTATGCCGGTTAGGAATATTTTTACTCCGACCAGGTTGATCTTGTCTGTTTTTCCAGGCATCATGCCCAAATAGTACGATTTTTTTTTTTACTGACCGGAATGACTGGTCTGACCGCCTATGCCGATCAGGAATATTTTTACCTGGGCCATGTTGATCTTGTTTGTTTTTTTTATCATCACACGAAAGTAGTATAATACTTTTTTTTTCTGGATTTCCTGACCGGCATGACTTGCTTGATTGCCTATGTCGGTCAGGAATATTTTTACCTGGACCTAGTTGATCTTGTCTGTTTTTCCGTGCATCACGCCTATATAGTAAGATTTTTTTTTTTATTTTCCATACCAGCATGACTGACCTGACCGCCTATGTCAGTCAGGCATATTTTTACTCGAATTAACGAGCGACCTTGTTGGTCTTACCACGGAAGTACCATGATCATTTTAATGAAATCTGTTTTTCTTAACCGGTATGATTGGCCTGACCGCCTATGCTGGTCAGATATTATTTTACTCGAACCAACGAGCAGCCTTATTGGTCTTACCATGGAAGTACTATGATCATTTAATGAAATCTCTTTTTCTTGACCGGCATGACTGGCCTGACAGCCTATGCCAGTCAGGTATATTTTTACTCGAACCAACGAGCGATATTGTTAGTCTTACCATGGAAGTACTATGATCATTTAAACAAAATATGTTTTTCCTGACCGCCATGACTGGCCTAACCGCCTATGCCGGTCAGGTATATTTTTACTTGAGCTAACGAGCGACCTTGTTGGTCTTACCACGGAAGTACTATGATCATTTTAATGAAATACATTTTTCCTGACAGGCATGACTGGCCTGACTGCCTATGCCGGTCAGGTATATTTTTACCCAAACCGACGAGCGATCTTATTGATCTTACCACAAAGTACTATGATCATTTTAATGAAATTTGTTTTTCCGGACCGGCATGACTGACCTGACCGCCTATGCCGGTCATGTATATTTTTACAACTGTTTTTCGGGATCGGCATGACTGGCCTCACCTCCTATGCCGGTCAGGAATATTTTTCCCCGGACTGGCTTGACCGCTTATTTGGTCACCATAATAACTTATTTTAATAAAACACCATAACTTAGGCCTTGTAAAAAATAATATAGAAATAAATTTGGATGCCATAAATGCAAGACGTATCTCATAGAATTGTTTCAAAAGTAAAAGTAAATATATATATAAAGTGTTTAAGGAATCCAATCATTATAGTAAATATTGATTGTCATCTTCTCTCTATAAAATTTGATCATCTCATCATTTATTAACTCAAAATTGTACCCTTGCATATCGAACTCGATATATTTGATGGCATATATGGCACAATCTCCCCTGTGTTAAACAAAATATTTGTTAGTATTTGTAATTATAAATAACAAATAAAAAATTAAAACATTTGAAATACACTTGTGATTTTTCATTCTGCGGTTGAGATTAGATCGAAGACTGGTCTCTTGTATACTTGTCTGTCTATAAATAATAATGGTAAGTGGATGGGAAAAAAGTATGCTTTCTTAGTCTCTATATCAAGACTCTATCCTTTTTATTTATGAGATTTTCATAGGTTGAATCTGATGTTTTCTCTATTATAACCCCCGCTTGTTCTAGAAGTCATTGTCCAGAGATCAAGAATCAATCTATTGTATACGCTAATTGAGACTCACATATAAAATCATCCCAATGCATACATATATATATATATATATTATATACATATTTAATAATGAATTGTAACGCATGTCAAAGAAGAATTACTTGTATGCATATGCAAATTAGCATATTATTAATGGATAATTATCAGTTAGCCAAGAATATCTCCAGGCATCGTATATTTCTAATTACCCTAACAACTGCAAAAGCAGATCTGTAACATGCATCCACTCTAATAAAAATGCTTTCACTCTAACCTATATCAATGCGCAGGTTCAAAATTTACTCGGTATTTTGAGATAAAATGCTTGGTCAGATTACTTTTGCTAATTATATTTTGGCCAATTTATCTTAATCATCATCAGATGTATTCTTATTAGTATTTTCTGCTTGGTTTGTCATGATCGAGGAAACAAAATTAGGCCTACTTATGTCTAATAGGAGCAATTATAATCTGTGATTCGCGGTAAAAGAATTTAAAAAATTTCAGTCCATCCCCATACGAACCTATTATCACTAGCTAAACAAAAACTAATTAACAAACTTGATGGATATTCAACAAACTTATATATTTTTTTATGGGGATATTGTGTTGGGTCCCCTTTGTTAGCTATAAGAGAAACTGAAGGGGCTTCCCTTTTGTTGGCTTTGAGTGAGATAGAGATAAGAGGAGAGTGAGATGGGTGGGTGGTGTTGGGTCCCCTTTGCCAGCTGGGTGAGAGGGAGAGTCCGTGAATGAGGTCCCCCCACCTGTGTCGTCTTTAGCAGAGGAGAGTGAGTGAGTGAGATGGGTGAGTATTGGGTGGATGAGTCTCCTTTTTGCTTGTTGGGTGAGAGGGAGATAAGAGGAGAGCGAGTTCGCAGGGCAATTGGGGCTTCTTTTGGGATTTTTTGGATGAGGGAGGGCTTCAGTGAGCGATAGATAAGGGATATAGGGATTTTGACTGTCATTTTGACTGCCCTTTGCCGGTATTCTTTTTTTTTTTTTTTTTTAATTCGAGATAACCTGAAGGAGTTTTTAGTATTTTTGTTTAAAAATTCAATTAAAAAAATAAAAATAAAAATAAAAAAGCAATCAAAATAGAGGTTATATTTGCAATGGTGGTTTAATTTTGGATTATATGCAAAAGATCTCACTAGAAATTAGGAAGGGCACGGGGCTACACGGCGATCTAAGCTGGCACGACCATAGGCTAGGAGTGATTTGGGCTGGTTGGAGACAGGACTAAGCAACGTGCTAGGCAATGATCTAGTTTGAGTGGTGGTGGGTTGTCTTAGATTTAATAATGTTTGAACGACTTGAAAGTGGTTGGACTGAGACAAAAATCACTGCAAATCTTTGGCGCAAGAAGAAAGAGTTGATCCGTATCATCTTGACTTGGTTCTGATTTCCACCTCGTCTCCACGCGCTTAGCTGCAAACTAGATCCACCGTTGCAAGCCCAGCGTTGTCACGAGCTTACTCCTCTGTTGCGAACCCAGGCGAGAGTGAAACCAACCCCATCGTCATGAAACCCCTCCACCTCCCTTCGTGAGCTACTACGATGTTTGCCCATCCGCACCATCGCCTTTTTTCTCTTTTACTGTCTTGAGCTCCCTCACTTGAGCCTTTTCTTCTTCAGGCATTACTTGCAGAAGAAGCTTGTTGATTATTGCTAATATTTTTCTTTTCTTTTTCAATCTTCAGCTTTATTTAAATATTACTAATTATTAATTTATTAAAAGATATCTTTATAGATGTTTAGAAATTAATCAAGCAAAGAAATTTTAAAGTACTGAACAGCATTCTTATAATTAAAAAAAATAAAAAATTGAGACCATTACTCTTTATTCAATAAATGATTATCACGTGATTTGGTAATTTTTATTATAGTGCCTATCGATAAATTGAAATAAATAATATTTAAAAAAAGATTGATATAAAGATTAAGGTTCTAAAATATTTGAAATACACAGTAGAAGTAAATTTTATTTTTCTTAAATAAGCAGCTGATTTATTTAATAATCAATTATTTTTTAAGAAACCAAATAGACCATTTAATTATAAACTGCTATTGATTCTAAATATTTTTTAAAGATATTTTAACATTTTTTAAATCTATTATATTTAAAATGATATATACATTTTTTTTTCAAGTTGCGGGTGGGGCTTTAAATTGTTTACATTTTGACGGAGTTAGTGTAAAATTATTACCTTTTTCTGTTTCGAATTTGGGATGAGAAAAATTGAATTATTAGGCTGTATTTGTAATCAATGTGAAATTATTATTAGAAATTTTGGTATTTTGGCCCCCATTTGTTAAAAATTTTGGTAACAGAACAAAAATTTCATTTTTCAAAAAAAAAAAAAAAAAAAAAAACAAATAACGGCCTTACCATTCACAACTACCATTCTTTGGGCAACAACAAGACCGATTGGTGAGTTTTCAGTTCTTGTTTACCTTCCTCCTCAAACGCCATGGACCTTCGATTTCCAGGTGTGTTTTTTGTCTCCGTCTTAGGTTAGCGATTTCCTTGATTTTCTCTTCCATTTATTCTCTCATCTGTTTGTTCTTTCCTTCGCTCCCACATTTTTTTTTTCTAGAATGGAGGAACAACCAGAGCACGGCTCAACTTCGTCTTCGTTCGGCACTGGGGCGTCGTCTTCCAACGCCTCGCCTGCTGTCGAAGAGGACGCTCATGGCAGTCGGTCTCCGCATCACAATCAGTTTCGAAATCCGGAACTAGATGAACAAAGTATCGGCTTTTCTTACCGGGCAAACGCTCGGGTGTTCGACAACGACGTATCGGCGGCTGTGGGCGAAGATACCTGGTCCTGTACCGTAGTCCTCCTCACCTTTTGGTTCTTCGGTTCGTTTCTAATTAGCTTCGAATTCTTTTTGTTAGTCCTTTTGAATTCAATGACTATTTGTTCCTGAATCTTTTGACTGAAAATGCAAAAGTGGTGATAAGCAATGCCAAAGAGTTTAGAAGCTACTAGTATTTTGTATTTTGTGTGAGGATGTACATATATTTGTGCAACTTAATTTTAAACTTTGCAGACTAAAACGAGATTTCTGCTGTTCTACATTAGTTTAGGAATGCACCAAACATTATTAATCCATATAGTTTTGAATTGTATGATCCAAATCATGTTAGTTTAATAAAGTATGTAACTTAGCAGTATCAGAATTGACGTAACGGTTAATAATTGTGTCCTACTAGGAATTGATAGTTTTCATATTCTACTGAAGAATTCTCCATTTTTTTTTTCTTTTTCACCAGGGGAGGAGCTAGAAATATATTCCAGTGAAGGTGTAGACCAAATTTTTTTTTCAAGATAAAATAAATTTTAGTGGGGGCTTAGTGAGAGTTTTTAATTTTAGTGAGTTTATGTGAGAATTGTTAATTTTTATGGGGACACAATAGTAAAATTATAAACATAGAATTAATATTAGTACGGATTATGTGAGAATTTTTTATTTTTAGTGAGGGCAAAGTAAGAAGTATATGATAACTTTTTATATTTAGTAGGAGGCAAATTGTAAAAATTATTAAATTTTTAGGGTAAATCTATAATAACAAAAAATTCAGTGGGGCCGGTAGCCCCCACTTGCACCCCCTTCCCTCTTTCCCCATATAATGGCTAATGGTTTAGATGGTAATAATTTTGTTGTCAATTATTATTACAGTGTCCATGACACTCATTCTGGGGGTATATGGGTCTGTGGAAGTACAGCTTGGTCCTAATAGTTCATTTCTTCTGCAACCGAATGCCATTTTTGTGCAGTCTATAAAGGTGGGCTAATATTGAGTATATCCCATTTCATTCAATTTAGCTATGGTGTATGTGTGACAATCTGAGTTGGTTTAAGTTGTTCTATATCAGATGGAAGAGCTAAATAAGTCAAAGCCCGGGCCTACAGTATTTGGGTTCTATGAATCTCCACCTCTTGATGTTGTCAAAATCTGGTTCGAGACTCACAAAGTGTCCGTTCCAACAGATTCGTACAAGGTAAGTTTGTTTGTTTGTTAGTTTCCATTTGGTAACCTTTCACAAACTAGTCTCTGCGATTTATTGTTAACCTTCTAAATCTTGTTGATGAGATGGATGTAATTCTCTTCAGGATTGGATGTACTACCTAAATGCGGGGTCTCAAATAAACATATCATATACCGTTCATTCTTCTAATTCCTCTCTTTTCCTTATAATTGCCCAAGGTAGATCCAAAATTCACATTGCAGGTCATTCATCTTACATGAATATATTCCATCTTCCACAGCTTTTAACTTTTTTTTACGCTAATCAAATTTGGTATCTCATGATATCATCACTCATGATTCGTGAGGTCATTTTAATTTATGGTTGCTCCATCGCTTTTTTCTCCTTGAGCTTCATTTGGTGGTGACAGGGTTTAAACATTAAAATGCTAATTCTGACATAATAAAGGCAAAAATGGAGCATATTTGGCAAGAATTTTTGTATGGAACCACTTTTTCTATTCATGTCACCTTTTTATACCTTCTTTGAGTACTCTTAAGTGCGTAATGTGAATCCATTCCATTTCTATTTTTTTCAATTAAATGATTTCTGCTTGTTTTGTTCTGTTATGAATTGGCATGTTGCAGGCAGTGAAGGCCTCACTCAATGGCTTGATAACCCATCATATCCTAATACCACCTTGTCATGGAACGTCATTCATGGTGAGATTTAAATTGGATACATTAAAGAGGTTAATGCTGTTGTTTCTCTTTTTATTTTTTATTTTTACTGATCTGTGCAATCCTTTTCTCTCAGGAAGTGGCGTGATTAGTCAGGATACAGTAATATCCTCTAGTTACTATGTTTCCGTGGGTAACCTGAACTCAGAGGATGTGGAGGTAAATCTTTAAAAAATTGTCCTTTTTCTACTTTGTTTGTTTCCAATTTGGTAATTGAAAAAGCCCTAAATGATCTGTTTCCAAGTCAAAACAATTATAAGAAGTGTAAGCTCCTTATATCTCTGGGCCATGGATAAAAAGGTCAATGTGGTTGTAGTTCTATAGGAATAAATGATCCTACTTATTTGTTCTATTATTTCGAAATCTAAAGTGACTCAGCTTTTTGGTAATGTGACATATTAGGATGCAAAGGATTTTTAGTTGACTGAATTTTAACTTTTCATTTAGCTTGGTCAGGGTGATCAGTTCTGCTAAATCAAGCAAATTGTGATATAGAAGGACTTGTAGGGCCATGTGAGTTTAATAACAGCAGATGAACGTAATCAGGTGTCACAAAAAGGGAAAGGGAAATGGTCAATCTAGTCCCCCCCCTTTTTTTTTCCTTGTGTGTATGTGCATTTTTCCGCATGCGTGCTAATATAGTCGATCCCCATAGATAAGGTTCTAAATCAATTACTATTACTTGCTGTGTCATCACTCGTCGTTCATTTTGTTGCAACTAATTTTCTGCCTTTCTGATTCAGTATGGTGGTTTAAACAATGAAAAGGACCTTTAACTGTCTCAAATCTATCTTGTTCCTATAACTGGATTGAAATTATAATTTGTGAAGATGTGGAAAAATTGTCATTCATGGAGGTTGTATGTGATGATTGATAAAGCACATTCAATAAACGTCTGTGTATCTTCTGATGGATAGAAGGGGATAGTAACAATGTATTTTTTAACCTCAGTATTTAGTCAGATTTCATCAAACCTATTTTTCCTGTGTCGTTTGTCATATTTTATCTTATTGCTAGTTTTTCTATGTCTAAATTTAACAGGTACATTTACACCTAGGGATAAAGGCTACCCTCTATAATACAAGTGAAGCTTATTACAAATGCAATCTCACTCAAGGACCTTGTAGCATGGAAGTTTTGTTCCCCAACGGAAATGCAGCTGTCTTAACCTCCCCCGGCCGAGATGAGGTAAGATAATACTTACCAGCTATTCACATTCACAGTCTATGTCCTTTCGATAACATGCTCTAGATTGAGTTAGGCGGGGAAACGAAAATAAAGGGATGAAATTTCTTCAGTCTCTCAAAAGCTTAAGTAGAGGCACCATTATGTGGTTGAAATAATCTAACTATTAAGTTGCGGAGCCTATTTAATGCCGTATGAAGAAATGCCTTACATAGAGACAGCACGTGGATCAACCTTCACGGTAAGGTCGCCATGGGGGTTGGAAGGAGGGTGGAAAGGTTCTCGAGGTAAGGTCTACGATATAGACAGTTTATTCATTAAGCGCATTTTGGGGATTTCACACTTGTAATTTTTGTTACCATAGTTTTTCCTTTATAATAGGGGGTGCCATCATTAGGGATAATAATAAGAGAGGTTAGAGAAAAACACAGAGAGTGTGAGGGTGTGAATTTCTCTTAGTCTCACATTGAGGCAAACTTGTATAAAAATTTGTGGGTCCTGTGATTGTTTATCTTCTTATGCGATTTTATTGCTCTAGGTGATATAGAATTAGGGTGCTAATTCTTAACACTAATTAGTGTCGTCCTGGAAAACTTGTTTCAATTAGGAGGTTTATTTGCCTTAGTTTTGTTCAATAAACATGGAGTAAAAGAATATTCGAGTTCTTGGCTTCACACGACACCCAATATTTTTGGCCTTTTGGTTTTTCCAGGCTGCATTTGGCGGTGGGTTGTATGTCAAACTCTCCTATGGACCAAGATGGGTTACATATATCGTTGGTATAGGTATGTTCTTTCTTTCTTCTTCTTCTTCTTCTTCTTTTTTAATTTTTTATAAGGCAGTGTTAAGTAAACCTTTATAAATGAATATTGTTCTATACTTGACTTTGCTTTCTCATAGGTGGGTTGACTGTGCTCATGTTATTCGCCTTCTACTTCTTGAGAAAGTTCCATTGTACCCGCAATGAAACAGGAGGTCATTATGAAGAGAGAAGATCTGAGAGAGAACCTTTGATTTCTCACAAAGACGATGATCTTTCAAGTTGGGGCTCGTCTTATGATTCCGCTTCAAATGGTGAGGAGGAACTTGAAGACCACCTGCCCGTGGGTTCTCTTGAGGGGAAGTCTTTAGGTGATGGAGAATATAGTAATAACACGCGACGCCTTTGTGCAATATGCTTCGATGCTCCTAGGGACTGCTTTTTCCTTCCATGTGGCCACTGTGTGGCTTGTTTTGCATGTGGAACCAGGTGCCACTCTCTAACTTCAAATTTTCAGGTTTCGAAAATACACCAGCATTAAAACACAATTTAATCAACAAATGTATGATGAGAGTAATCCTGAAAACATACTCTTCCTTGTTTGGATAAGCTTCATGATTTAAGTACTTAACACATCATGTGCGTGAATTGGGTGAAACCTGCAGCATGATGTGTGTTTTCAAAGAGATTTTACACCTTTAAACCTTGGTCAAGAGCAGCCATCAATTAAGACAGTTTGACAAATCTGAACCGTTGCAAACCATAGTTGGAAACGAATCCAAACTTGTCTGGTTATCTCTGTTACATTGTCCACCTCAATATCTTTGTCACCTCATGTGTTTCAAAATTTTACGCTTTCATTAGTCTTGCTTAAACATCAAGGCACCGACTCTTCCCATTGGCCATTTCTGCTACCTAATTATCTTTAATTCAACTTGTTATAGATTCAGTCCTTTAAAGCACTTCTACAATGTGATTATAGAGTATCTTGTTTGTAAAGTTTCTAAAACTACAACTAATTTGTCAGTGCATAGTAGCATGCTAGTCATTTTTCAGAGCAAAAAATAAATATAAAAAAATAACAAGAAAATTGTCACTGTAATTTTATATTCTTAGGATATAATAGATAATAAATTACTTTGATGTCTACAGGATAGCAGATGCAGATGGCACTTGCCCAATATGTCGAAGGAAGATGAAGAAGGTGAGGAAGATTTTTACGGTCTAAAAGCTACATGGCTTAATTTAAAAGCTGGCAAATGTTGTTCGAAATTCGAATAACCTGAGATATAGATGTGTGTAATTCATTGCTTTCCTGACAAGTAATAGCATTGGTGAATCAATTTTTAGCTGGGTTATCAACCAGGTCATAAAGTACAAGAAGTGGAGCCTTCTTTCTTTTCCAGGGTGCTTTCCACAATCCTAAATTCTTATATATATATATATATGTGTGTGTGTGTGTGTGTGTATAGGATTATACGGATAGACAAATAAAGCAATTCAAACTTAAGAGCTTAGGTTCTTGGATTTTTTCTTTATGTTATCATTATACTAACCTCGCAAGCGAAAACGTTTAAGACTATGAATCTAGGAATTTTCCTTTGAAAATGTCTCTAGGTTTTAAACCAACCGGATTCCATGAAAGAACGATAGAATTGAGAAGAAAGAGAAAAGGAAATCAAAGATAGCTTCTTGAAAATGAGAATTACAGAGGTTTGGAACAGGTAAAAAGGATTTCAGCGACTACATTATGAGCTAGTGCTCTTGCCCACAGCTTGTAAAAGTATGAGTAATCGAAGGAAAATGTAGGACGCACCTCCAATGGTGGCATACTCTAATTTTTCAGTCCCTTCAACATCTGGAAAATCACCATCTACTGCTCGATTGAATCCTCCGGCCAACCATCCCAAGTTCTTGTACCCTCCTTCGTATAACTTCGATGCTGCCATTACAGACCTGTCCGCAGTGACAGTTAGTACATTTTTAATTTTAAGGTGGCTTTCAATAGTCCAATTCATCCCGATTGGGTTGAGTCGGGAGTAGGCATGTGGTGGATCCCATCTTGTGTGAGTTTTGCTCGATTTGGGTGAATAAATTTTTTTTTCTTTCTAGATTTACTTACTACATAACTAGGTGAAACGTTCAAGTTTCTCTATGTTCTTAAGTCATGAGAAGGAAATACATAAAATTTAGTATATGCCGTTGAAATTTATTAGCTCCATTTCAATTTGACAATTAAGAAAACACAAAAATGAACACCCCCCCCCCCCCCCCCCCCCCCCACCCCCCTCCCCAAAAAAAAAAAAAAAAAAAATTTGTGATTGTTTATGACATGCCGTACATGCTAGTCTATGTTATATATGAGAGTAAAAAATTCATTCTGCGAACCTTGTCTATAATTGTTTGTATTTGGACAAGGATTTTCTACTAAATACTGTTTATTAACTGATTAGTGAATTTTTTTTAGTCCGAAAGAAGGCCTTGGCACTTGCAGTATTTGATAGAAGATGCCAGATATATAAGTGTGTGTATATTGAATTTTTTTTTGTTATAGTATTTATAACACTTTGTCTATTGAATTTTAAAATGTAGCATTCGTTTCTCTTGAAAAATGAACTAGTAACAAAAAAAAAGTTCTTTAGTATTAGATAGAAGATGTCGGAATATATATACATATATTTTGTAATTTTAAAAGGAATATTAAATATAAAAATTTCCCAGTATTTGTAACACTTTACTCATCTGATTTTAAAACACAACACCTATTCCTCCTGAAAAACGAATTGTTAACAAAAACAAAAAATACTTATGTTAGAGTTTTTAATAGGGTACGGGGTCACAACTAATGATAATTGGTGTTAGACATTTCGGGGGATAAAATATTACAAGTTCATTGTTTGAGGGGAACTTTTATGATTAGTCCTAAATTTCAAATAGGGAATATTGTCAAAATACTCACATGATTCATTAAAATTTTGACACTTGTCTTTTCTATTAAAAACACTAACAAAAGGAAAATAATTCTTAACAGAATATAGAACATAAATCGGGGACTTAATATTATGTTTTGAAATTTGAGACCAAAATGTTATCATGGTCATAATTGAGGAGAAATTTTTGTAATTAATTAAAAAAAAAAAGGTAAAAACTTAACAAATTATCGCATTATCCATAACGTGGGGTACATTTACTTACCTCAGTCCTTCACCACAAGCCACAAGTAACTTGGCACTCTTATCAGGAGCAACTTCCTCAACTCCCCTAACAAAATCAGGATTTAACGTTGTGAAATACTGGCCTGTCCACAACCCAATGTAACCAAAATGCACCCACTTCTTGAGCAGTGTAAGCAGGCTGTTATCCGTATCCTCCACAAAGAGAGGCACATGGAGCGACCCCCTCACGTGCGCCTTCTCCCTCTCCCACACCGGCCTGACGTCCAACACCACATACCCCTCGCCGCTCACGGCGGCCACCGCCTCGCTTGGCCGTATCGGCCTCACTGCACCCGACTCTATGAGCTGCCGGCCATTGCTTGATGCCGATGCATACACTCGGAATGGTGTTGATCTTGGTTTTGTAGTGACACTGGAAAATGAAGGCTTTGGTTGCCAAATTGTCTCAGTTTTTTGCTTTGAGTTAGTGGACGTGTAGTTGATGCTTAGATGGTTAATTAACTGGATTGCCATCTCTCTCTCTCTCTCTCTCTCTCTCTCTCTCTCTCTCTCTCTCTCTTATCCTTAACAGATTTTTTTCTCTCTTTCTTTGTTTTATTGGATTTTTTTTCCTCTTGCATTGATAAGAGGAGAAAAAGACGGCGATAATTTATAGAAAAAATAATTAAGAGAAGAAATAGTCATGAAACGACATGTCGTGTGTGATAGTGGGAAAAGAAAAACGACATCGAGTGAAATATGTGGAAAAAGATGTGTTCTAAGAATTTGAATGGAAAAAGTCCTAAGTGGATCCGTTATGGGGATGGATGGATTTGGGATAATTAGGATAGATGCAATAAAATATAGAGTGGATTGAAATTTATTACAACTAAAAAATTATTGTAAAAATAGAATAAATTTCATTTTTTTCTTTAACTTTAGATATTGGCATGAAATGATATCCGAATTTCAATTTGTATCATCCGTTCTCCCCAAATTTTGAAACATTTTCTAACTTCTCTCTCAGATAAATATTTGATGGAAAACCTACACATGTTAACAAATTTAAGGGTATTTTAGTAAAATCTTAAATTTGATATATTTTATATTCTTCTGAAATGGTTGGGAAAATATTCTCAAAAATACCAAATAGAAAAGAACCAAAATCAAGTATTATTCTTGGGAAGCATAGCAACAAACTTAACATCAAAATTCCGAGTCAAACGACTTCAATCATCAAAAAACTCTTACAAGTTTTTTTTTTTTTTTTTTTAAATCAAACGTCATTAATTCATTGAACAAAATTGCTCCAATTCAATCCAAACAGTCAGAAAAACAAACCAAAAAGCCCCAAAAGCTTACTAATTCCTCATGTGAAGCAGTGAAAGCAATATGGTTCAATTCCACAAGCTCCAGCGATAGAGAGTGGAGACCTCCTTCTCGCAAGCGAGATCTCTCTTGCCCAGTCATCCTCGCTGCCAACCTGCTGTCCTCCTCCCTGCCCAGAGATCGCTTATCCTAGTCGACAATCCCTTCCATTGGAGAGATCCACCACCGGCTTGGGCTTGCCCAGACATGTATAGCTGTTACAACAAACACATGGGCTTGCTCAGACACATAAACACACGTCCGAAACACATTAGTTGTCTACATATCTTTGATATCATCAATAATCAAGCCATCATCATCAAGAGAGGCCAGCCCATGAACTCTTTTGAATAAGCCGAGAAGCATCAGATTCAACCACATCAATTAGCTTTTCTAATTATTAAGATTTTAAGCATCTTTAAGAAGCTAATTAAGATTCTATTAACTTAAAGTTCAAGGGTTATTAATTTTAATTTCATGGGTAACTTAGTCATTGCACATCTAACATCTCAACTCCTATTGTCAACTAGCATCACATGCAATTTTCCATCAACATTTTAACTAGGGGGAGTTTGGCATAACCATCCAAACTCCCAAACTCAAACTTTTTTTTTTTTTTTTCCAAAAATTTTTGTCTTTTTCCCAAAAATTTTTTTGTCTTTTCTGGAAATTCAAAAAAATTCAAAAAAATTTACTATTTAAACTTAAAAATCTCAACTCAAACTACTCAACCAAACACCCCCTAATGGAGAAATTTGTAAATGTTTCAAAGTTCAAGACAACATATGTTCCAAATTGAAGTTTGTGAAGCATTATGTACTTGTCTTAAAAATATCATAATAAGTCGTGAATGATATCATGATTTAATTTGATAAGACTAAAATATCTCCAAACCCTTATTCACTCTCTCTCTCTCCTACCATATCTTCCCAACCCCATTCTCTCTCTTCTTAGTGTGAGTTCTCCCCTTCTCTCTTCTTTGTTCATGTCATCCAATAGACATCTTGCCAATTGCCGCCCTTCCTCATTCCAACGCTGGCTCATCTCCTCCGTGACCTCTCTAATCGGCCATCGTGTTGCCGCTCACGATCTCCCATCCTCTGTGGGCCTCCATGCCGATCTCTGCCCCATCTCCTTCCGGCATTACAATTTCCTCTCTGGCATTGTGATCGGCCTCTTGATCTTCTTAAAGAAGAAATTGTTAGGATTAGTGTCCTAAAGTGAAAATTTATTCATGGATTTTGACATTTATCTATCAATAAAGGTTATTTATTTATTTCACGTATCGGATGTCCTCGATACTTTTGTTAGTATAGATTTATTATAAGCAAATATCACTAAGATTATCGGTATAATAACTTTATTATTATGCATAAGAAAGTATACAGAAAGCTATAATACCAATGTGAAAATCTAAATTAAGAGTACACAGTTGTGATGTCCTAGAAATTCACAAACTTAATTCATGAATTATTATTATGGATTTCCTTCATTAATACACTTCTAATGAATTATTTTAATGAATATGAAATTTCAAGATCATGAATTATTATATATACATCATCAGTGTGATGATGACGATGATTTAATAATGTTGAGTTTCTCTATTGAAATGAGAAATTTTAATTACATAAAGATGAGTTGAACGATATATAAATTTATACGAAAAATTTATTATGTCGTAATAGAGGGATAATATTGATTTTTGGGAAGAACTCCGATTTTTATTAGTAGGTTAATTTATTGATCTTCGTATTTATTTTTTATCATACTAATAGCTAAGCCTTGGGAGTATGATTTAGAAATTAATGTGTCACATAAATAGAAGATGAGTAATTAGTATTTACTTATAGAAAATCCAAAGGTGGAAGATTGATCAAGAATTGTGCTTAAATTTGAAATCAATGGTATAGATTTGATACTAAAGAGTCCTAAGTAAATCAATGGCCAAACTTTGGATGATAAGTGACCAATAAGAACTTAGTATAAGGATTGGTGTGTTGAAAGATCCAATGGATGAGAATAAAGATGACAACTTTGGATCAATAGTGGAAATTGAAAGAAAGAAAAACAAATATAATTGAGAATGCAAAAGAGGGAATTCGGTTCTTGAAGTCACAAAGCAAGGGGAAATGTGAACAAATGAGAAAAGAAGAAAGTTGTGCATGCATGCAACCACATGTAAGAGATGGTATGGTTTATTTTGGTAAGTTGACCTAAGGAAGAGACAAGTGAATGTGACACCTTGTCTCTACCTTGTTGAATCAAATTTTCACTCCAAACCCCTCCCAAAAGTGGTGGCAATGCAAGGGCTGATTTAGCCAAAAATTTTCACTATTACCCCTCAAAATACAGCTCCCTTTAGGGTAAAAGTTAGCTGAAAATAAACCCCTAACACCTCATTTTGTTCTCACATAAATTAAACTCAAAAACTCTAGCTCTCTAGCCACTACTAAGCTCAAAACAAAAGAAGAACCACCAACACTATTCTCCACCTCCAACACATCTCTAGCACCCTCATCCATCTATTTTCAAGCTCTAAGAAACCCTGTCCCCAAGATCGAAGAAGTGTGAGACGGAGTTAGAGGATGTATTACTAGAGGTAACCTAGTAGTATTCTTTATGTTTTAGTCATTTTTGGAGAACTAAAGCCTGATGTTTAGTTATGATCTTAATATTAGACTTCTTCTTACCTAAAAAAAGTTTTGTGAAGAACTTGGAAGGTTTGAGATCTTAAAGGATCCCCAGAGCATTTCGGTAAGATCTATGAACCTTGTTAAAGTTTATAGAAGTTGTGGTGATATAGTATGCATTGAAAACTTTAGTATGAAAAATAAATTATGTATTAATATTCTACAGAAGATAAGCTTCATTTTAGGCTTAGAATTATTTGATTTGTTTTTATATGTCTAAAGTTATGTGCGTTTGAAATTGTGTCACAGAACTAGGGAGAGAATGGATCTCTGGGTGCAGACTAGCCACGGTTTTTCTATACTCCGAACCCTTTAAACTCAAAATTTTAGATTATAAGTTATAGATCTAAAAACTAAATTCTTTGAGCTTTCTAACAAGATATCATATGCCTTGAACAGATAAATGTGCAATATTTGGCGAATTTTACAAATTTAGGCTACTAACCGAAAATCCTTACTGGAACCCTATACTAGCTACGGTTTTTGTAAATTTTGAGTCAGTAAACCTTAACTTTTTATAAAACTGTTTTTACTATACAAAATAAACATTATAACTTTCCAATGACATATCTTTTGCCTTATTAGGATATATAAGTAAATTGTTATGATTTTTCTAATCTTACCTATGAATCTGGATTTATGGTTCAAATGTGAAACTAATAGTAATAAAACCTAAGTTTATGGTATAAAACGCTTAAGTACTAAAGGAAATAACTTTATCAATGAAAAGTAGATATCTTAAGCTTCAAAATGAGATATCATGTATTTAAAACGGATATATATATAAATTTTAATAAATCCCTTAAAATTGTATTATAATCTAGTAATCCGAGATTTTACCGTAAGATGTTATGAAAAGACATCCATATTAGTATTTGAAATACTTGAAATCTTAGAAAACAGATTATGAAGACAGAAACTAGACGTTTCAAGCTTTCGAACAAATCATCAAATGTCTAAAACGGAATCATACTCAAATCTAAATAAATCTTAAAATTTAAAATCCTACACCGATAAATCGATTAAACATTAAAATATGACATAAGGGTAAGTCATAACATATGAACATATTTAGTTATGAAATAAGTTGATTTTAAGTGTATGATCAAATAATGTGAAAAACCCTAACCATATAAAGTTGAGTTATAAGTTTTAATGGGCTAAGATATAGTACACTAAAGGGTTACAGGGCATAATCAAGAGATTATCTTAGCCCAACTAAATGAGCATAAATAAGGGGATTAGACTAGTCCAATAATAAAAAAAGAGGTATAACTTAGGTGACTTCTTCTCACCTTGATGGATTAATAAATTAATTACTTAATTACTTAATTAAATAATAAATACATAACCAAATGTAATTAATAAAGTAATTAATTTATTAATTGATTAATAATTAATTAATTACTTATAAGAGTTAGTAGATGATAATTAAGATTATTATATTAAATAATTATATAATTATAATACATAATTAATCATTAATTATTAATCATTAATATAATTATCAAAATAATTATGGACGATTAACTAGAGATTAATCAAACATTAATTCTTAGGTTAATCAAATTGTTAATTATTACTATTATGATTAATAATGATTAATAATTAATTATTATTATATGAGAAATAATATTTAAATAACATAAGTAAATTATTAACAATATAATTATGTATAAGTCAATCAAAATTATATAATTTAATTATAATTACTCAATTAAATAAAATAATAATTAACTATTATCTAATTAATTAGTTAATTAATTAATTAGTCAATTGATTAATTAATCAATTAAATTTTAATAAAAAATTAAATTAAATTAATTAAATAATAATTAGTAGAAATTTATTTTAACACTTAATAATTAATATGAATTAATTATTAAGGTTAATTATGATATAAGTAAATTAAATTCACTAAAGTTTATAAAACAAATAAATAAATGAATAAAGTAATATAATTAAGATTATATCTAATAATGAGGTATGATTTAATCAGGAAAATTTCTCAAATCTACGAAGTAAGAGATACAACTCTAGAAGTTTAACCACATAAAACATGTAAGTACAAACCTCACATACAGTATGGAATAAAATGTTTTTCATTGTTGATGCTCTACGTTTGTTACGATTAGACTTGATGATATGATAAGTATATGAGTTATCCATATTACTTTGATTAAGTGTTTGATGTGCATAATTTCTCTTGCACTGATATGATCGACATACCTCACAGATATTTATGCCATAATGATAGATGTCTAGTGACATGTAAATCTACACATTGTCACAATTAATAAGAATGAGGTAAATAAAAGATAAAATTAAATGTCGTACTAAGCTCCAATTAGTGAGAGGATATTATAAGAACGAAAGTTATAAAATATGACCTTGGAGGTTGTTGGAGAGTCGCTCCCCTAACTCCCCATTGGTTGCGTGCATATGTGTACGACATAGGAGCCCTTAAGTAGACAATATATGTAAATAATAAAGCATAATTGAATACACATAGTTCATATATACATTTTTGAATATTCATGATGTTACATGTGATGATATGATTTTATGAAAATGATTTATGAGATATTGTTTGTACTTACTGACCGAAAGTTCATCAATAGCAAATTAAAGCTACGAGGATAAGATATTTTGTAAAGAACAAAGTTTTGAATTATTTTTCAGATCTTAACTTCCCAATCTTCTCTTTCTGGTCATGTGCATTTAGTGCAATCATGCGTACCCATAATTCAAAGTAATAAGTCCTTAAGAAAACATAAAACTAATTTTTATTTATAAAATATAATTGTTGAAAATATTTTGTGAGATATATTTGATCTTACTAAGTGAAATCTCATTCAGTTTCTTCATATTGTAAGTAACCCTACCAAAAGGCTAGTATGATCACTGATGGGCTGGATGTAGCTGCGGTACATGTTATAGATACCGTTGCAGTTTGATTTCACTTTATGTTAAATTATTACTAATTGAAAAGTTTATTAGAGTTACTATAGTACATTAAGTTGATAACCAAATAAGATAATATCATAATAGACATAAATGTATTATGATTTTAAGTTGCAAGTTGCTTTCAAGATAGTATATGTACTAATTATATTTTATGAATCAATATATTAAATTTATTTGGTGATTGTGATATGATCAGTAATAAAGTTTGATATATATATATATAGTTGATCTCCTATTTAGTATCAGATGTATCTGGAATGTGAACTTTAGTTATTATGAGTGTTAACTTCAGTTATTATAAATGTAAATTCATGCATGATGAAATGTAAAATAAGACGAATTCACATTCATTTTAACTCTCTTCTACATGAATTCATATTTTAGTAACTAAAGTTCACATTTACAGTAACTAAAGTTTACATTATTGGATATCATATGGTATCCAATAATGTAAACTTTAGTTACTGTGAATGTGAACTTTAGTTGTTAAAAATATGAATTTATGTGATATCCGATACAAGATTTGGTGTGTGTGTTTTGTATATATAAATCATTCTACATTTTTATAGTAAAATAAGTTTAATTATTAGTCGAAATAGTCTGGTTGTTACATGTTGAGGTATTTTAAGTTTAAAAGAAAATTGGAGTAACCAATTCGAATTCGAAAAAAATGATAATGCAAAATCAAATAAAAAGGAATTCGACACTACAAATCTTATGAAAGATTCGGGCTAATAATTTTAATTTCAGATTATAATCCAAATATTCAAGATGATATTTGAAGAGTACATATATTAAAAGATCTTTATCAACTTTTGAAATAACATTTTCCCTATATGAAATTTGGGCAAAAATCAAGATGTTTCAACCATGCTTGGTATGCTGAATATTAGGACTGACAATTTGGCAAGAGTATATAAATATTACATGATGTACATTATTTAGTGATAATACAATAGCATTCTAATAACATTGAAAAAATTAAAATAAATAAATAAGTAGGAATATTTCTCGCTTATCTTTCTCATGACATCAATTTCATTTTCTTTATCTACATTCCAAACCCCACATCCACCATCTCTTTTTCTTTTTCTTTTTTCTTTTCCTTTCACTCTCTCACTTCATCTAACACTCTGTTTTTCTTTCTCTCCCTCCCCCTCCCTTCTCGTGTGTCTGTTGAACAAAAAAAAACCCCACAAAAGTATTCCACCCCACTCTCACACATTATTTATCTGTTTATGTCTCTCTCCCCCTCCCTTCCGTGTGTCAGTGAAACAAAAGAAAATTAAAAAAAAAAAAAAAAAAGGTACTTCACCCCATTTTCTCCCTCCCTCCCTTCCACCCCATGTGTCAGTCAAACAAAAGCAAAAAAAAAAAAAAAAAAAAAAAAAAAAAAAAAAAAAAGAAAAGAACCCTAGAAAAAGTACAAAATGAACATTTCAACCAAAACATGCATTTTAGATGAAAACAATGAAATTTTTTCTCCTTTCTATATGTGTTATTTGGTTGGAATATGTCGTATTCATATCAACCTTTATACTAAAGGGTCGTGTTTGGGTTTTGTTCATAGACACGACTATTAAATGGGTTGTGTTTGTGTCAAGGTTTATAATGTTAACTTGCGGGGTCAAACATGACACAAACGTAACCTATTATTATGAATTGTCAACCTTACTGAATATGTTATTTTGTTGGAATGTAGCATAACAAAGAATTAATATTATTTTTTAATTAATTTAAATCAAATGTTGGAGAATAAGCAGATGATGATAATTTTGTTAGTAAGAGATTCTCAAATTGGGAAAAAATAGAAGATAGATTTGATTATCACATTGCAGGCCCCAGTAGTGTCCACAAACAAGCTTGGATCAATTTCAAGTTTTAAGGAATTAAAAGCAATATTTCGAATATGCCTTCATGAAAGCGAACAGATAAAACTCGATATGAGTATAATTTGATGCATCGATTTTATATTTGATTTCTTTTACAACAAGGGCTTACATTTCATGTTGATAATAAATCAGAGAATTCATGAGAACAATATCATCTTTTTGAGTTTTGAAGTTTTTAGCTGATCATAATGACCATAGGAAATCTGTTATCTTAAAGAATGCTCCTAAAAATCTCAAATTAGCTGAACCTAATTTTTAGAAAAATATTATAAATGTTGCTATTGTAGAATTTTTGATATTATTATGAAGATATAGATTATGTATTATTTTCCAATCTAGTTGATGAATCTCGTTACATCTTAATGCAGAAGCAAATGACTATTGTGTTGCATTTTGTAGATAAAAATAGTTCTGTAATTAAATACCTTTTAGGTCTTGAACATGTTACTTGTATGGCGGGCCTCTCATTTAAAGATACAAATTAATTAATTATTTTCTAAATACAGATTTAACATTTTTAGATTATGAAGACAAGGTTATGATGGAGCTAATAATATGTAAGGAAAGTTCAATGATTTAAAATATTTATTTTGAAGGAGACTCTACATGTATTTTGCATTCATTATTTTGCTTATTAACATCAACTTGCTCATATAGTGATAGCGAAAAAATATGTTCAAGTTGCAAGTCTCTTCTTTTCAATTGCTTGTGTGATCTACGTTACTAGAGCTTTATCTAAGTGGTGTAATATTTTCCATCATAAACAAACATCTAAAATTTTTGACACATTCAATAGTGGTGAGCTTTGAAGTGGTAAATAGATTATTCTTAAGAAGATATTTAATCGGTTTGGACATCAATTTATTATTTAACTAATATGTTATGGATTGTTAAGTAGTAATGCTGAATTATTCTTATGCTCCGTCTAAAAACAGGATATAACCTGTTGCCTTACTTTTTAGAATACAAAAACAAGAGTGTATGACAACTTCTAAGTACAACCCTGCCTATAACGTGGGCAAAAATATTTTAATTGCTTTACTTGTTTTCCAAAAAAATCATGCATTAATTTATATGAAGTATACATGCTATATGTTTTGATTTTTATTGTTGTTGTGGCATCATGCATGTATGCTCACTAACAATCAATTACATGATAAGAACAAGATCAAGTTTTTAAGTAAGAAACAATTAAGATTCAAGTCTTCAAGTATGATCAGATCAAGATCAAGTTTTCATGTATTAAATCAAATAAGTTTTCTTTTATCGTACCGACCTGCTACGAGAGCTGGTTTGGTCCATGGTTTGAGTTGGATTGGATTGGTCACTCCAATCACTTCATAGCAAGCGCACGGTACGTACACCCAATTAAGTAAGGGGCCCAAAACTAAGTTAACATAAGAAAGTATAATTGATTCATGTATTCTTTTGCTAAGATTATTTTGCAGGTTTAGGAAGTTATACTTGTTGAGCGAAAGCTCATGACTTATGTTCATATTGTAAATGAACAGCCTACCGGTAATGCTTGATGAGGACTATGGAGAAATGACATGGTAGACTGTGAAATTTGGGTTGGACACCACCATGTATTTTGTAAAATGTATTCATAATATGCTATAATAATATAATATGATGATATTAAAACTTAGTGTTGGAACTGTGTTTGCTACTACAGTAATTATATGGTTTGTAAAATGTGTTAAGATAGTTTGAGAACTCAGTATTTAAAGTATATATATACATAAGTGTGAGATTAAATTAGGTTTTAATTTTGAGTTTAAAGAAAAAAATGCTGTATTTTTATGAAAAATAAGAGTAAGTTTAAGTTTAAGTATGTTTAAATATTAAGTAGCGGCTACGTAAGGTGGGTCACCATAATAAAAATATAAGTAAACCTATAAATTAATTGTGATCAATAATAAAAAAAAAAATTAGTATCTAATTCTTGACAGTTCTCAGCACATTGAAAAGAAATGTTTTCTTATTAAAAAAATCCAACATAAGGGGTCTAATATTTCTTTTTTCAATATATGTCTAAATATATTCATAAATAAATATACAAGTATGATATATCTTTTTCTATTTACCCCATACACATTTAAAAAAAAAAAAAAAAAAAGGGAGAAACTTCGAGGAAGATCTTCACTGCAACCCTACATGTCTTATTGAGAAGTCATAATTCTATTTAAAATGGTACATTCTCGCCTTCTTCTTCTCACACCCTCCCCTCTTGAGAAGAAGAAGCTTATTAGATGCTTCACCTGGTCAAATTTATTTTATTTCTGATGCATGGATTTTTCTGACTAGTGGTGGACGTGTTTCTCTTATTGCGGATTTCATAGATAAGTATTGAAGTTTGCAAAAAAGTGCGTTAAACTTTAGTTTCACGCCACCTCGACATAGTGGTGTTGCTTTATCTGAAAAACTCTGGTTTATTTTGTGAGTGGTAAGTGTAGAACAAAGTTTTTAGTGTCACATTGGATAATATTGCCACAAATTCTATTCCGTTGAATGCTAAGAGAACGATTAAACTTAAAAGGAGTTCTTATTTGCAATGGTGATCTTTTTCATACACAGATACTTAATATAATTGTGCAAGATGGTCTTTAGCTTACTGACGATTCTATTATTAAGATCCATGATAGTGTCAAGTATGTTAAAGAATCCTAAGTTAAAAGCGAAAATTCTTAGAATGTATGAAGTTGGTTTCAATGAGTGACGAGAAAGAATTGTGTCAAGATATGCCAACCAAATAGAGTTCCACTTACCTTATGCTTGAGAGTGCTATTCAATACCACCATGGATTTCAACATTTGGAGTTGAGTGACTCAAATTATAAGCATTGTCCTTTTGGTGCAGAATGGGAAAAAATGTAAATGATCAAAACTTTTTTATTGTTCTATGGTGCGACTCTCTCATTCTCTGGAACAAAGTATCGTACTACTAACTTGTTCTTCCCTTCTAATTGGCAATATTATTTCCATTTGAAAAACTTAGAGAGTCTAGCAGTGAATTTGGTGATGGCTACTTACAGCATATGATGGAACAAATGTGGACCAAGTTCCAAAAATATTGATCTGAGTTCCATATTACCTAGGCTATAACATGTGTTCTCGATCCCCTATACAAGCTTTAGTTTATTGACTTCCATTACAAAAAGCTTTTATGGAGCCAATTGTTTGGAGTTCATTTGTTTAAAGAACAAGTTGTTCTCCTTGTTTAAAGAATGCATGGCTAGGAAAAAACCTGGGGATGGAATATCAACTTGCCAAAATACCAGCACTTCTGATACTCATGGTAAGGAAAGCAAAATGATGGATGCAACTATAACTGCATTATTGAATGTAATGTCTCAAATTTTTTTTGGTTTATGATTAGCATTTCATAAGCCATTATGTTTTATAATAACTTTTGCTGCCTTTCAAATTTATGTTCTTTTCTTCTTGTTTCAAACATTCATTTAGGAATTTGATGAGATCTCTACTTATGAGTTTGGTATCTGTACACAAAAACACGATTAGAGCTTTATTTGGAAAAACCTAGGATGAATAGGAATATGATGTTAGATGTTCTGTACTTTTGGAAGTCAAATCAATTTTAGTATCTTGAACTTGCTACTATGGCTTTTGATGTGTTGCTTCTCCATGTTTCCTCTATTGCTTCATAAGCTTGTTTTAGTGTTGTTGGTAGAGTTCTTGATGCATTTCGCAGCATACTTAAAACCAACATGGTTAAGGCACTTGTTTACACCAGAGATTGATTATTTGATGAAAAAGGTAATATCAAATTATCAATCGCATTAATTTTGTGTTGTATATTTTTTTTTTTAATTTGAGATGAATTAATATTAACATTTTAATATAGATTTTGAAGAAGAGGTGGAGAACCTCACACAAGACATTTTCTAATTTAGTTTGAAGGATGACGAACCTTCTCGCAAGATGTTTCCTATACTGTAGTTGAGCTAGACCATCCGCTCCTGTTGCTACTACTAGCACCGTTCAGACAACCAAATAGACTTTTTAGAATGTAGAAATTGTTGGACTTTATGTTTATTTTTGGATTTTGTATTTTGATTATGTTGCGTGATATGACTTAGTTTTGGATTTATTTGCTTATCTTGTTTTAACTTGGTTTTGTTGTTTATGTTTTGTGAACTGATATGTTAAAACTTAATCTATTGTCGTTTAGGTGTTCAATGAGTCGATAAGTAAGTTTGTGTATTTTTTAGTTTTAAAAATGATTTTTTTAATAGGTTAGTAAAATGGGTCCATAATAGGTTAAATGACCCATTTAATAAGCGGGTTTGGTAAGTTGACACAATACAATTAAGATCTGTTTAATAAACGGGTTACACAAGTCATGTCCGTGTCAACATTTTTACTAAAGGGACGTGTATGGGTTTTGTTTATGGATACGATTGTTAAATGAGTCGTGTTTGTGTCAAGGGTTATAGTGTTAACTGAAAGATCAAACATGATACGAACACAACCTACTAACATGAATTACCAACCTTACTGAATATGTTTCTTGGTTGGAATATGTCAGGTTCGTGATCTTTTTACTAAAGGGTAGTGTTTGGGTTTCGTTTATGGACACAATTATTAAATGAGTCATGTTTGTGTGAAGGGTTATAGTGTTAATTGAGAGGTCAAACACGACACGAATGCAACCTACTAATATGAATTGCCAACCTTACTGAATATGCTATTTTGTTGGAATATAGCATAACAATGAATGATATTTTATTTTTTTTAATCAATTTAAATCAAATGTTAGAGAACAAGCAGATGTTGACCATTTTGTTAGTAAGAGATTCTCAAATTAGGAAAAAATAGAAGATAGATTTGATTATCACATTGTAGGTCCTAGTAGTGTCTAAAAACAAGCTTGGATCAATTTCAAGCTTTAAAAAACCAAAAGCAACATTTTGAATATGCCTTCATGAAAGCGAATAGATCAAACTTGATGTGAGTATGATTGGATACATTAATTTTGTATTTGATTTCATTTACAACAAGGGCTGATACCGTTCCTGTGGGACTTGGGAAGGGTATTCTAGAATTCTAAGGTTTTAGGGACGTGCTTAGGAATATAAGGGTATATAGATAAGTTTATAATAACGGATAAATTTTTTTCACGCTACTTGGAATCCACCAAGATAAGTCTTAATCTCGCCACTCAAGGAATCCACCAAGAGATAAGAGAAAGAAAAGAACACAATGGTATTCTCTGAGATTTTTGATTCTGCAACAGCCCTTTCTTCACAAATCTGAAAATTACATCTTAAACACAACCAAAAGCTGAAAACAACCTTTCAGCTTCACAAAATGGCTGTTACATACTTTAATAAACACACTAATAACACTAATTACTTTTTATCACACCAACAGTCACAACTGACTGTACAAATTCACAAACTAACATAACTAGCCTGAAACTTAGCTAATTAACTCCCACTTAGCTAACTAATGATGACTTTATTTTAGCCATAAAACACACACTAAAACACCACTTTGGCAACCCAAAAAAAAATGCCCCCAACACAATTTATCAACTCACAACCTTCAAGTCTGATTGAGACACATGGAAGACAAACATTGGATCACTCCCATGCAGCCCATGTACAAGCAAATCACTTCCATGGTCATCATTCTCCCCGGGTTGGAAAGGACTCGACCTCGAGTCTAAAGGCGTGTCGTCGACAAACGGAGAAAGATCAGCCACGTTAAAGGTAGCAGACACTCCGTAATCACTTGGCAGCTCAACTTTGTATGCATTATCATTGATCTTCTGAACAATTGTAAAAGGTCCATCCCCCCTTGCTTAGAGTTTGGGAAATCTCCTATTGGGAAATCATTCTTTTCTGAGATGAATCCATACTTTATCCCCAACTTGAAAAGTGACCTTCCTCCTATGTTTGTTAGTTTGCTGCGCATACTTCTCATTTTGTTTGGCAATCTTTTCGCGAACCTGTTCATGCAACTTCTTGATATATTTTGCTCTTTCGTCGGCTGCTCCACTAAAAGTTGTTTCAGTTTTAAGGGGCACAAGATCCAAAGGAGTGATTGGATTCTTACCATAAACGATCTTGAAAGGACTGCACCCGGTTGTTTGACTGGTGGACCTATTATAAGCAAATTCAGCTTGTGGAAGAGACAAATCCCAAGCCCTAATGTTCTTCTTAATGAGACTTCGCAATAAAGCTCTCAAAGATCGATTAACCACCTCAGTTTGTCCATCCATTTGGGGATGATGTGAAGTGCTGAACTGTAGTCTAGTTCCCATTTTCCTCCATAGAGTCCTCCAAAAATGACTAAGGAACTTAGTATCTCGATCCGATGTTATAGTCTTTGGAACACCATGTAGCTTCACAATCTCTTGAAAATAGAGGTCAGCAATATGAGTTGCATCAGCCGTCTTGTTACATGGCACAAAATGAGCCATCTTGGAAAAACGATCAACGACCACCATGATTGAATCCTTCTGCCTTTGAGTCCTAGGTAATCCAAGAACAAAATCCATACTTACATCTTCCCATGGTGTGTTTGGAACAGGTAGAGGTGTATACAACCCAGCATTGCTACCACGAGTCTTAGCTTGATGACAAGTCTCGCATTGATCCACAATTCTCCCCACATCCTTAGTAAGCCGTGGCCAAAAGAAATTGTCTTGCACTAGAGCTATGGTCTTGTCTCGGCCAAAGTGACTTGCCAAGCCTCCACCATGAGCTTCTCGAATTATGGCTTCCCTCAATGATCCTTGCGGAACACAAAGCTGCATACCCTTGTACAAAAACCCATTTTGGACCAAAAATTGTTTATATGGCCCCTTTGTACAATGCTTCCAAATTCGACCAAAATCAGCATATCCTTGTACATACTCTTCACAATGTCAAACCCAAGTACCTTAGCTTGCATCATGTTCAACAGCAAATGGCGCCTACTCAATGCATCGGCCACTTGATTAGCTTTACCGGACTTGTGCTTGATGACAAAGTTGAATGATTGGAGATACTCCACCCACTTTGCATGGCGTGAATTGAGCTTGTGTTGAGCATGCAAATATTTAAGAGCTTCATGATCTGAAAAAAGAACAAACTCATTAGGATAAAGATAATGGCTCCAATGCCCCAATGCTCGGATGACTGCATAGAACTCCTTGTCATATGTCGAGTACTTCCTCCTCACTTCATTCAACTTTTCACTGAAAAAGCAATTGGCTTGCCTCCTTGACTCAAAACAGCCCCTACTCCCACACCTGAAGCATCACACTCCACCTCAAAAATCTTTGAAAAATCTGGTAGTGCAAGAACCGGTGCTTCCATCATCTTCTTTTTAATAAATTCAAAGCTCTTTTGAGCCTCTGCGTTCCACTTAAAAATTCCGCCCTTCATGCACTCGGTAATGGGAGCAACTAAAGTACTGAAATTCTTGATAAATCTCCTATAAAAGGAAATCATCCCATGAAAACTTCGAATATCAAATAGAGTTTTTGGAACCGGCCAAGTTTCAATGACGTCCACCTTGCTCTCATCGACCTTTATTCCGTCTTTGGATACAACATACCCAAGGAAGATTATGCTTTCAGACATAAATTGACATTTTTTTAAATTTACAAAAAGACTTTCAGCCCTCAAAGTCTCGAACACCTTCCGTAGATACACCAAGTGCTCCTGCATATTTTGACTATACACAAGAATATCGTCAAAATAAACCACCACAAATTTTCCCATGAACGGTTTGAACACATACGTCATAAGTCTCATAAAAGTGCTAGGAGCATTAGACAAACCAAATGGCATAACCAACCATTCATACAGACCTCTTCCCGTTTTGAAGGCTGTCTTCCATTCATCTCCCGGTAGCATCCGAATCTGGTGATAACCGCTACGTAAATCTATCTTTGAGAATACAATGCTTCCATGAAGTTGATCAAGTAAATCATCAAGTCTCGGAATAGGAAACCTGTATTTGATTGTAATCTTGTTAATTACTCGGCTATCCACGCACATCCTCCAACTTCCATCTTTTTTTGGAACAAGCAAGGCAGGCACAACACAAGGAACTAAACTCTCTTGGATCAGCCCTTTTGAAAGCAATTCCCCCACTTGTCTTTGCAATTCAGCTTGTTGACGCGGATTGAGTCTATAGGCAACCTTGTTTGGAAGTGATGACCCCGGAACAAGATCAATCTGGTGTTGTATTCCTCTCAAGGGGGGTAGCCCACTTAGTATTTCCTCTGGAATAAGATCTTCAAACTCCCTTAGAAGTGGCTAAACCGAATCAGGGAACTCTCCTAATCGTTCATGTTCTTCTTTTGCAAAAAGAACAAAAACATCTTCATTTTTTAAGAAAACACGCTCAACTTGGAAACCTGTCAAGAAAACTTGCCCGTCGGAATTGGCAGGTTTCTTATTTCCATCCGGCTTCATAGGGGCCAAAATGATCCGCACTCCATCTTTCATAAATGAGTAAGTGTTTTTGAACCCATCGTGCATCACCTTCCGATCATATTGCCACGGACATCCCAACAAGAGATGACATGCATCCATAGGTACAACATCACACCAGATTTCATCTTGATATGATTTCCCTATAGAGAAGGAAACCAAACACCTTTTGGACACCGATACTCCATTTCCATTCTTGAACCATTGAATCTTGTAAGACTTGGGATGAGGCTCAGTTGATAAACTCAATTTCGTCACCATCTCTTCTGAAACCACATTTATGCAACTGCCTCCGTTAATTATCACATTACACAAACGACCATGAGAAGTACATCTTGTTTGAAAGATGTTCTCTCTCAACCAGGGATCTTCATTAACGTGATTGGAATTCAAAAGCCTCCGAATGACCAAAATTTCACCCTCATCAGCATACTCTACATGTTCTTCAATTTCTTCCTTTTCCGACTCCTCTTCCTCTTCCTCCATAACTTCATTTTCTACAATGGATGACCCTTCGATTTGGACACTCCAAAGCAATATGCCCATATCCCTGACATTTGAAACATTTTTTTGAAGAATTGGAAGTGTTGGTTGGTTTGTCATTCTTGATCTCCGGTTTAGCGGTGGCAGATGTCTTGTTAAAGGCTGGTTTTGAAGAAGACGAACCAGAGTTGCCCTTCATTCCATAACTAGTGCTCCCCATAGTCTTGGTCGGATACTTTCGCAAATCCTTCCGTTGTTGCTCCACATTCAAACCCAATTTTCGGACATCATTGAAAGTCCAATATGGCTGCAATTTGATTACGTTGGAAATCTCCTTCTTGAGCCCTCCTAGATAACGTGCAATGGTTTGCTCCTTAGGTTCCACCACATCACACTTAAGCATAAGATATTCGAACTTCCTAGTGTAATCGTCTACGGACAAGTCAAATTGCTTGAAGTTGTGAAACTTCAAGTAATTATCTTGTTTGTAACTGTCCGAAATGAATCTTCTCTTAAGTTCTCGCTTCATCTTCTCCCATGATCGAATAGGCCTCCGTCCTTCTCGCTCCCATTCTCGCTTGAGATTCTCCCACTAAAGGGATGCATATCCCTTTAGCTTGATTGCCACCAGCTTAACCCTCTTATCATCTGAGTAATCTTTGAATTCGAAGATCCTCTCAACAGTGTACAACCAATCAAGAAATGCATCGCCTTGAGATCTCCCATCAAATTCTGGTACATCCACCCTCACATCACCATCGCGGTTTCTATGGTAAATTCGACGTCTTGGGTAAGCAGAGGAGTCATAGCTAGAATCATCTTCAATGTGGAATGGATTGATGCCTTCATCCTCTTCATCTGCACGGCGCCTATCATGCCTTCGTGGATATTGTCTCTCGAATCGTTCAAGGCGTTGTTGAAGCTGCTGTATTGTTCTTCGCATTTCCTCCATCTCCATATTCTGATGTCTTTCTTCCACCGGTTCATCTTCTTCAACGAGTTGTCTTCGAAGAGCCTGTCTCTTCATTTTCTTCAACCTTGCTCTGATACCAAAAATGATACCGTTCCTGTGGGACTTGGGAAGGGTATTCTAGAATTCTAAGGTTTTAGGGACGTGTTTAGGAATATAAGGGTATATAGATGAGTTTATAATAACGGATAAATTTTTTTGACGCCACTTGGAATCCACCAAGATAAGTCTTAATCTCGCCACTCAAGGAATCCACCAAGAGATAAGAGAAAGAAAAGAACACAATGGTATTCTCTGAAATTTTTGATTTTGCAACAGCCCTTTCTTCACAAATCCGAAAATTACATCTTAAACACAACCAAAAGCTGAAAACAACCTTTCAGCTTCACAAAATGGCTGTTACATACTTTAATAAACACACTAATAACACTAATTACTTTTTATCATACCAACAGTCACAACTGGCTGTACAAATTCACAAACTAACATAACTAGCCTGAAACTTAGCTAATTAACTCCCACTTAGCTAACTAATGATGACTTTATTTCAGCCATAAAACACACACTAAAACACCACTTTGGCAACCCAAAAAAAAACGCCCCCAACACAATTTATCAACTCACAACCTTCAAGTCTGATTGAGACACATGGAAGACAGACATTGGATCACTCCCATGCAACCCATGTACAAGCAAATCACTTCCATGGTCATCAAGGGCTTACATTTCATATTGATAATAAATCAGAGAATTCACGAGAACAATGTCATCTTTTTGAGCTTTGAAGTTTTTAGCCGATCATAATGACCATATGAAATATGTTACTTTAAAGAATGCTCCTACAAATCTCAAATTAACTGCACCTAATTTGTAGAAAAATATTATAAATGTTGCTGTTGTAGAATTATTGATATTATTATGAAGATATAGATTATGTATTATTTCTATTCTAGTTGATGAATCTCGTTCTCATGACGTCTCAATGCAGAAGTAAATGACTATTGTGTTGCATTTTGTTGATAAAAATAGTTGTGTAGTTGACCACCTTGTGGGTCTTGAACATGTTACTAGTATGGCGGGCCTCTCACTTAAAGATACAAATTAATTATTTATTTTCTAAATACGAATTTAATATTTTTAGATTATGATGAAGACAATATTATGATGCAGCTAGTAATATGTAAGGAAAGTTCAATAGGTTAAAAATATTTATTTGAAGGAGACTCCACATGTATTTTGCACTCATTATTTTGCTTATTAACATCAACTTGCTCATACAGTGGTAGCAAAAAAACATGTTCAAGTTGCAAGTCTCTTCTTTTCAATTGTTTTTGCGGTCTATGTTACTAGAGCTTTATCTTAGTAGTGCAATATTTTCCATCATAAACAAGCATATAAAATTTTTAACACATTCAATATGGTGGGCTTTCAAGTGGAAAATGGCTTAAATAAAGAGATTATTCTTAAATGTTTTTCAGATATACATTCGAGCTCACACTATGATTCTATAATAAGTTTGGTTACCATATACCTATAATCGATCTTCTTGACTTATTGTAGAGGATGAGTCAAACAGAAATTTGAAGTAAATAATTTATTGGATTTGATACAGTCTTTGATTTTGTATTCCACTCACCATATGATATAAGTCATATTATTGATTACAGATGAACTTCCAAATACATTGTCGAGAGGTTTTTGGTGAAAATATGTAAGCAAAGACGACAAATGATGTAAGACCCTCTCTCTTTCTCTCTTCTCACAATTATATTAAAGTGGGCAAATCTTCTCTCTTTCTATCTCATACCCATATATATATATATATATATATATATATATAAGTGGGTAAATGTTAACCATCAGAAACCAATCTTGCTAGGGGATGGAGATTACAATTTCGTCCCACTTGACGGATCTATACAGAGGTGGGGATTACTTTAACGTGCAAGGGGAGATCTTGCTAGTGGTTAGGCGTTTCATGATGGTGAAGTGTTCGGCATTGGTGGATCTCTTCGGATGGAAGTGACTGTTGCATAGGATGAGAGACCTTTGGGCAAGTGTAGGGAAGAGGATGAAAGTATGGTGACAACAATGATTGAACAAGGGAGATCTTGCTTGTTCAAGGTGGAAGTAGTTGGACTGTGCGACGATGATCGTGGTAAGGAGGAGGACGAAGATGGAGATTTGAGGAGTTGGGAGTGCATGAGTTTTTATTTTCTTTCCAACAATGTTTTCTTCAAATCCCTTTGGATAAAATATAAATTTACATAACTTGATGATTTTATCGAAATATCTTTAACTAATCGAACATGTGAGATTCACGTGTGTTTATTCTGCTTAAAATATAATAGAAGGGGAATTTTGCAAATGGTCCAAAATTTGAGGGATCGAATATTTTAAAATAAAATTTAGGGGCATTTTATGATAAGCTCTTAAATTCTTGTCACAAAAAAAAAATGTAATTGACCTAAATAATTCCCTAAATTCTTTAAAAAATAACGGTTTGATCTATGCTTTTTTGTTTTTTTTTGCCATAATGACCCTAAACTCTTATTTTCTTGGCCATTCACGTCCTTTTCATCTAATTCTGTTTAAAAACTCATGGAACAGTCACATGACAAACACGTTAGGGGCTTTTTGAAGGTCAATTTCGTAACTTTGGCTTTGTGAGATGAAATTGGGGCTAAATTGCAGGGTTTTCTTAGTGGGTATATGAAATTAGGGATTTAGGATTCCATACCCACAGAGAATGTAGCTCCCCCCTCTGTAGATATAAGTATCTGAGGCCGTGCAAGGTGTTCACTTCATGGACTGACATGAATCCGGGTAGCAGGTTTTATAGATGTCATCTCTTTGGGGTAAGTGTTATTTTACTGTTGTTGGCTGCAAAAAATAGGGGCTGAAAAGCTGTGTTTATTGGTTGAAAATTGCATTCGTCTAGTGGTTTGTTGATTAGGGTGGAAAAAAAAAAAATGTCTGGTTGATGAGATTTGGGGCTTTTTTACATTTGGTTTGGTAAGTTAGTTTAGGGAGAATTTGACATTCAAGTCTAAAATCAAAAGGGAAAAAAAAAAAAAGAAAAAGGTTGACAATTTGAAAAATGTTGGGCTGGAATGTACCTTCCTTCGTCTGACAATAGAATCGATTAAAAAAATAGAAAAAAGCCGAATTGGTAACAATTTTTATGAAATTATTTAATTTGTTAATTGATTTATGGTTATTAATATTGTTTGGAATCTTTACCAGGTTCAAGGACGTTCTTGCTGTGGGGTTTTCGATTGGAAGGATCATGTCATGTGTGTAATATCAAAGATTATAATGCCTGGTTTACTTAAAAATGTTAATAATTTGGAGGCTCAACTTGTTGAAACTGAAAAGAGAGAGAGAGAGAGAGAGAAACTTGTGAAAGAGTGCAATTTCTTGACAATCAATAGAAGATGAAACAAATTCTCATCAATGGAAGAGGAGGAGTATCGTGGAAGCTGATTGGCTTGGGCATCTATGTGTTATTGATTTGTTATGTATGTAGTGGAAAGTAGGATAGCTAAGAAAAGTTAGTTAAATGATGACTTGATAAAATCTGTTTTGAGTAAGAAGTTTGTAAAAATTGGTAACAAGCACAGTTTATTACTTTTGTATGTTGTTTATGTAAAGAACATGATGGTTATATTGTTATAAAAGTATTAGTGTTAATATGATCAACATTTTGACTAAGTAAATGAAAATGATAGAGATAAACAAAATGAGACGATCATTTAAATCATAATAGCAAAAACATAATCCAAAATATGTCGTATTCATTAATCTGGAAAGTAAAAATAATATTACATGTTCAATTCAGAAACCATCACAAAAAAATCTGCACCTGTGATATCAAAAAGGGCAGCAATAACTTGTACAAGTACCCTCAAATGTCATAATGTCTATGAACTAGTGTATGGTAAGCAGCAAACAAAAAAAAGTATATATGCAGTGTATTATGTGTAACAAACCTATACCATGTGCAGCGTCACCTATATATGCACAAATGTCATGTGCAAGACCAAACCAAAAGATGTCTAGCATATTAGTTACAAGTTTCTTTAATAATTAAAGAAGTATGATTAACAAACATAAAGTCTTGTTTCTTAGCAGTCTGAGTCTTGTAATTCGAACGAGAATGCAGAGGAACCCCTGATGGCTGTGGAACACTTGATCCAGCCGCTTCCTGTGTCGAGCTTGTAGTGGAATCACGTGGACCTCTTGCATCCTGAACATATTTGTGGCAAGTGTTCCTGTTGTGGCCCTGATTTCCGCAAGATCCACACCTCAATGTTGTACCCGTCCTCCTCAGTTTCTATGTACCTATACCAGGAACTTTAAACTCTTCAGGATCTTTTTGACGGTATTTTGGAGGGCAACCTCATTGCTTCACAATGGCTGGTGCATGTATCGGTACAATCCTAGTCTTCTTCCACAAATCAGGTCCATTTATTGCCTGAATGTGGTGTGAATAAAATGCCCTATAGTAGTCCTTTGACATGCTAGAGTGGACATAGTCATAAATACCAAGTCCACACTCTTCAATGCAAGCAATTGCATGAGGGCGTGGGATTCCACTTAGCTTCCATCCCCTACAATTCCAAAACACATCCCAGATAAACTAACATAACTAAATAAATCAAAGCATAAAATTTGTTAACACACGTACGCAAATGTGGGGATTTGATCGGCCATCTAACCTACAAGCACAAGTTTGAGCCCTCAAGTCCACCACAACTTTGCCATAGTTAGGGCACATCCCTGCATTTGCACACACCAAAGTTAAAAAACTATTAAAATGTCAAAACGGAATTAGTTACCCAATTCAAGTTACCAAACATACACCAAAACACATATTTCCACCATAATCGAGATGTCAATCTCTTGAGATCTTATTATCCTCAATCAACTTCGAAATCCTTCTTCCAACTGGATGTTTCAAACTGTCCACACGTGAACTTTTATTTTCAATCCGCTTCATTACATACCTTCAAATAATCTCAAGCATTGTGATGATAGGCTTGTCATGGGCCACAACTATCGCTGAGTTGAATATCTCGCACCAGTTATTCACTAGCACGTCACAAGCCCTGTGCTCACTAAAGAAAGCTCGACACCAAGTGTTAGGATCTAGTTTGCTAACCCACTCCCATGCCTCTTTGCTAGCATCCTTAAGTTGTTGCATGGCACACTCAAACTTGTAAATCCAAGGAGAGAAACGGTCTCAAGAACAGCATTTTAATTTATCAAACCTTAAAAAATATAATCTGTAGTAATCTATCTAAATAAAGTAAAATAAAATAAAACTATTAACGAACTGAAAAACATTAAACACACTACCAAAAACTATTAAAAACTTACATTGGCTAAGTGGTAGCTCGGGATAGGCTGCAAAGTAATTGTTTCAATTGCAATCCTTTGTGCTTCTTCTTAAGTTGTTGTAGATGTGTTGTGTACAGAATCTATGAAAAGCATCACAAAATAGGTCCTTACTACATTTTGTAGCCCTTTTGCAGGTCAGAGATCCATGTCATATTCACCACATTCAAGTCTTGCCGCAGGAGATCTAAGAACCATAACCAGGTGTCTTGGTTCTCAGCCTCTACAACAGCCCAAGCAAGTGGATATATACCATTATCAGGATCAGTCCCAACAGAGGTTAGCAACTGGCTTTTCTGATGGCCCTTGATGACACAGCCTTCAAGTCCTATCACCGGCCTACAATCGGACATAAACCCCTTCTTCCATGCATCTGAGCAAACATACAACCTCTGAAACTTGGTGCAACGCTCGATCCTTGAGTCACACAACATCTTCAATGTTGACTCAGGGTTTGTACTTCTAACCTCTTCACAGTAATCCCAAAGCATGTCATATTATTCCTTCATTGGGCCCTTAATGATTTTATGAGCAATTCGCCGAGTCTTGTAGAACTTCCACTTGGTCACATCAACTTTTGTGACCTTAATCACGGCTTGTTTGAAACCAGCCTCATTCCATGAAGAATTTACTCGCAACTATCCCCAAAACCTCTTAACAAGCCATTTTGCAATCACGTTTTCATATTTGTAACTGAATCCACATGTATGGCCATCATTGTAAGTCTTAATCTTGTATGCCATCCCATTGTCCTCAACAACAGCACATAATTGCCTAGTGCGATCACCTTGGCACCTTACTCTTATTTTCTACTTGTCATTCGTCACCAACTTGACATCTCTATGGTGTTTGATTGCATATTCTTTAATGGCCTCTTTCAATGACTCACTGGTAGGAAAAACCAACCTCACACAGAACACAAGATTCTGGATGTCCACATGTGGACTGAACTCTGTTTCTTTCTCCTCCTCACTTTTCTGCTCAACTCATCATCTTCAGACTCAGAACTGGTTGTAAGAAGCTTTCTCAGTGTCATAATCCTCACTATCCAGAGGCTCGTTTGACTCTTCCTCCACATGAGAATCAAGAAACCCAGTCCATTTCCGAGTAGGCTCCACATCATTTTTTGGTAGATATAGTTCTTCTGGATCAGACTTTATAAATTCAAGATCAATCAACACGTCTTCCTCCACCCCATCATCATTCTCAGCATTCGGGTTCATTTCACTAGACTGGTCTACTAAACCCGGATCGAGATGAACATGTTCAGTCCCAAGATCTACCTCTTAATGACTAAATTCACAAACTCTTCCACGGCAACATCATCAGTGGTAGGGGGTAATGGTTTGTCTTATGTTTCAGCCTCAACGGGTAGATCATCCATGTCATCAAAGAAGAGCTCACTCACATCATTATCATGCATTTGTAATGGGATAGGAACTTCACAAAAATAGATGTTGATTACCCTCACCCGATCATGGTCATTAAACTTCTCCACAACTTCCTGATTACTAAACATCAGATGAAACACATGATGTCCTGGACCTTTATAGAAGATATCCACTTTCTCTTTATACCCCAAATCCACAGCAATGTCTTCTAGGTCTATAAATGCCACATACCCACTATCCACCAAATCCATATAACTGACATCCCCACCCTCATAACTCAGTATACCACCCTCATCATATATTGGACCTCCATGATGCAGTTTCAATGTGTATATTTCCCCACAATTAGTGGCTGAAATTTAAAAACCAATAAATATTCAAACCAAACCATAACCGAATCACATGTTTTATGAAAGAATTATTAAACAATTGTCCACCACCAGAATCCCTAAATATAATATACCAACCCACAAAAAACACCATTAAACAAGTTAGACAAAACAAAAACCACCATTAAGCAAATCAAAAAAATATTAAAACTTTATTAAACAAACCCGTGGTATCAAAAACCATAAAACACCATTAAATAAGTCAAACATAACAAATCCACCATTAAACAAATCAGAAAAATTAAAAAAAAAAAACTATATTAAACAAATTTGTGATATCAAAAAACTTCAAACACCATTAAACAAGTCAAACAATACAAAACTACCATTAAACAAATAAAAATAAATAAAAATAAAAAACTCCATTAAACAAATCTATGGTATCAAACCCTAACTAATGCACTACATTCATCGAAGACAACATGGGACAAGCTAGGAATTTCAAAATCTGATCTTTTTACTCGATTATTCAACCAACCAAAAATTCAAAAATTAAAACCCAACAAACTTACGATATAAGGGTTGCCCATCCCGTTTCTCGTGAAGAATGCCCATCACTGGGATTCCAGCCCCTCAATCGCAGCTTCGGTTGCCAGTTTTGTGTTCCAAATCTTCAATCACGCAAGGGAGATTTCAATCGAACTTTGGTTTTGCTAGTAGAAACCCTTATTGCAAGGGTTTTGTTTTGTTTTGTTTTTTTTTGTTTTTTTGGTTCAAAATAACCTAATTTTAAATCCAATATACAAAACCCTTACATACAAAAACCTCAATTTCACACCAACCAAAGGCATTTACGTAATTGATATTTTAAAAAACTCAACGTGTGCTTCCATGTGTCCGTTCGTGAGAATTTTATAATCAAAAAAAGATATATTATTAGATGAATTGTTGATAATAATTTGAATTGATTTTAAAATTAAAATAATAAATTTTATTATTTTAAAAAAAATAAAAATTTTAAAAAAAAAATAAAATTAAAAAAAAAAAAAATTAAATATAAAAAATAAATTTAGATTGATTTCCAAAATCTATAAAGTTTATGATTATCATAAAAAAAAATAAAAGGAAAAAAAAAGATGAAATTATTACTTTTAAAAAATTTCAAGAATTATTTGAGTGGCTTACTCCAAAATAAATTTTATCCTCAAATTTCTGAGTATCTTAAATGAAAATATTTTTTTCCTTTGTATTTCTTTCTATGTGCCCGTCTTTTGTACACTCGTGGTAGTCCAAAGTGCTCACACAACACACCTCCCAGCTCTGAGTCCCTTCCCTCTCAGTCCCCTGAACTTTTCAATTCTCTCTCTAATCCCCCCGAACCCATTTCCATGGTCTTCCACTGAATCAACAGAAAAACCGAACCAAAAACTAGGGTTTCCTAATGCCATGGTGGGCATGACGATGACGCCGAGCTCGACTGAAAAGCTCGCCTGCCTTCTGGACTCCGCCAAGTCCGCCGCCGACATTCCCTCCAAGCTCGATCGCTTGCGCCAATTGAAGCATGATTTGGTCCACGAAGACGCCAATTTGCTCTCCCACCTCCTTCCTCGTCTCCTCGAGCTTCATTCCGACAGGTTCAGTCCCGTTCGCAAGTTCGCCACCGAGTACGCTTCCTGAATCCCTTCCTTGATTGTAGTTATTCTGTTTGTTTCCCGAGAAAAGTTATTTTTACTTGCTTTTCTGATTATAGAATCATTGGCGAAATTGGATTGAAGTACGTGGAGTTCTTGCCTGAAATTGTGCCCGTGTTGATTTCTGTTTTGAATGATGCTACACCGGCCGTTGCTCGACAAGGCATCAGTTCTGGAATCGATTTGTTTCGTAGCACTCTTATGAAAATTGCAATTCAGGTGAATTTATCTCTCAGTATAGAGATTTTAGGTATATTTTCATTTGGCTGCCTTTTGATTGTTCAGACATAATAAAATTGGTTCCTCATATTACTTGCTTCTGATTATTCATAATTGAAAAATGAAATCAAGAAGAAGAATTATCGAAGAAGACATATAGGTAAAAGCGTAACTTTAGAATACGACCCTAATCGAAATGCATACATTTGTCTCATACAAATTGAGGGTGGTAAGAGAGATACATTTTACGTCCCATAAGGGCTCTTATTGCACATACCATTGTTTCTGGTATTGAAGTTCCTTTAAAATGGGAAATTTTCCCTACCTTTGTGTGAGGTTTGAACCATTATGCGTGTGTGCGGTTTGAACTATTGATTTGCGCGATTGGAAGTAACCAATTAGGTTTACGAAAAAACCTAGAAATCAATCATTGATCCAGTTTGAGTATGTCTACGCTACTTTCTAAATGACATCTATGTACATTTTGTATGTTCTCTATCATTGCGGCTGAGATAACTTCTTTGATTTGCTTATTCTGAACAAATTTGTAAATATCACAACTTAATTGGACATGGAAACCATGGGTAAGTCTGTGATATATCCTTTGTAGTTTATAGACGATAATTGAAGTACCTTTTTCTTTAGTAGGGTCTACATTCTAGTGAGTTGGACAGTTCTCTCGAATCATCATGGCAATGGATGTTAAAGTTTAAGGAAAAAGTTTCCTCGATAGCTTTTCAGGTAAGGAATAAGCTTTTTGATAATTATACATTTTGGCATCGTTCATGGTCTTATTCATTGTAAAAACATTTTTCCAAGCCCGGAGGTGGAGGGATAAGGTTGCTAGCCTTGAAGTTTGTTGTGGCTGTCATTCTTCTTTACACACCTGATCCTAATGGCTCATCAGATCCCCCCTCTCATGAAGGTAAAATAAACTTGATTCTGCCTTTGGGCTCATTAGGGCTGAGAGATGAATATATATGCTCAAGTACGTCTAAATTTAGCACATAAGTCATTCATATCCTTACACAGCACTGATAAATTGCCTTGTAGAAAACCCAGTTGAATTTAATATATCTTGGGTTCGTGGTGGTCATCCTTTACTCAAAGTTGGAGATTTGTCGATTGAGGCTAGTCAAAGAATGGGTTTATTGCTTGATCAACTCAGGTTGCCTACTGGGAACTCTCTCAGTAACTCAACCATCATTGTTCTTATCAATAGGTATTTGCCCTTTTCTATTTGTTTACATTTTTTCATTTTTATGAGCAGTTCAGTATGTAGATATCATCCTACATCTTGGACACCCTGTTGATTTTGAATAAAAGAATGGTGTGTAACCTTGTAGTGTAAAACTGGTCAAGTCAATATCAGTCCTAACTGTAGTGATTTTGAAGTTCCTAGATCATGTATGTTTAAGGTCGTGTTGATAAAATCAGTTCTAAATTCATTCTTTGATTCTGTTCCAGATGTATAGACACACACACACATGTATCATGTGTATATTTGTATAATACATGAATCCATGAGTACATAACTTTTATCTGCCTTATTAACCTAATCACTGTAATTGTATAGGTTGTAGTTCGTTAGCGATGTTATTTTTGTCCAGTTATTTGATTGAAACTGTTTCTGCTAGTTAAACAGTTATGTTACTGCAAAGTTTTTCTCTGCTTTTGTCTAATGTATTATTCCAGCCTCTCAGCAATTGCAAAGAAGCGGCCTGCATTCTATGGGCGTATTCTGCCAGTTTTACTTGGTCTGAATCCTTCAAGCTCTGTCGTTAATGGGATGCATATTCCTGGGGCACATCATGCTTTAAAAAATGCGTTCCTCACCTGCTTAAAGTGTACACATGCGAGTGCTGCACCGGTATATTTTCATACTTTCGTGAACTTATAAAGCATGTTCGTTAGTTTATGGCTGGTGAAGTCTCTTATGGGTTATTTCCCCTTTTTCCCCTTCTTGTATCACCAGTGTTCAGACTTGGTTTCATGCAATCTTTACAAGAACTAGATTTTTAACTTTAATTTGTGTCCTTCTTATGACCCGATTTGTAATTTGTAAAAAAAATAGAAATTTGTTTTTTTGTTTTGTGTTTTTTTTTTGTGCTTTTAAATGAAAAGTATGTTTTTGTGATATACATATATATATATATATGTACATATATTTACTAATAATAATGCCTATCCTCGTTTTCAAATTTATAAGTGGTTAAGAACCCACTAGGTAAAACTCACCCTTGCAAAACTGGCTTGCAGGGGGAGGGAACCCAAGGGCTTATAAAACCTCTCATCATCTGATTATTATTCCATGTAGGAGGGACATATGGTATCTAACATAAGTATAATTATAGGGTGTCACAAGTTAGTCTCCTCAGCTTCTTTAGATATATTTATAAGGTGCCTACGCCTGAGTTTCAGATTTTGGGGCATGTGTTTTCTGCTTTTAGCGTTTGCTTTGTTCTAACTTCTAACAAGTTATGAATAATTTGGTTTCTGCAGTGGCGTGATCGTTTAGTTGGGGCCTTAAGAGACGTGAATGCTGGAGGGTCAGCAGAGGACATCCTTCACCATGTTTGCAAGGCTAATGGAGGTTTACAGGACATGCAAGAAGATACTTCAGTTACTAAGGTGTGATCACCCCTCTTTTTTGTATTAATAATGTTAGTATATCAGTATAAACCTCTAAATGACATGATGTTGAAAAAGTTCACATGCAAGCATTTGTGCTTTTGACGCCTCATATAGTACTTAATAAATTTACAGGACGAGAAACCCAATGTTAAAGCATATGATCATGTGCAAAACAATCTTGGAAAGAAGAGGTCTGGATCGCAAGATAAGGGCGATTTTGTTAAGGACGAGGATATGCCGGGGAAACGAATTAGAGCAACACCAAATGTCTCTGAAGAATCAGCTAAAGAGTTGGATAAAACTATCACTGCCACACAGGATGATATTTCTTCAACCGGACCAACCACTTCCAAAGGAGATGGTGATACTGGTCCTGTGCACCAACTTGTAGCTATGTTTGGTGCCTTGGTTGCTCAAGGCGACAAAGCTGTTGGTTCTTTAGAGATTCTCATTTCAAGTATCTCTGCTGATTTGCTAGCTGATGTAGTGATGGTTAGCATGCGTAACCTTCCTCCAGCTCATGCTATAGCTGAAGCAGATGATGAATCAGTGCAGGATATGAGCATTGCTGGCAGTGATTCTCAAGTTAAATATCCACCGTCGTTTGTTGCTAATGTTCTCTCACTTTCTAGCATGTTTCCTAAGATCGCTGCACTGGTAGATACTCATCAATCAGTATTCAATGACACATTGGTATGGTTTGTCTTCTAATTTTGATCTACACCTTTTTCTTATAAAATAATAATAATAATAATAGTATCTACACCTTTTGTGTTTTTTTTTTTTTTTTTTGTGCCTCCAATCATTTTAATTTCAAATAGTTTTGTCGCTCTGTTCTTAAATCTGTCTTTAATAAATAAGTTAGGTTCGTCTATTTCAGCTTCTTAGATACTTTGATTTACATATTCATGGCAATTGCAATTTGCAGAAACCTGAAGTGGAGGAAGCATGTTTAGCAGATAATGCTGCTGCTGTTTCTGTTGGTGTGGATGATGAAGCAGAAACCCCATTATTGTCTGCTAGGTTATCTGTTTCCTCTAATGTTTCTGAAATGGACAAAAGCGGGTTAGCTATTCCTTCTGATGTTCATGATACAGGGATTATAGACAGTGAAATACCTGGACTGGATTCTTCTGTTCGTAATGAAAATTTGTCAGGACAGCTAGCTGTTTCGTCATCGGTCTCGACAGATTTAGAAGATGCCAGTCAAGAGAAAGTTGCAGTTTTTAGTCAAAAGTCTCCACTAAATTCACTTCCATCAATGTCAACAGATAGGTCTGACGAGCTAAGTCCAAAAGGAACTCTTTCAGATGTCAACAGCTTGGCTTCCTCCACAGCAACATCAGTTGGCGTGTCGCATCATTTTGTCGTGCCAAAGATGTCCGCACCTGTTGTCTACCTTGCTGATGACGAGAAGGACAATTTGCAGAAATCAGCTTTTGTTCGTGTTGTTGAGGCATATAAGCATGTAACAGTTTCTGGAGGTTCACAAATTCGATCTTCTTTGCTTGCACACTTGGGAGTTGAGGTAGTAACCGTAGCTTCTTAAATATTTTAACTCTCATTTCTAGTTCCGTTAAGCTAAGGTTCAACCAATAGTTGGTTTTCTTTAACAAGATTTCACTTCTGTGAACCCGACGTGAACTTGGTTAAACCCCTCGTTCAATTCGGTTCTTTGGCTTGTTCAACTGATCTTTTGATATACTATTCTTGGATGACTAAAAATTTCCTGTGCAAAGCTGTTAGGAGGATCGTATATGCTTTATTTCAAATGATTCCTACCTTCAAGCTCTACTGCCTTCTTGTAATCTTGGAGATGTTAATAATTTAGAGAAATTGTTTTTGATAACCTTTATTCTGCATGTTTAGTTATGTAAGTGTCTTGAAACAAGTTTTCAGATCGTTTATGACCTTTTTGTGGGCTTTCAAGATTATATTACAAACCAGCCCATTATGTATATGATTCAACATCCCAACTATTAAACATATTAGAAACACATGGCATCCAATAAAAAAGGTCACGAAATCCGCTGCTCTTTGGGGATGTCCCCAGCAATGAGGAATATTTACTTGGGCCTCATCTCAACATTGGTTATATCTGTTTGGATTATCTAATCTCCTCTTCATATGGTTTTGAAACCCATATGTTGATTTTTTTCAGTTTCCCTCAGAGCTAGACCCATGGAAGCTGATACAGACGCATATCCTGGAAGATTATATGAATCATGAGGCAAGTTACTTCTCTCTCTCTCTCTCTCTCTCTGTTTTTTTTTTTTTTTTTTTTTTGCCAACTTTTTTTGCTTCTGTTTTGCTATGGACTTCTATGAGATTGAGGCTGCTACTTGAAGCACTGAGTTATATAGTCTGCAGTCAGAAAATAAAACGTAAAACAGATGAAAACAAATTTATCCACAATGTTATTCTTCAGATTGTTGGTTTTCTGAACATGTATTAGTTTGTCATTTTTGAGATACAACTTACAAGATTTTTCTTTGCGGGAGATGTATGTATAGGTGAAAGAGAAATGGGATTGCCCTCTTCTGGTTGAGTTGCTCAAATATTCATAGTCAATGTACCAGAAGAATATGTTTGATTTAAGCTCTCTTCTTGAATTATATATGAATCCCTTGGGAAGACTTTGCTTGGAAATTTGCGACACTCCAATAACTTTGTTTATCGTCCTCATTGATCCGTGACATGTTGTCTTCCTCGTTGGTCTGTTACAAATCGTAATCAGCAATGTCTCCAGAAATAACCGAGTGATTAAAGTGTGTGTGCGTGTGTGTGTTTTTCCTGAGTAAAGCTAAGACTTAAATCCTCTCTTTGGCCTCTTTGCTGTGTGCTAACCATTCGTTGTGCTTTAGGTCTTCTGCTACTTATAAATGTTACTAGACTGCTTTAGCCAAAAATATATGTATTCAGACTGAAGCAAACTTCCATTCTTGTTTGCTTTGGACTTTTAATTAGTAAATGGGTTCTAGAGGTTGGAAAAGTGAGAGCTAAAGATCAGTGGTGTTCTGGTATGTGGTGAAGACCTGGTAGTCTAGTTCTTTAACCCTGGTCACTTTTGAATTCAAATTCTCGACAATGGACGAGAAGTTCGAGAAAAAATGCAAATCTATCACCCGAACACGTTTGTTGCATTGCTGTACTTGTGCTTGCTTTGATGTTCATTATTGGTGCCGTAACTCATAACATAGATGACACATGATATTTGTGTGCTCTGTTATCTGATTTATGTATAACTGATTGTAACTAATGAATTTCTTCAGGGACACGAGATGACATTGCGTGTCCTGTACAGGTTGTTTGGTGAAGCAGAAGATGATCGTGATTTCTTTGCTTCCAGAACTGCTGCTTCTGTTTACGAGATATTCCTCTTGACCGTGGTATGTATTCTTATGTCATTTCACTGGCCCTTTTGAAAATAATCACTTAGGATTCTTTTTTCTAATGCAGGTGGAAACACTAAAAAATTCATTTCCACCCTCGGACAAATCATTAAGCAGATTGCTTGGAGAGGTTCCATATTTACCAAACAAAGTTTTGAAATCATTGGAGGGTATGTGTTCACCTGGAAACTTTGAGAAGGCTGAGAAAGAATTACAAAGTGGGGACCGAGTGACGCAAGGGCTGAGCACAGTGTGGAGCCTTATTTTACTGAGGCCTCCCTTTCGAGATGCTTGCTTGAAAATTGCTTTAAAGGTTTTCCATCTTTTGAACTACATTACATCTGGTCTTTCAGCATTCTAAGAATGATAACAAAAACCAACTATGCTTCTGTCTCTTGCCGTTTTTGTACTTTTCAGATGCAAATGTCTGTGTTTTAGCATTTTCATTTGAAATTCTGACGATATCTGCTCAACAACTTTTTGATTGGATTATATTAACATTTTATGTCAATATTTGGCCTGATATTATTGGTATAATCTATGGTTAGCATTAGATGATTTCCATTTTGCTCCATATATATACATATATATATATATATATATATATTTGACATTTTCATTTTCACCTATAAAAGAGTGCAGTTCATCATATGGAGGAAGTGCGCATGAAGGCTATTCGGCTGGTACATTATCTGCAACTTGCAAGTAACGCAACAGTTTTGCTACTTGTTTTTATTTTTTTAAAGTCATATTTTCATGCGCTTTTCCATTTAACAGGTAGCAAACAAGCTTTATCCTTTGTCATCCATTGCTCAACGAATAGAAGATTTCGCAAAAGAAACATTGCATTCTGTAATAAATGGTGAAACAACAGAAAAATTGGATGCTGAAGGACCAATTTCTGAACTTAGGAAGGTAATACTCTTTTTCCAGGCTGATGTGGAGTCTCATCCAAGCTCGACCATTAGATTTTTTATGGTTTATATAAACTTAAATTTTGTGAAAATGCCAAAATTTTATGAAAATTTACAATTATTTTCAGAGTGTGGGAGACTGAGGATATTTATGAAAAGGTCAAATTTTCCGCTTTGTTGTGGGCGTTAACGGATAAATCTGATTTTCCTTTTTCACTGATAATTTAGAATTGGAAAGATGTTCTGGATCCAAATGGGATTTGATTTGTTTTATCTTGGAATGCTAGGAACTGCTAGGCTTTCATGCCTTTTCTTTGTTTTTACTTTGATCTCTTGGTTTTGAGGACTGCTCGTCCTCTTCCTCGTGTATCCATTTTTGGTGATTAATAAAGTTTCTTCCTTATCAAAAAAATATACACTTAAATTTTATCTTCAAAATTTTCAGGATTCTGATTCAGAAAAGCATTTAAATGAACTTCAATCATCGAGTGCCAATGGTAAAGATGCGTCCTCGGATACTAATGAATCATGTGCTTCTCAAAACGCACCATCCGTTTCAGTCTCTGAGGCCCAGCGGTATACGTCACTGTATTTTGCTTTGTGTACAAAGGTGACGCCTCTCTCTTCGAATATCTTAGCACTTTTTGTTTCCTTGTTTAATTGTTGACTTTTGGTTATTACAAATATAACTAAATGTGTTACCCGACGATCTGCATGGCAGAAACACTCCCTCTTTCGCGAAATTTTTCTTACTTACAAAAGTGCACAAAAGGAAGTTAAACAGGTTTGAATGGCTTGTATCTGTCATTTTTTTTTTCTCGAGTTTTTTCTGTTTCCGGATATTGCATTAGTGCTTATCAACTGTTTACTGCAGGCAGTTGATCGCCATATCCCAATACTAGTCCGAACTATGGGTTCATCATCGGATCTTCTTGAAATTATTTCAGATCCTCCAGTAGGAAGCGAGAACCTCCTATTGCAGGTTGAGATAGTTATTTTAATGAATTGGCTAACTCTCTTAAAGGATGGTATGTTTACTCGCTTTTCTGTCTACATCGTTGGGACATTGTTTCAGGTTTTGCATACATTGACCGATGGGACAGTTCCCTCTCAAGAATTGATATTTACTATTAAGAAGTTATATGATTCAAAATTAAAGGTAAATCATTCAGTTTTGTTGATTGTAGTTTAAGAAGAAATTATGAGATAATGTATGTTTGGCCCTCATTTATTGCAGGATGTGGAGATACTTATTCCAATACTACCCTTTCTATCGAAAGATGAGGTTCTTTCCCTCTTTAACCCAACTTTTGCATAGGGCACACATGACCTTTTTTTTTTTTTCCCCTTGCATACTTTCTTTATAGACGAGTTCTTGGCTGTTTTCCTTGTTTGTTCATGCTGTTTGCCAGTTGATTTTATTTTCTTACTTCTTTTTATTATAGTAGACATTTGTGTCCTTCTTATTGTTGCATTTTCATACCTTAAATACATTTTAAGCTGTTTAATTTTGAGTCGGCCATCTTAACTTTTACTTGTAGTAATTTAATTAGCTTCTTTCAGGTTTTGATGAACTTTCCCCAAGTTGTGAATCTTCCTCCGGATAAGTTCCAAGTAGCACTTGCTCGGATTTTGCAGGTATCTTTCAATTAATTTATTTTCTGGGCACATATGAGGAGGGAGGACTTGTGATGGATGGTTCATAAGAGTGCTGAGAGTTTGTTAAATTAGCAAGACAGTGATAGATTAATATTTACTTTATATCTCGGGTCCTTACTGATTATTTCATATGGATAAACGATTAAGCAGATTATACAAACTCGTATATTCATCTATGGCATGCTGATGGAGATATTATTTATTATTTATATGAATCCTACTTTTTAAGGAGCACATATAGAACATGTAGAAATGCTTTAAGCATTTGTGTCTACCATTGCACTCTATCAACGCTCTTTTGAAGTTGCTTAAATTAGGTTTCTTACTGTTAAAGCATCAAAAGTGTTATGCTTTTCTTATTTCTAGTCTTGTTCCAAACAATGAACAAGCATCATATGCTATTTTTTTTTTTTTTTTAATCTTTCTATGATGCTTAAATTAGGTTTGTTATCATTATTGAACCCTTTTAAAGCATCTAACTTTTCTCCTTTTCTTATTTATATTCTTGTTCCAAACAATGAATGAGCATTGCTATTCCTTTTTTATCTTCCGCTGGGTAAATTTATTCTCTATTTGGATTCGGTTTTGTGAAGTTGTCATATATTTACTAAATAATTAAATAAATAATTCGTCTGAAGAATGATTCAGTTGGGTCGTAGAACTTATCTCCAACTATTTGCCTTACGTCATTAATAATTGTACTGCTAATTGAATTATGAACTATGATATATTTGCACAGGGTTCACCACATTCTGGTCCATTACTTGCTCCTGCTGAAGTCTTAATTGCTATCCATGGGATTGACCCTGACAGAGATGGAATTCCATTGAAGAAGGCATGCCTTTCCAAACTCCAACCTCTCTGTTCCTCTCATTTAAGCGTTACTGAGTTTAATGATGTGTGGGCTTGCTAACCGATGATACTCCATAGCAGGTCACAGATGCATGCAATGCTTGCTTTGAACAGCGGCAGATATTCACCCAACAAGTTCTTGCTAAAGTTTTGAATCAATTGGTCTGTACTATTGGAATCTGTTATCCTTTTTTTTTTTTCCTTCCTCTGTAGAACTTTCTAGCTTACTCGAAGCTGTCTTACCTTTCTTACAGGTTGAGCAAATTCCTCTTCCTATACTGTTCATGCGTACGGTGTTACAAGCCATAGGTGCTTTTCCAGCGTTGGTAAGAATTTAATATGCAATTTCTCTTTTACATGTCGAGTGAGAAGGGAGTTGAGTAATATTTTCTCTTTACTACACCCTTGGCACTTTAATTTTAGCAAGGTCTTATAGCTTTGGGTTTGCTTTATGGTACAGGTGGATTTTGTAATGGAGATTCTCTCTCGACTTGTAAGCAAACAGGTACTCTTATCATGTCAAGTTGATTGCTTTTCTTTTGGTATTTTTGCTTTCTTTATCTTCTGATTCAATAAGCTGTTGCAGATATGGAAGTACCCCAAGTTGTGGGTTGGATTCGTGAAGTGCGCGTTCTTGACAAAGCCTCAGTCATTCAGTGTATTGCTTCAGGTGTGTCTCTAGAAGTCTACTGTGCTCTAATGTTTTTGGAATTGATTCACGTCAATGGATTCTCTGACGTATTCTCATCTTTACTTGAGCTATTTATTCTGTCCCTATTTGCTGTGTTTTTATTGTTTGTTTCTATTTTTTTGGGTTAGAAGCTTTGCTGTGTACTTTTGAGAGTATTGTTTAAAAAGGCAGTTTTGAGGTGCGCTACAATCCGACACTGGGGCTTAAGCCATGGGAGGTTTATTCTTAGTTTTTGAGGCAGGCTTTGAGGCTATGCCTCAGTTACTTTTTGTTTGATAATCTAGACTCAGCGAGAGGATCTATTGTTAGGAATATTTTTGACAAAAAAAATAAAAGAATATTCCAACAGGAAAACATTAAAGCATCCAATTCAACTCTAGCTTTTGTAAACCAAAATTCATTTTAAGCAATGGTTATTTTCTTTCTCGTATATAATTGAGCAATGAGATTGTTCCTCATAATTTAGATCTTGGACTTAAACAGCAATGGAGTTTAGAACTCTTCTGATGGTATTTTTTATCTTGCAGCTTCCTCTTGCACAGCTTGAAAATGCACTGAATAGAACGCCGGCTCTGAAAGCACCATTAGTTGCGCACGCTAGCCAGCCAGATATTCGTTCTTCACTTCCAAGGTTCATTGAAATCAAGCTTTTCATTTTGCGTATAAAAACTTTCCTCCATGGAGCAGGAAGTGAGAGGGCGATAACTTGAAACTAGTAATTGGGATAATTCAGATTTGTATTTTCTTCCTTTTCAGGTCTATATTGGTAGTTTTGGGCATTGCTTCAGAGTCCCAGCCCCAAACCAGTCACCCACAGGCTGCAGAACCGAGCACCTCGGATAAGGAGGTGATCACAGAAAAATCAAAAGAATCATCTGGTGCTTCTTGACAAGTCAACTCAACTTATGAAGAGCCCAAGATTCGAATTGGGCATCAATGAGAACCAGCAGAGGTGTCACCATCTTATGGGATGCTAGAGCTTATTACAATTTCGACTCGGACAAAAAATAAGCATGAAAGAAAAACCATGCCGTCTTCATCCCAGATGGAAAAGCAATGCCCTTGTGTTGCAACATAATAACCCTGTAAGCTGACATAAATAGGGCAGATCTTGATGTGCCAATAAGTCAGCTGCCCCGTGTTCGATTAACATCCACTCTCCGAGATAACTTGGCCAATTAGAGTGTATTGTAGGAATTTTGCAAGGGGTATAATGCTTCGGTAGTGTACGTTTTACGTTTCGGATTGTATTTACTTTGATGAATGTGTTCGTCTTTTTCATCTCTTCATGTGTCTACTTTCAGACTATTTTATCAAGTCCCTACGGAGCCGCTGCCTGCTGGCTTGTTGTAACTTTTACCTTTCTTTTCGGATGGACTAAACTTAAAAAGGGTATTTAGCATTGAAACCCACTAAGCTTGCTGCCATTTGGCAACTTACCCCCTAAATTTTAATTTTGATAATTTACTCTCTAAATTTGTTAAATTGTTGTAATGTATTATTTTTAGTTAATTTTACACTTACCAAAAGATTTAAAATTAGAAGATTTGCATTAAGATATGTATTAGATTTGAAAATTTTTTGTTGAGACATACGTAGATTTTTCATGACTAACTTAACAAAAAAATTAATTCATAAGGGGTACATTGCAATAATATAACAAGTTGAGGAGATTAAATTGTCAAAATTAGAAATTTTGGGAAAAATTATCAAAAGATAATAAGTTTAGCAGACATCAATGTTAAATACCCAAATTTGAACAAGCTGACAAAGTTTGCATAACATCTAAACGAGTATATTAGGAATTGAACATTCGCATTCAGAATACATAAAATTGATTCATAAATAACCATTTCACAAACCGCCAAATTAATCTTACAGCCTGGGGACATGTACTTAATTACAAAGAATCAAATTTGAACAACATGACAAACTTTTGCTTAGTTTAGAATCTCCCTTCGAAGCTTTTTCTCTCACGGGTATCTCAAAAGAACGTCAAAACTCGAATTCCATTAAGTACCCTCTGTACGTGCAAATTCTTAATTAAAACCGAAGGCATCTGGTTGTGAAGTGCTTCATAAACACCAACGGAAGAAGCCTGAGGAGAACTGGCTGCTTCCCTCGTTGCGACTTGAATAACATCACGTTGGTGAACCAGGAACTCCATGCATTTGAAACCATTCTGGCATGTGGAATCTCTCATAAAGCACGGGCCTGACATCTTTTTGCTTGGAGAGATGTTTAAGGAGTGGAAGCAAGACTTCCAAAAGCTACGTAATCCACACAACAGAAAAAGAATCACAAATTCAAAAGACATTACCGTTGCGTAATTTTTTAAAGCAACCAGTTAACATTTTGAAATAGAAGTCAAAATAGACTACCTGATCATCATATGGCTGTCCAGCAGAAAATGGAATACACGGTATGCCATTTGAGGGCTGTAACAAGAAACTAAATGGATTGTTGTCAATGATTACAACCCGTGAGAAATCCTTGGATAAACATGACAGATCCTTCACATGCTCTCGATATTCCCTGTAGTTGACATAGATGGAATGTCAATGAAATCTCGACAACCATTAAATTTTCAGCAGGATTTTTGTTCACATACATATACTTGTGAACATTTTCGTATACTTCAAGAAGGACAATCATGGTTAACGAGCAAAGCTTACGTGCTAACTGTCGATGGACGATAAAGACGAAGGCTGAATCGGTTCTCCGCATCTATTCTGTCAACAAGCGGTCTAGCATAGCCTGAATGGTATTAACGGAATAAGTGGGAACAGAATAGATTTAGAATAAAAGGAAAAAAGAAGCTTAAGTGAAAATTAAAACAACATCAAACCTTCAAGACCTGCAGTAAATAGGACAAGTACAGCAAATTCACCAATCTGCTTCAAGAACTCTTTCAAACCAGGTCGTTCAAACACAGTCACATAACTGATCTTTGGTTTACCATCACATTCCTTCATTAGAGATAGCACATCAATCATGCTATAACGGTGAGCATAAGGTACAGAGAGAACGATAGACAGAGACGGACCTTATCAGAAGAGACGCATTCCAACTCAAACCACTTCAATCCAGCTTCTGTTGCTTGTGTTTTAATAACGGCAGGCAAGCTTGATGTCTCATATGCACATATAAGCGTCTCATCCAAGTCAAGAACCACCTACACCACCAAGTTGATCCATTAATCCATTGACACACACAGATAGCTTGTATCCCGTCTAGCCCAATTGCAGAAACATGAACTCGCTTCACTAAATTCACGAAATAAATTACTGCGACATGCTGAATAATTTCTCATCATTAAGAGGACTCCGACTACTCTAGCAGGTGAAGCTGCCTTAGAGAGGAGGCACCTTTTTCCCTCAATAATTTCTTCTTTTTAAAATTTTTTAAAGCATTTTCTCCTACTTGTTCCCCTGAAATTTTCTAATTGTAATATTCACACACATTTTTTTTAGTTTCAATTGACTCTAAGCTTAACTTTTCAACAAACTCATATTTCAATCTTAAAGCCCCAAAAAAAACCAAAAATCAACAACAACACTATAATTTCATAATCCTTTGGACTCAAAATTTTGATAAGTGAATTAAAATCTATTTCAAGCTTCGTTCATTTGGAAGGAAAAAAGAAAGACACAAATAGATTTACCAAGGTAAAAGAGAGACAACAAAATTTTGTGTTTAAAAAAAAAATAAGAGAGAAACAGATAATTGCATTGTATTTTTAGTTTAATTCATAAAAATGATCAACAAAATGCTGACAAAATAAATTTATGAAAAATCAAGAAAATTCTCATCAATGGATAATATATTGATAATCACCGATAACAACTTCACACACAAAAGAGTCAGATTATTGCATTACATAAAAACCCACACATTTACAACGTTAATTCGACAGATTCCCATAAAATAAAATAAAAATAAAAATAAAATTAACGTACCGTGAGCGTCTCAAGAAGATCAGTGTCACGGCCGACACCATCTTCGACGGAGCAGTCGGAATCATGGAGAGAGAGCTCGTAGACGGGCAAGGGCTCGAATGAACAAGACGAAGTCGAAGAAGAAGAAGAAGAAAGAAGGCGATGATTTTGATGGGTGAGGCCGAGAAAGGAAAGGAGGTGAGGGAGACAGGAGGGGGTGCCTCTCAGGATCTGAAGAAGAATCCCGAACAAGAAGCTAACCCAGTTCGCCAGCGCCCGCCACAGCTGAGCTGACCTCGGCGGCGCGTACACTTCAGACGCCGCCTGCTCAATCTGCTCCGCCATGGCTTCCGCCGATCCTTCCGATCTGCCCCCCTTTAACCCAAATGAACGCTCACACTCCCACACTCACTTTGATGCGTGCTTTGTTGGCAGAGGATTTTTAATTTTTTAATTTTTTAATTTTTATTTTAGGAAAAGAGGAAAATAATTTAATAAAGGGTGAGGTTGTGCCGAGCCTCTTCCAAAATATCTACCGGTAGAGCTCTTTTTTAAATCGTTAGATTTAATCGAACGATTGATATATTATTGGTGTACCATAGTTTCCATACATATTATCTCATATAAACTTTCTCACCTTTATCTTCTCTGTCGCCGGTGACTTTCACACCGTCGTCGACGACCAAACCCCCGACGTCAGCGATCACCCGACACTTGCGATCACACCCCCAGCCAACCCCCACCCTATCCCCGGCCACCCCTCTCTCTTTCTTCTCGGCCGACCCCATGCCCCCAGCCTGCTCAGCGCCCCCTCCCCCCCCCCCCCCCCCCCCCGCCCCCACCCAGCCCCCTCCCCTGACACGCCCACCCAGCCCCCCTCCCCCGACGGGAACACCCCCCCCCCCCTCTCTTCCCAACCGGCCCCCATGCCCCCTGCCTGTATCTTCCCAACCGGCCCCCCTGCCCCCAGCCCGCCCGGCGCCCCCCTACTAGAACCCTCCACACCCCTCTCTCTCTCTCTCCTCTCTCTCTTACCATCTCTCTTCCCGGCTAGGCCCCCTGCCCCCAACCCGTCCTGCGGCCCCCCCACCCTAGCCCCCATCCCCCCTCTCTCTCTTCCCGTTAGCTTTTTCTTTTTTTTTTTCTTCTTTTTTTTTTGTTCCTCTTTTCACTTACTTTGTTATAATGTAGGTGTGTCTACAGTTTATCATGTGCACCCTCAATATAGGGACCATTCGATTCAAGATCAATGGTTTAAAAAACGATTGTGTCGGTAAAGACTCTCAATGAGTCTCTACCACAGTTTTATCCTATAATAAAACAATATTAAAAAAAAAAAGCATTGTTTATTTTATTCTTTAAGTGGACTGGATTATATTTCTAGAGTTATTTACGTTTTGTACCCTATGTTTAACTTTTATTAAGAAAGTATGGTATACGTTTTTAATCTTTACATTGTTATTTCATCATATTACGTTAAATATGTAAATTTATATTTATTTCAATCAATATTTAATTTTGACCTTAAAATACCTAAATTACCCTTAAAGGGGAAAAGTAAAATTAAGTTTTATTTATACTTTTAAACTCTGTATTTGTTTTTATTCAAAAAATATATCATGCCTTTTAAAGTTATATATATTTTTTTATTATTAAATCACATAGTACATATATCTATACAACTTCTCAATCAACACTTAATTTTAACGTTAAAAATATTCCAGATGACCGTAAATTAAAAATAACAAATAATTGAAGAAAATCTAATTTAAATTAAATGTTAAATACATGAGCTGAGTTGGGAGGTGCGTGATAGCAGGTTGGGAAGAGACTAGGTGGCTACAAGAGTGGGGTTGAGAAGTCTAAATTTTTGTTGAGAAGAAGGTTTTCTTGTTTTACAATAATTTATCTTTTTAAAGGTATTTTGGAATTTTTTTAAGTCAAAATAAAACATTGATCAAGAAAAAATATTGGTTTATACATTAATCTCAATATGATAATATAAAATACATGAATTTGAATGCATGATATATTTTTTTGAAAAGATATAAAAATATAAATAATCCAAAATTGTAGTTTTTTTTTATTAATATTTTGTGTATTTTTGGGGGGAAAAATCATTTGTTGCCAAAAAAAAAAAAGAGAGTATAAGTTCGTATGTTAAATAGAATCTCATGGTATAAAAATATAAAATTTCAAAATATATAATATACTTTTTGAATAAAAATAAAATACAAAGTATAAAAATGTAAAATGCCTTTATTTTTAAGATAAATGTAATGATTTAAGGGGAAAAATGTTAAATTTAAGAGATATAGGGAAACATAACCATTTTTGGATAATTGTTTAGAAAAAGAAAAAAACTAGGTGAGTGGCGTTTTTTTTTTACCACTCTTTTAAATAAAACTAGTTAAAAAACACGTACAAAATGCCTGCGGAATAAATAAACAAAGCAAATAATACGCGTAAAAGTACATGCCTAATAGACAAATAAAGCAAAATAAAAGTTTAAAAAAAAACCGTCACGTAACGATTATTAAACCGTCACGTAACGATCACTGAAACATGAGCAAAAAGAACATATTTGCTCTTTTATATCTAAATATATATTTATAATATTGCTAATTATACATAATATATAACAACACAATATACTATATATAGTGTGTGCATATATATATAAAGAAAAAAAAAAAAAAAAAAAAAGAAACGATGCCACGAGGCGGAACTTTGAGCATAAACAAATCCATCATTTATCCTTTTAAATAAGGGAAGGAGACAGTCTATCTTTTTTTATTTCATAATAGTCTTTCATTTTTAGTTTGTTTTCATAGGTACACAGCATTTTTTTTTTCGTTAGATTTTATTAACATTTATCAACGATGTACTAGTAATTCATCACAAATGGATCAATCTATCCCTGTGAACCAAATAAATATCACTAATGAACCGAAGTATTATTGATTCAAATTGGTTAAGAGCTGACTAACCATCAAGTTCATCAATGATGGACCATTGAGTTTATCACAGATTATTTATTATTGCTAATTGATTTCCATCATTTACGAACCATTAAAAAAATGATCATTTTTCTAAATTAAAAGAACATTGGACATTTACAAAAAAAATGGCTTTAAAATGTCCTTTTTTGTAATTTCCTTAAAAATAGCCGAACATTTTTTTTGTAATAACCAACTTTTTTAAAGACTCGTGATTTCATTAGATACAAAGGAAATCTAAGTCTGTACTATGTATGTCAATGTGAAATACATTATCTGATTTATCAGAATATGTTTGCGTTCTTATAAGTTATAAGTCTCAATGAGAGTGTAAGGCCTTATGATGAAAAATGCATAATCCTGATTTATAGTTTCCCCCTGATCAACGTATGACTAGGATAACTAAGTAGTTTCAAATCCTAGATAAACCTAGATGCGGTCTAATTAAGTGTAGATAAATTCTGGATTGCAGTTCAGTATTACTGTACTGCTGATAGTTAAAATAATATTAGTACTATCTGGATTATTAAGAAAATGAACTATATATTAAGAGGGATTGCCAAACATAGCCCTACTTAGAGGACAACTCATTATAGATAATTATGTAATTTTGGAGATTTTTGAAATTATGGAAAGAACTAAGTGGATAATTATGAAAGGATTTTTTTAGCCAAAACCCTCCACATGGCCGGCCAACATGGCGATATGTATGGCAAAATCTTGTATTTTAGGGCTAAATGTGTAATTCAAGGAGAATTTTAGGGGGGAAAAAACAATTGTGGGAAATTATGAAATTTTCACGTATAAATAGGGGTTGTGTGGTAGAACTTGAACCATTTAGTTAGACACTCAAACTTTTAGTTCTCTTCAAACTTTTAGTTCTCTTCAAACTTTTTCCTCTCTAGCCCTTAGGGAAAAAAAAAAAAAAAAAAAAAGGAGTGGCCAGTTGTGGGTGTGGAGGTGGTGGAGCAAATTTCTCTCATCTCAAGATCTAGAGCAACCTTTCCAAGCTTTAGAGGTATTACTCTTGATCCTCTAACTAAGAATTTTATTAGATTTTGGTTTGATGATTTATGTGTATTTTAAGTTATGGGTTGTAAGAGCATAAGCTTATGATCATTAGTTTTCCTATATTATGGTTTTTACATGGTTGGTTATGTTAGATCTATGTTTAGATTACCTTATTTGCTAGCCCTAAACATGAATTTGATTTTATGCTCTAGAATGAGTTTTAAAGTTATATGTGCTCATCATGTGTTTATGATTATGCTCTCACATGTTTGAATATGGATATTTTATGTGTAATGGTTATGTGAATGCTATGTATATATTGGTTAAGAAATTAACCTAGAAACACAACTTGGTAAGCTAGTAAGGTTATCAATATTGTATTTTTTAAGTAAATAGATAAGTGGATGATTGAATGTTAAGAATGATTCAATATGTTACATGTTGATATAGGCTCACAGTATCGACCGTTTGAGTTAGTGTGTGCAAATTTTTAAACAAGAACGAACAAAATGTAAACTGTCGGTTTTTAAAAATAATATGGACAGTTTTCTGGAAACCCAGCCTTAGAGGCCGAATTTGAAAAAATTTATACTGAAAAGTTGTACAAAGTAGAAAATCCTAGGGAGAAAAGTGAATAGTTTTTAAGAAAAAGACTCAAAAGGCCTATGTTTTTATGAGTTTTCAAAACTAGCCGGTCTCAGGTACTATACACGGCCATAATTTTTCAAGGAGAAAAATGAAAGTTAAAGATGGACTTAAGTTTTGGACAAAATAAAAGTTATAGATTTCGATGAGATCTACAACTTTTGTGAAGAAAACTTTTTCAAAATCTAAACCAATTTAACGATAAAATTGGATTTTAAAAACTGAGCATGGCAAAGGAAATTCCTGCACCCATACATTCAACCAAATTAAAATGCTCTTTTCAAAAGCAGTTTTCAAGATTTTACAATTTTACGACCCCCGTTAAAAAATGAATTACGGTTTTATAAAAATATAGTTTTAAAAGGTTTTGAATCTATTTAAAATTTCACAAATGAATTTTAAAAGGCAATTATAAATATTAAATCAAAATAATACTTGATTTATGAAATCAAGGTATTTTTCAAGTAAATAAGATGTTTTCCAAGAAAATAATGTAATTTTAAAGAAAAAAGGAAATAAAAATAATATGCCCAAGTTACTTAAAAATATGGTAACAATTATATAACGAATGGTAGATGGGTTGGAGACTGACTTATTGATTAATGAATATGTTATAATTTATTGAGTAATATGGTAGAATGATTCTTACACCTGATTTGAAAACAAGAGTATAACATGTTGTCGTACCTTGTTGGAATGATAGACTAAGAGCATAAAACAACTTGTAAGTATAACTCCATCTACAATATAGGCAAAAAAAATATTTTTATTATTTTATATGTTTTTCAAAGCTCGTGTATTAATATATGCGATGCATATGTTTCATGTTTTATTATTATAACATCATGAAAGCATGCTCACCAATAAGAAAATTACATGACAAGAACAAGATTAAAATTTCAAGTATGAAACAATAAAGATTCAAGTTTTCAAGTATGAAATATGTATGATTCCATTTTTCAAGTATGTTTAAAACAAGAAAAAGTTCTTAAGAATTAAAATAAGTTTTCAAGTATAATGGGAAGTAAGTTTTGTTGTGTCATACCGACCTGCCACGAGGGAGGGTTTGGTCCATGATTTGAGTTCGATTGGACTGACCACCCTAACCACTCTATAGTTGCGTGCCACAGTACGTACACTCATGTTATGCAAGGGGCCTAAAAATATGCTAACATAAGAAAGCATAATTGGTTTATAAGAAAGCATAATTGATTCATGCATTCTTTATTAAGATTATTTTGTGGAAAAAAGATGTTGTACTTACTGGACGAATGCTCATAACTTATGTTTATACTTTAGGTAAGCAACCTACCGGTAATGTATGATACAAGATTGTGTAGAATGGCATGGCAGACTGTGAAAACTTTGGGTTGGACACCGCCACGTGTTTTAAAAATATTTGTATTATGTTATATCAATTTGATGATACTGTCATCTAGTAATTAGTATAATTTGTAAGATGTGTTAAGATATTTTAAAAGTCCAATATTTAATCAAGCACGTATATATATAAGTATGAGGTTAAGATATGTTTTAAATTTTAGTTTAAAAAAAAATTTCTGGTATTTTTGTAAAGTTAAGTAAGTTAAATATTTAAGTAAAGTAAGTATAGTAACAACATACGTAGTCGGATCGTTATATTTTTTAGAAAAATGATATGACCATTCAAATGTTGATTGATCTTAATCGATCGTAAAAACACCATCAAGTGCTCAATTAGTTTTTTTTAAGGACTATTTGTGTGACGCCCCGACTTCCCAAGCCAGGTCGACACCATACATACTTGTTCTTTACTTGAAAATTTAAGAGAAATTTTTTTTTTTTAAACATATTCACATAAATTATTTTTGTGAGATTATGTTTGTACTTGCTGGGCGAAAGCTCACTCTTATATTTCATACTGTAGGTAAAAAGCCTGCAATTTAAGTGGTGGGCTATGCAGACGATGCGGCGAGTGAAGGGCGGTGTGGGATACCACTACGCATGATTTTCCGCATTCGATGTTAAGAAAATATTTTAATATTCTAAAGTAAATTATGTTTTGTTATATGTATAAAGTTTGAAGACACGAGAAGGTATTCTCAGTTTAGGAAGTCGGGGCGTCACCATTTGTTAATTAAACCAAAAAAAAAAGGGACATTTATTAAACCATGATTTGAAAAAGTCGTGTTTTTCATTATTTCAACATCCCACTAAATTTATCTAAATAATATTAGAATGAAAATGTACATATAGTTTATACAGAGGGTTTTATATGAATATGACTTTTTTTTAAGTATTTTTTAAATGACTTTTTTTTTTAGGATTTTATAGGATAATGTCTTAAGTTTTTTTTTTTCAATGCAGGAAAATGGTTTTTTTTTTAATGGTTACTTTTATGGTCAATTATTGATAAGTTTGATACTCTGTCACTAATATATTTGATGATTAATAAATAAATAAGTAAAATAAAATAATAACATATCAGTCTATCAGTGGATGATAGGGTAAAGTTAGAGAATCTCATTTTAAAATTGGTCCGAATTATAATTACATATAGATGAAAGGAAATTTAAAAAAACTGGTGGAGAAGGTGAATATTTAGAATTTAAGAACGTTGGAGTTCTCGATACAGAGGAGAGTGTTGGAGTTTGAGATAAAAGAGAAGAAAGAAGTAGTAGTATTAGTTAGGGCTAAGGGAAACAAACTATACACCTTCTTTCTTTCTTTCTTTCTTTCTTTCTTTGTTTTTGTTTTTGTTTTTGTTTTTGTTTTTTTTTTTTAAAGGTTATATGGGTAGACAGTGGCATGCCCCAACAATCTTGAAAATGGATTGAATCCCTATGGATAGACCAATTTATATATCTCAACTATATTGAGTTTGACTCGAATCTAATATCTTATTAAGATGAAGATTAAAACTTAACAAGATATGAAATTGTAGAAGATAAAACATTTTTGTGGACTTTTAAAAATGTGAAAATTAGCTTATTAATGATATATATTTTTTAAGGAAAACTTTTTTTTTTGGCTAGAAAAACATTATTACAAACTCGATGATGTACCCCCGCTTCGCATTTTTATTTATTAATTTCTTTTTATTAATTAAAAGTATACCATTATCAACGAAGCATATCTTTTTCGTACATACTTTAGTTAACAATGATTTTATTTTATTCTTAAATCTTGTTATAGTTTTAAGTAAAGGTACGTAAATGAAAGTACTATTGTCTTTCATAAATAGCTCTACATACATTTTCTCGCCTGAGCTTTATTACTGGCATTAAAGAAGTTTCCAAACATTTTCTCGCCTGAGCTTTATTACTGGCATTATATTTCAACTTTCAAGTCGAAATATGGTAGTATTTATTTCTCTCTGGAATCATTCATTAATTAAATTGTAAATTTTAAAAAATAACTATCATTTTATATTAAACACATGATTAAATATATTAAAAACAACTCATACACCAATTAAGCTCACTTCAATTGATAATTAAGGGTGTGTTTGGTGCACCGATTTAAAATGAAACTTTTAGGTTAAAATAAGTTGATTTTTTGAAAACTAATTATAATTTTTGTTAACTTTTCGAAAAAAAAAAAATATATATATATATATATATATAGATGAAAAACTTAGGTTTGGACCTAAGAGCCAAATGGAAGTTGAAACTATTACCTTTTATCCTCTTTTTTTTTTTTAATTGTTTTGCCAATGCCCCGTATACTATACAGACTGACATCTCATGTTTAATTTTGATATCCCAAATGATATCTAACCAATATATTTTGATACATCATTGAAAGAAGTTAGATCTTAAGATATAAAAAATCAGTTACGAAATATTTTAAATTTTTTAAGGTGACGTGACATAATATTTATGATTAAACATTATTTGAGATATCAAAAATTTGACAACAGATGTGGATCCTGTGTTATACTCTATTTCATTTTGTCCCCTAATTATTTAAAACCATCCAAAATGTCTCATATTATATAAAAAACCATTCAAGTTGTCTCTCTTGCCAACATATTTAACAGAAATATTGACATGATACACCCTTTAAAATTATGGGACTTCTATAAGGAGGGAAGCTTGCTTTTCCCATGGGTGGAGTGAAAAATCTAGACCTATAGATGGGAAATAATCTATAGCTAAAGAGGGTGCAGCTCATTATACTAATATACTAAAGGAGAGTAAGGGTTTCACTGTAGAAGAAACAGTGATAAACAATGATTTTCATCTTTTTCTTTCTGATTTTGCTTCATTAACTACAGTACTGCATAGTACTAAATAGTATTTTTACTACAGTAAATGAACAGTAATGAACAATAAATATACAGTATTTTTACATTTTTCTACATTATAATGACTTTTTTACCCTTCATCACTAACTATTTTTTTCCTCCGCTACATTATTATGCCGGTTTTATCCATTATTTTTTTTATCAATTGACAATTTTATCCTTGGCTTTTAGTTACTTTTACTATTTGATATAGTGTTTGGATAATTTTGTCCTTCTCAAATTATTAATTGATGATTTTACCCTTCGTTAGTAATTGCTTTTTTTTTTTGTTACAGTATTATCCCTGTTTTACCCATCTTTTTTTAGTTGCTTTTCTTTTTCCTATAGTGTGTTGTCAGTTTTATCCCTATTCAGAGTTTGTTTTTTTCCTTAATATTGTTTTTGTCATTTTTTTTACGCTAAATTTTAGACATTAGATTCCGATCTATTGTTATATTGTGTTTTTCTCACTATGCCTTTTTTTTTTTTAATTTTAAATGATTTTTTACTTTAAATTTTTTATCTTTATTTCAGATTTTTTTTGTTTTTTTTTTGTCTTTTTTGTTCCTTTTTTTCTTTTTTTTAAAAACCTTTTTTTTTAGATTCTGCGTGCTTTTTTTTTTTGTGTCTTTTTTGTCTAGTTTGTTTTATATTTAAAAAATCCTTTTTTAAAATGTTTTTGCATGTACATAACCTGATAAAAATTTATTTTTTTTTTTTTGTTTTTTTAAAAATAGTAAAAAAAGAGGATAAAATGAGATATATATTTTATTTTGTTATAATTTTTTTTAGGCTTAGTTTTTTCCGGTTTTTTGAATATAAAGATTTTTGTTCTTTTTTTTTGTTTTAATTTTTTTTTCTTTAAATGAATATGACTACATAAATTTTTTTTTTATTTTTTTGCTTTTATTTTCGTTTTTATTATTGTTAGTACTATTCATTATTGGGAGAGATTTTGAGAAGAATTATACTTATTATAATTATAATATTTATCTTCACTAACTGTTTTTTTATTATATAATACTCAATTTATTTATTTATTTTTTCTTCTTTCTCCGTACAACGTACGGGTATTAAACTCGTAAAAACTAAAATAAAGACGACAACATTTGATCAAGACCTTCCTTTTAAATTTGATAATTGTAAAATATCACTCTCTTTTACAAAATGTCAATTTCTATCCCACATAAATCATTTGAACTCTTGAATGATTCTCGAATTAAAAAAAAAACAAAAAAAAGAAAAAAGAGAGCGAGAGAGAGGGGGAGAGAAAAAACATTCTATATACTGGAAACATACTAGAGCACAAATTCGTGCTCTGTATTCAGTTGTTTGTTTCTCATGCTTTGTTTTCTACCATAGCAGTAACAGCTAGTGTTTTGCATCTAATTGTCATATTCATTTTAAGAAGTCTGAAACTTTTTTTTTTTTTTTTTTTTTAAATTAAGGAAAGAAAAAAATATTTAAAAAATACAACGAGGAACACCGTCACCTAACCCACACCGTTACAGCGCCCTCCTAATTATGGCCATCCAACGGCTCACGAAGATCTCTCAGAGGTGCCGTTGTTTGCTCTTCGACTCCGACATTTAGTATTTTTCTTGAAATTATGGTTTATTTATCTGAGATTTTGTTTAATATTGGCTTGGTGTTAAAATCTCATTATTAAGGGCGGTTTAGGATATCACTTGGAGATGACATTTTATCATTTAATTTTAAATTTTTAAATTTTATATCAAATTTATTTTATTTTATTTTTAAAAAATTTAAATTTTAAAAATTTATAACTTTCTCATTTTAAAGTGAAAGAGATGATTTTTATATCAAAATACTTGTAATGACGAGACAAATAAAATAATATCCGAACATATTTTAAATTTTATATTATTGTTTATATCACATAATTTTTTCAAAAAGTTTTTCTCAAACACACATTTTTAACTCAACTTTCAAAATATCATCTTCAGATGTTACTCCAAATTGTTGAACATAATTTTTTATTCTAATAAAATAACATGTACATTTTTTTTACACACTTTTTTTTTTGTTTTACTTAAATTTATTAGGTTTTAAGTTTACTTATGTATAATCATAACTAGTAAGACTCAGAGGGAGGATTTGGATTGACCAAAATAGCAAGCAGTCATTTTGACCAAATCTAGAAAAAATAGCAAAGGGTTATTTGCTAAATGAATTAAAAAAAAATAAATAAATCATCCATTATATTGAATGACCAAAATAGGTCAATCAACCTAATTTTTCTTTATTCATTAACAATAAAATTGTTTAAAAGAGGTATGAAAAAGAAAGACTATTTAATCTATTAAAAAAAAAAAAGAAAGAGAAGAAAATGATGGTTACATGCATTGTCCAATAGTAATTTATACCATCATTAGGAGAATTTGATTTTTGACTCTTCCAACTCCAACTCCAAGTTCAAAGAAAAAAAAAAGGAGGAGAAAATTATTTATATAATCATATTTTTTTTTATCTATTGATCAACATAACTCAAATTCCATCGTCTTCATCAACATGATACAAATTTTAATTTACTTAAATTTAAATTTATGTCATATTGATATAATATTATTATTTTTGTATCATATTAATATCATGATATTTAAATATGAGTCATTAAAAAAAAAAAAGTGAGAGAGACAAGAAAAGAAAAGGAGAAAAGAGGCCCCTCGGATGGCTAACATGTTTTTGAAAATTTGAAAGTTTGAAACGCAAGCGAAGTAACAAGTTAAATGGGCCAAGGAAAATCCGTCGTTGTCGAAGTAGACGTAATCCAAGGCCGTTATTCAGAGTGCCATGGCCCAGTCGCAGCCTTCCCTTATTTTTCTGTAGATGATGACTCATCACTTCTCACACGACACCCATACCCACACCCACACCCACACCACACCCACTATCCCCCCAGTTCGTTCGTTCTACGGCCAGAACCAGAGACAGAAGAATCAATCGCAGCCCGCAACCCAAAAAAAAAAAGAAAAAAAAGAAAAAAAAAAAACACAGAGAAACAGGAAGGAAAGAAGCTTTTTAGAGAGAGAGAGAGAGAGAGAGAGAGGCATGGGCGTCGATTACTACAAGATTCTTCAGGTTGATAGGAACGCCAAAGACGATGACTTGAAGAAAGCCTACAGAAAGCTTGCCATGAAATGGCATCCTGATAAAAACCCCTCCAACAAGAAAGAGGCTGAGGCCAAATTTAAGCAAATCTCCGAAGCATACGATGTAAGTCTATGTTTTTTTTTTTTAAATAAATAAAAAAATTATAAGCTCAGATTCATGGCGAATTTCGATTGTTACTAGGTTTGAATGATTGCGTTTAATTCTTTCGATTTTTTGGGGAATTTTAATTTAATTTTCAAGGTTTTGAGTGATCCGCAAAAGCGAGCGGTGTACGATCAGTTCGGAGAGGAGGGATTGAAGGGGCAGGTGCCGCCTCCGGGCTCCGGCAGGTTTCCCGGCGGGACTGACGGCGGTCCGACGACGTTCCGGTTCAATACGAGGAGTCCAGACGACATATTCTCGGAGTTTTTCGGGTTTTCGAGTTTCGGAGGAATGGGGGATATGGGAGGGTCTAGGGCTGGGGGTTCGGGGTTTCCGAGGAGCATGTTCGGCGAAGACATCTTCGCCTCGTTTAGGGGCGGTGCCGGCGAGGGTTCGACGAACGTGATGAAGAAAGCTCAGGCCATTGAGAGGACGTTGCCTTGCACTTTGGAGGATTTGTATAAGGGCACCACTAAGAAGATGAAGATCTCTAGGGATGTTTCTGATTCCAGCGGGTAATAATCAAACCCACCCTGCTATCACCATTAGTAGTCCTTAATTCATGTTTCCTAATTGAGAATCGCCTTTTTTTTTTGGGTACAATTTGGGTCTGGAATGTTGTTGTTTTCTTCGTTGTTGCTTTCACATATCTTCTATTAACTACCAGCAAGAGTTCCCCCCACCACCCCCCCCCCCCCCCCCCCCCCCCAAATCTAATTAGGCCATCGTAGTTTGACATACTGTATCGATGTTTTTATTAGTTGCTTTTCCTATTCTGTGTTTAGGGATTCATGCAATGCGCCGAAAGATCCGAGATTTGAGTGAAGAGGGGTAAAGACTGGATTTTACTAGATATAACCAGTAATTTTAGTTTAGGACCTGTAATCTTAAAGCATCTTTATTCTTTTTCCTATTCTTGTTTGCATTTCTTGTCATGAATATCAATATTGTAGCTACAGCTTCATTCCTTCTAGGCGTGCTATGCTTATGTTCTACCATAAGAGAGCCCGAAGCAGTCCTGTTAAAGTTCTTGCACTTACCTATTTGTGTATTTATGTGAAAATTCTAGTCCTTGTTGACAAAGAGCTCACAAAATTGTAAGATACAACTCTTTGGCCGACAACTTGCTTTCCAGTTGTCATAATCTTATTTTTTCTAACTTTAGACATTGGAATTTGTATAGCTTAAGCACTAAAATATCGTCTTATATTTAGTACAGCCACAAAAAGTAATGTTTTGGTTGATTTTACTTCAAAGGCAATCCAAACCGGGGGTAAATTTAGGATTGGATTTTACCTTATACATTCCCTACATCTTTTGGGCCCCACAAAATTTGCATTCTTGATGTATGAAGTTAACACATGAATAGGTGGGAATGGCACACACCTTTCTCTTCCTTTTCCGTTGATGATAAATAAATATGCCGTTATGGTTGTCCTGGTTACACTTGTGGCTCTAGTGCCTGCAAAAATAGCAAATATTTTTCTCTATGATGAGGCTTGCATGTAGACTTTACATGTATAGATATTCATGTTTACATGAGTGTATCTCATATAAAAAATATTGTGAAAATATTTGTTTTGGTCTTTTACTCGATACAAAAAATGACTCCACCACCAAATATTTTTTTAGTAGTAATAGAAGGTCTCACTTGGTGGCGATAATTTCATGATCATAGTTTCATTTGGGAGAATTGCTAAATTAGTAGGAAGAAAAATGGATGAGTGATACCTGGGTGCTTTGAACATCTAACTAAAAGGAATGCCTGCTTTTGAAATCTTAAGAGTTTGATTTTCCTCACTTCAACTTGTCAAAAAAACTCAGTAATTTTTCTTTGCTGGTCCTTCAAATTGATATCATGCTGATGTCCTCTGAAAATTGCTATTTTCGCATTTCAGCTCCTTCTATTTTCTGCTATTTGATGAGCACTTATGGTATTAGGCAAATGCCAATGCCATATTTGGCCCAAAAAGGTGTAAACATAGCATATTTGATATATTGTGCTCCAATGCATAATGCTATTTCAAATGCTATATTTACTTTGTTTCATAATTACTTTGGAAGTTGTAAAAGTAAACTCTTAATTTTAAAATAATTTTTAGATGTCAATATTTGTAGTAATTAAATGAAAAAGTCAATGTATCAACTAATTGCAGTCAAATGTCAAATTTGACCTTTGCTATACTTGGTGGCTAATCTGCCGCACCGTATAGCAATTCCCAAATTTAGCATTAGAAATAGCATTGCATTGGAGATGGTTTTCTTACCCAAATGCCAAAAATTGTCTTTGGCACATGTATTTGACATTTCGTTGGAGCTGCCCGAAATGCATGCAAAAAGTTGCCAACTAGTGGAATTGTTGAAATCAGTAAGTGGTTTAGCCCATTTTAGTGCTGCTCTATTATCAAGCTGGTCTTCTGTTATATTCTGGTGGAGACCTTGCATCATTCATGCTTATTATTCCTAATCAATATATTACCTGCGTAATTATGCCAAGTACTTAAGATATGCGTATCGCACACTTTTAATGGTTTCACTATATTTGTTACGATTTCTGCAGAAGACCAAACACAGTGGAGGAAATTTTAACAATTGAGATCCGGCCAGGTTGGAAGAAAGGAACGAAAATAACTTTTCCTGAGAAAGGAAACGAACAACGAGGTGTTATACCTGCAGATCTTGTCTTTATCATTGATGAAAAGCCTCATGGTGTCTTTAAGAGAGATGGCAATGATCTTGTTTTCACCCAGAAAATATCTCTTGTGGAAGCCCTTACGGGTTACACGGTACAGTTGACGACCCTTGATGGACGAAATCTGACAATCCCCATCAACTCTATTATCAGTCCCACCTATGAAGAGGTGGTTAAAGGAGAGGGTATGCCTATTCCCAAGGAACCTACCAAAAAGGGGAACTTGAGAATCAAGTTCAACATCAAGTTCCCTTCTCGGCTTACTTCAGAGCAAAAAACCAGCATCAAACGGTTATTAACATCTTCATAAACACTGGTGGTAGCCCTCCCTGCCATCCGCTGAATTTGTGCTCAGAGTGCATTTGTTTTCTTTGTTACTATTTATTCTGGAAAGTTAAATTATGCTTTGTGAAGTCTGGAGATTTGAAGAACTGTGTAGGAGTTGTGTATTGATTTCCCATGTTCTTTTTTCTCATATTTACTTTTCCATGATTTTTAGTGTTATAAGTTAGAACAACTTGTGGTAGAAGAAGCACTGACATGACACGACTCCTATCTTGTTGCAAACTATGTTCAAGGGTTATTGAGAATCCTCTTTGTTTTTACACACACAACACCTCGGCTCTCTGCAGATTCTATGTGCCAGTTTCCATGAAGAACCGAAGCAGCTCATTTAATGTTGCGACCTGGTTTGATGGCATGATATTCCTAATTAGTTCCGCTTCTGTCTATGTGAGTGTCTTTGTAGGTTTAACTTATCTGCCAACAAGAGGCATCACCAGCGTTCTATCCTTCACTTTAAAGCTCCGAAGACCTAAATTGGGCCAACCAACTTGAATGCGTGAAAGCTAAACTTTGGTGAGTTGTATGCTTTGAATAATGCTCGTGAAAAGGGAAGGAATCACTCTATGGCTTGAGTATGATCTTTGGTTTGACCGACTTTTTTCTCTTTTAATAAGGAGATAATAATGTTAATTTGGAATATTATGAAGAAATCAGTTAATCAACATGCTTAAAGAGGACGTAATCTATTTGTTATCAGATTTCGAGGAAGTGTGACCACTAACTCTATGGTAGAACTTTAGTTGCTCAAGTTGTAAGAAATTAGGAACTTTCTATATTTAAATAGTTTTCTATTAGAGTGTGGCCTCCTTAACTCCCTTCTTTAGTTTTGTGCCCCTTTCTTAAAATTATATCCTCTTAATTTGATTTTAAAGGGCGGAAAAAGAATGAATCTGAAGAGTGTTTAAGAAAGGGTATAAATCTTTATACCTTTTATTCGGAGGGGTTTTTTTTTTGCCCCCCTCCTACTTTTCTCGTTTTATTGTGTTCTTACTTCTGAGATGTCTATAGCTTTTCATGTGTTGGAGAGATTGATTAAAATTTTCAAAAACACAAAGGAATATGATTCCTAAAACTGTGATCTTTTTTATGGAAACATGTATGATAGCTCATTATTTGAAAGATATGGAATTGACAATCGATTATGTGATCAAATTTTTAATCAAAAGATTTTATTTTGTTACATAATAATAATAATATACTGTTCTCTTTATTTGCTTCGAGTTGGACGGTAGACGGTATATGAGAACCTTTTGAATTTAGAAAATAAGCTTAAATCTTGTTTCAAATCTTGGATTTTTTCCCTTTAATTCTTGAACAATTCGGTCACCTCGGCCTTGATTACTTGTTGATTTAATCAAATTCACACCAAAAAAGAAGTAGAAGGCCGTCAAATTTGAGCATTACCAAGCAGGAAAGGTTGGGCACACAAAAGGGAGAGCGGAACTCTCTCTCTTGATGCTTGGCCACAACTTTACAGGCTTTCTAGACCAACTAGGGGTATGAAACATATATAATTCTCTCAAATCGATACGACTAAATGAATGAAAATGCCCTTTTATATGCTATACAACTTCGTTCGATTGCAGATATTGAAATTTTGATTGATAATAGAGCATGCCATGTCACATGTATGAGGATATTCTTTTTAAAATTAGTATCATTCATTGGTTTGGAAGTATTCGATATTATATTATTTATAAGTTAGTATGTAGAGTTTAGGAGCACAATTGGCTACTAAGAGTTTGAGAGGGATCTTTTGCATATATAATCCAGAATTGAACCACCATTGCAAATATAACTTTGTTTTGATTTCTTTTTATTTTATTTTATTTTTTTAATTCAATTTTTAAATAAAAAGATTAAAAACTCCTTCAGGTTATCCTCAATTAATAATAATAATAATAATAATAAAAAACAATACATGCAAACGGCAATCAAAATCCCTATCATCCTTATCTTTCTCTCACTTAAGCCCTCCCTCACCCAAAAGATCCCAAAAGAAGCCCCAATTGCCTTGCTAACTCACTCTCCTCTTATCTCCCCTCCCTCTCACCCAATCGGCAAAATGGGGACCCATCTACCCAACACCCACCCATCTCGCTCACTTACTCTCCTCTGCTAAAGACGACAAAGGGGGGGGGGGGGGGGGGGGGGGGGGGACCTCACTCACGGACTCTCCTCTTATCTCTCTCTAACCCAACCGACAAAGGGGACCCAACACCCACCCATCTCACTCTCTTCTTATCTCTGTCTCACTCAAAGCTAGCAAAAGGGAGGCCTATTCAGTTTGTCTTATAGCCAACAAAGGAGACCCAACACAAGATTCCAATCCAAATTTTGTTTCTACATTATTTGTAACAGGGCCTAAGTTATGGTGTTTTATTCAAATAAGTTATTATGGTGACTAAATCGATGGTTAGGCCAGTCTGGGGAAAAAATATTTTTGACCGGCATAGGCAGTCAGGCAAGTTATGTCAGTTCGGAAAAACAGTTGTCATTAAAATGATCATAGTACTTTGTAGTAAGATTAACAAGATCGGTCGTCGGTTTGAGTAAAAATATACTTAACCGGCATAGGCGGTCAGGCCAGTCATACCGATATGGAAAAACAGATTAAAATGATCATAGTATTTTGTAGTAAGATCAACAAGATCGCTCATTGGTTTGAGTAAAAATATACCTAATTGGCATAAGCGGTTAGCCAGTCATGCCGGTCCAGAAAAACAGTTTTTATTAAAATGATCATATTACTTTGTGGTAAGATCAATAAGATCGCTCCTCGGTTCGAGTAAAAATATGCCTGACTAGCATAGGCGGTCAGGCCAATCATGTCGGTCCGGAAAAACATATTAAAATGATCATCGTACTTTCGTGGTAAGACCAACAAGGTTGCTCGTTGGTTCGAGTAAAAATATACCTAACCGGCATACGTGATCAGGCCAGTCACACCGGTCCGAAAAAATAGTTTTCATTAAAATGATCATAGTATTTTGTGGTAAGATCAACAAAATCGCTTATTAGTTCGAGTAAAAATATACTTGATCGGCATATGCAATCAGGCCAGTCATGCCGGCTCAAAAAAATAGATTAAAATGATCATCGTACTTCCGTGGTAAGACCAACAAGGTCGCTCGTTGGTTCGAGTAAAAATATATGGCGTTCAGGTCAGTCATGCCACTCCGGAAAAACAATTTTCATTAAAATGATTATAGTACTTTGTAGTAAGATCAATAAGATCGCTTGTCGGTTCAAGTAAAAATATACCTGACTGGCGCAGTCAGGCCAGTCATGCTGGTTTGGAAAAACAGATTAAAATGATCATCGTACTTCTGTGGTATGACCAACAAGGTCGCTCGTTGGTTCGCCTGACCAGCATAGGCGGTCAGGCCAATCATGCCGGCCCGAAAAAATAGTTTTCATTAAAATAATCATAGTACTTTGTAGTAAGATCAACAAGGTCGCTCATTAGTTCGAGTAAAAATATACCTAATCGGCATAGGTAGTCAGGCCAGTCATGCCGGTTAGGAAAATCAGAAAAAAAAAAAAAAAAAAAAAAAAAAAACGTCATACTACTTCCATGTCATGACCAGTAAAACTGACAAGATGACCCTGGTTCGGATAAAAATATTCTTGATCGGCATAGGCAGTCAGGCCAGTCATATCGGTCAGGAAAACCAGAAAAAAAGCATCATACTACTTCTATGACATGACCAGTAAAATTGATAAGATCACCCTGGTCCGGTTAAAAATATTCCTGACCAGCATAAGAGGTCAGGCTAGTCCTGTCAGTTAGGAAAACAATAAAAAAAAACATCATACTACTTCCGTGTTATGACCAGTAAAACTGACAAGATCATCCCGGTCCGGATAAAAATATTTCTGACCGACATAGGCGGTCAAGCCAGTCATGCCAATTAGGAAAACCATAAAAAAAATCATAATACTTCGGTGTGATAATGAAAAAACAAATAAGATCACCCCGATCTGGGTAAAAATATACCTGATCGGCATAAGCGGTCAGGCTAGTCATGCCGATTAGGAAAACTGGAAAAAAACATCGTACTACTTCGGTGTGATGATCGAAAAAACAGAGAAGATCACCTCGGTCCAGGTAAAAATATACTTGACTGGCATAGGTAGTCAGGCCAGACATGCCGGTCAGGAAAACCAGAAAAAAAAAAACATCATATTACTTCGGTGTGATGATCGAAGAAATAGAAAAGATCACCCGATCCGTGTAAAAATATTCCTAACTGGCATAGGCGACCAGGCCAGTCCTGCCAATCAGGAAAACCAGAAAAAAAAAAAAAAACATCATACTATTTCGGCGTGATGATCAGAAAAACAGACAAGATCAACCTGGTCCGGGTAAAAATATTCATGACCGGTATGACCAGTAAGACCGCTTGCAGTTGCGTTATATTAATCAGTGTTTGATAGTAAGTTAATTTTACTTATTGACCATTTCAGATAATTGATTAACTATTTTAGAAAACAAATGACATTTTAACTAATTTTTTAGAATTTTGACCATTTATTAAAAAACTTTTTAAATGGTTGTTTTTTTTTTATTTAGGAAAAATGATCATTTGTTTTGTTTTATTGTTGATTGACTAATGATCAATCAATGATTGACTTTCAAATTAATGATTGGTACCATTTTCTCCTAATTTTCTTTTTTTAAGAGAGTTTTCAATATTTATTTTAATTTTATTCTAATTTTATTAGTGTGTCAATAATATCTATTTTAATATTATTATAATTTTGTTTGTGTGATCAAAAAGTCATGAAGTCATAAGTAATATTTTCAATTTATACTATGTTATGTAAGATACACGAGAAGATTGGTTTGTTCTTTCACTAAATAGAATACATGAGTTACAAACATACAACTGACAGTTTGATCGAGATAACCATCATTAATAGACCATACAACCGAGCTGTTTGGCTCCATAATAGCAAGTGGATCGAGAAGAACAGTTAAGCTAGCCAAGTATTTTTTTTGTATAATTGGCTATCTGTCTTGCAAGTATTTGCGATCATAATTCCAAAGTGATATGGAAAACCTTAACGATTATTCAAACAGGCCATACCGGCCTGAGCAGTCAGGTGGATCCAGTATTTATTTATATGTAATGTTTATCGGTCTTTCAGGTCATGACACCAAAGTATTTTTGCATTCTTTATCATAGTTTTCCTAGTCACCCAGATTAGGTAAATTTTTTTTCCAAACCAGTTATTGGTTTTGCCGGTCATGACACCCAGGTGATATCATACTTTCCAAACAGGCCATACCGGCTGAGCGATCAAGTGAGTCTGGTATTTATTTATATGGAAGGTTTGTCGGTCTTTCAGGTCATGACACCAAAGTGTTTTTGCATTCTTTATCATAGTTTTCTCAGTCACCCATACTAGGTAATTTTTTTTTTCCAGATCAGTTGTCAGTTTTGCCGGTCATGACATCCAAGTGATATCATGCTTTCCAAATAGGCCATGTCAGCTGAGTGGTCAGGTGGGTCCGGTACTTATTTATATGGAATGTTTGTCGGTCTTTCAGGTCATGACACTAAAGTGTTTTTGCATTCTTTATCATAGTTTTCTTAGTTACCCAAACCAGGTAATTGTTTTTTTTTTTTTCTGGACCAATTGTCGGTTTTGCCGGTCATGACATCTAAGTGATATCATGCTTTCTAAATAGGCCATACTGACTGAGCGGTCAAGTGGGTCCGATATTTTATTTATATGAAATGTTTGTCGATATTTCAGATCATAACATTAAAGTGTTTTTGCATTCTTTATCATAGTTTTCCAGACTATGTAATTCTTTTTCCGAACCAGTTGTCGATTTTGTTGGTCATGACACCCAAGTGATATCATACTTTCCAAACAAGCCATACCCGCTGAGCGGTCAGGTAGGTTCGATATTTATTTTTATGGAATGTTTGTCGGTCTTTCAGGTCATGACACCAAAGTGTTTTTGCATCCTTTAAATATAAATATAAGAAAGTAAAATTTATTCAAATAAAAAATCGATAACATGTTGACTTATTTTAATTAAACCCAACACTAAGGACCCTGGAAAAAACAATTAAAATGATTTCAGCTACTGTAATATCCAAAATATAGTTGATCACTACAAACATAATTCAACTACTAATACAAGAGATCTAGTCCAAAATCATTAGTAAAAGTTAAAAATAAAAACACGATCATATTTTATGAAAATTTGCTTCGATTAAATATATTCAGAGGGAAGTTGTCAATTCTGAACTCTCATGAAAAGTTGCTTGACATGATCGGTTATTTTTGCCTTTCCGATGTTCTCCAATAGAAGGAAATCTGGTTTGTTGAAGCCTCCCATGTTTTTTTTTTTTTTTTTTTTTTTTTTTTTTTTTTGTGAAATCAGGAGGTAATACCTTTTCATTCCTTATGTCATATGGGATAACCCACTTTAATGAGCTCAGGACGGGATAAATGGTTTTGACATAAGCCAATACCTATACCTTCTTTAGATAGTATTATGAGCATAAATCATGCATTTTATCTTCACCCCCTGGGAATGTTGCAAGGGCATGGACATAAGGAATTTTATTGATATTAATTACTTTACATGTGTAGGTTTCCCTTCCTAGATCAACCAAGAAACTGCCAATCGATTCTGTGACATAATACTCAAGTGTAGTACTGTTTAGTTCTTTCGCAGTCAAGATTGTGGACTCTTTGTATCTTGTATGCAATGTTTTCTCCACCCGACGAAGATCCAAGGCTCGAATCCTTACTGTGATTGTTGAACTATTCAGAGATTTTCTCTACAATTGAATCAATCAAGGGCAACAAAGAATATGTTCTGGCCTTCTTTAACACACTGTTAATACTCTCGGTACTGTTGGTAGTCAAGATGTTATAACGTGATCCTATAAAGTGGCACCTAGCCCATTTTCTGACATCTACATGATCATCAAAATATTCTGCGGTAGCAGGATATCCATTCTTTAGGTCATCATAGAGTTGGTTGAACTTGTACTTAAAGTATGCCGCAGCGACTTTCATGAACTTACTTATGACGGTATCTTTAATCTTGACCATCCTTGTACCCCTTCCGACTCTAACACAAGATCCTCGGTGAACACATGATTTGATATTTTGAGAGAGGTGGCATGCACAAAATCCATAGTGAGAATTTTTATATACCTTTTTAACTACATTGCGGATGCTTTGGTGCCAATCAGAAATTATGACCAGCTTTTCGTCATCGGGTATGAGCTTCTCAAGTTTCGTCATAAACCATTTCCATGAGTTGCCATTATCCGAGTCAACCACTCCCTAAGTAAGAGGATATTGATGGCAGTTGCCATGTTGGGTAGTAGCGATGTTCCCTTGTATCTCGTCTTCAAAAAGGTTCCATCAACCGCAATTATCTTTTTTATTGCTTTAAATTCCTCAATGCACGTGCCCAATGCAATAAAAAGGTACTTGAACCTTTGATCTTTGTCTACTACCAAGTGTGTGATCATGTTGGGGTTCATTAACTTTATCATGTGGAAATAGCTAGGAAGAATTTCAAAACTGACCTCTGGTGCACCCCTAACATCACTTGCTGCTTTTCGTTTGCCCCTCCAAGCTTTGAAGTAGGATATTGATATGCCACGATTTTTCATCAGGTCTATCACTCTATTCAGGGTAGGTGTCTCAAGCTGGCATGAAAACTCCTTTGTTAACATATTTGAAACTAAATCTGCAGTTGCTTATCTGTTTCTTTTATCCACCGAACTAGCAGAGCAAGTATGAGTGTTGTAATGTGTTAGGAGAGGGAAACGATCTGAGTTCATGATCCTCACAGCTCGTAGTGCCCACTTACAATCTAGGACTGTACATTTCACTACAAACAACTTTGTGGTTGACTTAACTATTTTATAATCAAAACAAGTTTTAAACGAAGCATCGATTATCAAATTATTCACCTCTTTCTTGCTTTCAAATTCCTGATAAGCTACAATACCCATACCATTATCAAAACTAAAAGACACAGAAATGTCATCTATTGCTAATGTTTCATAATGATCCATGACCGGGTCTACTTCTATGCATGATCGTTGTCATTTCGGAGTTGGGGTAGATGGTATTGTCTCCTGATTAGGGCATTCCTCCAAGGTAGGCACATCTAAAACATCACCTTCGTGGCCTGGTACAGAAGTAGCATCATAGACCCTTGGTGCTTCTATGTTAACATCGAAGTACTCATCTAGAATATTTTCATCATTTTCCATATTGCATCCTCTATCTCCTTCAACTTCAAGTGATACTTTATCATTATTATCACTAGTTTCAACCTTTTTCATGAGCTCAATGTATAGCATACTTCTACGTTGTATCATTTTACAAAAGTCTAAAGGATAACACTTATCATCAAAGTCATCCAAAATGATTTTAGGACCTGATGATATTGTACACAAAGGAATGTAACTTATTTTTAATTCTGTAATTTTTTGGTCCACATAAGCCTTTTAAATATATAATCAATAATTTCATAATATTTCACCTTATCTAGATCATCTAATATTACTATGCTCTTGATTTCCTTATTCCTTCTATACCATTCATATGACCCATCATCTTTCTCCTTCCATTCTCCATTCTATTGAAAATAAATGACAAACTCATTCATTTTCCTTTAAAATAAAAATAAGAAAAATAAAAAAGATTGTTATGAAAAAATTAAAAAAATAATGAAAAATTGAAGACTAGTTCAAAACTACCAGACCATCCCCAAAATCACCAGACCGATCAAGTAGGGCTGGTCAAGCTGGTCCAGTCTGGTCACTATATTGTTCTTATGACGGGATTTGCAAATTTACAGATTCTACAAGCCGAAAATTAGTGCAAAATAAGTTGAATCATTGTTGTTTTTCTATATTAAGCTCCCTAACCATATGAATGCCCAACCTTTGAATAACTTGAAAACGATTTAAACAAAAAATTAGGGGGTTAGAGATGAAATTACCAAAATTTTGGAGATTTTACAAACTTTTAGTACTTCCTCTCCTCTCTTTGTGGCTGGAAATTGATGTCCGGAATGTGAAAATGATGCAAGATGTTAACCCAAATACAAGGATGGTCGTTTTGAGGGAGATGATGAAGATGAAAAATGATGGTGAAGCAGATGACGTTTTCTTTTTTATTGGATCCCCTTTTATTTTATTTTCCCTTATTTTTATTTTTTACTTGTAAAGGGTATTTTGGAGAAAACAAAATATTCATTAATGAATGAGGCTAGCTTTGCAATGTTTTCTCTTTAGGGTCTAATGTTGCAATATGATACCCATTTTAATCCCATATTTGTTTGAGAGAGGGTTGGGGGTGGGGGTGGGGGTGGGGTGGGGTTGGGCGTGGGACACTAAAATGTTCAAAGAGCAAAAGAAGCACAAAAACCTTTTCTGAAAATACTAGTTTGAGAGAACGTGCGAGAGACACATTCATATATATATATATATATATTGTAACATCTTTTTTATTATTACTATTATTATTATTATTATTAGTGGTAGTAGTAGGAGATTTCATATGACGCTACTTGACATGATTGTTTACAAATAAAAAAAAAATTTCTATTTTTTCTCATTGTGAGCTGGGGTGGAGCTCCCCCACTAATTTTATTTTTTCCACAAAATTTCCCTTTACATATTTTACAGTTTTTTTTTTTTAAATTTTAACCACACTCAAAATTGACCATCACTCTCTAAGTCCTCACTAAAATCTCTATTTTGTAATCAAAACTCATCGTCCATACCGAAAGAAAAGAAACAAAACTTAAAGGAAGATGGATAATAGTTTCATTGTATACATTTAGAAATTAAGAAAGAAATTTCCGATCGTACTGAAAATGTAGATATAGCACTTTTAAATCATATAAACTCATCATAATCTATTATAATATGTTTTATGATTTTTTCTAATGTGTGTATTTGATAGTTCTTCAAAAATACTGTGATATTTCTTTTTATTTTTTTTATATAGTATTATTTTCTAAAAAAAAAAATTATTATACGTCCTCACTAAAATGAACTTTTGGATCAAGAGAAACAAATAAGTATGTTAGTCCAATATATTTGTCTACTCTTTATGGTATTTACATCTCTACACATTTATTGTTTCTCATTGTATTTAGATATCATGGAGAAAGTAATAGAAATATATTGATCTTATGAAATACTAGTTAAGCAACATGACATTCGATTTGTCTATTATGTAATAATTGTTGGGCAATTCTACAATAAGACTCTCTAACTTTACTCACCAATGGGGAAAAAAGTTTTGACCGTTGGATCTACTTTCAATGACATTTGTTTAGATGAGCTCACTGATGTTAAAATCATGGACGAAAACACGTAAAACCCCGCTCTTTCTCTCTGTCTCTCAACTACAGCCTTTGTTTTCCATCTCTCATCACCATTATCATCCGCATAACTCTCTCCTCTCTCTACTTCCATTACGTTACCCACATAACCCATTTCACTATTTGCCGCCCTCCACCAAAACCTAGTCATAGCTAGCCTTTTAGGGTCCAGATTTCCATTGTTGATAATAAAACCAAAGGAAGGAAAATTCGGAGGTAGATAATGAAAAACGATTCCCTAGCTAAATGTCCACCCTTTGCAAGTGTGATTTTTAGGTCATGTATGGTCGTGCCTAAGGACATATCAGTTGAAGTAGATTTTTCTTTTGGATCAATCAAAACCCCTTCCCAAACTGTACAAGCTTCTTCCAAAGCATGCTGCTTTCTGGATGTATATTGATTGAGACAAAAACTGCAAGTATATAGTGTCAGGTTTTAGTAGTAAAGTGTGAATAAGAATGTCGATCTAAGGGATTGTAATCAAATTCTTACTAAGTACTATAATTAAAATAATTCTAACTTTATTTAGATAATTCAATCACAATAATAAAAATAAAATACAAAATTAAAACAATAATAATGAAAACAAATTGGAAAATAATTTGAGAAGAAATCAATATGAGATAAGTCTAGAGGTTCGATTTCACTTAGCCATCAACTATGTCTTTTTATATCAATTTTTTACTAATCAATTTTCCCTAGTTTATAAGCCAAAGAATTCTAATCTATTCAACTGCCTTTCTTGAGTGTCGAGCTAAAAATACTCTTAAAACCGGATTTTGAAATCCCTATAAAAATCCAAAAAATTAAGAACTCATTACAATCTATGATTCTTTTTTTATTAACTTCAAAGGAATTATAGGCCTTCTGAACTCTATAAAATCCTAGGTTGCATTATATCTTATCTCTTAATAATATCTAAAATTCCCTCTTTCAAGTGTCGAATTCTAAATATAAAATCATTTAACTCATGATCAAAGCGATCAATGCTATTTGGTATGCTGAATTAGTTGCAAAGTGATCAATGCTTTATTCAAGATCTTTAGCAGTCGATCGTTTCATTTTCCATCTCCAATGGCTTTCAAAAGCTCGACATGTCGGTGGGCATGAAGGTTTTGTGAGCCCATGACATCTTGATTCGATCCTTCTATTGACTTGCAAGACGCGCTAGCTCTTGTCTTCTTTAGGATTTTCTCCTAAATTCTAGTCTGATCAACCTTTCAAATGAATAAAGTTAGAAGCTAAGGAATGGGATAAAGAGTCAACCTCTTCCCATCCAACCCACCATTCCTGTAAAAGGAATGGGAGATGGGCCGACCAATGCTTAAAAAAAAAGTATTTTCTTCACCTCATACTATACTGTTAGAAAATATCTTTAACAATTCCTTCCTGAATTCGAACAATCTGTCCATCGTCTATAGAGCAAATTTGTTTTAAGATAGTTAGAAACTAATGGAGCATAAGCAACAAACAAGTGAACAAGTATGATAGAAGAAAAAATTGTTACAACCGAAATTCAACCTTAACTTGAATGAAACAACATAAAGAAGTAGATAGTCAAGGCATGTGAGACACACTTTTCTTAAAATAGATTCACCCCCTCCGGTAAGTGCATGAGATTTCAACGGACATATATCTCTCTGAATACAATGACGAGCAAAGGTAGTCTAGAACGATCGCAAACCACTTCCGGCGAACTTGAAATCAAAGCCTTCCCTTTATCACTAAAAACTACAGGAACCGATTACAAGAGAAAATGCCCACGAACAAAGAAAACAAGAGAGAACAAGAACTTGTGTTGTGTGTTCAAGTGTGTGTTCATCATGCTTGTGGAGGCTTCCTTTTATAGGCTTCAAAATGAGATTTTTACAAAATCAAAATCAATAGGTTTTTAATCTGGATTAATGAGAGATAATGCAATCGATTTATATTTAGATTTATTCTGGATTAATCATGCACTAATGCTCATATTAAACCACACACTAAAGCCATGGAATATCAACAGATGGCTGTTAATATTCTGAATTTATTTAAATAAAGAAATAAATAAATTCAGATCTATGTTGAAAAGAGCAAATAAAAATACACAAAACGAAGCCCAAGCTAGGGCAAGCTTGACGGACCAACATTCGCATCACCCACATTGGACCCCTAACTTATCAGGGTGGTGATGTGCATTCCCGGCCCCCCTGCATGTGAGAGAGCCTCTTGGGTACACTATTTTACCCAAGTCCATAAGTGCAAATTTTTATAAAGTCCATCAAGTTTTTATGCCTAAGCAATGTGAGACTCCACATTTATAAGCAATGTTTCAATAAAACTATATTCATTGGGCACACTTTGAGCAGCAATTTCTCATTCACCCAAATACCATTTTAAGCGTAGGAATCTATAATTTCGATCTCCTTGTAACGGAGAACACAAATCCACCAAGACTCGCTACTTTTACTAAGTAGGTCCCACTCAAATTTGGACCTAAAAATGACTTCTCAAAATAGTTTAAAACCATTTTCTCCAACAATCCCCCACATGAATGAAATTGACCAATGACGAGGGAAAACAAAAGACACTACATAGTAAAAGAGTTCTACGGTTAATATCTGCATAGGATAGGTAGGCTTAAACTTTCCCTTGTGAAAGTATATTTACTTTACTAGCTGACAATAAATGTGATGTACTTAAACTTTTTTGTCATTTGTGTAAACGATAGTATACCTCATATATATATTTTTCTGACACAATTTTAGCTCTCGTGGTTATGTCCATTTTGACTGTGAACATCGTCCTGGTTCTATAAGAGTTTTTTGAAGAATTGAACCCTAGCAATTCTCCTTTGAAGTGGCCCCACTTCTCTTTCACATAGGTGATTTCTTAATTAAGAGTATCCCATATTATTCTGCTCGGATTCCCAACGCTTAAGAATCATTAAAAGCATAGCTTAACCTATCTCATATGAATATCACTGTTTTTATCATAGGAATGGGCTGAAGGGTAACCCCCACAGTAATTCTACTCGGTCTATATAGTTTAGTTATCCTATTAAACCTAGATCTTGGGATCTCCAGTCAACTAGGTTAGGTTTCTAGTATTTTGACCTTTTATATCATGGGCTTAAGTCCCAATCCGCTTGTTGATTTCTCAACTAGATCTTTATTCAACCCTTTGGTTAATAGATTTGCAATATTTTCTTTTCACTTTACATAGTCAATTGTTATGACTCCAGTTGAGATTAATTATCTAATATATTATGTCGATGAAGAATGTGTCTTGACTTATCGTTATACATGATATTTTGTGCCATACCAATAGCAAATTGACTATCACAATGTATACATATTGTAGGCATAGATTTCGGCTATTCTAGAATATCTTCTAAGAACTGTCGTAGCCATTTAGCCTCTTTACCGCTTTTATCTAAAACTACAAACTCATATTCCATCGTGGATTTGGTTATTATAGTCTGCTTAAGATTTCCATGATACTGTTGCACCTCTTAAAGTGAACGTATAACCATTGGTGGCCTCAGAATTCTGTATATCAGATATCCAGCTTGCATCTGAATATCCTTGTAGAACAGCAGGAAATCTAATATAGTTCAACCCATAATCATGAGTATATCGTAATTACCTAAATACTGTAACAATTACTTTCAAGTGGTCAGCCCTCGGATTACTCTTGGACCTGCTAAAACTACTTATAGCGAAAGCAATGTCTGGTCTTGTACAACTTATTAAGTACATCAGACTTCCTATCACTCTAGCACAGTCCACTTGAGATATAATTTCTCCTCTATTAATGGACAGATGTTGATTTAAATCAATTGGAGTTCTGGCCAAACTAGAGGCATCTTTATTGAATTTATCAAGTATTTTGTCCATATATAGTGTGTATGACTCAATACAATACCATTAGATGACCTTTTCATTTTAATTCCTAATATTACATCAGCTGGTCCTATGTCTTTCATGTCAAATCTTGAATTCAACATATTCTTAGTAGATTTGATCATCCGATCATTACTACCTGTGATTAACATGTCATCTATATACAGACAGAATATGACATATCCGTCTTCTGTATTCTTGACATAAACATACTTGTCACATTCATTTATTTTGAACTCATTTGTCATCATGACACTATCAAATTTCTCGTGCCATTGTTTTGGGGCATGCTTAAGTCTGTATAAGGACTTCACTAGTTTGTAGACTTTCTTTTCTTGTCCTGGAGCTATACAACCCTCGGGTTATTTCATATAAATTTCTTCTTCAAGATCTCTATTAAGAAAATGCTTTCTTTATATCCATCTGATGGACTTCAAGATTTCGTAGTACGGCAATCGCCAAAATCATTCTTATAGAGGTTATTCTCATTACGGGAGAATATGTGTCAAAGTAATCAAGGCCTTCTCGTTGTCTATATCCTGTTATTACAAGTCTGGTCTTACATTTATCAATTGTTTCATCTGCCTTCATTTTCGTTTGAAAATCCACTTAAAACCTAATGGTTTACTTCATGGAGAAAGATCCACTAACTCCCACGTATGATTCTGCATGATGGAAGCAATTTCACTCTTTATGTCTTCTTTCCATAAAGGAATCTCAGTGGAGCTTACAACTTTTTTACAGGTTTGAGGTTTAGCCTCTAGCATGTAGGTCAAAAAATCTAGTCTAAACTATTTTTCTATCCTTACCCTTTTGCTTTGTCTAGGCTCTTCTTCCTCTTTTCAGTTTCATTGTTTTGCTCTTGGTCCTGACTATTCTCTTTAATAATCTCATACATTCATTTAGATGAACTTGGACCATTTTCCTTGGAATTATATGGAAACACATGTTCAAAGAACGATGCGTTCCTAGATTGCATTATTGTGTTCTTATGTATGTCCGGGTTTTTAGACTCATGCATAAGGAATCGATATGCCCTACTGATGTGGGCATAGCCAATGAAGATGCAATCAACCATTTTAGGACCTATGCTTATATTCTTTAGCATGTGTACCAACACTTTGGCAAGCCATCCTCATACTGTTAAGTATTTGTAGGAAGGGTTCCTTCCTTTCCATAATTTATATATGGTTTTATCTTCTTTCTTCCGGGGAACCTTATTTAAAAGGTAAGTAGCCGACAAAATGGCTTCCACTCACATGTTCTGTGACAATCCAGAACTTAACAGCATTGCATTCATTATATCCTTTAAGGTACGATTTTGACATTCAGCCACACTATTTAATTATGAAGAATAAGATGACGTGACCTCATGAATAATACCATGTTATGCACAAAATTCAATAATGGTTCCACATATTCACCACCACGATCACTTCTTACCATCGTAATTTTCTTATTAAGTTGGTTCTCAACTTCTTGCTTATAAAGAATAAATTTTTCCATAGTCTCATCTTTGCTTTTAAGCAAATACACATAGTAATATTTTGTGCTATCATTAATAAAAGTGATAAAATACTTGTTACCACCTCTTGTTTGAACAAACTTTAAGTCACAAATATCACTATGAATTAATTCAAGTGGTTTAATATTCCTTTCAATTGTTTGAAATGATGACCTTGTTTGTTTTGCTTCTGCATAAGTTTCACACTTATGTTTTGAATCAATTTCAAATGCGGCTATGTGATCCAAGTTAATTAATCTACATAACGTATCAAAATTAATATATTCTAGTCTACCAAGCCATAAGTTAGAAGACTCAATCATTTAAGCGGAATATTTTTTTATTCTTATTGATAGATTTGGATTCAACAACAATTACATTCATTTTCTACATCCCATCTTTCATATAACCCTTCCCGACATACATTTTATATTTGGACAAAACTATTTTCTGGGCCTCAAAAACCATCTTGAAGCTGTGTAAGCTCATCATTGTTCTGGAAATAAGATTCTTCCAGATATCAGGCACAAACAACATGTTGTGCATCTTTACTTCCTTCTCGAATGTCATCTTTAGGAATACGATCCCTCAACCCTCAATCTCAGAAGTTACAAAATTGCCCTTGAACTGCTTCTCTCCAGTTTCCAAAGGTACTAGGTCAGCAAATGCAGCTCTATCAGAATAGATATGATGGATGACACTTGTATCTAGCCACCACTCCTTTGGGTTGGAGTCCATCATGTTGACTTTAGAAACCACAGCTTAAATATTGATGTCAGATACCTTTTGGGCAATGGCATCCACCACATTGGCTTCTTCTTTTTGTTTCTTTTTGGCAGTCTACAATCTATCGACTTGTGACCCATTTTATCATAATTGAAATACTTTCTTTGGAATTTCTGTTTCTTAAAAACTCCATCTTTAGGTCCTAGTTCGAACCCTAACTTGTTGAACTTCTTGTTCTTGGAGCTTTGACCATGCTCCACCATATTAGCCCTAGCAGAATTGGCAACAACATTGTTGGAGAGCTTATTCTCCTAGCCCCTATTATCCTCTTCGATGTGAAGTCTTGTGCTTTAAATAGTTCTTAAAGTCTTTCCACTCTGGGGATAGTTTATCTATAATTGCAGCTACCTAAAAAAACTCACTAATAACCATTCATTCAGCATGAATCTCGTGAATGATTAATTAAAGCTCTTGAACTTGACTGATGACAGTCTTGGAATCCACCATCTTAAAGTTCATAAATTGTCCCACCAAGAACTTTTTAGTAATAGCATCTTCTGATTTGTACTTATAATCCAAGGACTCCCACTGTTCCTTGACCGATTTTTTCATACTATGCACACTATAGAGTGAATCAGACAAGTTATTCAGAACATAATTCTGACACAGGAAATCAGAATGGTTCCAAGCATCAAGAGCATGTAATAATTGAACATCTGTCTCATCCTCTCTAATAGTAGGAGGATCCTCTTTTAGGAGTCTCTCAAGATTTAGAAAGGTAATATAAAATAACATCTTTTGTTGCCAAGTCTTAAAATTCAATCTGATGAATTTCTGCGGTTTCTCAGTGTGATTCATAGGAACTGAGACAACCAAAGGCTGCGTCGAGGTCGAGGCTACCTGGGGTGATGGCTTAGGTATCATAGATGGATTCTCAGTTAGTGCAATGTTAATGCTTTCGGCCATTTCTGAAAACAAGCCAAATATTAGAACCAATATATATATATATATATATATATATAACAAATAAATACTATAACTCCAATGCCAAATAAAGAAAGCTATAAATACATATAGCAAATTAACATAATAGATATAAATATATATATCACACATAAATATCTATGCAAAACCAAAACAATAACGTTTTGAAATCAAACTGCAGAAGTTTATAAATATCTATAATGTTATATAAAAATGTTTTTCAAAAATTGAACTAAATGTATATATAATATAAACACAAACTGTAGAAGAAAAAAAAGTTAGCAATTCCTTCCTGAATTCGAACAACCTGTCCGTCATCTATGGAGCAAATCTGTTTTAAGATAGTTAGAACATAATGGATCATAAGCAACAAATAAGTGAACAAGTATGATAGAAGGAAAAATTATTACAACCGAAATTCAACCTTAGCTTGAATGAAACAACACAGAGAAATAGATAATCGAGGCACGTGAAACATGCTTTTCTTAAAACAGATTTGTCACTTCCGGTAAGTGCACGAGATTTCAATGGACGTATGTTTCTCTGGATACAACGGCAAGCAACGATAGTATAGCATGATCGAAAACTGCTTCTAGTGAATTTGTAACCAAAGCTTTCCCTTTATCACCAAAAACTACAGAAACCGACTACAAGAGAAAACGCCCAAGAACAAAGAAAACAAGGGAGAACAAAGAACTTGTGTTGTGTAAGTGTGTGTTCATCATGCTTGTGGAGGCCTCATTTTATAGGGTTTAAGAGGAGATGTTACAAAACCAAAATCAATAGGATTTTAATCTGGATTAATGAGAGATAATGCAATCTATTCATATTTAGATTAATTTAGGAATAATCATACATTAATACTCATATTAAACTACACAATAAAGCCATAGAATATCAACAGATGACTGATGATATTCTGAATTTATTAAAATAAATAAATAAATTCAGATCTATGTTGAAAAGAGCAAATTAAAATTTGGAAAATGACGCCTGAGCGAGGGCAAGCTTGACGTATCGAAATTCGCATCACCCACATTGGGCCCCTAACCGACTGGGCCGGTGATACAAACCCTCCTCCCTATACGTGAAAGAGCCTCTTGGGTACACCATTTTATGTAAGTCCATAAGTGTAAATTCTTATAAAGTCTATCAAGTCTTTATGTCTAAGCAATGTAGAACTCCACATTTATAAGTAATGTTTTAACAAAATTATATTCCATTAGGCACACTTTGGTCATCAATTTCTCATTCATTCGAATACCATTTTGAGCGTATGAATATATGATTTCGATCTCTTTATGACGAAGAATCCAAATCCACCAAGACCTGTTATTTTTACTAAGTAGATCATACTCAAATTTGAACCTCAAAAATGGTTTAAAACCATTTTTTCCAACATACAATTCACCTACCGGTGTGGAGCCAACTTCGGTCGAGTATAGTATTTCGAGTTCCTAGACGCTTATAGGGGTCACCACTCCCGTCCTCTATTTAACTCGACGATCAGGTGTTACCTGACCAACCAAAGCCTTCTTGTCCTCAAGTTGGTGCTTCCCTTGGTTTGATCAGCAAAATGCGATTAAACAGACGGAGACAGGGTTCCGTCAATGCGCAGAAGCATTTGAACAAAATTGGGATAAAGGTTCTGCAAAAAAATGGACAATATTCAAAATCCAAAACCCAGATCTGGGCAGCATTCTGATTTGTGACAAAAAAACAAAGGAAACTGAAGCAAAAATTCAAGATCGGCTATAAGGAGAATGGAGTTTAAGCGTTGTGCCCATGCTCATTTCTTAACAGCGCAAGTGTGGGGCCCACTGTCAATCCAAACAACAGCAACCGCTGGATCTTACCCCATGGATGAGGCAAAGTATGCAGGTCTAATTGTCGAGCTCCCCATAATTGTTTTAAAACATATAAAATAGAGTTGCGGTCAGTCTACAATTCTAAGATTTAATCTCAATAGAAGAAACAAAGTTTGCCTTATTTTCTTAAGATGTAAAAAATTCAGGAATCTATTTCATATTAAATTTAAAATAATATAGTTGGGTTTTACGTTGTTTTTGATTTAAACAAAATAAAAGAGAAGAAATAGTTAATAAAATGTGCTAGAAAAGTAAAATGAGAGAAAAGAAAGCAAAGCAAAAATTAAAAATTAAAAAAGTCCAAGGAAAAAATAGTGAGAATTAAAGTGAGAGAGTTCATGGTAAATATAGAAAGAAAGAAAACTTATAATAGAAACTGTACTTTTAAATTGATTATATGTATTATCATTTTAACTATCAAATTAACTTTTCAACTGTCTAATCTATGACTAGGGATAAATTATGTGTGGTACACTATAAATCTGTAATGTATATATTCACATATCAGACTGTTGAAAAGTTAATCACTTAATAGCATGATAAACATACACTCCTTACCATAATTTTTATAATGGTATTGCTAATTAAGTTTAAGTTTAATTACTTAGTTGGTCCCTAAATTATTATGTCTGTAATGGTTTGGTTCTCATTCTTTCTTTTTAGTTGAGATAATAATATATTTATTGATACTATTTTAGACATTTTCTAAAAATTTAAAAAAAGTTTAGATATTTTTTAAAATATGAACTCCTAAATTGACATTTATGTAAATAATAACACAAAAAATTTGAAAAACAAATAGTCATTATACTTAATTTATTTACAATGTGCTATTCTATGAAATAAAGGCTTCATACCTAAAGCTTCAAATTAGTGTGCTTTGAGTAACTTATAAATATTACGAGTTTTCTTATTGTGCTTGAAAGTTGTAATTTAGAAGGGTCCATTTATGGATCCACTAAATTCGTCTTCTCAGAGATTATTGTGATCGATCTGTCTCGTGAGATTGTATGTTCTTGTTTGTGTGAATACTAAAAAATAATTAACAAAAACAAGGAGAGAGAAAAGTAAATATCAAAGTAATAAAAATAAAATAGGGTGTAAAGATATATTTGAAATAAACAGTATGTTTTATAGAATAATAGTTTGAAATTTATAAGAGTGTATATATTAACTAAATTTGATTAATTTTAATTAAAAAGAATGTAGATTTAAAAAGGGTTAAAGAGTTAAGCGGACAATGCGAACAAAATCAGTACTCACTCCCCTAACTCTGAATTTTATATATGGAGATATATAGGGATAATATTAGTCTATTAGGATGTTTAAATCGTTAATGTTCATCTTGAATTCGGTGTAAATCATAAAGTTGTTGAAACAAATTTAAGATTAATGAATTGTATTCCACGCGTGAACAAGTAAAGTGAAGCAAAAATAAAATAAAATAAAAATATTATGTGACAGTTATTGAGTCACGAGGTAATAGTAATTGAACCATTATGTGATTAATGACACGACTGACATGTGATATTTAGGAGAGGACCAAAATCACTATTCATAATTCACTGGCTCTATTATTATTAGGTGTCGATCATGGTAATTTTTATATATGTCCTGTTTTACGTGGATGAGTCGAGATCGGTAGTTTTCATATTAGGATCTTGGATCTCATAAAGGGCTAGTTAGTTGTTTCCTTGGTTCCAACACGAGTGCAACTGTAAAAGAGTCTGACTTTTTTCTTTTCTTTTCTTTTTTTAATTCCTTATTTTTCTTTACTTTTTTCTCTTTATATATATATATATATATATATATATATATATTTTTCTCTGAAGGATGAGTGAGTCTGACTTTCAGTTGAATTCGTTGGCTCTCCACAAACTGCCATCTTTTATGTAGTTGCCTGCCTTAAGAATTTCACTAGCCACGTGGGCACCACACAACAATAGAAGAAAAACATTTGTATTTAGTTTATCAATTGGAGATGAAATTTTTAAGTAAGAGTTTATTGATTTTTAAAAAAATTATTATAAATTTTGTTGATATTTTATAAAAAGATAAAAATAAAAATAAAAAATATAGTTTAATTAGGGTTAAATTTAAATGCTAAATAAAACCAAAAAAGAGAGGGAAAAAAAAATTGGGGCCATTCTAGAATAACTAGTAATCAAGAGGCAACTGCGTGAAACTAAACACTGTACATGTTTATGTTTGTGTTCTTCAATAAGTGTACTTTCTTAATTATTATTTAAAAAAAAAAACCCCTAAATATTTGGCACTCGCCTGTGTCTTTTGCTATCTCCACTCCTTGGTTTCCGTTGAAAAAGGGTTACTTGTCTTTTTTAATCTACTATATTATTTTTTTATTCGAAAAGTATTTATTGTATATTGCAATTTTAAATTGTTATAAATAAATTAATTTACTTTCTTAATCACTATTTGATTCTTTTAACCTCAAAAAATACAAAAAAAATACCCTTAAAAAAATGTAGGTTATTTATCATTTTATGTTTTGCATTTGCTTTTATTCCTAAACTAGACACAGCATATTGAAATCTTGCGCTTTTATATCATTATAATGTATTTTATTCATTTATACCTTTTCCCAATTAACACTTCATTTTGACTATAAAATATCCAAAATATCATTACGAAGACATTAAAAATTAAAAAAAATCAAAAAAATCAAAAAAATGAGAAAAAAAAAAACAACATTCTCATAATTATTTCAACAAAAGATTAACTTCTCACATCCACCGCCGCCGTCCACTCCCTTCATTCCTTGCCTCAACTCAACCATGTTACTGACCATGCACCTTTCTTTTTCGCATAACGAGAGTAGTATTGATGTATGGTGGCTGGGGAATGGAAAGGGACGGCACATAGATGATAGTCGTTTTGTGAATCTTCGTTGATGGCATTTGAGGACAACGTTTGGCAAAGATGGATTTGCAAGGCACGCTTAAGGATGGCATCAGGCGTCTCGCGATGCGATGGGTTTAGATGGTGTAAGATGTTCTTGTCAATTTTTCAATTTGTAATCATTAAGTACAATTTATGAGTCCAATTATTTTTGTGTGGTTGACTTGTTTGATTTAGTATATAAAACATTCTCAAATGTTTACGACAAGAGAGGGGGCAAGATCAAGAATGGGGTGAGATATTATAGGCCCGAAGGTGGGTTTAGGTGAGGCAACATGAAAAGTGAGTAAGGTTAGGGTATGAAAAGTGATTAAGGTTTTCTAAAGGAAAAAAAAAAAAAAAAAGCGAGAGAAGAGAGAGAGATTGGAATTTGGTTTAATTATTTATTTAAATAAGAACTTATTTAATTATGTTTTCATTAGTTATATTGATCGAGAAAAGTTATGGATTTAAAATTTTTTTTTTTTTTATACGTTCTCAATTCTTCTAAAAATATAATCTCTCTAGGCTCCGGTTCCTATGAGAGGTGTGTCTCTCACCAATTTTCTGTGTGAGTTCTCAGTGAGTATCTCGCTATTGTTTTGTTCTTGATCCAGAGCCGATGCGGAACATCGTTAACCGATGGAAGACGATGTTTCTTACGGCGGAGGAGGAGGATGTTTACAGTCTTGCTGATGAGATTATGGAGAAGGATAGGGATGAGATGAAGCCGGCGCTTTTGGGCAGGCTCCTAACCAGAAATCCCTACAATAAGGGGGGCTTTCAAATCTACCATGTTTATCGTTTGGAGGATTGTGGGAGGGCTTGAAATTAAGGAGGTATCTTGAGATATTTTTCTCTTTTCTTTTGGCGATGTGAAGGAGAGATACAAGGTACTAGAGGGGCGAATAGTCAACCTTTTTTAAAACTATCGATAGGTTCCGGGTCCAAGCACATTTACTTTGGATAGTAGGCTGCCGGAAGCGGGTGAAGTGATTGGGGAAGCTGTGGGAGATCTTGTCAAGGTTCACACGGATCGTAACGGGAAATGTTAGGGCAAATTTGTTCGTGTTCGTTCACGGATTGATATCACTATTATCATGGTTTTGACCTACGGTTTGAGAAGTTGCCGGATTTTTGTTATTGGTGTGGGAAACTTGGCTATATCATTAAGGATTGTCCGGCGAGTGATGTCAATGTGCTGGAGGAGATGCTTTCCTATGGGGATTGGTTCCGAGCAAAAAAAAAAGGGATAATTTTGGGGCTCATCGGAATTCTCAACAGCGGCGTTCGGGATCAGTCTCCGGTGGAGGACGGGGAGGTGGTCGGACAGGGGGGAGGTCGGGGTTTAACAGTGGAGTTTTTCCGGAGGATGCTATTTGGGGAAAGGCCAGCGAATTTCGTGGTAGAGGTGAGATTCTTTTAAAAAAAAAATCTTCTGCAGTTACTGGGGGATTGAGTCTTAACGTCGAATCTGGTTTAAATTCGAGTTGACTAATTCGGGAGTTATTAATCCAAATATTTTGGTATCACCTCAGTGATGTGCCACTCACGTGACTTTTAATGAGGAAGGGAAGAACTGTTCTTCTTCGCACGTGACTCCTATCAGTGTGCATGGGAGTGGGAGGAGTTCTACGTTGAAGGAGGTCCCTGTGGAATCAGCTTCTGAGGTCCGTTTGCGAGTCCTCTTGAGGCCCCCCTTATCCTCTTTCTCCTTCTCTGCCTCTGGTGCGGAAGAGAAGGTTCGGGAGGGGCTTCTAGGGCGTCCCAAAAAGGTTGGTTCCAAGACAAAGGGCAGGGGTGGTTGCCTCTGGTAGTGTACATGTAGAAAGTGCCGGCCGTAGCGGGGGTCTTATATATGTTGCATTGGTCCAAGGACTGGGAGGTAAGAATTAAAAAGTTTCACAAGTGGGCACATTGATTCCTTTTTTAAGGCGCCGGAAGGGGATTGATGGCGGTTCACTGGTTTTTATGGCCATCCAGAGAAAGCAAAACGCCAAATCTCTTGGGAGTTACTTCGGAGGCTTCAAGGCCTATACACACTGCCTTGGTTGGTTGCAGGGGATAACGAGATTCTACTTCTCTCGGATTGTCAGGAGATGGCGGGAACGTGTAGATAGTAGTATGCGGCAGCAGTTCGGAAAGGTTCTTGAGGACTGTGAACTCTTGGATTTAGGCTTTCAAGGGGCGGCTTTGACATGGAATATCCCCCTGATAGTATTCAACGGAGACTGGATCGAGCGGGAGATTCCCATAGTTGGAAAGCCATGTCCAACGGTGCTCGTGTTTTCCATCGCGATTTTTTTGGTTCCGACCACCGCGCTATCCATGTGATTTTGAACTTTTTTCCACAATCCGTTAGTGGTAGGGATCGTAGGGAGCGGAGGTTCATTTTTGATCCGGTGTGGAGAACGAAGGAAGAATACAGGGAGGTGGACTCTCGAGCGTGGCTTCAGAGTCCTACAGGTGGTGACGGTTGAAGGCGTTGGAAGATTGTGCCCAGGCACTTAGGGTGTGGGGAAGGAAGACTTTTGGAAACATTCCAAAGAAAGTAAACTCCTTCCAACGTGAGATTGTTGAACTCAATTATCTTTCTTGGACAGCGGACCTTAAAGGCTTGCTTCGGCAAAAGGAAGTGGCGTTGGGCAGGTTGCCACGACCTACTTCTTTGTTGTGATGCGTTGAAGTTGAGGGTGGTGGGCCTGACTATGTTTTCGGGGTGGGACTTGACTCAAATTGCTGACATCTTCCTTCCTATCGATAGGGAATTAATTCGGCCCATCCCTTTGAGCCTTTGGCCGAGACCAGATCATGTGTTGGTGTGGCACTTTTCGTCCAATGGTTCCTGTTGGAGCAGAATTTCGTCCAACACCAAATGAGCGTTCTTGAAATAAAAAGTAAGATCAAACGAAAGAAATAATCAAGTATGAACACAAGAAAACACAAGAACCTTAAGAACAATATAGAGAAAACCGGAATCCGGTATAATTGTCTCAAGGCTTTGTATTGAGAATTGTGTCTTATCTTTTCCTCTCAATTCAAGAGAATTTATAATACATTGAGAATGTAGGAGTTTAATTCTCCTATTAATTTGAGAATTTATTCTCTCTTTAATTACAATAAACCATTCATATTCCGGTAATCTGATATGAATACTTAACGTCTTTGATATTACATATAGACGATTGAGTTCCCTTTGTAAACTCCTATTAATTGTTGAACGTTATCCTTTGTAGACGCTTGAACTTCTCCTTCTGTTGAATGTCATCCTTTGTAGATGCTTGAACTTCTCCTTCTGATGTCCGATATATCATTAGGAAGACTCGTACTTAAGGGTAGTCTCCTTCCTCATAAATGAGTAGACATCTACTTTGGTTGTCTCCTACCTTATAATTAGGTAGGCTCCTACCTAGGTTGTCTCCTTCATTATAATTAAGTAGGCTCCTACCTAGGTTGTCTCCTTCCTTATAATTAAGTAGGCTCCTACCTAGGTTGTCCACTACCTTATAATTAAGTAGGCTCCTACCTAGGTTGTCCACTACCTTATAATTAGGTAGACTCCTACCTATATTGAGTTTGAGTAAAAAATATTTTAAATAATTTTTATATAATTACGAAATACCATCCAACATCAGCCCCCCAGTCCCTAAGTTTAGTATGTCAAACGACAGGGACTTTTTAACTCTTTTTTTTTTTTTTTTTTAGAGACCCCTTCTATTTTTTGAAGCTTTCTGTATTTTGAGTTCAGATGTTCAAAGTTGTTGTTGTTTTTTTTTTTTTAAATTCGGTCCTGCCAAAAAATTCATGATCGGTCATGCAATCATGTTCATGTTTGGTCCTGCCAAACTATATATATATAAATAATTCGGTTCTGCCGAAAAATTCATGATCGGTCCTGCCGTCATGTTCATGTTTGGTCCTGCCAAACTATATTTACATATATATATATATATATATATATATTTTTAAATCCGGTCCTGCCGAAAAATTCATGATCGGTCATGCCGTCATGTTCATGTTTGGTCCTGCCAAACTATATTTATATATATATTTTTTTTAAATCCGGTCCTGCCGAAAAATTCATGATCGGTCATGCCGTCATGTTTATGTTTGGTCCTGCCAAACTATATTTATTATTATTATTATTATTTTGAATATGTTGGAGTCATTGGTGGATACTTATCTCCTCCTATGGAGTCGTTGGAGGACACATATCTCCTCCTAGCTCCCCATGGTAAAAATCAAAAATCAAAAATAAAAAAGTATTGACAAAAATTTCATCTTTATTTGAACAATTCTCATGCCTTTGGAAACTAGGCATTACATCAAAAACCCAACTTAAATAAAAACACACGTTTAATACGCTACTACTACTTAAAATCACACCACACAACTCAAACACCAACTATAATATTTTCTAAGGTGTTGAACATTCCAATGATGCTTTAACACCTCACCCCACTTATTTTCTAACCGGCAGGTACCCGGCCGAACCACTTTCACCACTTTGTACGGTCCTTCCCAATTTGACCCTAGAATCACATCTCCTGGCTTTTTTGTATTTTGAATAACTTTCTTCCAAACTAGGTCTCCTTCTTTAAATCTCCGCTCCTTAACCCTTGAATTGTAGTACCTTGCTAATATGCAGCCACCCGAATACAAGCTTGCGGTCGTTTCTCTTCCATCAAATCAAGCTTCAGTACACAATTCATCATTATTTTGCTCTTCATGATAGGCCTCAATTCGATAAGTCGGCATTCCTACCTCCGCAGGGATCACAGACTTTACACCATATGCCATAGAAAAGGCGTTTCTCCGGTTGGAGTCCTACCTGTATAGTGTTTGCTTTCAATAACTTCTCCACTTCTTGGTTTATTACTATGTAGTGCTCTGGGTTAAAAATTCGCCTATTTTGCACCTTGGGCTTGAATGTTGGGTCAACATTTAACCGATGCACCATGATCCTTGGATTGAATCTAGGCATATCCTCATAGGACCAAGCAAATACATCTTTGTTCTCCCGAAGGAAGCTAACCAACTGTTCTCGTAATGGTGATGACAACCTTGACCCGATTTGCACTGTCTTTTTGGGCATAGACTCATCTAGAGGTATCGATACCAAATCTTCAACAGACTCTCCTCTTTTCACATGTTCTTCACGCGGATCGAGTCCTCCAAAATTTTGTATGTCATTTAAATCTTTTGGCAAATCAATTGGCAATTCTCCATCTATTTGATAAATGGTCGAAATCACCCTTTTTCCTTTTGCGCTTGATTCCCCATTGGTGGCATTAACGTAACAAATCCGTGCTTCTTTTTGACTTCCGACTACCACTCCAATGCCATTTTCTGTTGGGAATTTCATCATCAAATGATATGTAGAGGTAACTGCCCTCATTGCATTTAAAGTTGGTCGACCAATAATGGCATTATAAACAGATGGGCGATCCACTACTAGGAAATTCACAATTCGTGTTACTTGTGATAACTCTCCCAGTTACAATGGGAGAAGATTTAGCACAAGTAACACGAATTGTGAATTTCCTAGTAGTGGATCGCCCATCTGTTTATAATGCCATTATTGGTCGACCAACTTTAAATGCAATGAGGGCAGTTACCTCTACATATCATTTGATGATGAAATTCCCAATAGAAAATGGCATTGGAGTGGTAGTCGGAAGTCAAAAAGAAGCACGGATTTGTTACGTTAATGCCACCAATGGGGAATCAAGCGCAAAAGGAAAAAGGGTGATTTCGACCATTTATCAAATAGATGGAGAATTGCCAATTGATTTGCCAAAAGATTTAAATGACATACAAAATTTTGGAGGACTCGATCCGCGTGAAGAACATGTGAAAAGAGGAGAGTCTGTTGAAGAATTGATATCGATACCTCTAGATGAGTCTATGCCCAAAAAGACAGTGCAAATCGGGTCAAGGTTGTCATCACCATTACGAGAACAGTTGGTTAGCTTCCTTCGGGAGAACAAAGATGTATTTGCTTGGTCCTATGAGGATATGCCTAGATTCAATCCAAGGATCATGGTGCATCGGTTAAATGTTGACCCAACATTCAAGCCCAAGGTGCAAAATAGGCGAATTTTTAACCCAGAGCACTACATAGTAATAAACCAAGAAGTGGAGAAGTTATTGAAAGCAAACACTATACAGGTAGGACTCCAATCGGAGAAACGCCTTTTCTATGGCATATGGTGTAAAGTCTGTGATCCCTGCGGAGGTAGGAATGCCGACTTATCGAATTGAGGCCTATCATGAAGAGCAAAATAATGATGAATTGTGTACTGAAGCTTGATTTGATGGAAGAGAAACGACCGCAAGCTTGTATTCGGGTGGCTGCATATTAGCAAGGTACTACAATTCAAGGGTTAAGGAGCGGAGATTTAAAGAAGGAGACCTAGTTTGGAAGAAAGTTATTCAAAATACAAAAAAGCCAGGAGATGTGATTCTAGGGTCAAATTGGGAAGGACCGTACAAAGTGGTGAAAGTGGTTCGGCCGGGTACCTGCCGGTTAGAAAATAAGTGGGGTGAGGTGTTAAAGCATCATTGGAATGTTCAACACCTTAGAAAATATTATAGTTGGTGTTTGAGTTGTGTGGTGTGATTTTAAGTAGTAGTAGTGTATTAAACGTGTGTTTTTATTTAAGTTGGGTTTTTTATGTAATGCCTAGTTTCCAAAGGCATGAGAATTGTTCAAATAAAGATGAAATTTTTGTCAATACTTTTTTGATTTTTGATTTTTGATTTTTACCATGGGGAGCTAGGAGGAGATATGTGTCCTTCAACGACTCCATAGGAGGAGATAAGTATCCACCAATGACTCCAACATATTCAAAATAATAATAATAATAATAAATATAGTTTGGCAGGACCAAACATAAACATGACGGCATGACCGATCATGAATTTTTCGGCAGGACCGGATTTAAAAAATATATATATATAAATATAGTTTGGCAGGACCAAACATGAACATGACGGCATGACCGATCATGAATTTTTCGGCAGGACCGGATTTAAAAATATATATATATATATGTAAATATAGTTTGGCAGGACCAAACATGAACATGACGGCAGGACCGATCATGAATTTTTCGGCAGGACCGAATTATTTATATATATATATAGTTTGGCAGGACCAAACATGAATATGATTGCATGACTGATCATGAATTTTTTGGCAGGACCGAATTTAAAAAAAAAAAAAACAACAACAACTTTGAACATCTGAACTCAAAATACAGAAAGCTTCAAAAAATAGAAGGGGTCTCTAAAAAAAAAAAAAAAAAAAGAGTTAAAAAGTCCCTGTCGTTTGACATACTAAACTTAGGGACTGGGGGGCTGATGTTGGATGGTATTTCGTAATTATATAAAAATTATTTAAAATATTTTTTACTCAAACTCAATATAGGTAGGAGTCTACCTAATTATAAAGTAGTGGACAACCTAGGTAGGAGCTTACTTAATTATAAGGTAGTGGACAACCTAGGTAGGAGCCTACTTAATTATAAGGAAGGAGACAACCTAGGTAGGAGCCTACCTAATTATAAGGTAGGAGACAACCAAAGTAGATGTCTACTCATTTATGAGGAAGGAGACTACCCTTAAGTACGAGTCTTCCTAATGATATATCGGACATCAGAAGGAGAAGTTCAAGTATCTACAAAGGATGACATTCAACAGAAGGAGAAGTTCAAGCGTCTACAAAGGATAACGTTCAACAATTAATAGGAGTTTACAAAGGGAACTCAATCGTCTATATGTAATATCAAAGACGTTAAGTATTCATATCAGATTACCGGAATATGAATGGTTCATTGTAATTAAAGAGAGAATAAATTCTCAAATTAATAGGAGAATTAAACTCCTACATTCCCAATGTATTATAAATTCTCTTGAATTGAGAGGAAAAGATAAGACACAATTCTCAATACAAAGCCTTGAGGCAATTATACCGGATTCTGGTTTTCTCTATATTGTTTCTTCTTACTTAACACGTTCCTTTAAAACATTGGGATCAAAATTAGGTTGGACAGAAGATTTAATTGGCCTACTTTGAAGGCGAGATCTCCAATCTCGTGGACGATTTTCCATTATGAGAGGCACACGAGAATTATTTTGAGTATGATTTCGTTGATCAAATGGAGTTTGTAAATTGTGGTCACCAGCCATATCTGTAAAAAAAAAAAAAAAAAAAGAGTTAGCAATTGAATTATAAAGTATGTTTTTTGTTTTAAAAAAAAAAAATGAAGGTGGTTCAATCAAATATGAACCTATGTTTAAATCTTCTAAGCCTACAGGTTGAAAGGCACTTAAAATTGGATCATCTAAGAATGAACCAAAGTCACTCAAAGAACAAGATGGATCCAATAGTGGCCAAGAACCACCTTGAGGCTTGCTTCCATCAAGTTGATTGGGTAGTCCATTAAGCCATTCATAAGGGTCGTGATTTGAAGATGGAGAAGTTGGAGGTGCAACAAGGTCATGGAACCAATAAGTTTCCAAGGCATCTTGAGAAAGAAGATATCTACGACTGCGAGTTGAGGGATCAACGATCTTTGCAGCATCAATGTTTTCTTGAGATTTCTTCGAAAGCAAAGGTTTTGCTTCCTCGAAACCAGATTCTTGGAATGACGATGGAGTGGGGTTTGAGAAGACATTAGACGGAGTGATGTCCCAATCGCCAATGGCAAAAAACCAAGAGTGCCTCCACTTATTATCCTTATCCGAACAATCCAATATAATCTTCATATTGGGCCTTGTTTGGAGATGGAAAAAGTTTGCATACTTGGGAGATTTCTTCTTGGTATAAATGTTTTTAAACTCAGCAACAGTGAGGTCCTCAAATCCCAATTTTCTCCAAAGAACAAAACAAGCAATCATGTGACGGAGGGCGTTTGGACAAATTTGACTCAAGCTTAAGTTATAACTAATCAAAACGTCATGGATAAAAGAATGTAGTGGTAATCTCAGTCCAGATTTAAGAAATTCGTCGAAAATAGCAGTGCCGTTTGGAGGGGGAGTTTCCGGAGTCTCATTGGGTAACGGCAAGCGAAGTTTAATACTTGGGGGAATACGGTAGGTGTCTCGTAAGTTATCCAAATCCGCTTTAGTTAGACAAGACGGCGAAATTTCCGATCCCAATTCGACATGATAAGCTGACGGATTTGAAGAACATTCAACATAGGAGTTACTTATGGGGGAGTTTGACCCAAGTGTTTGTTCAGGGTTCGACGTCGACTCAGGAGAGAGAGGTTGGGTATCAACTTTAGTAGAAGCGTTGGAAAGTTTGATTTTAAGAGTGATGTTCTTCTTCTTTACATGATTTTGTCGAACATATGGTGGGTGCAAATTGTTGGTTTCATCTTTCTCCTTGGAACTCTTCCCTTTTACAGAAAGATTATCTTTTGGATCAAGGACATATAAGGAACCATTGGAAGCAGATGAATCAGAAGAATTATCACTCTCACAAATGTAGTGAACTCGGTTCGCGCGATGTTTGGTACGGGTGGAGGGACGAGTGTTGCTGTGATTATGAGACGAAGCAATAGTAGATTGAAATTCTTCTTTATCATTGTTGCAAATCTTCATATCAACTTCGATATCCTTTTCAACGTGTATGGAGGATTATTATTGAAATGGAGTCAAATACCAAATTGGATGTTGATTTTACTCTTGGAGCAATCAAAAGATAATAGAAATTGGCAAAGAGATGAAGACATGAAGAAAGGCATGCGACCAATAGTATGCATTAAGATAGTAAGAAGAAACAATGGAAGATTAATATCCACAGGTTCCTAATTATAAGTAGTAGTCTACCTAATTATAAGGTAGTGGACAACCTAGGTAGGAGCCTACTTAATTTTAAGGTAGTGGACAACCTAGGTAGGAGCCTACTTAATTATAATGAAGGAGACAACCTAGGTAGGAGCCTACCTAATTATAAGGTAGGAGACAATCAAAGTAGATGTCTACTCATTTATGAGGAAGGAGACTACCCTTAAGTACGAGTCTTCCTAATGATATATCGGACATCAGAAGGAGAAGTTCAAGCATCTACAAAGGATTACATTCAACAGAAGGAGAAGTTCAAGCGTCTACAAAGGATAACGTTCAACAATTAATAGGAGTTTACAAAGGGAACTCAATCGTCTATATGTAATATCAAAGACGTTAAGTATTCATATCAGATTACCGGAATATGAATGGTTCATTGTAATTAAAGAGAGAATAAATTCTCAAATTAATAGGAGAATTAAACTCCTACATTCCCAATGTATTATAAATTCTCTTGAATTGAGAGGAAAAGATAAGACACAGTTCTCAATACAAAGCCTTGAGGCAATTATACCGGATTCCGGTTTTCTCTATATTGTTCTTAAGGTTCTTGTGTTTTCTTGTGTTCATACTTGATTATTTCTTTCGTTTGATCTTACTTTTTATTTCAAGAACGTTCATTTGGTGTTGGACGAAATTCTGCTCCAACAGTTCCTACTCGGTTAAATCGGGTTACCATTTTGAAATGAAAGATCGGGAGGCGGCTAGTAGTTCTAACCGTCTGGGCGAGGCCGAGTGGTGGCGCAAATTGTGGTATACTAAAATTCCTAATAAAGTTAAGATCCATGTGTGGAGGGCGTTTCATGAAGCCTTTCCGGTTAGATCCCAACTTGATAAGAGGGGTGTGTCCACTACTCTCTGTTGTCCCAGGTGTTCTCAAATGGTGGAAGATGTCTCCCATTCTTTTTGGCTTTGTGAGGGAGCTAGAGTGGTTTGGGAGAAGTCCGCTCTTTGGCCTGTCTTGAACGTTTTTCGAGGAGGCACTTTTAGTGCCCTCTGTCTCTTTGTTGCCAATAAGTGTAGTTTGGAGGACTTGGGAGTGTTTTGCATGCTAGCTTTGTCTCTGTGGACAAATAGAATTTGTACTATTGTCTTCGAAGGCCGAAAGAATGATCCTGTGTCCATTGTTTCTCGCGCAGGACGGCTTCTGGTGGACTTCCTGACTTGTAATGGCTTGGATGAGGGGCCGGTGCGTCGTGTCTCTCTGCCTAGGCATGCTTGGCAGCCACCTGGTGCGGGAAGAATTTAAGTAAATGTTGATGCCGCTGTCAATGGGCTGCTAATTAAAGACTATATCGGTGTTGGTATTGTGGCAAGGGATGGTAAAGGGAACGTGTTGGGGGCGGCGGCCAGGCCTGTAGTTGGCAATTTTTCACCCCATGTTGGAGAATGTCTTGCTGTGAGGGAAGGAGCTTGGCTTACTCGACTATTGGGGACTCCTCTTTGGTGTATTGATTCTTAACGTCCACTCCCATAATTAACTAGACAAAAAAATTTCACTCGTGCGGTCGTCGTATGAGCAATAGAAAGGAGTTTGGCCACATCAATGAACTTGAAGGAAAAAAAAAAAAAAAAAAAAAACTGAAACAATGTTTGTGTTTAGTCTAAAAATAACATGTTTTAAATCAGTCAAAAAATATCTTGTGCAGTTATTAAATTTTTGAAACCAACGAGGCTCCTTTATAGTTTGTAGTAAATATTATTTTAAATATGATAAGAAGTAAAATAATAAAATGATCTACCTAAAAAATAAAATTATACAATGATCAAATAAATATTTCAATTATTTTAGTAATATTTTAGTTTTAAGATTTATTCTATATAATTTTGTACTTGATTTAATGTTATAAATTGTATTTAATATGTGCAACAAGCACCTTTATTAGTAAGGTTGCTTGTTTCCACTCATTGAAGATTCTATCTACAAAAGAAGGTCAACGGGGGATACTAAAGTTGCTCTCACTGACACCATCTACGAGAAGAAGGTGAGGTCGTCTTTCTTTCCAGCCGCCATACGGTTCCGCCTTAAAGACGGAGCAGTTATCTATGTAATTACGGTCTTTGTTGGCCGTTGTTCCGGTCGAGCACTCTCTTTGTCCAATTCCGTCTTACCAAACAAGACTGACTTCTGACCAACCCGCGAAGGGTGTAAGGGTAATTTTTGGTATTTTAAAAATATGCTGGTACGGGTAATTTTTGGTATTTTAAAAAATTTTAATCGCTTAGGAGGGTATTTTATGATTGATTTTCAGGTATTTTATGACTGATTTTAAAAAAATGTGGTCTTTTGAGTATTTGTGCAAAAACAAGAACAAAAACAATATTTAGGATAAATACAGGGGTGTGTTTCGTATTTGAACAACTTGAAATGACCCAACGCTCTCTCCCGTCTTCATCTTGTTCATCACCACGATTACAATGGCCTGCATCTCTCAGTCAGTGAAGTTCTCTCGGATCCGAAACCTCTTTTCTCTCTGCAATTCCAATTCTTCTTCTTCTTCTTTCTATAGATGTGGATTCGACATTTTAGGTTTTAAATTTTGATTCCGAGAACGAATTTTTCTTAGATCCGGAAATTTGACCTCCATGGAAATGGCTTCAAATCCGCGAACAGTCGAAGAAATCTTCAAAGATTACAGCGCTCGTAGGACTGGCCTCGTCGGCGCTTTAACTTACGGTACTCCTTTCTCTCCTCATCCTCTTTCTCTCTCTCTCTCTCTCTCTAGAAATACTATACAATTGGCTCTACACACATGCGTATTTGTTTGTGAAAACTTCTGACCTAGGCGTGCATTTTTTCCCTCAGATGTTGATGAATTTTACCGGCTCTGTGATCCAGGTAATGTATACGTGCAGATCAGGCTATTTTCGTTTTGAAAATAGTGATATATTTTTTTTCTTAGTTCTGTTTCTTTTTCACAAGTTCGTGCCTGTTTATGAGATCGATTAGTGATTTTTAAGGTTTTTCTATGCATTTTTTTATGGTATGTTTTCAGGAGAACGATATAAGTGTTTGACTTCGTTGTATGTAATTGAAGTTGGAACTCAAATTTTTTGTTTTTGTTTGTTTTTGTTTTGGAGAGTTCCTGCTGAATTCTCGTTAAATTTGAAAAAAAAGAAAGAGAGAGAGAGAGAGAGAGAAATGAAAAGAAAGAGGATCGTTGACTCTTAGAGAATCGGAATCTGTCAGATTTGCCTGTTAAAAGCACAACTCAGAGTTTAGTTTGATGTTCTTACAATGCTCTATTTTTTGGAGATGTTGATTTTGTGTTTGGCATTGTTGTTTACTTTTTGTGATTTGTATTTGAATTGATATTTGTGGGGGGTTTTAGAGAAGGAGAATTTGTGTCTGTATGGTCATCCAAATGAGGGCTGGGATGTGACTCTGCCGGCGGAGGAAGTTCCACCAGAGCTTCCCGAGCCTGCTCTTGGTATCAACTTTGCTAGAGATGGAATGAATCGCAAGGACTGGCTTTCACTAGTAGCTGTTCATAGTGACTCTTGGTTGCTTTCTGTGGCTTTCTATTTTGGAGCACGTCTTAACCGCAACGAGAGGTAAACATGTCTTTCTGTTAGATCAGGTGGCGGTAATTCATTTTCTACTTGTTGATACATATCTTATAGAAAGTACAAAGTATCATTGGTTTCGTGCTTTTGTTGGTTTCAACTTGGTAAATCCTCATTGAATTTGTCTACTTAGATTGTTTATATTGTTTTCCAAGGCTGGACTAGAGTGATTTTACACTCTATCTGTCCAAATCTGAAGGACACAGAGTAATTACTAGTTCTAGAGGAATTCCCTATCCTGGTCTTGATAATAAGAGTATAATGAGCTGGAATTGATTTCTGCCGACATTGGATTTAGTCTTTTATGATGAAAATTTCAACCCTATTGTTCGTTAATGTCTAAGCATAGCTGCTGCTTTTCTTAGAAATCATAAAAGCACATTTAATTTCATTGTAACTGATCTTTTATCTGCATTCTTTTTTTTATTTTTTATTTTCTATTTTTAGTTTGCCAGTAAATTTTGGTTTCATTGTTACTATTCGTTAGTCTGTACTCACTTTCTAATAACTTTCTAATAAGAGTTCAAATTTACCATTGACTTTTTTCTTTCTTCTAAGGGTACAAAGCATAATCAAAGTTGGTACTGCACCTAGAACCGAGGTTGATTATGCCCATTGAAGATTCTGGTTCCTTTTTTGCAGCCACGAATCCGTGACACTACCATATTTAGTTCTTTCTGCTTACTCAGATTCATTTACTATAAGCAAATATGGTGATAAAAGTTTAATTGTATTGTATGTATTGAAAAGAATACAATGTACAAATAAATAGTCATACAAAAGAACCATTCTAGGAAACTAACAATTGTATAGGGAGCTATTCTAGGAAACTAAAAAAACAGGAAACTAAATCAATCACCCTAATTTCCTATTCTCTATGTACACACAAAATATTTGGTTTAATTGCTGAATATCTTCCAACTCTCCGCCTCAAGCTGGCTTGTAGATATCTTCCATGGCTAGCTTGCTGATTAGAAGTTCGAATTGCCTTTTGCATAACCCTTTGGTGAGTATGTCAGCCATTTGTTGAGTGGTTGGCACATAGGGAACGCGGATTAGGCCACTTCAATCTTCTCCTTGATGAAATGCTTGTCAACATCGATATGCTTTGTTCTATCGTGTAGAACTGGATTGTGAGCAATCGAAATGGCAGCTTTGTTATCACAGTAAACTTTCATAGGAAAAGAAACCGAGATCTTCAAGTCTTCCAGTAACCTCTATATCCACATTGCCTCACAAATTCCATGTGCAAGAGATCTAAACTCTGCCTCAGCACTACTTCGAGCTACAACACTTTGTTTTTTACTTCACCATGTAATGAGGTTTCCTCCAATAAAGGTGCAGTAGCCTGAAGCCGAACGCCTGTAAGTAGTACTACCTGCCCAATCTGCATCAGTATAGAATTCAATTTGTAGGTTGTCACGTTTTCTGAACATGAGACCCTTTCCAAGAGTTCCCTTTAGGTATCTTATTATTCTGTAGGCAGCATCAAAGTGGTCCTGTCCTGGTGAGTGCATGAATTGGCTCACCATGCTCATGGCAAAAGCTATATCAGGATGAATATGTGATAAGTAGATTAATCTACCCACTAGTCTTTGAAAATTTTCCCTGTCAATCACATCTTCAGATTTAGTGGGATTAAGTTTCAGATTAGCTTCAATTGGAGTCTCAGCAGCTTTGCACCCTAGAATACCTGTCTCTCTGAGTAGGTCAAGCGTGTATTTTCTTTGGTTCACAAAGATGCATTCTCTCGATCTTGCAAATTCCCTACCAAGATCTCGTGCCATCATCTTCTTCAAAATTGTCAGTTCTTCAAGATCATCACCTGTTAAGATTATGTCGTCTACATAGACAAATAGGATTGCAATTTTACCTTTCTTAGTGTTTATAAAATACTGTATGATGAGCTTGACTTTGATGATAATAACCATAACCTTTCACAGCCTTTCCAAAGCGTTCAAACCACGTTCTAGGAGATTGTTTAAGGCCATATAGAGACTTCTTGAGCTTGCAGACCTAACCATGGCCAAATACCTCCTCAAATCCTGGTGGTAGACTCATGAACACTTCTTCTAAAACTCCACTGAGAAAGGCGTTCTTGACATCTAACTGGTGTTAGGGCCAATTGAAATTAGCTGCTAGAGACAATAGTACACGAATAGAGTTTATTTTGGCAACTGGAGCAAAGGTCTCTTGGTAATCCACCCCATATGTTTGAGTAAACCCCCTTAGCCACAAGTCTTGCTTTGGATCTTTCTATACTTCCATCCGCCTTACATTTTACTGTAAACACCCATTTGCACCCAACTGTATTATGATCTTTGGGTAGGTCAACAATATCCCATGTCCCACTTTTCCTTAGAGCATTCATCTCTTCCATCACTGCTGATTTCCAGTCGGGATCATCAAGTGCTTCCTGAATGTTTCTTGGTACAAACAAGTTAGAAATTTTGGATGTAAAGGCTTTTTTTTTTTTTTTTTTTTTTTTTTTTTTTTTTTTTTTGAGAGTTTACCGTAGGATAGGTATTTGGAAATGAGATGATCAGTGCAGGGTCGTTTTCCTTTCCTAATTGCTATGGGAATATTATGATCATTAGGCAAGTCATTAGGAATAGAAATGATATTTGGAACAGGTAATTCATCAGGACTAGGAACGATTGGTAAGTCATTAGGAATAGAAATGATATTAGGTACATGTAATTCATCAGAACTAGGAACGATATTAGGTAGGGGAATATCTAGAGTACTTGAACTTTTTCCAGGTTCATTACCCAGGGCATTAGATTGAAGCTATGCTGAAAGGATAGTTGGCTCTCTACCCTTTTGATGATTCTTTTTCTTTGTATAAACACGAAGCTCTGTATTCCGTTCCTTAGGAACTCTAGGTAGTATTTCTCCCCCTGTTGAAGGTTTAACACTGCTTGGCAAAACAATATTAGGCATAACAGTTTCCTTTTCATTTTAATCCTCGTTTGGAGATTAGGGTTTAGAAAAAAGGTTTTCGCAATCCATGGTTTTTGGTAGAGTGGGAATAACATTCCAAAAAGTTTCTTCTTTTTTTTTTGTTTCTTCCCTTGGCAGTATGAATCACTGCTTATCTCCCGAGCTTTCAAGTAGCGTTTCCACCCACTTCTTCCCTTACTGAATTGGGCGGGGGAGAATTTTCCTTATCATACGTGGAATAATTTAGGACTACCCCGGAAAACCACCCCAAAGCCAATTACTATGGTAAGATACTGGTTGCTTTCCTTGCGCTCCCACAGCCCCGATGTTTCAGTCTCAATCTCCTCCAGGTTGCTTGAAAGATAACTGGAAGGGATCTGGTAGAACCGGAGCATGACAAAGATGATTCTCTAACTCATCTGCGGACC
>CM046372.1:21531566-21894850 GCA_025413025.1 Ficus hispida
GAAGAAAATTTTTTTGAAAGTAAGGTTGATGTTCAAGAAAAGTAACATCCATAGAGATAACGGTTTTCCTAGGTTTTGGGTTAAAAGACTTGTATCCTTTCTTATTTGGTGCATAACCAATAAAAACACATTTCATCCCTTGGATCTAATTTGGACTGCCCTTTACTAGATAAATGAACATAAACCATGCAGCCAAAAATTTTAATAGGAAGGTTAGATTGAAAACGTGTTTCATGAAAATATTTTTTAAGACATTCAAGGGGTGTAATTTAGTTTAGAACGCGAGTGGGCATCCTGTTGATCAAATAGGATGCGGTTAAAATAGCTTCTCCCCATAGATATTTGGGAACATGCATGAAAAACGTAATGGCACGTGAAACTTGAAGTAAGTGTTTATTTTTGCGCTCAACAATACTATTTTGTTGACATGTATCAACTCAAGTAGATTGATGATGAATGCCTTTCACTTTTAAAAAACTTCCAAGAACTTCTTTAAAATACTCAGTTCCATTATCAATATGAAGAATTCCAATCTTAGTTTGAAATAGGGTTTCAACCATAGAATAGAAAAATTTTAAGTAAGTTTTCAACTTCAGATTTTCATTCATTAAATAGACCCAACATAAATGAGTATGATCATCAATAAAAGTCACAAACCATTTTTTAACAGAAATAGTATTGATCCTTGAGGGACCCCAAACATCACTATGGATTAAATAGAAAGGCCTCGAAGCTTGAGAAGGCCTTGAAGGATAATAGTTCTATGAAGTTTTTGATAAAATGCAATTTTCACAGTGAAATTTAGAAAAATCCAAACCACGAAACAAATGAGGAAATAATTTTTTAAGATAATAAAAACTAGGATGCCCTAGCCTATAATGCGAAAGCATAGTTTGGTCCTTACAAGGATAGAACTGATACTACTTAAAACTTGAGCTTCTTTATTCTTACGTCTTCATCTTCAAAATAGTAGAGACCATCTATTAGTTTAGCATTGTTAAGCATTGTCCCCGAGCTCTGTTAATTAAAAATGCAATGAGATTCAAAAAAGGTGACACTACCGTTAGTCTCTAGATAATTTGCTAACTGATAGGAGATTACAAGCAAGTTTAGGAACATGGAGAACGGATTTTAGAGAGATGGTTTTAGATAATCATAGATTAACCAAACCTTTACTGGCTATAAGAGAATATGAACCATCTGCTATATGAATTTTTTCATGACCAGAACAAGGGTTGTAAGTATGAAATAAATTAGAAAAACTTGTCATATGATCGGAAGCTCCTGTATCAATGATCCAAAGTGTAGAATAAAAATGAAAATGACAAGTTAGGGAGTTTGATTCACTACCTGTTTGAGCAAGAGAAACATTAGGAGTACCCAACAATCCAGAGTTAGATTTCAACAGCTTCAGAAGGTGATCCATCTGCTACTTGTTAAAGGGGACGGAGGGAATAGTTTCGGCCTTATGTGCAGCGGGAGAATGGTTGAATCGGGTTTCATGTGAGCCTTTCCAATCTGCTGGTTTACAATGAATCTTCCAGTAGGTGTCATGTGTATGGCGTGGCTTATTGCAATGATCACACCAAACATGGGGCTTTTCATCAGGCCTTTTAGAAGTGGTTCGGCTAGCATTAATACCAACAGCAAGGGCAGAATTTTCAACAGTACCGTCAGAGTTCTTTTTGCCAAGCATAACAAATCGGCGGCTCTCCTCACGATGAACTTCGGAATACACTTCTCCAATAGATGGAAGTGGCTGCCTGCCGATTATCCTGCCTCTAACCTCATCAAACTCAACGTTAAGGCCAATAAAGAATTTAAAAATACGGTTGTCCTCCACCGTTTTCTTATAATGGTTACAATCCTCCAGGGATTTCCACTCATAATCATTAAACAAATCTAAATCCTGCCAAAGGCGTTTCAAGGAATTAAAATACTTAGTAACACTATTCTCACCTTGGTGGATCTCTCCAAGTTTCATTATCAATTCATACACTTGAGACTGATTTCCCTAGTCGGAGTACATTTGATTGACATTGTCCCAAAGCTCCTTAGCCATGTAATAGCACATATAGTTGGAGCTTATATCTTCTTCCATTGAATTCACCAACCTAGTCATCACCATAGAGTTCTCGGCGTCCCACGTTGGGTAGGTTGACTCCTCGGGTGGAGGCTCCTTCTCTCCTGTCAAATAGCCGATTTTGCCCCTGCCATGGATGTACATTCGCACCGACTGGGACCAGGGTAGAAAATTTTCTCCATTCAGTTTTATGGTAGTAATCTAGATGAAGTGAGATTCCGAAGTGGGGACCTGGGTTGTAGTGGCTTTTGGCAGGTTCATAGGGGCATTTGTGGACTGCGCAGGAATGTTTGTGGACTTGGAGACAACGTCAGACATGATGGATAGTGGCTGAGTTAGGCAAAGGCAGTATTTTGGGAACGGCTAGGGTTTTTTCTTGCTCTAAGAGGATTGGTTTTTCTCTGATACCTTATTAGCAAATATGGTGATAAAAGTTTAATTGTATTGTATGTATGAAAAGAATACAATGTACAAATAAATAGTCATACAAGAGAACTGTTCTAGGAAACTAACAACTGTACAGGGTGCTATTCTAGGAAACTAAAAAAAACAGAACTCTAAATCAATCACCCTAATTTCCTATTCTCTAATTACACCCAAAATACTTGGTTTATTTGCTGAATATCTTCCAACATTTACTTAAACCATCCATCCTTTAATTTTCATCTTATTTTTTCTTTCGGGTGGTTGACGGGGTGATTTTACTAAATTAAATGCTTTTAATAGTGCTCTTGTGCTACATACACATCTGCACATATCTCTTGGTATATATTGCTTTCCATGTCCAAAATATTCAGTGGTATGTATTCTACAACAATCAATTTTTGGATCCTGAGGATGGTGTTCACCTGAAAATAATGAAAGGTATTATGCTGTGTTTGGAAGACATTCACTTTACATTATATCCCAATGCAATGTAATGTGTATTTGGCTTCCTCATAATTAAGTCCAATACAAATATATGTGAATAGTACACCCACTCATTTAATCATTCATCTATTTAGTTTTTCTATCTACTTTTGTCAATCACATCACATTCTCTATCATCAATTTACATTAGAATGACTATTTAAATGTAAACAAGCAAAAAATACATACATTTGAATACAATGTATGAAGGGGACATCCAAATGCATATTGTATTATTAGAATACAATACAAAATGAATGTGTCTTCCAAACATATCATTAATGCTTCTACATTCAATTGGGCATGCATCATACTCTGGAATGCATGAGCTATCCTTTTTATTATTTTTATTTTTTGAGGCTTGCGTCTTATGTAACTATTCTAAGCCGTTGTTTCAATATTTTTGTCTTACTGTCTTCATGCTTGCTTTCTTTTGCACGAGATCTCGATAACATGAATGTTTTATGCTATATTTTGCTTTGCTATGATTTCATTCAAATAAGGAAATTATATAAATTGTAGGAAGCGTCTATTCAGCATGATCAATGATCTCCCTACGGTCTTTGAAGTTGTGGCAGAAAAAAAGCCTGTCAAAGACAAACCCAGCATGGATACTGGAAGCAAATCCCGAGGTAGCACAAAGGTAATGACATTCTCTAAAAATAAGTTTTAGGTTCTCATTATAATCTAGAACTGCTTGGTGTTATTATTGTTATTATTAGTCATCGTTGTCATCATCATCATCATTATTTTGTATGAAAAAAATTTGAGTTCAGAGAAACTCATTTGAACAATGTTATTTTTTTCATTTTTTAACCTTGTATTTGGTGGTTACTAAAATATCATACTTTGTATTTTGGATCATATCAGATTAATACATTCAAATTTGAATTTATGTTCAATGCTCACCTTTATCCTTAACGGTCAATTTTAACCTAAAAAAAGATTGAAATACTCTTTGAAGGAAAAAAAACGAAAATAAGAAAAAATTCCAAAATGTGAAGGGCATTTTAAGGTCTTTTTCATTGTTAAAGTTAACCTATTTAAAATGTTGAGGAATAAATGTGGTACAATCCAAAAATAGGTATTATATTCTGATAACCTCTATGAAAATCCCCTTTGGAGAGCTGCTTAGGAATGGTGGTGTATACTATAATACGACAATTAATATTTGTTCTTCTAGTTAATTTCTATACTATAATACGACAATTAATATTTGTTCTTCTAGTTAATTTCTATACTATAATACGACAATTAATATTTGTTCTTCTAGTTAATTTCTTTCTTCATTGTGCATACCTGTTGTGGCGAAGAAGCATGTTAATTCTCTCTCTTTTTTTTGGGTATGGAAAAAAGGTCATTGATGTCATCCTGCCCTCACCTATTTCCTCACATGGCCAAGAAGCATGTTAGTTTTTAAGGCCTTTGACTCGTTTATTGTTCTCTACAGAGATCCAATGATGGTCAAGTCAAAAGCAATCCTAAGCTTGTAGATGAGAGTTTCGAGGAGGAAGATGAACATAGTGAAACCCTCTGCGGGAGCTGTGGTGGAAACTATAACGCAGATGAGTTTTGGATCGGCTGTGACATATGTGAGAAGTGGTTCCATGGAAAATGTGTGAAGATCACACCTGCTAAGGCTGAGAGCATCAAACAATACAAATGCCCATCTTGTAGCATGAAAAGGGGCCGGCAGTAGTTGTCACCAGTCGGTGGAACTGAGGTGGAAAAACTACGTTGTTTCGGAGGCTGACAAAGTAGATAGCTACCACTCTCTGAACTCTAGAGAACAGCAATTTAATGTGTTGTTGTTGTTGTGATGTTTATTTTACTGTAGGTAGTTTTAATGGGGTTGAAGCGGCTCTCTTCCCGTTAAAATTTCTGAATTTCTGTACGCATATTGAAAATTCTTAAATTGATGGTAAGTATGTGAAAACACACTTATTAAAGAGTTTTCTTTTAAAAATAGATGTACTTAAAAATATAGGTTTACTAGTGTTTTTCACGTGCATCCATGTTGAGCTTTACGCAGATTTACACATTAAAGTAATCATGAGATTGTCTTTGTTTTATTTTTTTATTTATTTTTGGGCAAATAACTGACTTTTTTTAACATTTTTGCAATTGCATCATGATAGGAAAAGGGCAGTTATTAGGAACGGGCCGCTCTTACTTAGGTGGTTTGTGGTTTGTTAACAAGTTGGTTAGAAGTTTGTTAGTATGCATTACAAGTTAAAAAGGGGGGTTTCGTAGTTGCCAACGATTATGGTGAAATTAGTGCGAATTTGGGAAACCCGGGGAGAGCTGGCAGATCTTTCGAATGTATGCTAATTTGCTAAAGTTAGTTACAGTGATTAAAGTCAACAAATAAACTCACCACCATCAACTCAATTTTTGTCTTTTTTCCCAAAAGTTTTTTGTCTTTTCTGAAAAAGTCAACCAAAATCACTATTTAAACTTACAAATCTTAACTCAAACTTAAACACCAAACACCCTATAATCTTTTGGTATACTATTTATTCCTGTTTCATTTTTTTTTCTTTTTTTTTTTTTCCCAAGGAATTGCTAGGATTCTATCAATTAGTATCAGAGCATTCGTTCTTGGGAATGGTGGCCAAGCGAACTGAGGGGACAATTGATTCAAGGGAGGAGCTCGGGAAACTTGAATCATTGAGGGTGGAAATTCAAGAAATTAGAGAGGATAAATTTTAACCAGTGGAGATTTGAGAAGATAAAACTTTTCACAAAATTGCGAAACAACATAAAGATCTTAATTTATTTTACTTCAAAATTTTTTACTTCCGAAACCCAAGTTGTGATGGGGTAAATTTTTTCCTTCCAAAACCCAACGTAAAGGTTCAGTTGGTCCCACGAAAACCACCTAATTCCACGTAAATGCCAACTGATGCACTGATGGATTCACTTTCATGTATGTATGTCTTTTGACCTGTCAATGGTTGAGATTAGTTCGTGAGTCAAAAGGTCGGTATTTTGGATATGGCACATGAATAGAGGAGAAAGTTATTCGGTACATATGATATCCATAACTTCATTTAATGAAGATTAATGGCATTATCATGAGTTGTTAATTAACTTAAGGTGATAGCACTCAACTTTTATTTAGTATTGATATTCAATAAAAGTTCAAATTCTCATTTATGATTTTTTCAAAAAATGGATCGCTCGTTAGAGTATTAACTGGACAAATGGACAAAGAAATACTTAGAAAGGTACAACTAAAACTACACCTAGCTCTAACTATGAAATCTATGCAATAATTATTTATTTTAATTGTTAAATAGTATAATTTGGTTTTTATAAAACAATGTTTATTTCAATTTAGTTTCAATAAATATATTTTAGTTTGAACTAAATTAATTATCTTGATTGTCCAAAGACTGGATTGCAATTGGAGAAAATTGCTTGAAACAATAGAAAGTTGACACATGAAACTCCCCATATAAGGGGCGCTTCCCATTTCCTGGGCATAGAGATTGGGCGCAAATCAGCTAGTGGCAGCGAATTTTCCCCTCCTATCACATTGGGTTCTGCCATGTTTAAGAAGCTTAGAGATATTTATTTATTTATTTATTTTTTCCTAACCTCCGACAGAGCTCTTTAGACTCTCATCTTTAGAGTTAAGAAAACCATAACAAAAAATAAAAGTAAAAGTAAAAGTAAAAGTAAAACACTGACATTTAAAAAAATTATAACGATTTCTACATACCGATTGATTATAAGAGAGAAGAATAACTCAGAAAGTTAAATAGGTAAAAAAGAATACCAATTTATTCAATATAACGAGGACATTCATAGTAGTAGAAAAAAGAGCCAGTAAATACAATTGCCAAAAGGTATCTACAATTATATTGAATATTGATTATACTGTATTATGTGTGTTTTAGAAAAATTTTAAAACTCCATTTCGCTGCCTCTTTATGTTTTGGCCTCCGGCGCACCCAACAACTTTTTTCAATGAAAATGGTTTGAGATAGAACTATGTACTAACGTCCTTGATGATGTCATCTTTTGTGAAGCACAAAAAGGCTATCGCAATTGAAAGAATGACTTGCATTGATGATTCAAAAACCATGGTGGAACGGTAGACCTGCAGACTACGTACCAAGACGCAAATCCTGAACGTTGGGCTTTATAAATTGATCGATTCATACCTGAATCATTTCATGTTACTTAAGTTACTATAAGTATTATAATATATAAATTAGTTTGTTCATTCACTTTTAATCGAAAAATAGATTTCCAACACCATTTTAATAATGTTACAGTTTAATAATACATAAATACAACAACCGAGGCCATCACTTAAGGATTGTGTTGGGCAAACGAGACTACATAGATGGCACGTGTAAGGATTGTGTTTCATCTTCTTATTCAAAATTCTTTTCTAAATTTTTTCTGACAATTCTATATAATTCAATTATAATCTAAAATGAATCTAAAATGACTATGGGGAGACTTACCTCAACAATCGCAGTCTGCTTCCTACACATCCTCACCAGCAATAAAATGAAGCAGATATTCTCGAGAGCTGCCTTGGGTCTCGTCGAGGCCATCGGAAGGGTAGACACTCTTTTCTTTTCTTTTATTTCTTTTTCTTTTCTTTTTTTTTTTTTTTTTTTTTCCAGTTCCTTATGTATATATTTAATTAGATTTACTGAGACTGGGGGTATTATTATGTTTTATCTTGCTACTTGACTTTTATTTTGTGACAATTGTTTTTATATGTAACTTTTATGTCTTTTACAAAGTTTTTATTTTGCTTGTATAATAATTACCAAAATCTAATTATTGCATAATTATAATTAATCGAATTTGTAAAATAATTATAAGACCAAACAAATCACATGAACATATTATTTAATGAATTACAGAATAAATTATATAAATAAAAAATAAATCTATTTTTAGCGGCGACATATTTAAAAAATTGTCACTGAACACGTCACATTTTTTGAAATATTGGGAGAGAATAAGCAATAACATATCTAAGCTAAATATGAAATGCTACGTCATATTATTTTTTTTACCGGCTTTACAATGATGATAAAAGTTCTTTTTAGTGACGATGATATAGCGAAGATAACAACTTTTCATCGTTAAAAAGTTAATTAGAAACGACCTTTTGCCTGTGTTTAACGACAAATCATCGACAATAAAGATCCTTGTAGTGCAATTTGGACTGGCGTACGTTAATTGGATTGAGAACTTATTCATGATTTTGTCTGTTCATGGGAGCACTTCTGTTTCCTAGTTACAATCGAAGGATTAGATTAAAAAAAGAAAAGATGAAAATGGGCTCAGTTCGTGTACGTGGCATAATAAAAACAAATTATCCAGATTTCCTAATAGAACAAGTAACACACAGATTTTATGCTCTCAGAACATAAAATTTCATATAAAATATAGTGAATAACATATTTACGGAAGTTTAATTCAAAACATACAATAGTTTTATAACAGTTAAGGCACATGACATATATTATTAGTAAATACTTTATTTACTTAATAAATAATTTTATCTGCTAAAAAAAATGTATTTCTTTTTCTTTAAAGATGCTGTAACAGTTTTGTAAATATACTATTTTATTTTTTGTTTTCTTAGATTCCATAAATTAATATGCTATTTACCTCTTTCCCCTGTTAGAAAACCAATACTTAAAGAAATCTCTTTAGTCCCAAAATATTAACTTTGAGATCTTCTTTATTGTGTACAAGACTGATTTCACAGATACCCCATGAACTATAAATCCTTGTTCATTTCCCCCCTAAAATTTCAAAACTATTCAAAACACATAAAACCTTTAAAAATGCCCCCATCCATCCATTTTTGTCCATATACTTAACATAATTGTTGACATGGCATTAATTGTACGTTCAAAATGCTCCCCGAACAATATTGATCTCATGTCAAGTTGCCCCCGATTTTTTAAAGTGGTTATTGCACCCTCTCAACTAAGTAAAAGTGTTCAAAACACTCATTTCGTCTAAATTTACCTGTAAATTAAAAAAATGGTTGGCATAACATGTTCAAAATAGGTAATAAAAGATGGGTTGTAAAATTGGCATGAGCAGGTTTAGAATTTATATTACAAACTCTAATTAAAATTGTAAAAAATAAAATTTTCAAAAATAATGAAAAAGTTCTTTTTGCAAAAAAAAAAAAAAAAAAAAAAAGATAATAATAATAACAAAAGGATTTAAAAATAGTAAAAAATATTTTTTTTTCCATTAAATTTCCTTGACTATAGTTTTTAAAATCAAGTCTCATGAATTCTTTTTAGCGGACGGGAAAAAAAAAAATCACTTACGAATATATACATATTTATAGATGAAAAATGCGTGTAAAATTTCGAATTAAATTATACTTAAAAACTTGAAACATAGCAGAAATATTAATGGTTGTATAAATTTTTTTGTAGTTTTAATTAGCATTTATAACATACTATATTTTGAATTTACTCGAGATAATGTTTCTAAATCTTCCTTTATACTCTATTTGGAACATATCATGTTAGCCATTTCTTTAGCTTATTAGTATATTTAAACTAGAGGAGTGTTTTGACATTTTCATTCAGATGAAGGGGTGCGATAGCCACTACAAAACAATCGCGGGGCAAGTTGATATAATATCAATACTTATGCGGGCATTTTAAAATTACAATCAGTGCTACAGGATCAGTAAATCCGTTAGGTACATAGACGATAATGAGCAGAGGTCGAATTTTGAATGGTTTTGAAAATTCGGTGACAAAATAAATGAAAGCGTATAATTTTGGGGGTGTTTATGTAAATTTATTTGACAATTTCTGAATAGTGTTTTTTTTTAAATAGTTTTTTTTTAGTTTTTGTTTTGTTTTGTTTTGTTTGTTTGTTTGTTTTTTTTTGTTGGTAGTAGCTAGTTAACAATTTTATTTGGACTCTTGGCAACACCTTGTTTATTCCGACAGCTAAAGACAGTCAATTAGAGACAGCTTGTGGTATCTAAAACCTAGAAATTGCAGTACCATAGTTCACATCACCACCTTAATATTGCTATTTTTATGTTTTATTTATTTTTAATTTAACAAAATTTTTTTTTTTTTTTGTCTCGAACTGTATTTGTCTTTGCTTTGTCTGCCTACCATTTTTCTTCCCCTTTCACAGTTGTTGTTCTTGCAATGCACTGAAATGGGTTGGAGTAGATCAGATGGGAAAGAACGCCTTCGTTGGACACAAGAACTTCATGATCGCTTCGTCGAGGCAGTTACTAGGCTTGGGGGACCAGATAGTGAGTTTTTTCTTTGTTGATTTGTTAATCAAAACAAGAGTGTTATATATGTGGGAATATATATATATATATATATATAAATATATATGTTGTTCTATTTCATGCTATTTTAAGTGTTTAAATTTGCCTCTTGATCGCAGTGGCAACACCTAAGGGAATCTTGAAGGCCATGGGAATTCCTGGCTTGACCATCTTCCATGTTAAAAGTCACCTGCAGGTTCTTTCTTCTCTTCCACATACATAATCTATAATACGTGTTGGTGTGTAGGGATGGACCCATTTTGCTCATAGTGACCGACCTTAAATGGGGCAGGGAATTTTGAAAAATTGTGTGTGAGTGGTGTGTTATTTACTAAGGCTGACAATTCGTGCTCATGGGCGAATTCAGACCAACCCGATTATAACATGACACGATAAGCACGAACACGAAGACGATATGATTAATAAACGGGTCAGGAACCTAAACACGAACACGAATAATTTAATAAACGGATAGCATGACACGATATGCGAACACAATTATTAAACAGACAATGATGGGTTGGCACGAAAACAAACCAGTTTATGACCCATTTAACACGAAAAACTCGTTTACGGCCTATTTAACATGAAAACTAGTTTCTAACCCATTTAACATGAAAATTTTGGATTAAAAAATCACTTAAAATTCTGAATTCACTAATACAAGAAACTCATCATATTCATATAAAATATAAAACTAACAACTAGAATTATCAAAGTCATCATTATTATCATATTCATTTAAATAAACAAGTTAAACGAGTTAACCATGTTAGCCTATTTTTGGCTCATTTGTTTTTGTGTTAAAAGTGTCGACCTAATTTCGACTTAATTACTAAACGTGCAGTCCAAACCCCATTTATTTCATGTCATTCTTATGTCGTATCACCGTATTGTGTCCAAAATTGCCGGTCCTATTATTTACTCCCTTCGCTTTAAATTCTTTCATGTTGTATGTATAGGAGTTTTTTCATGTTTGTTAGTGAATAAAGCTAGGGTTATGCAAAAAAACTGGCTACGTACTCGCTAACTAACTAGATGTTATTTAATTTCAAATCGGATGTATCTACTATTTCTTTTTTTCCTTTTCTTTTTTTTTTTTTATGGTTGTAACTAGTTTTTTTTTTTTTTTTTTAATGATAGTAATATATATTTATTACGTATGCTGTGAAAGTTCCCTTCATCTTATTAGTGTTTAGAGACTAATGGAAATTGCTTAATATATATAGAAATAATGTTAAGCATGATTTTATGGCGTCCCTATATATCTTTCTTCGTTTAAGTAAGAATACTCACAAATTCAATATGTTGTCCCTTATTGATGTCAATATGTCATTTAATCTGAAACAAGATCCTCGAAATAAAACTTGATTTTAGCTTGCCTACAACTATTTGGTCTAATGATATGGCGAGGAAGGATCGGGGAGGGATAGGCGTTCGAACTCGCATTATATACTCTTCGATTATTTTGTAGAATTGCATGCAATTTTATTACACGTGATTTAAAAAAAAAAAAGATTGTTTATAGCTTTATGTAAAACTTGTTTCAATAATATTGTTCTAGCTAGAATGTAATATATATATATATATATATATATATATATGTATAGAGGAAACAAAGGACTTGTGAGAGTTTAGTGAAGAATAAGCAATTGATAAAAACAATATTGTTATTTATCACAGACGTTGATAAATGATCTTGTTTGCAATTTTAGTTTATTTTGTTTTTGTAATCTAGAGGAGCATTTTTTTTTTTTTTTGGGTATTCTACTCTACGGTAATACTTTTATCAAAAGTCAATTCAAATTAAAAACTGGATAATTTATTTATATCTGAGAACAACATTATTTTGTAATATTTCAGAAGTACAGGATCGCAAACTTCATTCCGGAATCGCATAGCAGTAAGTAATTTACGGCCTCACATCTCATAAAATTTCAGAGTTAAAAATAATATATATACAATCAGATAATTATTGGCACATAACATAGAAACTTATAGAGTGTATACAAGTAAATTTGACATCTATTCTCTTAGTAAGAAATCAATAACAAGGAGATATCAGGATTAACAGTCCCCATATTGTCCGAGGCCAACTAAATTGTCATTATTTATATTATAAGTAAACACCACATGATTATATGAAAAAGGAAATCACTACTTGTTCTCCCTTTTGCACTTATGCCTATAAATATCTGCACTATCTGAATTGTATGTGCATATTTTAATTTTTTTCTCCAGGAGGGAAGTTTGAGAAGAAAACCGTTACGGAAATGTTGCCAAATTTTAGTACAACATCGTAAGAACTCGTTTTATATCCTCCCTAATTTCCTTGGATTATTATTATTATTATTTAAATGTTTTCGGGACCTTATTGTTTGTATTCAATTGGTGTTGTGTATGGATTCAATGCTTTTGTCGTAGTGCTGCACAGCTCAAAGAAGTCTTACAAATGCATATGGAAGTGCAAACGCGACTGAGCGATCAACTTGAGGTACTCTAATATATAAGAACATGAATTCCTACGCAAAACAGCTAAAATGGAAAATATCTTGAATGAACCCATAAAGAAAGTTCTTCCACTTTCAAAAAAGAGAAAAAAAAAGTAACATCTTTTCATAAATGTTGATATACGTCCATATATATATAGATGGTGTAGAAAGAGTTTCTACCGAATTTCTGTTGTTTACTACCGGTATAAACTACTGTCTTTTGGATGTTGGATTAATTTTTGAATAATCCGATCTCAATCAGGCTTTGCAAATTTTGATCGTGAAAACTTATAAATCAGACTATTAAAAAATTAATCTAATAATTAAAACATAATTTAAATTGATAATAAAAATATATATATAAATAGTCACTCCAATAGAAATTGATATATATATATATATATGTATGTATGTATGTTTATGTTCCTAATGGATAGTTTTTTAAAACTTTTCTATTTTTGTTATTTTTGTTATATTTAAGATGCAGAAGAGCTTGAAGCTTAAAATGGAAGCGCAAGGAAGGTACCTCGAGAGAATGACAAAAGGGAAGCACTCCAACATGATCAATAAAGCAAGCTGCACTACTACAAACCCTAGCAAGTCCAATGATCGTTCCATATCTATGCCATCTCTTTGTGAGGAAAGTTCCGATCAGTCGAAGCGAAAGGAGTGCGAATCCGATTCCGAAGCGGAAAAGACCGAAATACAGTCCCATGAAGAAGGAACATTCCGAGCTCCGAAGAGGCTTATGGTTGAAGAAAATGATAGTATTTTGTCTCCGATACTGAAATATGCACCACTTGATCACTCGGAGTTCTATGGTCAAAGTCTTGTGTTCCTTCCAGAGGGTGATTTCAACTTCCATTGGAATAAGGTCGAAGTCTTTCCATCACTAGAAGTGCCGAGCTTCTTATAAAGTATTATTGTGTGATGTCTGTGTAGTTGTTATATTTATATATACGTATAAGTTTATATATAGGTTTGAATAAATTGGAGAAAGGCTTTGTTGCTGTCTTGGCCTTTTGAAGGCAATGATAGCAACAGAAATATTTCCACCAGAACAATAGGAGAACCACGGTTTCCTGTAATAAGACCATCATATATAGCTCCATTTTATGTGGTTTTTGTATTGATAAGTAGATGAACTTGAATCTTTGATAATATATCATGTCTTAACAACTTGATCGACTTGTCTAGCGAGTGAATAATTGCTAGGTATATAGAATATTTTGACACCAAATACTCTACTCAAATCATGATTCAACCATTGTTATCCACTACATTTGCTCCAAAATTTTTTTTCTTATTTATTTATTTTGCACAAAGTATCATATCTTTAGGTTTTATATATGGTGGTTAATAGCATGATTTTCCACTATAGGGTAGTGTAGCATAACTTTTTTTATTTTTTATTTTTTGGACATAGAAAAATTTTTGTTTTTCCCAAAACTACCAAAATTTTTGTTTTGCCAAAAACTACCCGTATGACATGCATGGTCTTCACCAGCGACGTGAATGGGTTCATTCCTTCATCTTGATTGAGTCACCTCGACGAGGACCTAGCCAAATGCCGAGCAACAAGTTTTGTCTACCCTATGATGTGCGTTGTCTTCTCTGGTGACAAGAGTGGGTTCATCCCTTTATCTCTGGTCGAGTCATAGTGATGAGGATCTAGCAAAATTGTTGAGTAGTGAGTTTCATCTTCGTTATTCTTACTATATTTGATTTGATATTCTCCGCTTTAAATCTTATGCCTGCACGATTTTGCTCGTGGACTTACTACAAAAAGCCTCAAACCATTAGGAAGTGGATTCTTTGCTTATGAAGCATTGCATATATTCATTCTCAAGTGATATGGGATTGCACAGCTTACCCTTTCCTTGTAGGGACTGGTACTGTCACAATCACCCCTCCTTTTGGACCCAATGTCCTCGTTGGCCACATTTCCGATTGAGTATAGGCTCTGATACCATTTATAATGACTCGTGCCTCCATTAATTTTGATATCGTATGCTTTGACCTCGTGTCCGTACGGTTTTACTCTTGAGCTCACTCCGAAATCTCTCATACCATTAGGAGGTGGTCTCTTTATTTATGAGTCATCATATATATCTATTTCTAAGTGATATGGGATTGCATAATTTACCCTTTCCTTGTGGGAACTAATGATTGTCACACTTACAATAGTTGGTGCTTTGGCTATGCTTTTTGCAAGAAGACTATAAAGGATTCTAGTAGATTACTTCGATCTTTGCTGTTGTCACAACCTTCAAGTCGTCATTGCACAGTCAGCCTTTTCAAGTGTGATTTCTATGTTATGTTGCTAGAAAAAGTCATAGTTTCATCCTAGCTCACGATGCGGAGGAGATCACATTACTACAATTTGTGATGCGTGTGACTGGGATATAGGAATTTGGGGATTAGGTGTAATGCCCTTCCTTAATTAGCAGGACATTATGTTTACTGTTATCACTACTAGAAAAGTTAGAATAGAAGACGGAGATTACACAACGATTTTACAAAACCCATCGTTTAAAAGGGAAATGATTACATGATGGTTTTAATAAACTGTAGTGAAAACCGAGAACTTATACGACGGTTTGTTGAAACCGTCATATAATCTCTCGGTTTTCATGTCGTGTAATCTCTCAGTTTTCACGACAGTTTTTCTAAATCATTGTATAATCTCTAATTAAAAATCCCTTCCAGCCCTAATTTTATTTTGCAGAATAGTTCCATAGCCGCGAAAAATATTACAGAGACTTGCGAAGCTAGATCCTTCGATGTTGTTCAATGTTGTTACCACTGTTCACTATACCAATACTCTCTTATAGTCATTACTTGTAAGTGATTATTTACTCTTTCGAGTTATTTTGTATTTATTATAGATATTTTAGATATATAAAAATTTAGATTTTCATTTTTTTTTAAAGCATGATTTGTTAAATTATGCCAAAAGCTTGATATGTTTTATTTTAATTGCAAAAACTTGATTATTGAATGTTTTTTATGATCTTTAATTTGGATTTATGCCGAGTTCTTGTAAATGGATCGAAAATGGATGTGGGCTAATAGATTGACTTGAAAATATGAAGATGGTGTTGAAGAATTTTTATCATTTGTCAAAACTCACATGAAAAATGATAAGATTCAATTTCCTTGTGTGGATTGTGGAAATCATAGATCTCATTCAATTGATGAAGTTAGAAGATATTTGCTTGCATGTGAGATTATTTCTTCGTTCTAAATGTGATAACCGACCTTGTTACAAATTTTGATTTCTTCTTTCTCAAGGAATCAAAATTTGTATTATGTATAAGTATATGAATTGCCTTATCTGAGTTATCAGAATTAGGATTTATGTATGATTGTATTCCGGTCAAAGTTTGACCAGAATAATTTGAAGTATGATAGGAATGTATGATTTTATGATGGTCAAAGTTTGACCAGAAAATTCAAAGTATGACGGTACTGTTGAATAACAGGTAGTATAGGAATTATACTGCGAAAAACCGTCATTACGGATAGATAAGCAAGTTTAAGGTACGGAACTATGTTAGAAAAATCAAGCACAATATTTAAGACAGTAAGGACTAATGAGCTTTAAGTTCTAAGAAAAACCTAAACGCAGTTCAGTTTTATACAGATAAAATTTGGACTGCAGTTTAGTATGACAGTATTGTTTTTATTGAAAACAGTATTTGTTATATTTATATTAGTATGAAAGTAGACTGTTTTTAAGATTTAAAGCCAAACGGAGCCCTAAGTGTGGGACACCTCATCACAAGATAATTATGTTATATTTTGAATTTTTGAAAAATTGGAAAGTATTTCAAGAACTTTCTTGAACAAATTCCAACACTAGTGGCCGGCCACCTCATGGGGGCTTTTCAGCAAATAAAAGTTTTGTAGAGCTTGGAGAGCAACTTGAGGAATAAAAATAATTCAAGAAAGAAAAAAAAAATTCACCTATAAATAGGTGTAATGGGGGGTAAATTTTTTAGTCCATTTTATTTGAAAAACTTCCCCAAACTCTTGCCATTTTCTTTCTTTCCTTTCTCTCTCAGCCGAACCTTAAGTCAGCCAAAAACCCTAGAGTGGTGGTTGGATTTTTAGTGAGGAAAAGCTAGAAAACAATTCTCGGAAACTCAAGCTAGTGGTTTTCTCTTTGGTTTAGAGGTAACCCTCTAATCTCCTAAGCTTTTGATTTCTGGTTTTGAGCCATTTTCAGTGTATTTCCAGCTTGTTTGTAAGAGCTTAAGCTCAACCATTTATGTCCTTATTTTAGTTGGTTTGATTAGAATGTGTTTGATTTAGGTTTTAGCATTATTATGCTTCAATTTGGTGCATGATTGGTAATATTGTTGGAAAAAATGGATCCGAAATCAGAGTTAAAGCGTAGCGGAAGTTTTAGAATTTTTATGCCATTTTTGAAAAGAATCTCATGATGCATATAACAATAAATTAAATTCATGATCAAGCGTTCCTTATTTCTCGGATTTCGAAATTACTAGAGCGTTTGACCAACGTGTCTTCTCTACTATTCTCGAGCTTCACGTCTCAGAGTGTGTGTGGGCACATGTTCTATGAATCCAAGCGACCGGTAATGCTTTCCGAAGTTTAGATCCCTCCTTCTCAATTCCGATGTTCCTCGTTGAGAATATGATCCAACTTTTTTCTTCAAAACTACAAAACAGGAACCGGTTAACCTCCTATGAAAATTATTACTGGGTTTAACCTTCCTCACAGTTTTGATTCAATGGAATTTTCTCTCTTTTTCTTTCTCACAAGATAGCCGAATTTTATGAAGTGGAAGAAACCACAATTGATTTTCTCTCTCCCCCAAAAACGTTTTTCCTCTTGTGAATGACCAAAAAAATTAGTTTCTCAAGAATTCCAAGCCTTTATATAGAAGTCTAATCCTTTTCAAAATTTAATTCCTTCTTGAAAAATAATTAATAATTATTTTTCCAGATAAATTTTGAACCAAAAGATCATACAACTTTAGGGCTAGATTCATTGAACCTAAAAACGTTTTTTCAAGGAGAGAATCTCCTCTAAATTTTCGGCCACTAAAGGATAAATCTAGGTTGGTGGTTCAAATTTTAAATCAAGAATCTAGACTAGTGAAAAGATCCTAGTCCTATCTAGATTCAAATTACTTTTAAACCTTTTTGAATTTAAATATGATTCACTTGTTTGAATTAAATATTTTTCCTCAAATATCAACCATATTTATTAATTTAAATAAATGGAATATTTGAATTTTTTTCTACTCTCAAAACCATGCACAACAATTTAAAGGAAAAAAAAATTCATCAAATAATATCCTATTATTTAAATCAATTAATAATTTAATGTTAGGAATATATTTGAACAATTTTGAAACAAAATTTTCTTCTCTCCATCTATGTAAAAACCATACACTTTATTTAGATTAGGAGAGAAAAACTTTGTTTTCCAAAATTAAATAATTCTAACACAATCTTATTTCCAAAATTCAAATTAACCAATTACATGTTGACAAATCATATTATTTGTCTACAAATTTCACATGTCCAATCCTTTCTGGATTGCATGTTAGAGAGTATCATGTCTTCATAGACATTACAAAATTCCATTTAAATTTACCGATCTTATTAGGAATAAATCCCGAGACGCTATATGGAACTATATGAGCTAATAGAGGGATCCGATGGAAATATGTAAAGAGGCTCCTATAATTGTGAAAAATTAATCCCAGATTAATTATTCATCAATTATCAACTTCAAAACTATTCCACTAAAGTTTGAAGCTGAACTCCTGTTTACATACCGTATTACGAAAGCTCTCTAACGTAGTGCTTCTTCCATGATTTATTCATCGCTTGCTTAATCCCCATATGTTATCCATGATTGAATTAAGGACTTTTTCCGTTTTACCTTTTCAATCATTTTAACTTAAAGTTCCATTATTCTCCATTGAAAGAACTACCAATTGTAAAACCATACAATTGGTAAACCATCAGAGAACACAAAGTAAACCGATGGCCAAGATCTTGTTATACTATCTTTCAATCCCCGAATAATACCTTTAAGTAGATAAAATATACTATCGTTAAGATAGCTATGGATTGCATATCTATGAATCTTGATTTCTCCATCCATAAGTCATGCACCCAAAACACAAGTATATTGACCATAAATTAACAGTGTCTAACCTGTAGTGCATTAAAATACATAAGTCATGGATACGAACTCAAGTAATCATTTCAGGATTAAGATTAATACAGGATGATAATCAAAGCGTCATTGATTCTTATAAATGGAATTATTAAACCGAATCAATTAAAACTTTAGGTCCAGTCCAATGTCATACCTCAATACTGGTATACATTAAAGTTTCCACTCGGAACTTATCCGATGGTCAAGACAAACCATCCCTCTAAGGAAATAGGCAAACTTTACAATCTTATCATGAATAAGATCCCCAAATCTTATTCCATCGATTGCGGACTATTTATTTAGACTGTTATCGAATTACCACGTCTTCTATGCATACCCCGTATACATATGGTAATCCGATTTATTACCAACAGCCAAGGAGTATTTTATGTTTGCTCAAAATAACCATACAATCAACAAATAAAAGTAAATAGGACACAACTTATTAAACATGAATAACCTTCTCTTATTAATATCAAAATGTCAGATTTACAGAAAATCCTAATATTGATTTTCTACTCTTAGGGCACATATAGATCTCAACAAATATATGCTCTAGAAATTATGTAGATGATGTGTGTGACCACTAGGTGTTTGATATATGTTCCCATAGGCTTATGAATTATGTTGAATGGCTGATTATTATGTTGAATGATTGTATGATGATTTAGGGTTCAAGAAAACCCTAGAAAACCATGTTTGATGAATTTCACCAAACGGGTTTCAATCGTTTACTTGAATGTATGAGATGAATGAACGAGTATGAGAACGTTAGATTAAGCATTGCATGCTTGATGTAGGCTCACGGTTGTGACCATTTGAAGTAGGGTGTGCGTAATTTTTACGTGAGAGCGAACCAAAACCAAAACTGCCAGTTCGGGTGAAAACTGGACAGTGATTTAGAAACGGTGTTTTGTGGCCTTTAAAGGACGAATCTGAGAAAACTCAAAACTGAAAAGTTGTAGAAAATTGAAAATTCTAAGGGGCAGCGTAGACAGTTTTTGAAAATAAGTCTCCAAAGGCCTTCATTTTTTTGAAAACCCAAGCCTAGACCGCCCAGATCTATGTGCACGGCCAGGCAAATTCAACAAGGAAAAAGTATAAATTAAGTTTAGAAATGGGTTTTTGTTAAAACACAAAAGTTGTAGGGTTTTTCAATATCTAAAACTTTTGTGAAGAAAAGTTTTTCAAAATCCAAACAGATTTCAAAGTAAAATTGAATCAGTATAGCAAGCTCTGATTCAGAATTTTTAAAACAGTGCATACCCAGGAAATTCCTGCACATGCACTGACGATTTAACTGTTTTCTGCAAATTGCTTCAAAACTTAGACAGTTTTAGTTAAAAAACAGTTTTAAATGGCTAATCAAACCCAGTTTAGTAATAAAAGAATTAATTAAGCAAATTAAGTAAAGTAAGCAAATTGATAACTTATAATCATATAGGTTACCTAATTTTAATTGGGCCTAGTTAATTAAGAACAAATGTTGTATGTTGGGCCTTGGGTCCAAGACTATTAAGGGTAACCTTAAAGGATACCACCTTAATTGTTGGGTCTTAGTAGCCCAACAGGCTTTTTAAATCTTCACCCTAGATGTAGCAAGGGCTTTAAGATTTTGATGCGATTCTAGGAATAGATTTCCTAGGTAAGTACAACACTAAGATTGATTGTTGAAAGCGTTGTATTATATTTAGTCCTTACAATGAGGAAGAGTGTAGTTTCTATGACTAATCTCAGAGCTTAGCAACTAAGCTAATCTCGACAGTAAGAGCTTGGAAGGTGTTAGCTAATCGATACCAAGGATATTTAGCTAATATAATGGACAAAGATCAAGAGATGGAGCTAACACCAGAGAATGTCCCTATTATAATGAAATACGTGGTCATTTTTTCAAAGGATTTATCGGATTTCCACCAAAGCAAGCAAAATCTCTTTTAAGATAAAATTGTTGCCTAGGACGACACCTATATCGAAAGCACCTTACCATATGGCACTAGCTGAGTTTAAGAAACTTTAAGTGCAGTTACAAGAACTGCTTGGTAAAGGGTTTTATTCGACAAAGTCATTCTCCGTGAAGAGTGCCAGTCTTGTTCATTAAGAAAAGAAAAGATGAATCATTGCGAAGGTGCATCAATTATCGCGAGCTGAACAGGGTTATGAACAAGAATAAGTATCCCCTTCCAAGAAATTATGATCTTGTTGATCAACTCAAGGAAGTAGTAGTATCTTCAAAAGTTGATCTATGATCGGGATACTATCAGCTCAAGATTAAGGAAATAGATATTTTAAGATAGTTTTTAGAATACGATATGGGCATTACAAGTTTCTAGTTATGCCATTGGGATTGACAAATGCCCCAGTTATTTTATGGACCTTATGAACCGAGTGTTCAAAAAGCATCTTGATGAGTTGGTTATCATCTTTATTGATGATATTTTAGTTTACTCAAGGTCCAAGGAGGAACATGAGTATCACCTTAGGACGATATAAAAAATGTTAAGAAGGAATCCACCTTCTGCCAGAATTCACAAATTGTGAATTTTGGTTAGAAAAGGTTCATTTTTTTAAAAGATATATGGTGCCCAAAGAAGGGAATTTTCTAAATTATAGTGACGCCTCTAAGGTTAGACTTGAGGCTGTCCTGATGCATCAAGGAAAGGAATCCTTTTTGCTAAAAGGCACAACTTTTTGATGAAAAGAATAAGGAATTTAAGACCTCTATAGATGGGGTAATTTATTTTAAAGAAGGGATTTGTGTTCCTAACTTTGAAATTCCTAAGAAACAGATTAGGTTGGAAGCACATATGATGCCATACTCGGTACATCTCAAAGCTCCCAAGATGTACAAGAATTTTGAGGAGAATTTTGGTGGCATATATGAAGAATGAGACCACAGAATTCGTAATAAGATGCCTAACTTGTCAGAAAGTTAAGGCTAAATACCGCCATCTAGGCGAAGATCTTCGAAAGATTGAGCTCCCATAATGGAAATGGGAACAAACGACTATGGATTTCATAGTATGATTACCCAGGACTGCAAGTGGGAAGGATACGATTTGAGTTATTATCGCTAGATTAACCAAATCAGCCCACTTATTGCCATCAAAACCACTTTTTCGGCAGAAAGGCCTGCCGGAATTTATGTATCTCAGATTGTTAGGTTGTATGAAGTGCCAAAATCGATCATTTCGGATCATGATAAATGTTTCACTTTTCAATTTTGGACAAGTGTTCACACAACAATGGGGTCAAAATTAAAGTTTAGTACGATTTTTCACCCCAAACGGATGGCCAGTCGGAACGAACCATCCAGACATTAAAAGATATGTTAAGATAATATGTTTTGGATTTCAAAGGAAGCTGGGATCAGAAGCTACCTTTGATTGAATTTTCTTACAACAGCAGCTATCACGCCTCCATTGGTATGGCTCCGTTCGAGGTGTTATATGGAAGGAAACGTCGATCTCCCATTCATTGGCAAGAAGTTAGACAGAAACAACTTCAAACCACGGATTTTATCCGAAAGACTTCAGCGGATATTAAGAAGATTAAGTAAAGACTCGACATAGCTTTTAGTCACCAGAAAAACTATGCCGATAAACGTCGAAGGCCCTTAGAATTCCAAGTTGGAGATTATGTTTTCCTTAAGATTGCTCCTATGAAGGGGATTATGAGGTTTGGCAAGAAAGGAAAACTTAGTCCTCGATACACAGGGCCATTCAAGATCCTGGAAAGGATTGGAAAAGTAGCTTATAAGCTTGCCTTGCTGCTAGAATTAGCTTCTGTGCATAACGTTTTCCACGTTTTTGATATTAAAGAAGTATGTATCTGACCCTTCCCATGTGTTAAGTCAAGAACCGATCGAGGTTTAAACTGACTTGACATACGAGGAAAAACCAGTTCGGATTCTAGATCGGGAAGTGAAGGTCTTACGAAATAGGACAATTCCCATGGTTAAAGTATTGTGGTGAAACCACAATGTTGAAGAAGCAACATGGGAACTAGAAGAGGATATGAAAGCGAATTATCCCCACTTGTTCTAATTTTCGAGGACGAAAATTTTTAAGGGGGGAAGATTGTGATAACCGACCTTGTTACAAATTTTGATTTCTTGTTTCTCAAGGAATCAAAATTTGTATTATGTATAAGTATATGAATTGCCTGATCTGAGTTATCAGAATTAGGATTTATGTATGATTGTATTCCGGTCAAATTTTGACCAGAATGATAGGAATGTATGATTTTATGATGGTCAAAGTTTGACCATAAAAGTCAAAGTATGATGGTACTGTTGAATAACAGACAGTATAGGAATTATACTGCGAAAAACCGTCATTACGGATAGATGAGCAAGTTTAAGGTACGGAACTATGTTAGAAAAATCAAGCATAATATTTAGGACAGTAAGGACTAGTGAGCTTTAAGTTCTAAGAAAAACATAAACACAGTCCAGTTTTATGCAGATAAAATTTGGACTGCAGTTTAGTTTGACAATATTGTTTTTATTGAAAACAGTATTTGTTATATTTGTATTAGTATAAAAATAGACTGTTTTTAAGATTTAAAGCCAAACGGAGCCCTAAGTGTGGGACACCTCATCACAAGATAATTATGTTATATTTTGAGTTTTAGAAAAATTGGAAAGTATTTCAAGAACTTTCTTGAACAAATTCCAGCACTAGTGGCCGGCCACCTCATGGGGGCTTTTCAGCAAATAAAATTTTTTAGGGCTTGGAGAGCAATTTGAGGAATAAAAATAATTCAAGAAAGAAAATAAAAATTCACATATAAATAGATGTGATGGGGGGTAAATTTTTTAGTCTATTTTATTTGAAAAACTCCCCCAAACTCTTGCCATTTTCTTTCTTTCCTTTCTCTCTCAGCTGAACCTTAAGTCAGCCAAAAACCCTAGAGTGGTGATCTGATTTTTAGTGAGGAAAAGCTAGAAAACAATTTTCGGAAACTCAAGCTAGTGGTTTTCTCTTCGGTTTAGAGGTAACCCTCTAATCTCCTAAGCTTTTGATTTCCGGTTTTGAGCCATTTTCAATGTATTTCCAACTTGTTTGTAAGAGCTTAGGCTCACCCATTTATGTCCTTATTTTAGTTGGTTTGATTAGAATGTGCTTGATTTAGGTTTCAGCATGATTATGCTTCAATTTGGTTCATGATTGGTAATTTATACTCTAGAAATTATGTAGATAATGTGTGTGACCACTAGGTGTTTGATATATGTCCCTATAGGCTTATGAATTATGTTGAATGGCTGATTATTATGTTGAATGATTGTATGATGATTTAGGGTTCAAGAAAAACCTTGAAAACCAAGTTTGGGGAATTTCACTAAACGGGATTCAATCGTTTACTTGAATGTATGAGATGAATGAACGAGTATGAGAACATTAGATTATGCGCTGCATGCTTGATGTAGGCTCACGGTTATGACCCTTTGAGGTAGGGTGTGCGTAATTTTTACGTGAGAGCGAACCGAAACCAAAATTGCCAGTTCGGGTGAAAACTGGGCAGTGATATGGAAACGGTATTTTGAGGCCTTTAAAGGCCGAATCTGGAAAACTCAAAACTGAAAAGTTGTAGGAAATTGAAAATTCTAGGGGGAAACATGGACAATTTTTGAAAATAAAGCTCCAAAGGCCTTCGTGTTTATGAAAACCCGTGCCTGGACCGCCCAGATCAATGTGCACGGCCAGGTAGTTTCAACAAGGAAAAAGTATAAGTTAAGTTCAGAACTGAGTTTTTGTCAGAACACAAAAGTTGTAGGGTTTTTCAATATCTAAAACTTTTGTGAAGAAAAGTTTTTCAAAATCCAAAGATATTTCAAAGTAAAACTGAATCAGTATGGCAAGCTCTGATTCAGAATTTTTAAAACAGTGCATACCCAGGAAATTCCTGCACATGCGCTGACGATTTAACTGTTTTCTGCAAATTCATTCAAAAATTAGACAGTTTTATTTTAAAAAAGTTTTAAATGGTTAATCAAACTCAGTTTAGTAATAAAAGAATTAATTAAGCAAATTAAGTAAAGTAAGCAAATTGGTAACTTATTATAATCATATAGGTTACCTAATTTTAATTGGGCCTAGTTAATTAAGAACAAATGTTGTATGTTGGGCCTTGGGTCCAAGACTATTGAGGGTAACCTTAAAGGATACCACCTTAATTGTTGGGCCTTAATAGCCCAACAGGCTTTTTAAATCTTTACCCTAGATAGGCCTATATCTAAGGTTACTCATAGTAACCTAATAGGATGCCCATGCCAAGATCATTGGGCCTTAAGCCCAAAGTTCATTAGGTAATCAAACAGGATACTGTTTGATTACCATTAGGGCTTGTGCCCTAGGGTTACACTTAGTAACGAACAAGGATAATATTAAGCCTATGAGGGGGGGGGGGACATATATCTAGGGTCACAGATAAATGTTGGTTAGGGTACCAACATTTAAGGAAATAAGTTAAGGTAAAATAGGATGATTCTTATCTTACTTCCTTTTTAGAAAACAGGAAGGTAACCTATTGAGGTGACCTGTCGGAACGAAAAACTCCAGGACTTAACAAAACTGGTAAGTACAACTCCGCCTACAGTATAGACGGAAAATATTTTTACCACTAAGCTCATGTATGTATGATATGGTGCATATGATTTATGCCTTGATGACGTGATGCATATGATTTATGCCTTGATGACGTGATGCATATGATTTATGCCTTGATGACGTGATGCATATGATTTATGCCTTGATGACGTGATGCATATGATTTATGCTTTGATGACCTGATGCATATGATTTATGCATTGATTATGTAGTATGTATGATTTATGTGTTATCATTGTGGCATCATGAAGCATGCTCACTAAAGATAAGTCACTTGGTAAGAATGAGAACCCAGTTTTAAGAAAGAAGCTGTTGTAAAAGATTGTTTTCAAGAAGAAAACTATTTTATGAACAAGTTAAGAAAAGATTGTAAGCAAGTTGCCTTATGTCGTATCGACCTGTCACTATGGGACAATTTGGTCCATGGTTTGAGTTAGATCTGGTTGGCCGCCCTATCTACTCCATGGCTGCGCGCCACAGTACGTACACTCATGTTATGTAAGGGCCCAGGATTATGTAAGCATAAGACATCATAACAAAAGCATAATTGGTTCATGCATTATTCAATTATGAAATGTTTTGCAGGTAAATAGTTGTACTTGCTGAGCGAAAGCTCACAACTTACGTTTATGCTGTAGGTAAGCTTCCTACTGGCATTATTTGATGCAAGGCGGTGAGGCAATGGAAGGGCTATCTGTGAAACGTGGGATGGAGACCGCTACGCATTTTGAAATGAATGTTTATGTTATTAACTGAGTACAAGTTAATTTACGTTACAACGATTTTGAAAAGTATATATATGGATTATATACATATGTGTATTGTAAATAAGTACATAGTAAAGTTTTAACTTAAGTTTTAAAAAAAGAAAGAAAAAAATATGTACGTTATTTCCGCATGTTTTAAATAAGTATGTAAGACAAGTATAAGTACTGTAATGGCCTACGTAAGGGCGGGTCGTTACACTAAACATGGTATTTACATTGTAAAATTTGTTTGAATCCAACATCGAAGAATAAAAGAAAAGAACCTATTGTTGAGGAAATTATAGTAGATAATTTATTTGATATGATTAATGATTTGGAAGAACACTTTGTGTACTATTCGGAGTTATTTGATGTAATAATAAATGATATCGAGAAGTCCTTGTATGACGGGTGCACTAAATATACCAAATTATCGGCATTAGTTAAATTATGGAACATGAAGGCATCAGGACGGTGAAGAAATTCTAGTTTCATAACTCTTTTAGAATTTCTAAGAGAGGTTCTATCAGTTGATAATAAAATACCGACTAGTATGTATGAAGCTAATAAGATGTTGAGCACTTTGGGAATAGAATATGAAAAAATTCATGCATGTCTAAATGATTGGGTCCTTTACCGACATGGGTATGAAGATTTGGATGAATGTCCGGTTTGTAAAAGTCAAGATGGAAGAAGGGCAAGAAGCCAACGAATGATAGCAAATGAGTGTCGGCAAAGATGTTATGGTACATTCCTCTGGTGCCACATCTATTGTGTTCATACCGTAATGCCGATCACGTAAAAAATTTGACTTGGCACTATGATAAATGTGTTAAAGATGGCATGCTTAGACATCCACCCGATGCACCACAATGGAAGACTTTTGATGACAATAATCTTGAATTTAGTACGGAACCATGAAATCTATGACTAGGATTATAGCGGACGGAATAAACCAACATGGTGATATGAGTAGTAGGCATAGTACTTGGTCTATCATACTTGTCAACTTTAATCTCCCTCTGAAATTGAGCATGAAGTGGAAGTTCTTGATGTTGACTTTATTGATCTCTGGTTCTCAACAACTAGGAATGATATTGATGTGCACTTGGCACCACTATTTAATGATATAAAGAGCTTATGAGAAAAGGGAATCAAAGTTAGAGATTCTTACCATCAAGAGATATTCACACTACGTGCAATGTTAATGTGGACAAATAATGACTTTCCAGCTTATGGAAACATATCTGGTTATTTAGTAAAGAGTTCTATGGTTTGTCCCATTTGTACGAAAGAAACATCTTCCATTCAGTTGAAGAATGGTAAGAAAACTGTTTACCTTGATTATAGGAGATTCATACTAAAAAATCATCGATACCGTAAATAAAAAAGGCTTTCAATAGTAATACTGAAGTAATAATCCTTCCCCGGGTTTTGATGGGCGAAGACATATTTGAGATGTTTAAAGAATTGAAAGTAATGCTTGGGAAAATAAAACGAAGTAACAAGGATTCAGTGGTTGATGGACTTTGGAAATAGAGGTCAATCTTCTATGAACTTACATATTGGAAGTCACTTTTCGTTTGTCATTGCTTGGATGTTATGCATATTGTGAAAAATGTTTGTGAATCAATAGTGAGCACGTTGCTTGACATTCTTAATAAGACCAAAGTTAGTGAAAAAGTACGGTTGGATCATAAGGATTTGAATATTAGACTTAATTTGCTCCTAACGAAAAGAGGGAATGCCACTTACTTACCTTCGATAAAGTACACATTATCTAGACAAGAAAACACTGCCACAAAAATTAGATTAAACGACGGAGATTACATGACGGTTTTATAAAAACCGTCATCGAAAATGTAATTACACAACAGTTTATTGAAACTGTCGTTTAAACCCAAGATTACACATGTAATCTCCTATTTCTAAAACCGTCGTGTAATCTCTTAGTTTAAAACCCTTACCAGCTCTGATTTTATTTTACAGAACAGTTTCGTAATCGTGAAAAACATTACCGAGACATGCAAAACCAGATCTTTCGTTGCCATTCAATGTCGTTCCTACCATCCACCATACGAACACTTTCTTATATTCATTATTTGTAAGTGATTATTACTTACTCTTTTGAGTTATTTTGTATCAATTCATTATAGCTATTTTAGATATCTAAAACTATAGATTTTCATTTTTTTTTTTTTGTGAAAGTATGATTTGTTAAATTATGTCAAAAGCTTAAAATGTATTATGTTATTAATTACAAAAACTTGATTATTAAATGGATTTTATGATCTTTAATTTGGATTTATGTCGGGTTCTTACAAATGGATTGAAAATAGATGTGGGCTAATAGATTGACTAAATAATATGAAGATGGTGTTGAAGAATTTTTATCATTTGACAAAACTCAATTGAAAAATGATAAGATTTGGTATCCCTGTGTGGATTGTGAAAATTATAGATCCCATTCAGTTGATGAGGTTAGAAGATATTTGCTTGCACGTGAGATTATTTGTTCGTTCCAAACATGGTATTTACATGGTGAAATTTGTTTGAATCCAATATCGAAGAACAAATGAAAAGAATCTATTGTTGATGAAAATGTAGGAGATAATTTGTTTGATATGATTAATGATTTGGAAGAACACTTTGTGCACCATCCAGAGTGATTTGATGTAATGATGAATTATATAGAGAAGCCCTTGTATGACAGGTGTGCTAAATATACCAAATTATTGGCATTGGCCAAATAATGGAATATGAAGATATTAGGAGGGTGGACAAATTCTAGTTTCACGACTCTTTTAGAATTTCTAAGAGAGGTTCTATAGATTGATAATAAAATACCGGCTAGCATGTACTAAGCTAAGAAGATGCTGAGCACTTTGGGAATGGAGTATGAAAAAATTCATGCATATCTAAATGATTACGTCCTTTACCAAAATGGATACGAGGATTTGGATGAATGCTCGGTTTGTAAAAGGTCAAGATGGAAGAAGGGCAAGAAGCCAACGAATGATAGCAAAGGAGTACCGGCAAAGGTGTTGTGGCATATTCCTCTAACGCCATGTTTGCTATGTTTATTCTGTAATGCCGATCATGCCAAGAATTTGATTTGGCACCATGATAAACGTGTTGAAGATAGCATACTTAGACATTCAGCCGATGTACCACAATGAAAAACCTTTAATGATGATTATCTTGAATTTAGTACGAAACCACAGAATCTACGTCTTGGTTTATCAGCAGACAGAATGAACCCATATGGTAATATGAGTCATAGACATAGTACTTGGCCCATCATACTTGTCAACTATAATCTCCCTCCAAAATTAAGCATGAGACAGAAGTTTTTGGTGTTGACTTTATTGATCTTTGGTCCTTAACAACTAAGGAATGACATTGTTGTATACTTAGTACCATTAATGGATGATCTAAAGAACTTATGGGAAAAGGTGATCAAAGTTAGAGATGCTTACCGTCAAGAGACGTTTACACTTTGTGTAATGTTAATGTGGACAATAAATGACTTTCTCACTTATGGAAACCTATTTCGTTATTTAGTAAAGAGTTCTATAGGTTGTCCCGTTTGTATGAAAGAAACATCTTATATTCGAATGAAGAATGGTAAGAAAACCTTTATCTTGGTCTTAGGAGATTCGTACCAAAAAATCATCGATACCACAAACAAAAAAAGATTTTCGATGGTAATGCCAAAGAAAAAAATCCCTCCCCAGGTTTTGATGGGCGAAGACATATTTGAGATGGTTAAAGATTTGAAAGTAGTGTTCGGTAAAAGAAAATGAAGTACCAAGGATCCAGTGGTTGATGGACCTTGGAAAAAGAGGTCAATCTTCTATGAACTATCATATTAGAGGTCCTTTTTTGTTCGTTATTGCTTGAATGTTATGCATATTGATGAAAACTTTTGTGAATCAATAGTGGGCACATTGCTTGTCATACCTAAGAAGACCAAAGACGGTGAAAAAGCATGGTTGGATCTTAAGGATATGAATATTAGACTTAATTTACTCCCTACGAAAAGAGGGAATGTCACTTACTTACCTCCGGCAAAGTACACATTAACTAGACAAGAAAAAAAGAAAGTTTTGTGAATGACTCACTTCTGAAAAAGTACCCAGCAGGAATTTTTCCAACTTCAAAAGGTTAGTGTTTGTGAAGGGTAATTGAGGCTCGTTGGAATGAAAACACATGATTATCATATCTTGATGTAATAATTATTACCTCTTACCTTGCGAGGAGTTTTAACGAAGGATTTGAGATTCACAATGACCAAGTTATGCTCATTTTTTAAATCAATATGCTCTAAAGTAATTGATCAATTTATGCTAGATTCGCTACAATCAAAGTTGGTTAGGACATTGTGTTTATTTGAGAAGTATTTTCTACTATCCTTTTTTAACTCAATGATTCATTTAACGGTGAACTTCGTATGGGAAGTTAAGCTATATAGACTGATGTACTTGACATGGATGTATCCTTTTGGAAGGTACATGAAGGTTTTGAAGGGTTATGTCAAGAACCGAAATAGGGTGGAAGGATGTATAGAAGAAAGCTACATAGTGGAGGACTCGGTCGAATTTTACTCCGAGTATTTTCCCAACGCGGAAGCAATTGGGTTGCCACAGACTACAAACATTGTCTCGAAAGGACTATCCATCAGTATTCCTTCTTTGGTAAATCGAGGAGAATAGGAGCAAGCTTGTTTCTATACTTTAGATAATAAGGTTGAAGTGGAGCCTTTTATTGAGGTTCACCTTTAAGAGATGGAAATCTAAGAAGAGGAAAAAATGAAAATTGATTCCAAGATGAACACAATCGGACCTTTCGTCTATGGATATGAAGACATGTCTTTAAGAAGGCCGGCATTTCGCAAGACTTAATGAACCTAGCTAGAGGACCGTCGACGATAATTACATGGTATACATCATACTTTATCAATGGTTATACATTCTACACTCGCGAAAGAGATGAGAAGCATCTATTTCAAAATAGTGGTGTGAGAATCCGTACTAAGGCTATGCATATTTCATCTGTAAAGGATAAGAATCAAGTATATGGAACCATGAACTTTTTCGGTTTCATTAAAGATATTTGGGAACTTGATTACTATGGATTGCAAGTAACACTCTTTAAGTGTCAGTTGGCCGACAATAATTATGTTAGGATTGACAGTGATGGCATCACAATGGTAGACTTTAGACAATTGGGATACAAAAATAATCTGTTCATTATGGCATCACAAATAATCCAAGTATTTTATACAACGGATCCCAACAATTTAGAGTTATTCTTAGTTGTGCCGATGATTCGTGAAAGTCAAGAAGATGAGAAAGATTGCACCGACATTCCATCATTCACAAAGGGATTGCCACCAGTTGAGGAGATTAATGATTTCGATGATGATGTTTCTCACTTGCTTCGACCTGATACTTAGTGGACACGTGTTGAGAAAGCAAAGAAAAAAAAGAAAGTAAAACTTGAACATTTTTTCATTTGTATATCATTATTATTAATTGACTCCTTTTGATTACTATTTTATTGTATAATTCTCTATGTATTAGAGTTTATTTTGACTAGTTGTTTGATATATATTGAATATTAATGTTGAACAGAGATCAATACTATGACAGTTTGGGCCAATGTTTAATTAATAACACATGGTTAGTAGGTCGTGTGATGACCAAAAAAAAAATTGAGAATGGGAAATGTGTCCTGAGATTGAAACCGTCGTGTAATCTTACATACGATGATGGTTTTCATTGAAATCCATCGTCATATGTGCATAAAATAAATAAGGCTTAAACTACAGTTTTTGGCCAAAACCGTAATGTAATGTCTTGATTACACAACGGTTTCTAGCCGAATCTGTCATACAATCATGTAGATATGATGACGACTTTCAGTGAAAACTATCGTCGTATCTTGAAAATGGATGGATTACACGACGATCGTGTAATCTTCTAACAAAAAGTTTTAAAATTTGAAATTTTGTACTTTGAAATTCACGCGTAAACCCTTAACTTAAATCCACTTTTCTCATCCTTTCTCATCATTTTCATCTTTCTCCTTCTCGACCACTCAAATATTTCTCCTACCCACTATCTCCTTCGCACACCTGCCAACAGCGCCGCTGCCCTCATTGCCGACACCTTCCCCTTTCTCTCATTCTCTCGGTGACGTCGCCGCCACCTTCCCCTTTCCTTCATTCTCTTGTCGCCCTCAACGCCACCCTCCCCTCTCTCTCTCTTTTTTCTGCCGCCGTCACCGCCACTGCCACCTCTACTGCCAGCTTGTCTTCTCATTAAGGCCATGACTATTTTGCTTCAAAGAAAGGCAAGGTGAATTTCATATTACTCAATTTCTTATTTTTCAATAAAAATACAAACACACAATTCTTTAGTAACTTTCATGGAGTGGAATTTGTGTAGTCAATGTTATTGAATTTTTTTGTTGTTGCCATTTGTAGACGGATGGTTTGTGTAATTTTTTGGCTCCACAAAGATCTTTGTAGACTATATTCTGTGTTTTTTTTTTCCGCCCACCCCATGCTTAATGAAATATCAAAATAGAATTTCATTTGATTAATCATATGGAATTAGTTTCTAGTGTAGCATGCTTGAATTTTTTAACGTTATTGGTGAATGTGAATTTCATTTGATTAAATTGGGCCAAGTACTTGTTTATTTTGTGTATTTGTATTGCAATAAATATAAGTGAGTGTTGTAATAAAAACATGACACAAAATAGAGATGGAGTAGGCAAAAATGGAAGACCACAAAGATCTTTGTAGACTATATTCTGTGTATTTTTTTTCTGCCCACCACATACTCGATGAAATGTCAAAATGGAATTTTGTTTGGTTAATCATATGGAATTAGTTTCTAGTATAGTATGTACATATTTTTTAACGTTCTTGGTGAATGCGAATTTGATTTGATTAAATTAGACCGATTATTTGTTTGTTTTGTGTATTTGTGTTGCAATAAATATAGAATAGTGTTGCAATAAAAATTGATACAAAATAGAGCTAGAGTATACAAAAAAGGAAGACCATGAAGAAGAGACCCATTTAATCCCAACGCCGATGGTAAATGAAGGCAACTCTAATGAAACGAGTCCATATGATAAGGAAAAGAGGTTAACGAATTGAAGTTATTTTTGACAAGAAAGGATAATCGGAAGGGAAGCATGATGATGAAATAATGAGTTAGATTGGTGTACTCGCTCGAGAGCACATTCCAATATGGATATAAGATTGGAGATCCCATGATTTAGATGGAACGAAAGACCTAATTTGGAAAGAAACTATTACTTCTTTCACTGTAGATAAAGGGTTTCAGAGTGCTTGTTTAAAATCATGTTATGAAACTGCAAGGAATTTTTGACATGATCTTTACAAAACTTTTGTCGAGGACTTTCTATCAGAAGAAAGTATGTGGAAATGGCCTCAAAAAGTAATTGACAACTACCCTTATATAAAAAAAGATGATTGGATGAAATTCGTTCAGTATAAAACATCCTTATAATTCCAACAACTTTCGGATTGTGGAAGCGAATTAAGGGTCAATAACTAATACACATCAACAGGAGGCTGAGACAGATATAGAAAGCTTGGCCAAGAATTTGTATGTCATTAAGTTATGTTTCTAATAAATCATTGTAAATTTATTTATTTATTTATTCATGTATACTAATGATGATAAATTATAGTTTAAGGAGAAGGAGAAAATAGGAAAAAAGATATAGGTTCTCGCTAGAATCACGGACAGGAAAAGATGGAGAGTTCAAGGATCTATTATATGTACAAGTTGGCGAGTTGATAGTAAGTTTACTAATTAATAATAAATTATTCATCACTAGATTCACTTATAACACTATTATTTACAATGTGTGTTTTTAATTCTCCCATAGGTAGAGTACAACACACAAGAAAGCCAAGGCAATTTCGAATCCATTGGCACTAATAATGTATTGACCCAAGCATTATCCAAACCCGAACATCCATGATGTAGCCGTGGTCAATCGAAGTTTGTAAAGCAGTCTCAGTACTTCACCGTAAAGTGAAGTTCGAAGTTGATACTTAAGTATTGTTAATGAGACATGAAATTGAACAATTAAAGGGGATGGTGCATGGTCTATGGGCAAAGAAAGATGTGGAGCCATCGGTTTACTAGGAGAATAAGCCAACCATTGACCAACACAATAGTTTTAAGGCTAGTTGCACTATCTATGATAAATAACCTAGAGTGTCTGATCCGTCAACCATGCTTGTCGATAGTCAGTAGTATAAGTTCTTTATTATCAATGAATTTCAGGGTGGATAATTGCTTGTTATGATTAGAAGGGCATGGATGGAAAGCCTTCCCGCCGATACAGTTCGTGGGATACCACTAGGTGAAGGGAACATGCGAATGTCAATTATTGTGGCAAAATTTTAAAAAATACGGTATTACCTATTCCAACTTATGAGGCAACAACTATGGAGGAGGCTATTAATGGGTTTGTTGCTTCACTGAAAATATTAATTGAGCTCAACATGAGTATGCACAAGACGAGTCAAGGGCCTAGTCACCTTCCTGGCCAAACAGTTGAGGGAAACAAACGTCTAAAAAAGATGGAAAATAAAAACCGATCAACTCTCGAACTGAGGTACACAAGATGTGAAATAACAAAGACCTTCGTTTGACTTTAATAAAATGAACATGGAGTTGAGGCCTTTGGCTTATTATGCATTTAGTTCTATATGTGAAGGTAATTAGATAGAAGCCCCAATACCATACACAATCAGTGGTACTGACGTGCCTGCATTTCTAAACTTTGATTATATTTATGAATTCACTACTTTTCAAGAAATCAGTGTAAATTTTTATATTTATATACATCAGGTATTTCATTCTATCTCTAAACTTTATTTATTTTATCTGAAAAATCTTATGTATATCGTCCAGTGTAACAATTTTGATATTCTTCTACAAATATTTGGTGGAACTATATGTCTTTAACGGATGAGCTGAAAATTTTGCGTTTGTGTCCCCAACCCTAATCTCACTGGTTAGAACAGATACTCCAGATGCTGGCCTAAGAGAGCGAGCCGATGCTCTTGTCGCCTTTTGCGTAATGCACCAAAAGACAGACTTTATCTTGTGCCACATAATAGAGGGAGACATTGGGTTTTGGAAGTTATTGATCCATGGGAGGACTTAGTCCTTTATATTGATTCTCTTCGAGATAAGAAACGGGACGATTTTACTAACCTAATGAATATGTAAGTAAATTTTCTTATGCTAAATTTTGATTTAACCTAATAGTATTCATCTTAATTATTTTGAATTTTTTAAACTTGCTAGGGCCCTAATGGATTGGAAGCTTATAGCTGGAGAGGGGATTAAAAAGAGGCGAGACTATAAAACAAAAACCTCGGATCGTCCTTGTCTCCACCAAAAGGGTAGTGTTGAGTGTCATTTTTTCGTTTTAGGTTTTATGAGGGGCATAGTCTTCAATGTTAATGGATTAGACTTACTTGAATGCAAAGCATTTTATATCTGTGATGATATGGATTCGATTAGGGAAGAATGGTCTAAATTTGTAATGCAATTCATTAAATATGATATGTAAACTTGTAATATAATGAATGGTATTTTTACATTGATATAATGTAGCTAATATTTTGTCAATCCTATTCTGAGCCTTGTGTTGGATAACACACAGGTTAAACAAGCCGTGGGAAATCACCAAAAAATGTGAATTTTTTTTAATTCATGTCGAACTTTACATGACGGTTTTTGTAAAAGCTGTTATGTATACTTAATATTACACGATGGTTTTTGTAAAAACCGTCGTATAAACTCCACCTTACACACCGTGTGCCAAATGATCCTAAACTTTACACGATGTTTTGACCAAACCGTTGTGTAAAAACACGATTGTGTAAAGTTCTTATATTAGCAACTTTTGCCACCTTATTTTTCTATTCGATAATGGTGTGAACCATTGTGGAATATCACCTAACCACGATGGTTTATTAACTGTCATGGTATCTTAAACTATTACACAACAGTTGTCTAACCATCAGGTTAACTGTAAACGATGGTTAATAACCATTGTCAAATCAACAAATTTTACTAGTATGTTTAACACAATTTAGGTTAAATACAAAAGAAAACACGATATCTGATTGACAAAATGACACTACTACAGAATATGGATACCACGACGATTTTTAACCATCGTGGTAACATTTCTATGATGGTTTTCGAACCGTCATGGAATCCAGGGTCGTGGAATCTTTTCAGATTCCACAATGCTTTTTTAACCGCCATGGAATGGGCAAAAATAGGGCCTAAATGTGGACATTTAAGAACATACCATGACGGTTCTATGCAAAAAACCATCGTGGTAAGAAAACCTACCATGACGGTTTCCTTGAGAAATTGTCGTGGTTAGTTGGCCTACCACGACGGTTTCTCAAGGAAACCGTCGTGATAGAGGGTAGAAACCGTCGTGGTAGGTCCCCCTTCCACGAAATTTTTTCCAAAAAACCGTCGTGGTACATAACAATGAAAAAAAAAATTTGTGAATTCGTTTCATTTCTCCAAAAACATTTAAATCACAAAATCAAAACTTTTTCCCGAAAAATTCTCAAATCGTGCCTTACCCAACAAATTTAATTCAATCTAAAATACAACCACAATGAACAATCATCGAAAATGTAGGGGATGGATTTTGGCCATTTCGGACGGAATATTCCCAACTCAACAACCTACAAAACCAACATTTTGGATTTTGGATGGAAAATTCATAATCAACAACCACAATCAACAAAATCAACATTTTGGACAAAAAATTCCCAAATCCGTGTATTACCCAAGTAATATATACTACAACTTACCGACTTGTCGAGCGTGGTTACGGGCGGAGTGTGGCGAGAGAGAGAGGGAAAGCTGCATGGGCTCCTTGGTAGACCAGTCGACGAATGGAGGAGGCCGTGTGAGTGGTGGATGAGGCCGTCAGAGAATGGAGCCAAGAGAAAAATTTGAGAGGTGAGATAGAGAGAGTTTTTGGAGATTTTAAGTAGGGAGGGAGCGGAGAGAGAGAAATAGAGGGAGGAAATTGAGCGGCTTGGGTATGGAGTTAGAGTGTGTATTAGAGAGTGAAAGAGTGAAAATGCTCGAAATGTAATGGAGTGAGAAAGAGGGTATTTTTTTGGGTTTTAATTCACGCTCCAAAAAATTGAATTTAATTCAAAAATTTTTAAAATTCCCGCCTTAATACCTACCACGATGGTTTTCCCCAAAAACCGTCGTGGTAGGGTCCAAAAAATAATAAAAAAAGAATTTGAAAAAAGAACCTACCACGACGGTTTTTTCGCGGTTTCTGGGAAAAACCATTGTGGTATGGTCTTTTTTCAATTTTTTTTTTAAATTTTTGGACCCCACCACGACGGTTTTTAGAGACCGTCGTGGAAGCACGGTGCTTCCACGAAGGTTTTTAAAAACCGTCTTGCAAGCACCGTGCTTCCACAATGGTTTATAAAAACTGTCGTGGAAGTCCCGGCCTTCCACGATGGTTTTCGAAAATCAATGTTAGGGATTTTCTGTAAATATGACATTTTGATATTAATAAGAGGAGGTTATTCATGTTTAATAAGTTGTGTCCTATTTATTTTCATTTGTTGATTGTATGTTTGAGCAAACATAAAATACTTCTTGACTGTTGGTAATATATCAGATTACCATATGTATACGGGGTATACATAGAAGACATGGTAATTTGATAACAGTCAAAATAAATAGTTTGCAATCGATGGAATAAGATTTGGGAATCTTATTCATGATAAGATTGTAAAGGTTGTCTACTTCCTTGGAGGGTTAGCTTGTCTTGACCATCGGATAGGTTCCGAGTGGAAACTTTAATGTATACCAGTATTGAGGTATGTCATTAGACTGGACCTAAAGTGTTAATTGATTCGGTTTAATAATTCCGCTTATAAGAATCAATGAAGTTTTGATTATCATCCTGTATTAATCTTAATCCTGAAATGATTACTTGAGTTCGTATCCATGACTTATGTACTTTAATGTACTACAGGTGAGACACTGTTAATTTATAGTCAATATACTTGTGTTTTGGGTGCATGACTTATGGATAGAGAAATCAAGATTCATAGATATGGAATCCATAGCTATCTTAACGATAGTACATGTTATTTACTTAAAGGCATTATTCGGGGATTGAAAGATAGTATAACAAGATCTTGGCCATCGGTTTACTTTGTGTTCTCTGATGGTTTACCAATTGTATGGTTTTATAATTGGTGGTTCTTTCAATGAAGAATAATGGAACTTTAAGTTAAAATGATTGAATAGGAAAAACGGAAAAAGTCCTTAATTCAATCATGGATAACATATAGGGATTAAGCAAGTGATGAATAAATCATGGAAGAAGTACTACGTGAGAGAGCTTTCGTAATACGGTATGTAAACAGGAGTTCAGCTTCAAACTTTTAGTGGAATAGTTTTGAAGTTGATAATTGATGAATAATTAATCTAGGATTAATTTTTCACAATTATAGGAGCCTCTTTACATATTTCCATCGGATCCCTCTACTAGCTCATATAGTTCCATATAGTGTCTAAGGATTTGTTCCTAATTAGATCGGTAAATTTAAATGAAATTTTGTAATGTCTATTAAGACATGGTACTCTCTAACATGCAATCCGGAATAGGATTGGACATGTAGGATTGGTGTAGACAAACAATATGATTTGTCAACATGTGATTGGTTAATTTGAATTTTGGAAATGACATTGTGTTTGAATTATTTAATTTTGGAAAACAAAATTTTTCTCTCCTACTCTAAATAAAGTGTACGGTTTTTAGATAGGTGGAGAGAAGAAAATTTTGTTTCAAAATTGTTCAAATATATTCCTAACATTAAATTATTAATTGATTTAAATAATAGAGATTATTTGATGAATTTTTTTTCCTTTAAATTGTTGTGCACGGTTTTGAGAGGAGAAAAAAATTCAAATATTCCATTTATTTAAATTAATTAACATGGTTGATATTTGAGGAAAAATATTTAATTCAAACAAGTGAATCTTATTTAAATTCAAAAAGGTTTAAAAGTAATTTGAATCTAGATAGGACTAGGATCTTTTCACTAGTCTAGATTCTTGATTTAAAATTTGAACCACCAATCTAGATTTATTCTTTAGTGGTCGAAAATTTGGAGGAGATTCTCTCCTTGGAAAAACGTTTTTAGATTCAATGAATCTAGCCCTAAATTTATATAATCTTTTGTTTCAAAATTTATCTGGAAAAATAATTATTAATTATTTTTTAAGAAGGAATTAAATTTTGAAAAAGATTAGACTTCTATATAAAGGCTAAGAATTCTTGAGAAACTAATTTTTTGGTTATTCACAAAAGGAAAAACGTTTTAGGGAGAGAGAAAGAAAACCAATTGTGGTTTCTTCCCCTTCATAAAATTCGGCTATCTTGTGAGAAAGAAAAAGAGAGAAACTTCTATTGAATCAAAACTGTGAGGAAGGTTAAACTGAGTGATAATTTTCATAGGAGGTTAACCAGTTCCTGTTTTGTAGTTTTGAAGAAAGAAGTTGGATCATATTCTCAACGAGGAACATCATAATTGAGAATGAGGGATCTAGACTTCGGAAAGCATTACCGATCGCTTGGATTCATAGAACGTGTGCCCACACACACGCTGAAACAATTGGTATCAAAAGCTCTAGTGATTCCAGAATCTGACAAATAGTAGAGAAGACATGTTAGTCAAAAGCTCTAGTGATTCCAGAATCTGACAAATAAGGTACGCTTGATCATGAATTTAATTTATTGTTATATGCACCATGAGATTCTTTTCGGAAACGGCATATAAATTTTAAAACTTCCGCTACGCCGTAACTCTGATTTCGGATCCATTTTTTCCAACAATTGGTATCAGAGCCTACTCATGATTATGCATATAACATAAATTATTTGATCAAATAAATTTCTCTCTATGCATTAATGAAATATTTTAGAGAGTTGACACTCTATGTTTTATTTTGTGTATGTTAAATATATTATGAATGGATATATGGTTGAATGGTTTATATTATTTTTATATAATATATGATGCTTGTTCAATTTTGTCGGTCATGATTCCAAGTTTAGATGCGGTCTAAGTTTTGTATCTAAGTTTGTATCTAAGTTTTTTAAGTGTAATAGATGCGGTCTATTATCACCGCAATGTCGTTCTTTCAATTCCTAGAATTTTTGTAAGCCGGAAACGGCATAGGAATTTTTTTTGTAAAATTCGAATACAATGGATTCGAGGAGATTGAAGATGAACAAAGGTATGGAAATTTTCAAAATATGTGATTTATTTTTTTTTTGTTATTTTTTAATTAAAAAACAATTTTTTTAATAAAATAAAAAAAAATCATAGAATCTTTATGAAAATTTAATTTTTCAATGATATGTGATCTTGATAATTTGAAAATCAAAATTGAAAATTTAAATTTAAATTTAATGGATATTATTATGAATTTTAAAATTTTAAGATTTAAATTTGAAATTTCAAATTTCAAATTTTTTTGAATTTTAAAATTTAATAAACCGGATTTTTTATTTAAATTTTGATATTTTGTAATTTTTATTAAAATTAAAAATCACATATAATCTTTTTTGAAATTTGAATTTTAAATTTAAATTGAAAAAGATGTGATATTGGAGAAGGAAGACACATTGAATAAGGATATAAGGCATCGATCTACAAATGAAGGCCGATATATGTTTCGGTTAATTTTTGTAAATTTTGCAATTTTCTTTTCTCTAGGATGGAATCATGATCCACGGCTATTTACATATTTTACAAACCATGGATGATGTGCTGCTAGATGAATATGTTATACTATTTCGTGATGTATTGATAACAAGCCATATATAGACTAGGGAGTGTCACTCAATAAATATTGTTTACGCATGAAAAACAAAAACCCTAATTTAAAAGATTGAGTGGGAGAAGGTTTTATATACTAAGACCTACGGCCTCCATCGTTGGTCCAATAGTTACGCATAGTAGTGCCTACTACTAGGTTTTTACCCAGGAATTCCCTTCAGATAGGTATCTTACCTAGAGCGCACACTGATTTGGATTTCCGAAAGGAAAACAATTTTGGACATATTTTATGTTTATGATCACCACTCGATGGCGGATGTAAAATATGGATTCAAAATTAGAAATGATGGTTATATACTCATGCTACTTTATTTATTAATCCTCCCTCGAGGCTCTGATATATAAAGTAGTGACCAAATAAACGATAGTTAATATATATTTAATGGAGTTTGCTCCATGGACGAATATATATTAATCGGAAGGGACCTGTGTTCTTGACTAGTTATTCTATGACTACCCCTCGGCAGCTTAGAAAGCAGAAGCTAGGAATTATCGTTGTAAGATATGTGTTTTAAGGGTTTTACACATGAACATTTAGATTGCATATAGATCTCTATGTTTTATTACAAAACCATATTTTATAAATTAATAGGATGTTTGCTCGTACTTATTACATGTTTTCTTATTATAGATCAAAATGTCGAGTCCATTATCTGTAATACTTATGCAAAACAAATTAACTGGCGAAAACTTTAATGACTGGAAAAGGAACTTGCTTATAGTCCTAAATTTTGAGAAACACAGTTTCGTCCTAACCCAACCCAGACCACCTACGCCTGTGATCGATGCTCCTGATAGGGAATTTGTAGCGCTTGAGCGCTGGGACAATTCCAACCTAAGTGCTATGTGCTATATTCGGGCGAGCATGTCTAACGTGCTCCAGAAACAGCATGAGGAACATTAAACTGCTAGGCAGATCATGGATAACCTAGAGGAGATGTTTGGTGAACAAACTATCTAGGCTAAGACCGATGCTATCAAAGGTCTCATGAACTGCATGCAGAAGGTTGGAACTCCCATCAAGGAGCACATGATGAAAGTCATGGCTTATTTGTCTGAGGCTCAGACAAATGGGGCTAAGATCGATGCTGCAACTCAATTGGTTATGGTTTTCCAAACCTTATCCAAGGATTTCGATTTGTTTCAGGCATCCTACAACCTTAACCGGAAGGAGATGTCTTTAACGGAATTGATGAAAGAGTTGCAAGCCTTTGAGAACATTTTTAAGGGTTCTGGATCTAAGGCTGAGGCAAATGTGGCTGAATCTAGTTCGCCTGCTCCTAATCCTAAAAGGAAGAAGGAAAAGGGGAAGAACAAGGGAAATGCACCTGTTTCTAAGAAGTCTACCAAGACTAAGAAGCGAAAGTGGATCCCAAAAAGGATAAGTGCTTTCACTGTACGAAGAAAGGACATTTCAAGAAGGATTGCCGAGAATACCTAGCTTTGCAAAAGCAGAAAGGTAATTTCAATGTCCTATATCTTGAGGGTTGTTTAGTGGAAGAATCTAAGGACAATTGGGTTATAGATTCTGAAGCCACTAACCATGTTTGTATTTCTCTGCAAGGGTTCAAGGTAACGAGAAGTCTGCTTGAGGAGAACTTCACGTTAAGAACCAGTGATGGGACGTTAGTGAAAGCTGAAGCAGTGGGAGAAGTGCATCTTTATTTTGATGAATTTAGGTTTATTGTTTTGAGACTTTGTTTTATGTTCCTAGTTTTAATAGGAACCTAATTCCAGTAGCTTGTTTGATTAAAGATTCTTATTCAGTTTCTTTTAATAATAAAGTTGCTATTAGAAAAAACAATTCTCTTATCTGTAATGGATTGATGCATGGAAATCTTTATTTTATCAAACCTAAGATGCACTTTTTGCTTGATACAGAATTGGAAAAGAACTCTAAAAGACTTAAGTCTTCTCACTCTAACAAATCATATCTTTGGCATTTACGACTTGGTCACATAAGCCTTAACAGAATTCAAAGGATGGTAAAGGAGGAAAGCATTGACTTGTATGAGGTTGAACCTTGGCCACAATGTGAATCCTGTTTAGAGGACAAGATGACTAAACAGCACTTTGCTACTAAGGATAGTCGTGCCGAGGAACTTTTAGAACTTGTGCATATGGATGTTTGTGGTCCCATGAACATAGAGGCACGTGGTGGGTATGAGTATTATATCACTTTTATTGATGATTTGTCAAGGTATGGATATGTCTATTTGATGACCCGCAAAAGCGAAGCCTTTGACAAGTTCAAAGAATTTCGGACTGAAGCGGAGAAACAATTAGTTAAGTCCATTAAGACACTTCGATCGGATCGAGGTGAGGAATACCTATCGGATGAGTTCTTAGGATATTGGATAGAGAACGGGATACAATCCCAGTTGAGTGCACCTGGTACTCCTCAACAGAATAGTGTAGCTAAGAGAAGGAATAGGACCCTATTGGATATGGTCTGGTCTATGATGAGTTATTTCACATTACCTTTGTTATTTTGGGGGCACGCCATACAAACTGCATGCTATCTTCTGAATAACGTTCCCTCCAAATCGGTTCTTAAAACTCCTTACGAGTTGTGGATGAGTAGGAAACCTAATTTGATTCATATTTGAATTTGGGGTTGTCCGACACACGTCCTGGATAAGGAAACGAAGAAGTTGGAGTCATGATCAGAAGCGTGCTTGTTTGTTGGTTATCCAAAAGGGACGAAAGGTGGTCTGTTCTATAATCCGAAGCAAAATAAAATCTTTATTTCTACACATGCAACATTCCTAGAGGAAAGTTATATGGAAGACTTTAAACCTCGTAGCAAAGTAGTGCTTGAGGAGATGACTTCGGGTTTAGAAATTCCTATAGTCACAGAAAATCCTGTGGAAAAACCACTAAAGAATCAACAACCACGGGAGCTTCGTCGTAGTGGGAGGATTATCAGGGAACCTGAAAGGTACATGCTCAATGGTGAAGTTTTTGAAGCAGAATCCATAGAACATGTTGATGATCAAGCTACGTACAAAGAAGCTATGGAGGATGTTGATTCTGGTCTTTGGCAAAAAGCTATGAACACCGAGATAGAATCTATGGATTCCAACGGGGTCTGGAAACTTGTAGACTTACCCCAAGGCATAAAACCGATTGGGTGTAAGTGGGTATACAAGAGGAAGAGAGGTGTGGATGGGAAAGTGGAAACTTTCAAGGCAAGACTTGTAGCAAAAGGCTTTACGCAGAAAGAAGGAATCGACTATGAAGAAACCTTTTCGCCTGTAGCAATGCTCAAGTCAATCTGCATTCTTTTATCCATTGCGGCTGCTCTCGATTATGAGATCTGGCAAATGGATGTCAAGACAGCTTTCTTAAATGGCTCTCTTGAGGAAGATATCTATATGATACAACCAGACGGGTTCAAGGCAAAGGGCCAAGAAGACAAAGTGTGCAAGTTGCTTAAATCCATTTATGGATTAAAGCAAGCATCTTGTTCTTGGAATATTAGGTTTGATCAAGCAATCAAAACCTATGGATTCGAACAAAACATTGATGAACCATGTGTTTATAAATGTATCAAGAACGAGAAAGTGGTTTTCCTAGTACTTTATGTGGATGATATATTGCTTATTGGAAACGATGTGGCAATGTTATCATCTGTCAAGTTTTGGTTAGCCAAACAGTTTGACATGAAGGACTTAGGATAAGCTAGTTATGTTCTTGGAATTCAACTCTATAGAGATAGAAAAAACAAAACGATAGCACTCTCCCAAGCTTCATACATTGATAAAGTACTTGAAAGTTTTCTATGAAAGATTCCAAGAAAGGTGCCCAACTTTTCAGGATTGGAATCAAGCTTTCTAGAGATAACTGTCCCAAGACATCGGAAGAAATGGAGCGTATGAAAAATGTACCTTATGCATCAGTGGTAGGCAGTCTTATGTACATTATGTTATGCACAAGGCCTGACATTTGTTTTGCGGTTGGTATGGTAAGTCGATATCAGTCGAATCTAGGACTGAACTATTGGGCTGCGGTCAAGCATATACTCAAGTATCTACGGAGAACGAGGGATTATATGCTAGTGTATTCCGGTCAGGACCTTGTTCCTTTAGGATACACAGATTCTGATTTTCAATCAGATCAGGATTCAAGGAAATCGACTTCAGGATCTGTCTTTACCCTTGGAGGTGGTGCTGTTGTATGGAGGAGTATTAAGCAATCTTGCATTGCTGACTCGACCATGGAAGCCAAGTATGTGGCAGCCAGTGAGCCATCAAAGGAAGCAGTATGGTTCCACAGGTTCCTGGGTGACCTTGAGGTCGTTCCTGGTATGGATAAAGCTATGGTGCTCTACTGTGACAACAGTGCAGCAGTAGCTAATATCAAGGATCATAGGCATCATAAGAGGAGTAAGCACATTGACAAAAAATATCACATCATTAGAGGCTTTGTTGAGAGTGAAAATGTGACGGTTTACAAAATCACATCAGAGGACAATCTTGCCGACCCATTCACGAAGACTTCGGTGGCCAGAAGATTCAAAACACATCGAAGGTATGGGGATACGTAATATGTCACATTTACTCGCTTAGGGCAAGTGGGAGATTGTTGGGATCTAAATGTGCCCTAAGGATAGAAAATAAATGTTAGGGATTTTCTATAAATATGACATTTTGATATTAATAAGAGGAGGTTATTCATGTTTAATAAGTTGTGTCTTATTTACTTTCATTTGTTGATTGTATGTTTGAGCAAACATAAAATACTCCTTGACTGTTGGTAATATATCAGATTACCATATGTATACGGGGTATACATAGAAGACATGGTAATTTGATAAGAGTCAAAATAAATAGTCCGCAATCGATGGAATAAGATTTGGGGATCTTATTTATGATAAGATTGTAAAGGTTGTCTACTTCCTTGGAGGGATGGTTTGTCTTGACCATCAGATAGGTTCCGAGTGGAAACTTTAATGTATACTAGTATTGAGGTATGATATTGGACTGGACCTAAAGTGTTAATTGATTCAGTTTAATAATTCTGTTTATAAGAATCAATGACATTTTGATTATCATCTTGTATTAATCTTAATCCTGAAATGACTACTTGAGTTCGTATCCATGACTTATGTACTTTAATGCACTACAGGTGAGACACTGTTAATTTATGGTCAATATACTTGTGTTTTGGGTGCATGACTTATGGATGGAGAAATCAAGATTCATAGATATAGAATCCATAGCTATCTTAACGATAGTACATGTTATCTACTTAAAGGCATTATTCGGGGATTGAAAGATAGTATAACAAGATCTTGGCCATCGGTTTACTTTGTGTTCTCTGATGGTTTACCAATTATATAGTTTTATAATTGGTGGTTCTTTCAATGGAGAATAATGAAACTTTAAGTTAAAATGATTGAATAGGTAAAACGAAAAAATTCCGTAATTCAATCATGGATAATATATGGGGATTAAGCAAGCGATAAATAAATCATGGAAGAACCACTACGTGAGAGAGCTTTCGTAATACGGTATGTAAACAGGAGTTCAGCTTCAAAATTTTAATGGAATAGTTTTGAAGTTGATAATTGATGAATAATTAATCTGGGATTAATTTTTCACAATTATAGGAGCCTCTTAACATATTTTCATCGGGTCCCTCTACTAGCTTATATAGTTCCATATAGCGTCTCGGGATTTGTTCCTAATGAGATCGGTAAATTTAAATTGAATTTTGTAATGTCTATTAAGATATGGTACTCTCTAACATGCAATCCGAAAGAGGATTAGACATGTAGGATTGGTGTAGACAAATAATATGATTTGTCAACATGTGATTAGTTAATTTGAATTTTGGAAATAAGATTGTGTTTGAATTATTTAATTTTGGAAAACAAAATTTTTCTCTCCTACTCTAAATAAAGTGTACGGTTTTTAGATAGGTGGAGAGAAGAAATTTTTGTTTCAAAATTGTTCAAATATATTCTTAACATTAAATTATTAATTGATTTAAATAATAGAGATTATTTGATGATTTTTTTTCCTTTAAATTGTTATGCACGGTTTTGAGAAGAGAAAAAAATTCAAATATTCTATTTATTTAAATTAATTAACATGGTTGATATTTGAGGAAAAATATTTAATTCAAACAAGTGATCTTATTTAAATTCAAAAAGGTTTAAAAGTAATTTGAATCTAGATAGGACTAGGATCTTTTCACTAGTCTAGATTTTTGATTTAAAATTTGAACCACCAATCTAGATTTATCCTTCAGTGGCCGAAAATTTGGAGGAGATACTCTCCTTGGAAAAATGTTTTTAGATTCAATGAATCTAGCCCTAAAGTTGTATGATCTTTTGGTTCAAAATTTATCTGGAAAAATAATTATTAAATATTTTTCAAGAAGGAATTAAATTTTGAAAAGGATTAGAATTCTATATAAAGGCTAGGAATTCTTGAGAAACTAATTTTTTGGTCATTCACAAGAGGAAAAATGTTTTTGGGAGAGAGAAAGAAAACCAATTGTGGTTTCTTCCACTTCATAAAATTCGGCTATCTTGTGAGAAAGAAAAAGAGAGAAAATTCCATTGAATCAAAACTATGAGGAAGGTTAAATTGAGTGATAATTTTCATAGGAGGTTAATCGGTTCCTGTTTTGTAGTTTTGAAGAAAGAAGTTGGATCATATTCTCAACGAGGAACATCGGAATTGAGAATGAGGGATCTAGACTTCGGAAAGCATTACCGGTCGCTTGGATTCATATAACGTGTGCCCACACACATTCTGAGACATAGAACTCGAGAATAGTAGAGAAGACACGTTGGTCAAAAGCTCTAGTAATTCCAGAATCCGACAAATAAGGTACGCTTGATCATGAATTTAATTTATTGTTATATGCATCATGAGATTCTTTTCGGAAACGGCATATAAATTTTAAAACTTCCGTTGCGCCGTAACTCTGATCTCGGATCCGTTTTTTCCAACAGCTTCCACGATAGTTTTTAAAAACCGTCGTGCAAGTACCATGCTTCCACAATGGTTTTTAAAAACCATCGTGGAAGTCCCAGCCTTCCACAACGATTTTCGAAAATCGTGTTCTGCTCCGTGTTTTTGCCTAACTTTTCACGACCGTTTTTTAAAAATGGTCATGTAAGCTCCGTAATAGAATCCGAATTTTGTAATAGTGTGAGAAAAGTTAGAATTAAAAAAAAACAATTCAAATAGATAATCTCACATAAAACCATAGTAGTGGAAAACATACTTAACAAAAGTAAATCTTTCAAATCCAACCTAACAAAATTTCAAAAAAACTAAGTTAATTTTGGAAAAGTCGCTCAAACTTAAGACTTGTAAGTCATAAACAAATTTGAATTCTAACTTAAAACAACACTAGTTCGATAACCTACTCTGCCTGCATGCATACATCTATGCCAAGTCTCCTCCATCCTTAAGCTTTACTCTTATCTTTCTCTGCAACATGCAAAGAAACTAAAGTAAGCAAAACGCTTAGTAAGTACATTCGTAAATCTCACAAAACATTAATATTGTAAATTTCACAAAACCGTCATGTAATCCTCCAAAAATTTTGAAAATTTTCAAATTTCATGCTTTGAAATCCTCACGTAAACCCATTACTTAAATACATTTTGTCTCTTCATTTTCATCTTCACCCTCTAGACAACTCAAAGTTTTCTCCTATGTACCCACTTCCTTCGCCCACCTGCCGATCCTTCTCTCTTACAATCCGGTCAAGCTGCCGCCGTCGTTGCAGCTGCCGCCGTCGTTGCCGCTGCCGCCTCCTACCACCTTTCTTTCTCAGTATGACCGTGACTATTTTCCTTTAAAGAAAAGCAAGATGACTTTCATATTGCTCAATTTCTTATTTTCTAACAAAACAACGAACACACAATGCATTAATAACTTGCTTAGAGTATAATTTGTAGTATTGTTTGAATTTTTTTTTTTGTTGTTACTCTTTGTAGATGAATGTTTTGTTCACGGTTTTGGCTTTACACACATTTTTTAACATAGTTTTTTTCCACCCACCACATGCTCGATGTAATGTTCATCATTACATGACGGTTTTGCCTCAAAACCGTCGTGTAATTGAGCTTAATTAAAAGAAAATTTGACTTTTTTTGGTTGATTGCACACATTACACGATGGTTTCGAGCAAAAACCATCGTGTAATGTTTACAATTTTGCAACGTTTTACTACTGTATTTCTTGATTCGACGATGGCGTTAACCATCGTATAATATTGAGATACTACGACAGTTATATAACCATCGTGGTATCTTTCACGACATTGGATTATACGACAGTTGTCTAACCGTCGTGTAAACTTTACACGACGGTTAATAACTGTCATGTAATCCTCAATTTTTACTAATGAACATTAAGTACATATTACATTTGTAGATTTCATTTCTTTTTTTCCTAAATAGCTTAGTAAACTGACCCCTTTTTTTTTTAACTTTTTAAAACTGCTTTCATTGTTGTATATGTGTGTGTGCGCGCATATATTTAAACACTTAAATAATATACTACTTAACATTGTATTTGATTTGACACACATTTTTTTGTCAAGAGTTCTTCTTTAGACAAACTCTTAAATAATAAAGGATAATTACCCTGCACACACATAGGAATCTAACTCAAAATTTTCACTTTTCAATGACTACTCCTTTGTTCTTTAATCTTTCAATCTTCTTCAAAATTTTTAACTTAATAAATGTAGTGATAAATGTACCCATTTAAAAAATGAGAAATCTGTGGTAGAGACCCTCAGAGGGTCACTACCGGTAAAGCCCTTTTTTGGACCGTTAAGATTTAATCGAACGGTTCAAATGTTGATGGTGTACGATATTTATCATACACCTAACTTCACATAATCATTCCCACCTAAACTCTTCTCCGTCGCCAGCGATCTTCCCGCCTCCGGTGACGGACGCCGGCGACCCAACTCCGCCACCTCCGGCCCCCAGCCCCGGACGCAGACCGTCACCGCCGACAACCCCATTTTTTCTCTCTTCCCCTTTCTCTCTCTTCTCTTCTCTCTCTCTCTCTTCCCCTCTCTCTCTTCCCCTTTCTCTCTCTTCCCCTCCCTCCCGCCGCCCCCACCCCCGGCCTCCCCCACCCCCGGCCGCCACCCTCCCTCGGCAACCCCCCCCCCAACGACACCCCCTCTCTCTTCCCCTTTCTCTCTCTTCTCTTCTCTCTCTCTCTTCTCCTCTCTCTCTTCCCCTCCCTCCTGCCGGCCCCCACCCTCGGCCCCCAACCAGCCCCTCGGCCACGCCCCCCTCCCCTGGCCTCCCCCCACCCCCGACGACCCCCCTAGCCCCGGCCCCCCTTCTCTCTCTTTCTCGCGATTTCGTGATTTCTCTCTATCTCTTTAAAATTGAAAAGGGTATGCATTTAGAAGGAGGATGTGAATAGTTAAAAGGGTTATGTCAATCGAGCTATTTAAAGATAAATAATCTTTCTTTTAATCATGTGGTCAAATGAATATACTGTTGAAAGTGTTGTACAGTATAAGGTGATGCAATTCCATTTAAAAAAGAAAACATAAATAAATAACGCTTTTTGATTCTCACATATATAATTAACTTAACGTGTTGGAATTATAGCTTCCTGCTTTACTGATTATTTATTTCTTTATTTATTTATTATTATTATTATTATTATTATTATTATTTTGAGAAAGAGCTTTGCTGGTCTTTCGGTTCTCATAAAAAGTAGAAAATTAGACATTTGCGATGCGTGTTTGCGTTGTCCAAATAAAGTAAATGAGAAAGTGCCTACGCAGCTAATCTGCCAACCACAGTTTGATGTGGAAACTTAGCTCAAAAAGTTTGAAAAAGCAAAAAGTTTGTTAATTTTTAGCTTCAAATAAACGTGTGTCCTTGCACATCCCATCGCTCTCACGATATAACTATAGAGAGAAAAATAAAGATTTTTTTTTTTTTTAATTTCACTTTTCAGAATGCCTTGGTCTTTTTTTTTTTTTTTTTTTTTGGCTAAAGAGTCGTCTTTCTTTTTCGATATTAGTTCTGAGCTTATAAAATTCAACAGTAATTTTGTATTGCTTCTTCCTCTTGAAATAAATACTCTACTTTTGAAAAAAAAAATAATAATAATAAATAAGCTTTTTATTGTAAACATATATTCTATTGATGATGTATGTTTTTTAAGGGTTACATGTAGGAAAAAAATCACATCGAATAAAAGTAAAAAAGTGCTCAAAATAATATAATTCATAGAGTGTTTTTCATATGTTACCATAGAAATTTACATATATCAAGCGGTAGCTAATGCTCCGTTTGATTGGAAGGATGGAATGGTGGAAGAAGGGATAGGATTTAAGGGAAGGAGAGTGTGAAATAAGTAGATAATTGATCATTTGCTCAAAGTTATTTGGTATAATAGGAAGGAAAGATGTGATTGTCGGCATAACTTAACAGTAATACCACATTGATTCTATCTAAAAGTGTAGATTTCGAATCCTCCCATCCTAAGTTAAAAAATAAAAAATAAAAAAATGAAAAGAAGGAAAGGATAATTATTTATTTATTTATTTGCTATTAGAAGAAAATAAAGGATAAATTTAGTTTTCTTATGGGGTGTTTGGCAATGTTTCCAAATGGTGTATTGACGTTTGGTTACCAAACGTGCGTTTGGGGGAGTTTTGAGTTTCCAATAAAATTTTTGCAAATATTTACCATAAATTCAAATTTTTAAAATCCATAACTTTATTATTTCAAGTCAAAAATGAAATGATTATTTTTTTCAAATTATATAGAATTTCGAAAGAATTGAAATAAGATCTATATTGATATATTTTTTTCCCGAACGCATTTCAAGCTTATACTTTTTTAATTCAAATAGTTTTTTCAACCAAATACATATTTCCAACACTCAACTCAATTCCTGTCAAAATATCTCAAAAAACTCCACTTCATTTGACCCCCCAACAACCTCTTAGTAAAATTACAAAACTCACGCTTTTGAATTTTTATTTTTGTAAAGGTCAAAATTGGTAAATTTTTTTTTTTTTTTTCCTTTTCCTTACTCAATCCTTATCATTCCATCCACTTGTGGAAGGATTGTTTTTTGTGGGCCCAAGGGATTCTCAATCCTAGTTTTCTTTTCACCAATCCCCCCAACCAAACAACATCAACTCTTAGGGTTTGTTTTGTGTTTTAACTTAACTCTAACTAAAATTTACTTTTTTGTTATATTTTTATCTTTTTTTTAAGTCGACAAAAATTATAACTATTTTTTAAAAAAATCAAACAATTTAAACTTAAAAATTTTAACTCCAACTGACGATCCAAACTGAAGCATACTTTTCATACTTCAATCCCCCCACCTGTCCATCCTTCACACCAAACACACCGTAAGTGTTTTGTCACGGGAAAGTCAATGTTAATTTATAAGCAACCATGTTTTACCACGGTCGCTTTCTAATGGAGCAGACTATTCTGCGAAGTACCGACTAAAAGTAGGTTTCACTTTTTCCTCATTTATTTGTATATTTATGTACTACACGGATTCACACACAACCAAAGGTTTAAGATTAACTCGCACGTTAAACTTGTTGTCGAAGTTCTTGACGTTGCACAATTGACACACTAATGTTGACTAATTTGGCGTTTTTTGGGGTCCATTAGTACGTTTGTCGACTTGTAAAAGTTAGGCTGCCTCGACTAAAAAATAAAATTAAAAAAAATATATAAATATATATATATATATATATATATATATATATCATATCGCAAGTAATGGCAGCAGATGTTAGGCCGGGCTAAACAACTTTTTAATTAAGTATTTGTGTTTGAATTTTGTAGTTTATCTCTCGTTATATAGGTGTCAACACATGTAATCAAAGTGCACAAAAACAAGTTAGAGTAACATTCGAGTAGACACCTCTAGATGCGAGATCAGGTCCCCGATCGACATAAAATTGATACCCAGTTGATTGGTCTAGGAACAATGAATTATCTCTAAATTGACCTAATATAAGAATCAGGAAATAATCTCAATCAAAAGGAGCAAGTATCATTGGGAAGGGTATTCCCTTATACTTAGGAGGCATATTCAAGAAGGAAAAGTTAACCTGATGAGATAATAGAACTCCGACTCGATTTTGAAGATAGAATCTACATCAAATCAAGAACTATTTAACAAGCGGTTATCAGCTCTTATGGATCATAGAAGACATCCTCGTGCACACAAGCAAGCTCATTCTCTAACAATCACACATTATTTTCCCCACTCTATCTCTACTTTCTCGATTCCTAATTCCCCCTCTTCTCTCTTCTCATTCCAACTCTCAAGCATCATTATAAAATAATTTCAATTATAGTAAAACACGACGATACTACTACGATATAACTCAAGCATTATGGGTGAACCTTTATAAATCTGCGTTATCTCCGCAACTAACTCCAAACTCTGTCAAACAAATAGTTTATAGATTTTACCCTCTACAGTAAGAAAATTAGTACCTGGTGTGTGGTGAGAAAATTAATCTTTGCGATCCGAACAAAAGTGAACCTTTCAATATTCATAGACAATTTTGCAACATCAAGTGGTGAAAAAGATTTCTTGTCCGTATTACTTTTTTGACTTGTAGATACATATTGGTGATAAAGTTTGTGATATTTTGTTATTGATTTTCTTCCCGGAATCAAACAAGGCAACTAGTTGAATTCTAATGAAACTAGTTAAAAAGCTAGCTATAAGTTGCGCGCGCGCACACACACACACACACACATATATATATATATATTTATGCATCCATTTCCATCACAAAATTCATGCTACTTTCTCGATCAAACTGACAAATGGGCAAGAAACTGCATCAGCTTCACATGGAACTGGAAAATGAGCTCAATCACATTGTACTCTTGATCCCATACACGATTTAACTCTTTGCCTTAACTGGCACAAGTAAACAAAGTACTCTTTTAAACGAGAAAAGTAGTGCTTGAGATTTTTCGCGATTCAAATTTGTTCCCTTGACTTGGAGCATATGCGATAATTTGAACAAAATCCTAACACGAAACACTCGTTATTTCAATCAAACAACTTCTTCATAATGCTTTATAACACAATTGATGATACGGAAATTTGAGTAATTTTTTCTTCATTATGATCTCAAGGATTTCAAGGATTCAAGTTGTGATTTTCCACAAGGACCCTTCATCCTAACGTAGAGTCTGTATTCATTGAACGTCATAGGGGGGTACATCGCTGGACGGCCCTTCGTAACAAGCTGCTTCAATGGTTCGATTACTAAATCACTCTTGGGGTTAAAAAAGAGCGCCAGTGATACACGGTCTTTCCCCGAATTTACAATCACCCGATGCTCCACGCTCTTGTAGATTGCATTGCTTAGCACCTATATATGCACGAAAAATAGGCAACCAAAAGTTAATTATGACAATAATAAGAGATGTGCAATAGAATAACGTCCAACAAATACTTGTCTTGTGTTCCATATATCTAATAAGTTGTCATCCTTTTGTGTTCCATATATCTAATAAGTTGTCATCCTTTTTATTTTTGGAGTCCAAAAAACCGCTCAATGGCGAATTTAAAATATTATATCTATCAGTAAAAGATAACAACACATTGTTACGTAAATTAGTATAAAAAATGATATTGATGAAAGAGAAGGGATAAACCTGAATTTGATCTCCAATGTTGACGATGAAAGAATTCGGAACAGGCTTAACAGTGATCCAGTTGTTGCCTCTGCGAACTTGGAGACCGGGCACGTTTTCGTCAGGCAGTAGAAGGGTGATGCCACCGGGGTCCGAGTGTGAGGAGAGCCCCAGGGTAAGGTCTGGCTGAGGGCACTTAGGATAGAAGTTCACCCTTAAGCAAGCTCCAATATCATTATTCTCTCCTCCTAGAGCCTTCTGAAGGTGGTCCTCTTCTAGGCCGAGATTAAGAGACAAAATCTTCATCAATGTCCCACATAATCTTACCATTTGATTTCCATATTCTGTGATCAAAGTCCTGCAATGTTATTCCAGTGAATGTCGTGAGTAACAAGTCATGTCAGGTACGCATTAATGTACGGTCCAATTTTTCTTTGGAAGCAATAATTAAAATAAAAAGAAAAAGAAAAAGAAAAGAAAATTAGCTAAAACAGGCCAGCAATTTGTATTTGCAGGAGACCACCGACAACTAGCAACAAATAGCAATTGGCCAAGTGTTTTTGTTGCCAAAAAGTGCTATCTGCACTACTACTAGTGTGGTCACTCCTCAACGTGTTTTTGCTCAATAGATGATCTTTACCTTTCAAATATATACACATATATATATATATATGTATAATCTTTAAAAGACACTCTCTTTTTTTTTAATAACTTTAGGAACTTATCCTAGACATTGACTAACTTGTAAAGTAACTGATAATAAAGCGCATATATATAAGAAATAAGATCAAATCAATCATAGGAAGTCCTTAATAGTGATCACGTACCCGTATATTGTAAAAGAAGAGTAGTTGCAAGTTGGAATACACTTAATATTCTTTATGTTTAAAAGAACAAATGTTGTCATGTATTGTGAGATAGAGAGTATCATGAATTTTTTTCGCATGAGATTTCGAAATAACTTGTAGTTCTATATATATAAGGAAGCGATAAGGATCAAAAGTTTAAAACTATTTTTCAAGTTGAAATTCAAAGTTTTTGTTGGAAATAGACTTTAAGACTATATCCCATAAATTTATGTACAAAGTAGAATATTCAAAGACTTTATTACATATATATATATTAAAAACAAAAATTCAACTAGAAACATGTTTCTCATTGTGGTAGAAATTACGAAAAAGTAGAGTGTAGCCACCAAAAAGGAGAAAGGAATTCGTGGATATGAAATGAATAAAGCCATCAACAAACAAACAAAACTATTTCACTTTTCAACTTTCAATCAATCAAATGTTTTGAAGCTGTCTTGCTGAAAAAGTCATGGCTGGCTTGCTTTACTTGGGAATGTCAAATCGAAGCTCAAAATAATAATAATAATAATAATAATAATAATAATAATAATAAGAGACAACTGCAAGAGGAGAAACTAAATTACATAAAATTATACTGGTTTCTTAGCAAAAAAATTAATTAGGCACTCAAATTTTTCTGAAACAAACTTTTCTTATTTTTAGTACGTTAGCAGCAACCTTACCATTTTTTTTAATCAATTATTTCTTTTTGCGTTTAGGTTTTCCATTTACTTATATCCAATCACATAGAAATTAGAGGAAAAAGAGAAAAAGAACAAATATGTGTAGCTTCCAAGAACGACTCAGGCGTGTTTTATTATAATAAACAGGCATTATTTTATTTATTTATTTATTTATTGTCATTATTATTATTTTGCAAGTATATGTCCTTGTCATAAAAGCCCTTTCATGATGAGGATCACACGACGTAGCAACAAGCCTTGATATGATTCTAGAACGTGGTCTAATCACGTTGTTGGTAGATAGAAATGTATACACATACATATATTTACGCATGAAAAAAAAATGCAAAAATCAAAGTCATACATAACACGTTTTTCTCAAAAGAAAATAACATGGCAATATTATACCTGCATGAATTAGGAATGGAAGGCCACTTCTCCTGCTTCCTCAGCGACAGAGGCATGAAATGAAGAAAGAAGTAGTCGCTCCAATCCAACGGCGCCCCCTTCTCAACTCCGAGGCGGCTACCGTACCCTTCGTAGGTATCCGGCGAGTTCGCGTACAGCTGCTTCGCCTCCACCGGCAGCTCAAAAAACTCGCGCCACGTGTCCCTGACCCGCTTCATCAACTCCGGGTCCACGCCGTGGTTCACCACCTGAAAAAAGCCCCACTCGCGGCAGGCGCTCGATATCGAGGCCATCGTCGCCTTTCGGAGGCTTTCGTCGCCGGTGAACAACTCCTGCAGGCTAATCACCGGGATGTTGATGTCCTCTTGGAGAGGATTGAGTAGTGTGGTGATTTGGGGCCTTTGATTTGGGGGTTTTATGTAACGATTTGGGAGTTTTCTTATGCCACTTTCGACTAGGGATTGGACTCGGACAATTGGTTCTGGCCATGTTTGCAAGCAGTTCATTGCTTTAATTTTTGTGAAAAATGGACAGAGAGGGGTTTTACTATAGAGCTTCAGCTAGTAGTTGTATTTGAAGTGGGTTTTTAGGCGAAGTGGCATCTCCTTTTATAAGCATGAGGGATTTTGTTATACGGTTCCGTAAGCAACATTACGATCAAATGCTGTAAATCACAGATTGTGTGGCGCTAAATTCACGACGATAGGAATAAGACAAATTAAACTAATTAATTTTTGTCAATAAAAATAGGATAAGTATCATTTTTATTTTATCAGTATGTCTCAGAACTTTTACGTCAGAGAGACGTGATAAAATCAATAATCTTTTATTATTTAAAATATATATATATACATATAAGTCATAAATCCTTTGAAAGTTTTTAACCAATTTAATATTGATCACGTGTTAATTCGTAAGCCCACACAACTTTTCATATATCAGCAATTTGAATTAATTTTAAAGTAGGAATAATGATTAACTTCATCATATTTGACTGATGAAATCGATTTTATTCTTGACTTATGTCTTTTTTACTGAGCTTTATTAGATTCAACTAATAAAATCGATCTTAATCGAGTGTTATATTTCTTATATCACAGGATTGTTTCATATTTGATATTGGTATTTATACCTAATTTTAATTTAAATGATAATTTTTCTTTTTTTTTTAAATAATAATGATTAACTAATAATATATGGTACATAATTTTGTGAATATTGTAAAATGGTAGTGCTTTTTTTTTATCCCTGAGGGTAATGTTATTTTAATGAAGAGACGTTGAATATTGTCATTGATTATGAATGCCAAACCCATTTACGTTTTGATTGGTGGTCCGTGCTAGTATTCAAATCAAAATGTGATATTAAACAGTTATTAATTTGGGTAATGACAATGCCTTTTTTAAGGAGCTAGGTGGAGACAAAACTTTGTGGTTGACTCGACCAATTTGAAGATACGTGGTTTCTCTAATTGAATGATGAAAGAGTGTATATTGCCCACGTGTTCTAATTTATAGGACACTAGTGCTAATATGTTACTCTATCTATGGCATCTTACTATTGGCGGTCGACATATATTTTGGTGGTGTCTTTCAACATATTACAGCTATCCCCTCTAGCATATCATAATCACGTGTATATATATATAATATATGTTTATATATGGAAATTAAATATATATCATCTACATACATATGTCATATATATATATATATATTTTTTTTTTTTTTACGGAAATATGTCATATTCTTATTGATGAATTCAATTAATTGATGTGATAATATTTTAAATACTACTTAATAAAAACAGTAAAAACTCATAAGTCATGTATGTTAGTACTCAAAAGTTAAAAATTAGAATTGTTTTCTTTAGTATTTTTCTTTTCTTATTTTTAAAGTTGAGATATTTAAACTTTACATATTATGATAAACTCAATAGTGAAATTTTTTTTTTTTTTTAAAGTCCAAGATTTAAATTCTTAATTATACATTCACACATGCACCCAATCACTTGAAACTTAAATGTGGGATTAAACCATATTTGTAATCACAAATGATGTGATTTTTTTCGTTAAAAAATTGTAATTTCATTACACGCCATATGACAAGTCAAAATTCTAGAGTTTTTTTTTTTTTCTTTTTTTTGGTAGAAAGTTAAAATTCTAGAGTCGCTTATAAGGTTTTCGCATAACCGTCATAACATTCGATTCAAGATTAATGAGAATACTTAAATAGCTAGACAACAATTGTAACATATATAGGTAAGGAGAATAAATATAAGGAAATCTCGCTAAAATGGTGTTGCCTTAAACGACAAAAAGTTCGTTATGAACTTACAATATACTATATATGTGTGTATATTAAAAGTGCCAGAAAGAGAAAGGATTAACTAATCAAAATCGGAAATATTCTTTGGAAATTTATTGGACTATAATGGTTTTGGGCAAGGTATTAGCATCCACGTATTAAGTATAGGTTTTTTCTTAATGAAAAATACTTGGAGATACCATTAGTATAAAACATCATTATTAATAAAAAGTGGACATTATTTATGAGTTTCATATTGTGAGACTTATTCTACTAATGGGTGGTGCTCAATATAATTAGTATCCTTTTGCATTGTTCTTTTATAATCTAAATAACAAATTATATGTGATACTACTAGGGAAACACTTTACAAATTTAAAATAAAGCCTTTCAGGCTTTGAATATGAGACCTAAAACTCTAAATCCATCCTTCCCATCTACTAAGTTAGCCTCAGTAAGATAAGGATGGAGCATTCGGATTCTTTAAAATTAGGTACATTCATTAAGGATGTACATCGAGTAAAACCCGTTGATTTCGATTTCAAAACATACTTTTCGATTTTCAAAATTGAAACTCTTGACTGAACTGTGCATGGGAACCTTCGGTCGGTTTTCTGTTAGTCCGTGATTAGTTTTTTTCAGCGGGTTGTTTTGGTTTTTTGAAAGGTAAACCAGAGGTCACCAGGTAGTATACATGTTAGTAACTTGGCAATTTTTTTTTTTGTTTCGGGTGATTTTTTCAGGCATTTGGGGAAATAATATGATGTTCAACGACATGAAATACATGCGTTGGCATTGAATATTTTGAGTTGATCACAACTAAACTAAATTAAAAAAATTTTCAAATAATTACAACCTCTTTAAATAATTAATGACTCCAACACGAATAATCACCGGCATATTCCAATCTGACGAACAAATTATAATCGAAATTAAAATTTAAAAAAAAAAAATCATACATGTTAAATGTGGGGCGTTTTTTGAAACATGAGATTTGTACATTCTTTACTCACTTGAGAATTAATAAAAATTGAGTTGAGTTTTTTTTTTTAATTCGTATCCAATTAAGCTTTGTATATTGTTTTGTAGTTTGATCGAATATCAGTACAAACGTTAAGTTTCCACATTAATTTGACATCATAACAGAAAAATAAATAATAATAATAATAGTGCTAATAAGAACAACAACACTCAAGTGGAAACCTTCGGCATAGGCTGCATATTATGAAATGTAAAATGTGTATATATATTAATATAAAGAGTAATGTTAGGGATACCAACTATAATATTAACTTTTTAAACACCAATTTATATGTCATGCTTTTAAGCATAGATGTAATTAATTGATATGTCAATATTTTAAATATTTATCAATAAAAAATGATAATTAATATATCATATAGACTGATATTTCAAAATTGAGATTAGAGTTAGATCCTTAATATTTTCAAAATATAAAAGGACTTAGATCAGTTTGGCTAAAAATTAACTTTGACAATAGAGCCACATATACTAGGCTCGGTTCAATGACCCGACTGAAATTGTCGATTTTGGGCGGTTTTGCAAAAATTCGATTTTTACGAGGTTGGAAATTCCTAGAAAACTCACTTGACACCAAATATTAACCAAAAGTGCACACCAACTTAAGCTCTTCCGTGACCACACAAAGTAAAGAGTAATTCCCTCACTTTGTGTTACACATGTGTACGTGCGTATATATATATATATATAGACACACACACACACAAACACACGCAATACACACACGAATGGGTGCCATCCATTCTGTACGCTCCACATGAATATAAAGGCCGACATTATAGCCAAATAATAATAATAATAATAAAAAAGCTCGACCGACATAAGCATGTGAAGAGAATTTATTGCGTGGGTCCATTCCCTAGCAAAGCAAGCTCTCAATAATTCACTTCCCAAACTAGCTAATACATCAATTGATATAAATGACCGAAATAGAAATGTTTGCTGCTAGAAAGTCATACTCGTGATGGACCAACCTGTAGTTTTCCAACCACAGAGGAGTCAGGTCCGGTTTTAGGACTGGTTGCGAATTCTTTTTCTCGAATCAATCAAATTACGTTAATTACGATATGTGAATTAATTATTCATCACTGTGTTAAGTGAAGACGTATCTTATAACGCCATCTTTCATCTTTAAAACATTTTTCTTTTGTTACAAAAAAAAATGTAGCTATCAACTTTTCATACCATTAGCCGCAAATTAATAAGGGATAAGATGTCGGCACAGATCTTACAATGGTCCATTCTAGATATTTTTGCTAGCCACAAGTGGTTCGTGTTAGCTATACAATTTGCAGGCTAAAATGAAAATAAAAAACATATGAACTTTTTTTTTTTTTTTTTTGGTTAAAGGAAAAACAGATAAACTTAACTTATCGAATTTAGTCACAGATCAAATTAGTTCTATTTCACCGGTTCAGATATGGCAAGATTTCTCTTGCTAATATTACCCGGTCCTAAAAATTTAGTATGCGAACTTCTATTTATGTTTTTGACGAAATATATAATTGGACCCTATTTTCAAGTATGAGTTTGGGGTTAATCTTTTAAAACTAACTTCCGATTATTTTTATTATCTTTCAAATTTTCAATTCTCTATGTTATCTCATTTTGTTATGGACCTTTTTTTTTTCCTTCCTTTCTTATTTTGACTCTTCTGTGTTTTTCTTACTTACCGATAGTATTGTGTTGAGAATTTGTTGAAGATCGAGACTATTGGTGAGTTCAAACCTAATTAAAATGTGCTAATAGTATTTGATATCAATAATTCCTTATTATCTCTATTTAAAAAAATTTTTGTTTCTTTTTTTTTTTTAAATGGTAATTGTATTCCAAATCAAGAAAATATAAACATCAATGACTGGAATAATCTCATAACACAAAGAAACTTAACCCTAATTACAAATCAATTCCACCAATGAGTTCTAATGAAGCATACAAGGGGATGAATCATGCACTGGATTCCAACAACGGGAAATCAAAGAGGCATACCAATTATCGAGCAAACATACGACTCTTTCAACAATACCACTTCAATTAATGGAAAACTATCATCGATTGAAACTAAGAGACCTATAATAAAAAGGACACCATCAACCGCATAGAAATAACTCTAGTGGATTAGACAAATATCAAATACGAAAGCATGGGGAGACCACCTCCATTATTACAAAATACAAACTAACAAAAATATGCAACACCTATATGATAGAAACATCATCACTTTTATTTTAAATAAAGAACTATAATAAATAGGAGAAAAAATTACAACTCCATGGATAATATATCCGGTGACAAGCCAAACTACATGACCAAAGAGATCAAAATGCATCCCTTCAGACCACAAAGGCATCTCGCCATCAAAACATCACCGTGGAATCTAAAAGCATCTTCTCTAAGGCTGGGAGTCTGGTGACCAACCAAAAGGCAGTATCAGCCTCTAACCCTAAAAGAGAAATATGAACAATATAAAATTCTAGCGATAAAGAGAGGGAGAGAGAGAGGAAGAGAAAGAGAGTAGATCGATATGATCTAAAAACAATTCAAACCTAACTTTGTTTCTTTTTGTTCGCGGCAAATGACGGCTGCAAGATATTTTTGTATAGCCATTACTGGTTCGTGATGGGTAACAATTTTTAGCCACATATACGACCATATATAACATATCATATTTAAAAATTAGGATCTCAAAAAAATAATTATAATAATTGGGATTTGATATCTCGATATATATTTTTAGATGAAAAATGAGTAATATTAACTGCTGTCCCACCAAGTTTGTTGTCAATATCACTATGTTCTCGGTTCAAATATATATGTATATATAAATATAGCACTATAATTCTACAATATCTATTTGTATCAGTCATGATGTATGAGCTTTTGGTAATAGATTAAATCAACACTCGTCTCAAATCTTTATAAATGATGGTTACGTGAAGGTTAGTTGTGGGGCTAAATTTAGGATTAACTTATAAATATCCCTTGAACTATACATCATTTTTTATTTTGCTCCCTGATATTTTGCAAAACCCGTTTTAAATGCCCCATGATATATACAAAACAGTTCAAAATGCCTCATGGTATGCACAAAACATTTCAAAATACCCCTTCGGTCTACTTTAGTGGCATCTCATTAGAAGTTGCTGAGAAACATTTTAAAGTATAAAATCTAATTTATTAGATAAAATATCAATAAAAACAAATAAATATGAAACCAACTAATGTGAAGGTTGGTAAGTTAATTAATGTAGGTTTACAAAAATATAAAATAAGTTAATGTACAAAATTAGGGGGTTCTTACGAAAAAAAAAAAAAACAAAAACAAAAACAAAAGAGGCATCGCTGGGCAGCAACCTTCTTAGCGCTGTGGCTGGGCATGAGCGTCTCATTCTGCTAAGCGTTTGCGAGACTCCAACAACATCGAACGAGGGGTGGTGGGTCGCCAAAGGCGGCACTAATAGGGTTGCCTCTGTTAGAGCAATGAAGCACCTAGCAGAGGAAATTTTAATTATTTATTTGATATTTATAATAGTCAGTAACCTCTCTTAAATCATTAAAAATAATACTAATAATAATAATAAATAAATAAATAAGATGGAATAGACGTTATTGACATTCACTTTAACTTTTATTTGTCAATGATAAAATGTTGTTTCCTCTCAGAAATTAAGATGTAAATAACAATAACATGCACTTCTTGTCTTGCAACTTTTCTCAAACAAGGTGATTTTTTCCCCTAAATTAACGATACTAGGTATTCTAAAAGTACTTTTTTTCTTTTAATTACTTTTGTAATTATGTGGTAGATATTCTAAAGGTATACTATTAGTGCCATAATTAGGTGGATGAGGTTTCTAGCCCGCAAGTTCAATAATAACAGATCTCCAAATCTGAACAGAAAACTAGAAATGTCTGATCAGCAATAAAATGTTTAACACGTTATATAGACTTAACATGATATAAGCAAATTCCAATTATATATTTATTACTTTTCAATTTTCTTCAGCCGATAAACGAGGGGGTTCGTACTTGACCAGAGGCAAGCTATTTAAATTTGTGGTCAGTTTGGATTACCAAGACAACCAGAGGCAGTACTGGCGGAGCCAACATCTACCATTCTCCAAGAATAAATATCCCTCCATCTTCAATACCAATATGACAAAAGTTAATTATTTATTTGACACCAAAATAATAAAAAAAAATAATGAAAATAAGATATTGGACAATGTTTTTATATATACATATATATACACACATAATGGTAGCAATATACATATATTTTGTACTCAATACATAATGTTATTTTAGAGTTTACTGTAACTTTTTTGGAGTGCAATTCCAGGTATTAATTCTTTAAACCAATAAATTTTGTTTATATTCCTGTTTTCCTGGTTTTCATAAGTGAACTAACAGACTAAAAAATGCATTATTTTTTTGGTATTCTAAACGAATGAACAAGTTTTATGAAAGTTGCCTGGTTTTTTTTTTTTTTTTTTTTTTTTTGCCCCCCTTTCTATACACTTCTCTTGCTACATGAACTAGAAATAATGGATTTAAAATATTTGACGACGGTTAAAGAAATTTGTTGAAATCGAGAGTCAATATAAAAGTAGTCTTTACTTCTAACCATGCTTTTTTTCTTTATTTTGTTCATTTTTTTAAAAAAAAAGGATCTAATCATAGTTTTAACCGTTGTCAAATGTGCACGTAACAAATCAAGCGAACCTCAATGTGACAATTTTAAAGACAATTTCTGCACCCAAAAAAAATTTTTTTAATTTAAAAAAAAAAGTTGTTAAAGGTGCCCAGTAATTAAGATGGCAGTTTTCATATGAGCCGTTTTCGAGCATCATTAATGGAATGTAAAATTGTTGTACCATAAATAAATTTAAGCATTTGAGTGGGTAAAAAAAAAAAAAGGTTCTTTCTAATGGTGTATTATCTTTCATGTAAAATTTGTTATATGCTAAACTCGATGACAAATTTGTCACAATATATAGTTAATTCCATATTTAATATTTGATTTTTATTAATCAGTTCTTTGATATTTTTATGTAATTATTGTAATATTTTCATTTCAAAATGATTGATTTTAAATACTAAAAGTTCATTTTTATGAGTTTTAAAAGAATATATAATAATAACAACAAAAAGTAGATACAGTATTAGAAATAACACTCCACATTAGACCACGGAGTAGGATATATAATGTTCTTTTGGATTATTTTCATGTATGCCCCCTAAATTTTATACCATTTTATCCCCTGATCTTAAGAACCCTCACTTTGTTACCTTAACTTTGAATTTAACCCCAATTTATCTCTTTTATTAAAATTTATGTTAAAAATTAATAGAAAAATAAGGGTTGCTAAGCTCATTATGTTAGGATTTATGTTATCAACAAATGAAAAAAGATCACATAATTATACTTAACTCACATTTTTTTCAGGCTATTTTTTGTTAGAAAAATATAGAGCACAAACAACAAACAAGTGAAATTCAAATATAATATAAAAAAAATTTGTTACACCGAAAGTCAACCTTAACTCGAAGAAAACAACACACAAAGAAGATCATCGAGGTATGTGAGACATGCTTTCTTTAAAACAGATTCGTCTCCTCCGGTAAGTGCACGAGGCTTCAACAGGTATTGTCTCCCAAGATACAATGACAAATAACGGTAATCTAGCACGATCGAAAATCGCTCCCGATGAACTTGAAACCAAAGCCTTTCCTATCACCAAAACTCAAAAGCCCGACCACTACGAGAAAACACAAGAATAAGGAACAAGAGGAAGAGAACTTGGGATGTGTGCTTTTTGTGTGTATTTTCAAGCTTGTGGAAGCCTCCTTTTATATGCTCCAAAAGTAGATGTTACAAAATTAGACTTTAATTTGGATTAATGCAATGCATTAGTCTTTAGATTAATTTTGTATTAATCATGTACTAATGCTGCCCATTAAACTCCATTTTAACCCTTGGAATATGAACAGATAATTGTTGATATTCTGAAGAAAAAAAAAAATTAGCACCCATTGCACCACACCCCCCCCCCCCCTGCGTTTGAGAGAGCCTCTTAGATACACAATCTTACCCAAGTCTAAAAGTACAATTCTTATAAAGTCTATCAAGCTTTCATGCCTAAGCAACGTGGGACTCCACATTTATAAGCAATTTTCCAATAAAATTCTATTTCATTGGGCACACTTTGAGCATCTATTTCTCATTCATCCAAATATCATTTTGAGTGTATGAATATATAATTTCGATCTCCTCGTGATGGAGAATGCAAATCCACCAAGGCCCATTAATTTTACTTAGTTGGTCCCACTCAAATTTGGACCTCAAAATGGTTTAAAACCATTTTTTCCAACATTGTTTTACTAAAATTCTAATATAAGGGACAAAATGTGGTTAAATTCAAAATTTAGGAACAAAATTAAAATTTTTAAAATTCAGTGAACAAAATAAGAGTGATCCTTTAATGGGCATAGATGAGTGTAATCCTGTTTTTTTTTTTTTTTTTTTTCTGACAAGAATAGCATTGGCATGTACAAGTACATTCGAGATAGTTATGTCTAACTTAATAGTTTTCATAAAATCGTTAAAGTGGTATGATAAAGAAAGAAGTTCAGGTTGTTTTCCTTACGACTCAGGTGCCCACGAAATTTACGTGTCGTGCCATGCTAAATGCCCATCGTGCTCTTGTGCTACTGGATTGACCCAATCAATTTGACAGCAAAGTAGATGCCCTCTACAAAGAATGACTTAATTACAAGTATTTTAAGTGTTAAAAAAAATCCTATAATTAAGCTTATATTTGGTAAGAAGGAAAGAAAATAAGAGGGAAAGAAAAATGGAAGAGAAACAAAACAAGGAAAGAAGAGTTTTTGTTTATCCCATATGTTATTTGGTATCATAATAAGGAGGAAAAAAATTAAAATTACCTTTTGTTGTTTGGTATTGCAAGTCAAAGTAGAGAGAATGAAGTTTATTCATGCAATTACTATTTTATCGCTGTTTCCTTTGTCTTTAAGGTTTTTTTTTTTTTTAATGATTAATATGTGAGAATAGTTTAGTAATTTTGTTATTTTTTCTCTCCAATTTTGGAGAAATAAAAGAATGTCGATCTTACAAGATTTTTATTCCTTCCCATTTTGTTTTTTCTCTTAAAATCACTCCGACCAAACACCATATTTTTTGAATTTCCATTCTAAAATCCCTCTACCTTCTGCTTTCCTTCCATCCACTTTGCATCCCTACCAAACAAGGTTAAGGAATTATTTCTTGTTTGTATAAACTTTTATTACATTATATTAGCCATCCATATTGCTTTTATTTAGTATGATTTTGATTGTTAGAAAGAATATTTTATGAGAAGATCAACTTTTTTGGTTGAAAAGTTGAAAAAACAATGTAATTGCCTATTTTAGATATAGCATAAATTTACTAAAGAAGAAATATATATATATATATATATTGTGAAACACATTTAAAAATACAATATTTTGAAAATAAATTGTAGATGCTATGAATCTACGGTCAAAAATTTTAACAGAAATTAGTCAAAATGAATAAAACAAATAATCGATTGGGCCTTTGGAAACCAATGGTGAAACAAGTTTAGTAATTTTGTTATTTTTCTCTCCAATTTTGGAGAAATAAAAGAATGTCGATCTTACAAGATTTTTATTCCTTCCCATTTTGTTTTTTCTCTTAAAATCACTCCGACCAAACACCATATTTTTTGAATTTCCATTCTAAAATCCCTCTACCTTCTGCTTTCCTTCCATCCACTTTGCATCCCTACCAAACAAGGTTAAGGAATTATTTCTTGTTTGTATAAACTTTTATTACATTATATTAGCCATCCATATTGCTTTTATTTAGTATGATTTTGATTGTTAGAAAGAATATTTTATGAGAAGATCAACTTTTTTGGTTGAAAAGTTGAAAAAACAATGTAATTGCCTATTTTAGATATAGCATAAATTTACTAAAGAAGAAATATATATATATATATATATATATATTGTGAAACACATTTAAAAATACAATATTTTGAAAATAAATTGTAGATGCTATGAATCTACGGTCAAAAATTTTAACAGAAATTAGTCAAAATGAATAAAACAAATAATCGATTGGGCCTTTGGAAACCAATGGTGAAATTCATAAAGCATTATAATGTTGAAATAAGTAAGATAAATGAAAAGAAAATCGACAACACCGAAATTTAGAGAGATTCGCCAAATATGTGTTACGTCCTCTATGAGTATGATCTCTTTTCGTATATGAATGTTCTTGAATACAATAAATTATAATTTTTCTGAATGAGTTTTGGCAGAGTAAGAGTAAGTTAGAGTGTTAGAGCCTTCTTTTGTCTGAAGGGAAGTCTTCCTCTATTTATAAAGGACGATCAATGGGTAAATGGTGGTGAGCAGTTTTCGCTTATTACCCTTAGAGACACGTGTGAATATGTCAGTTATGATCCAGATTTGACGGTTACCAGAGTGAACCTTAATCTCAGATCGTGGGTTTAGCAGTTAAGATATGACATCATTGTCAATCATGAGTTTGTCAGTGTTCAAAAAAGGTTTGGCACGTCTTGATAGTGAGCTCGACAATTATGAGGGATATCCTTTGTTGCGAACGACGAACGATGATAGAGAAACAAGGCCTGGGCTTTGTAAACACACTGTTCGTGGCTTATGTTAGATTCAATGTACGCCAAATCAGATTTGGACTGATCGATTCAACGTTCGAATCGAACGATTATAATTCATGATGAAACGAATTAAGATCACAAATTGGGTCCAGCCCAATTATACGGACGATCGTCGTTCACGACTGAATGAAGCGATATCATAAGCTGAGTCCAGCCCAAATATGAGAAGATATTGTAAACTTGAACCGAAAATTCATCGTTCATTCGACAAACGTTTGAAGGTTAACGATGTAATAAAAAGACAAAATCTAACCCCAACATAAATAAAAAGAAAATTTTATGATAAGAATTGTATTTTTACACTATTGATAGGAACTGTTACTTAAGTCATTGGATCAATTTTTTAATTGTTTGATCTATGATTAAAAGTAATTTTGCGTGTTACGTTCTAAAATTTAACATATATCACAAATCAAACTATTATAAATTTAATTAATAATTAATTTTAACAACACCTATCAATTGGGAAAAAGTACAGTCCCTATAATAAGTGATGTCTCAAAAACTATACTAAGCAAGCAAGATTTTGCTCAATCTTCAGAAGTTTTAAGTAAAACGTAATAGATTTTGTAGTTTGATAGAAACACATAAAAATATATATAAGATTTAAAAAAAAAACCTTGAGAAAATTATTTTAGAGGGAAAAAATTAAAAATTATATATATGTAAAGGTCGAATATGATTAAATAATATTTGAGAAGGTTTTTTGACAAAAAAAAAATACATATATAAACGGGGACATATTTAAAAAAGAAAGTTAGATTCAAATAAAATTTTCAATAATATATAGGGACATTTTTTTTTTTAAGTTTGATTCAAAATAAAATTTTCGATAAACAAAATTAAAAAAAGTATGAGATTCAAAAACATACAAACGAACGAACAAAAAAACTATTTACTTAGTTGTACTACTTTTAGAATAAAAAAATATATTTGAATTCATTAAAGGACAATAAAGTAGTCGAAGTGCAAAAATGTTGTGTTAAAATTGATGGAAAAGCTTGGTAGAACTAAAGGTTAAAGACTACAAAAAAAAAAAAAAAAAAAAAGCAAAAGACTACAAAACAAAAATGTAGTATATTAAAAGTATAATACATGTGTATGGGTTGATAAATGTGTTGGAGGTGTTAAAAACAAAAAAATAAAATAAAATAAGATAAATGTGTTGGAGGAGTCAAAAACAAAAACTAGTTGGTTTGAACTTTTAAAAAACTATTAGATTAAAATTAAATGAAAACTTAATAAACATGAACCATTATAGAGATTAAAAAAAGTAAAAAACAAAAAAACAAAAAACAAAAAAACAAAAAACAAAAAAAAAAAAAAAAAAAAAAAAGCAAACAAGGAAGTTAGAACAAAAAATTTTGTCTTTTACCCCTTGTTATATATAGAATAGAAGTATATGTATAGTTCTCAAGTCTATATATGATGTTGATGGTTAACTTGTTGCTCGACAGAAATGGTATGCTAATAGTTTGAAGTACGGCTCTTCTGTTCGTCATTATTACACCAATTCCAAATCATATACTTGCAAACGTTTGGTGCACCATTCCCTAACTAAAATATTCAACTTAATTTTTATCTTTTTTTTTTAATCAATAAAAAATTATAATTAATTTTTAAAAACTTAACAAATTTTAATTTTAAAATTTTCTTCTTGTTAACGGGTATACTAAACGCACCCTTATATTTGTGCACCACGCCGATATCAAAAAATAAAAGCAAAACATATACATGTGAAATGTCTATGCCTTCTTTCAAATATCATAATCGTTGTTCTTCTCATTTTTTTTTTCTTTAAATTCTCTTTTATGAGTTTGCACCGCTTAATTAATGTCGGAAAAAATCAAAATCTTATTTCACCCACGGAAAATCAATTAACTTGTGGCAGTACATTATTTAATTACACAAGATTTAATGGTTTATTAGTAGAAAATGTTATCCAACAAAACGTTTGTCGGCTTAACTTTTTTCTTTTTTGGTAAATGTTTATCGGCTTAACTTATTTAGCATTTGACGACTACACTTTAGATTTTAGAACGGCACTTTTGGTGGTTCAGAAAGCTTATTCGCTTTTGTTATTTTCAACTCAGATAAAGGATCTCTTTTTTTTTTCTTCTTCTTCTTCTTCTTCAAACTAAAAAAATTATATAGGGCAGCACTTTACAGTGTTCATAATTTCGTCAAAGGGCAGGTGGTGCACAAGTTTTGCAAGTAACGTATATCTTTCTTGAAGAAAAAACAAAAGTAACATGACACTGGAAACGTTTTCTAGACACCAATTAAAACACGTGCACCGCGTAATAAGTTATAATTTAAATTTTTATAATATGAAACAAGTATAATAATGTATCAACATAAATAAAATAAAATAAAATTTTCTCCAAAAGAATACATTAATAATCGTAATTTATCTACCAACATACATAAATAGAATAAAATTTTCTCTAAAAGAATACATTAATACTCGTAATTTATCTTTATAATATAACTATGATGATATTATGTTTACAATATAAAACATTCTAATCTGACTATAATTCATCTTTTTTTTTTGTGTAAAATATGTAACTTTCATTTTCAAAATAAAAGTTATAATATAATTGTGTTGAAAAGGATAACTGAAACAATAACAATTGTCATATTGGTAATGAGATTTTTAAGTAGAATTTATTGAATTTAAATCCGTTAATTATATCAAAAACAAAGGGAGAAAATGTATTATAAAAAAAATTATACAACTCTTGAGAGAGAGAGAACCCTTTAATGTATCAGGAAAAACCCATAGAGAGAAAAAAAAAATATATATATATATATATATATATATATATGAAGAGGGGGGAGGGGGGAACCTTTACCACAATTAGATTCAGTTATAGTTTAAAAAAAAAAAATTAAAGTTTCAGGTGAGAAAATTAAGATTAAAAAATTTAAAAGATAAAATTTTGTTGGATGTTGAGTTTTTAATGAAGAGAAAATAAAATAAAAAGAAAAAAATGTATGGCTGGAAATACCAGTTAAAAAATTAGGAAAAAGATAAGATAAAAACGAAAACAAAACATATAGAAAAAGATTAGAATGAAAGAAATATTGACAAACAAATAAAACAAAAGAAAAGTAAAAATAAAATAAAACAAAATAATTAAAAATGAACAGCTAAATTATTTTTAGAGAGATTCTTGGGGGGTCTTCTTGACTAAATGAAAAATAAATATTTTGAATGGAAAATGTAAAATGAACTGATGTTTAGAAAAACAAAAATAATAATAATAATAATAAGCATAGTACAAATTTTTCAAAAAAAAAAAAACAAGAGAGAGAAGAAAAAAAGAAAGAAAAAAATACATTTGGATTCATTTTGAATTAGAAATTTTCATCTTAAAATGGTGTGTAAATCATCCTATATTAGTTGAACTTGATCCTTAACATCTGTTAAAAAAAAAAAAACAGAGAGAAAAAAAAAAAAAAACTCTTAACCTTTTTTTTCCTAAAAAAATCTTTTTACACAAAGTTAAATATAGGGGGAAAAAAACCCCTATAAAAATACCCAAAAAAAAAAATTTTGTAAGTTATAATGGCAATTCTGTAATATGTTTATTTTTGGTATCCTTTTAAGAAGCCTCAAATTACTTTCCCTAAAAAAGAAAAAAAAAAAAAAGTCAGAACATTTGCAGTAGAATTTGAACGCGTGGGAGGCCAAGCAACTGCCAATTGAAGCAAAGCAACAGTTGTGTAGTAGGAAGGACAATTCAGGGGGGTACTTAAATGATGCGTATTTGACTACCAAATCCAAACAGTGGATTTTATCCACTATTTTATATATGTAGGACTTGGTGTGTATGTATATATATATATATTTTTTGGTAAATACACTTGGTATATATATATTCTCCCATTGTCTTAAATCCAATGATTTTATAAAATGATAATCGTAACTTTTTCTAAACATTATTATAACAACAACAAGTTAATTTACAATCATATTATTAAGCAATACTTGTCTTTTTGTATTTATAATCTAAATAATATCATGTTATAAGAGTCTAAATAAAAAGTTATGTTGTTAAAAAAAGGTAGCTACTATGGCGAGTCCCACATCGGTGGGGAGTGAGAACCTTGAGTGATTAATAAGTGTCACGAGTTCTTTTCTAGTCAGTAATTATCTGTAAGTTGTAACTTAATAAGGATCTTGTGGTTATTCTACCTCGTGAGATATGCATGTATATACTAGCTTATATGCATAAAAAAATAAAAATAAAAATAAAAATAAAAATAAAAAATTACATATAAATCAATAAGTAGAATTACAAGATACTCCATAGAATTTTGCAACTATACCCAAACCTGTCCGATTATTGGATTTGAGACATTTCCTATATAATTTATTTAGATTATTGTTGCACCATTCATCTATTAGCCAATTACATGATTACATTTAACAAAAACAAATAAAAATAGAGAATCATTACTATCATCCGGTCCTACATCCCCGTCACCTATAAATCTCAAGATTTACTAATGAAATGGAACCCAATTCTACTTGAAATAGATTTTTGTTTTACGCAAATTATACTGAGTCCTATGCCATACAACACATTAATGAACAAGTTCCTTTATATTGGAGTTACTCGTGAGAATAAAAAAGTGAATATAATTAAAAATCACGATGCGTTTGTATTTTCTTTAATAAAAAAGACATCTCAACTGTTGTACCTCGATACCATGAATATATATAGCATTTGTGCCCTTTTACCAAAAATGGATCAAGAGAAGTTGGCGCTAGTTAGAAGTGCGTCATGAATGATGAAATTACATGATGATGCATGCATTATAACAATGAATTTTTCTGTCTCCCATGTTTTTCTTTTTCTCTTTTTCTACTTACAACATCATTATAATTGCTCACATCTTCACTAGAGCTGTCGACCGGTGAAATATACATTATTGTCAAGAAACGTTGCTGACTCAACTTTGTTTCTTCCAATAAATTGAACCTTTTCTTCTTTTTTTTTTTCCCCCTCTTTAAAGTGGACATCAATATCATAGAAATTACGAAATCCCAAGTATTTGCAATTTGTTTCCCAATTATCTATTCAAACCAAGTAAATGTAACTTATTATTGCAGTAACTTCTTTTTTTCATCCATTTGTTGTACACTAATATTTTCGGAGAAAAAAGTTTCACTCTTCTGTAATAAGTTTATAAAATGACATAACATCTTCATTTTGTAGTCAGTTAAGGCTATTCTTTTTCTTAATGGGTTTAGAACAAAGAGATGAACAGATTTGGACATATCAATTTACTACACTTAAAATTTGCCATGTACATAAGGAATTTTAAAATTTGTTATAAAACCTTTTTTTTTTTTCCAATGACTTTTTTCAACATCCCAACACCTTTTCAGATTTTATTCTCTTTTTAGAATTAAATTTTAATTGCACACCCAAATATTGTTTTGGAACCAAAAGAAATGGTTTTTATCTCAAAAGAAAATATTTTCAAATTCCTAACCTGTGCGATCCCCTAAAACCAACCCAAAGTAACAGTGCAAAAGTAAGTAAAATTGTTAATAGGGCATTAATGAATTTCAAACTTCTCATTGAAAAGATGGAAGAAAAAAATACATAACCTAAGCTGTAAATTGTAATTAAAAAAAAAAAAGTACGCACAAAAAATGGATATGATTAACTAATAATGTGCGTCAAAATCTCACAAATTTTAAAGCATTGGCTAGTGGTTTCCACATGGACAGTAACAACTTGGCCAAAACCAAATTGAAGACGTTGGACAAGAAAAATGTTTTCAGCTCGTGCTGCAATAATTGCGTACCATTAAAAATTCTTTTCACAAAGAAACAAGAAGTTGACAAAAAAGTTCTACTACTTTATTTGTTCAGGTGGAATTTTATCCAAACGAAGCCTCTTTCCCATCCCAACACAGTCATGATTTCACATTCAACCAAGTGGATATGTTACGGAAACACACTGGCCAACCACAAAGATCTCCTTGAAAAATATAGATTTTTTTTTCAATTTCAATAAAGTTATTTTGTATTGTACCTTCTAAACTTTTTAAATTTAATAATTTAATCTTAAATTTTTTTTTTTTTTTTTGAAAATAAATTCAACCCATGAACTCATGATATTTGACCTTATTAGTCCTTCTGGTTCAAATTCATCAAAATTTGGACAATTTATTGCACATAGCATGCACAGTATAGTTCAAGAAGGCATTGCAATCATTTTTATTTACTTCCAATACAAATTCCTTTTAAAGTCTAGTTTCAAGCTTTTTTTTTTTTTTTTAAGATATATTAAAGCTAAGTAAAAATGATCAGTAATACCTTTTTTGAATTATAATATGCATGTCATATGCAAAAAATAAATAAATAAATAAATAATAAAAATAAAAAATCCAAATTTTAACATATTTAAATAAGAAAGATTGATAATGCAAAAAATTATTAATTCAGCGGGTTGATTGTCAATAAAAAAAATCTAAAGATTAAATTATCAAATTCAAAAAATTCAAGGATACCTTCTCACAAAAAATAAATAAATAAGGCAAAAAAATAAATTTTTCATTTACTTTATTTTCTTTTCTTTCCCCTTTTTTTCTTTTTCTTTTTTAAATTTAATGACGAAAATAACCTCATTGAAGAGCATTACTTTATTGGCATGAAAATCGACTCAAGTGCCATGTAATGAAAGCAATAGATTTGGCACCTATCTACGACGCATAATCTTTATCTTTGTGATTTGCGTGATAGGGTATACACATAAATATATATACACATAAATCTATATATATATATATATACACACTCACACGCATATGTACATATTGCAAAACTGATCACAAAGAACTGTAGCTGTAGCTGCGCCTAACAAGACAAAATTGGACATTTATGGAGTCTGCCCACCGATCCGTCTCTCAACAATCAGATAGGCTGCGGTCTTATTTGGCCTAAAGTGATATAAAAATTATTATGAGTTAGACTTAAAAGGACATGACAATGCGGCTATATATATATATTATTTATATATATTGATCTTAAATAATATTGATGTGAATTTTAGTTATTATAAATATAAAATTTAATTATAAAAAATATTAATTCACATAAAAGGAAATGTAAAAAAAAAGGAATTCATATTATTTTAATTATATATTTTTTTATATATGAATTCATATTTCTAATAATTGAAGTCCACGTTCATAATAACTGAAATTTATATTGTTGAATATCATCATCAGATATTGAATTTAAAACTTAGTGTGTATATATATATATTGAGTATTTTAGAGAGCGTGGATAAAATCAAATTAAAATAAATAGTTGTCATATAAAAATGATGGGCACGGATATTGTATGGGATAGATCGACATGCATTATGGGTTCACACCAAACAAACTAACAAAAAAACATATACAAAATGGAAATGATAGGATAAAGAGGAGATAGGATGGGGGAGGAGAGAAAAAATAGCAAAGAAGAAAATGGACAAGCAAACCACTTTTAGGCCCGAATCCTTTGCGTTTCAAAATGCATGGTTAGTCTTTTTTTTTTTTTTTTTTTTTGATAAATAAATGAATGGTTAGTTGAAGCAACATATAGAGATTGAAATCCTAATATAAGGGTTGCAAATCAATGATTATTGATAATTATATGAAATAGAGATATTTTTGCATTTTCATCCACATAAAGTAACTATATTCTTGAGAATTTTATTAAGTTTTCCCCTATTTATTTATTTATTGATTTTCCTCATTTGTGTAGATAAGATGAGCAAAAAAAAGACAATTTGAAACTGAAACGAGGACAAATAGTCATCATGAAAGTAAAAAACATTCCAAAAATTCGGAACCATTTCTCTCCACGCGCAGACGAAAACCTGCAGGCCCACACACGTCATAACCATCGGATCAGCTCCAATGCAACCCAGATCCGTGCATGCCTTCCACTTGTGAGCCTGTCGCTGCACTCCAGTCTGACCGCACCATGGAATCCATAGCATCCCAGCACCCAGTGAAGAGCTGGCACGTGGTAACGCAGTTTAAAACACTCCAGCCAACGTCTGCAGTTGAGGAAAACGAAAGGAAAAACAAAATAACAAAAATGAAAAGACAGGCCATTGGAGAAACAAATGTAGAGATACCCTCGTGAGAGTTATCAAGAGTTAGAGCTGTAAATATGGATCAGGTTAGATGGATTGACCCAACTCATGCTGCCTCCATGGCCATTGGCCCGGCCCTTGGTTCATGGCCCGCCTCCATGGCCATTGGCCCGGCCTACTTATACACTTAGGTCAACTTGGCCTGGCCCCTAATATCCGGGCCAGATTGGGCAAATGTTTTGGGCCCAGAGGTCAAGGGCATATAAACTTTTCAAAATTTTACATTAAAAAGACAGAATTTTCCTGAGCTTAAAGGTTGGCCCGACCTCGTTCGTAGGGCTGAGTTGAATCACTTTTTCCTTAATTGGGGCTAGCCTGACTCAGCTTACTTCTTTATTTAGGTCAATCTGGCCAGGTCCAATTCCCCTTTTGGTCTACATGGGCAGGGTCAGGTGGCTCATATTTACAACACTAGTGGGAGGTATAAAGTCTGCAGTAGATAGATCGGAGTCTGAGAACGAGGAAAAGGAAAAAAAGAGGAAAGGGAACGAAAATAGGTAAATGTAGTGTAGGATTTTTATTTAGGATCTAGTTTATTTAACATTGAAATCTAAAAGTTTTAATTTTCTACAAAGGTTTAAGAAAAGGGCATCTTGAAGCAACAAAAGCTAAAGGAGAAGGTGAAGAAGATTTAGAAGAAGAACTTGGGGACTTATAACACCTTCAAAGGGATTTTTCTTTCTGTTTTTCTATCTTTTTATTTTTGTGGTTTTAGAATGTTTGAACCCTTGTTTTGTAGGTATTTATTTATATTTATGGAGCAATTTGTTTTTCTAGGGCTACTTTGAAGTGTTAATCTAGTTGTGAATATTTGAATCTTTCTTTCTTTCTTTTTTAATTTATTAATTTGTGATTTGTTCCCATATTATTAAGTGTTTCGTGCTAGATAGGATTACATTAGTTATTCTACCAGATTCCTTTAATATTATGATAGATTACCACAAATAATCTAGCAAAATACTTTACGGCAATAAGAGACAGAGACAACAAACCCTTTTGTGTTAGAAATTTTAATATATATATATATATATATATATATATATATGGAAGATCACGGTAATTAATATGGTAGAATTAAAAAAATCCGGAAGTATAGAAAAAAATTATATGATAAAAAAAGTAATCTATCATATTACCCTTCAGCAATCAGAGTCGAAGATGACTAACCACTTTGTGTTAAAAATAAGATATTAATCTAGTAGATTGCTTAATCTAAAAGTAATCTATTGGTATTCTATGGTGATATGTGGTGGTCCAAACGAACCATAAAAAGTGCAAAGACATCAATTCTACCCAGATAAATCTCTAGTCCATCCAGAACAATCCACAAAGGCACTACCCTCCATGTCAACAAGTTTGCATGCTGGTTTGTTAATGTTTGCAATCTGTTGAAAATGGTTAGTCTCGGTCCGTTTGTTTCACATATTTGGTCAATCTCATTGTAGAAATAAAATGAAAATGGTGTTTGTTCGGACCTAAAGGCTCATATCATTCTATAAATGAGAAGGAAAAAAATTTATTTTTCAGAATCAAACCTTTCAATCAATTTCATTTCAAATCTATTTTATACCGTAACATTTTCAGTCTCAAAAATTTCTCTCATTGACTTTAAGTTTTAAAAGTTCATAGTTTTTTCGTTTCATCTTTCATTAAAATGATTATTTTTTCCATATGCTCATAATTAATATAGGAACAAATCTACATCCATGCCTATTAAAAACTGATAATATTTTGTTAGATTTGTTTAAAAAAAATTTTCAAATGACTTTTAATAATGTATATTCAAATATCATTCCAAAAATTTTATCTTTTTCATAATTACAAAAAAAAAAAAAAAAAAAAAAAAAAAAAAAAAAAACATCCAAGCAGTATTTTATAATTAAAAAAAGGAAAATTGTCAAAAATTCCTCGTGAACTTTGTCACTAGTGTCAATATACCCCATAAATTATAAAAAGTATCTATTGCTCCTAAACTTTGACAAGTGTATCAAATAGCCCCTGCAATGATTTCAGTCAAAAATTTGGATGAAATTGCACATTTGATGCATATTCAAAGAGTAAAATCAACAATTCAATCAAGATCTTAACTAAACCAATTGATTTACCTTTAAAAAAAAAATTAACCACATTGATTTAGGGTTTTAACTTAGAATTTGGGGGGAAAATAACACGAATTGTACTCAATCCTTGAGCTCGCATTAGAGGTGCTACTTGTGAGTTTACCGTCACAGGGGGAAAATCGATCATTGAACAAGTGAGATCTAGCCAAATTGTTGAAGTATTCCCTGATGGTGGTGAGTTCATTACGTTAATCTCAATTTATTTGGTCACTTATTCCATGTCTAATGAGTTATATTCTATTTGTAAGGGGTTTTTTTCTTAAATGTTTTAAACCACTTTCAATGTGATTCATTTGGCTGGTGAGAAAAATACGAGAATCATCTTTTTGGAGACCACATTCGATGAGAGTTTCGATGTGTGATGCATTTTCAGAGTGTTATGCTTAGACGATGGGCCTTGATGATATCTGAAGCCGCAATTGAGTAACTTCGTTCCCTACCCGTGCAATGCTCTTCACAGATTTCTCATTTAAATCATCAACAATCTTTGGCCATTGATCACGACCATCATCAAGCCATCAACCAAACCCACACCCAGGTTCCGATTTTCTCTGCAATCATTCAAAAAAAGATCACGTGATTAACTTCATTAAACTCACCCAAATCCAAAGAAAAAGCCTCCACAAAAAGAACTCAAGGACTGCTTTATAGACTTACCTTGTATTTGCTGCATCCAAGGAGTTGTCTTTCTCTATTTTTGTCTGTTTTTATCGTCCGTACAACAGCTAGAATATCACACTTGCACCTTTCGAATCAACCTCATTTTTCATGCTTGAGATTTTAACCCAGCTGCTACTCCCTTCCTTTTTTTTTTTTTTTTTTAAAGCTTTTGAGAAACCTAAAAGGATTTTAATGGCGACCAAATATAAGGAAAGGACATAACAAGTCAGCAATTCCGTTCAAATTTTTAACGGAACAGTTACTGGGGTAATTTGACACACTTATCAAAGTTTAGGTATACAACATATATTTTTTATAATTCTAGAGATATATTGGCACTAATGACAAAGTTCAGCAGATAATTTTTAACATTTTACTTTAAAATATATATATATATATATATATGTATATATAACTTCTCATTTTAAAACAAGAAAAATGTTCATTTCAAAAGCAAACAAACGTGCCAAGCGGACCCCCAACATCCATTGTTTGTCAATATAAATGTATGTGATGTTTGGCTGCATTTGTAAACTAGCGTAGCTTATGTAAATTCACCTCCTTGGTGATAACGATGAAAATGTGAATGTCGAAGGAAATACCGAGGACCTGGACATTTAAAATATTGATGTGGATGTCATTAAAAATTTAAAATGAAGGAATGTTTGCATTATTAAAAAAAAAAAAGTTTCAAATAAAATTATAAGAAATGCAAAATGATTAAATACTAATTAATTGACTTGCTTTATATGTAGTATTATGAATATGATTTCGAGATATTTATATTTTGCAAAGAAATTACTTTGATGAAATAAGGATATATGTTTTTTCAATTACACAATATTTTACATAACAATACGATTACATAAAATATTTTTGAACTTTTTCTGCAAAAGTATTATTTTATTTTGTTTTATTTGGTAGTCAACTGAACCCCTACCCATCTTGTTGTTATGAAATGAGGCTTTGTTGCAAACTATGTGGTTGCAATCACTTGGAGTAGGATGATGTAGAGCCATTCGAGGGACCTTTTCCATACTCCTAAAGTGATCATGAATATTTCAAATTTTATGAGACTCTATATGTGCCTCTTCACCTGACTCCATAACTGGAGTTATGAGAATATCATCAGAACAGCGTATCTCCAATAAACCATGGGAACCTACTGCCCTGGAAGATGCCCTTTGCAAGTTCACACCAAAGTGATCATGAAGAAGCAAACAACCCCGAAGGCAACCTCTTGCAAAACATGAACTTAGATAGGGAAAATTCCAGCAGTATATAAAACATGAACAATTGTGTTGTGTTGATGAGCCTCATGACCTAGATACTCCATCCATTTCAATAATGTCTTGTCCGTCTTGTCCATATGGGTTTTTTCATAAGTATTAGATCCACCAACGCAAAAAATTATTCTGCTATTACCTCTTGCCCTTTTAATTACCTTTCGAGACATTTCTATTGATGGCCTGGAATTATAGCCAGAGAAACCTAATTTCTTATTTGGGTAAAATTTTGTATGAAAGAATATTAAATACTAATATTTAAGGATGTTGACCAAGAAGTATCAATATTTTCCCTATTGTTTTATAGAGGGTTCTAATTTATGGATATTCTTCCTCTTGGGTATTCTTAAGGAACTTGTCGACATTTTCATCATTTGTTGTTAGCATTATTGAGATCAATAAATTTTTAAATCTCTCGAAATTTTCTTTTTGAAATCTCCTATTGTAAAGTAATAAAGTTTATTATATCCTCATGTTTTAGTTTTCTTTTGGGCATAATTGGGACCTATTTTCAATATGCGAGTTCCATCTCAATTTTTTGAAACTGGTCTCCGACTCTATGTATTAACTTTCTAATTTTCTGTGTGACTCTTTATGGGTTGTTTAATCATTTCATAAATTTTAACTCTTCTTTATATCTTTTCTTTTTATTAATAATATTGAGATGTAGGTTTGATAGAGGATGAATTTTTTATGTGTGCTAACCAAGTTGGAATAGGCTCGAAATTTATATATCAATTTTCTACCCTCAGTTTATTTTAAAAAATGTTTGTGCACGTAAGTACTTTCTACACCAGTAGTAATGAAAGTTTATAAGCCCATGCTTGGGACATAGTTTTTAAAAGGGGGGGTTTAATTTTTCCACAAAAGATTCAAAAAAAAGGGGGAAAAGACTTGAATAACATAAATTTAAATATTATTGCATCAATATGACATAAAAAGTTAATACTAAGCCAATATGACACAAGATTAAACTAGAGTTTGTATCATGTTGATCAAGAATAGGAAATTTATGTCATGTTGGTAAATTGATTAAAAACAAATGTGACTATTTGGGTAATTTTCTCCTAAAAAAAATTCAAATTCAACTTACATATTTTATTGTTTCTAAATCCATGCTAGTCATTTTTTCTCTCCCAAACACCAATATAAAAGATTCTCAAATTGAATTGGAATCTTGAAAAAATAAAATAAAAATCAGATCTATGTTCCAAACATGAACTAAAAGTTCCAAGTTTTTCCCATTTTCAAGTAAAAATAAGCAACAGCAAGCAACCCGTACCGCTGCGAGCAATAAACCTAGCTTGGCTGCAACTATGATCGTTCTCCCAACAGCTGTGCCGGCCTGCTATGCTCATTGGCAAATCTGACCTCTTTGAAGCTGGCGTCGCCATTTGCTGATTAAGGCTAGGAAGAAGAATTGGTACTGGCGGCCAACGAATAACGGAAACGATCCTGTTAAATTGCCGTCAGAACAAGCCCTTTTGAGATGCTTGGGCCTGTACATTGTCTGCCCTAGCACCCACCTTTTCTTTTTCCCTGGGGAATTAGAATTCTTTCCAAACTCAGAGAAATCTCACCTCTTTTCACTAATGCTATGTTTGGTAAGATAGAAAAGATGAAGGAAGGACGTGGGATAAGGGAACAGTGAAGGAAAATTAATGGTTGGTTGTTTGGCAAGAAGAAAAAGATAGGTACAATTTTTTCTTCACTCCAAAAGTGAAAGGAAAATTAAAATCCACCTAATAACTGTTATAATTACTTTTTTGTCTCCACTTTTAAAGTAAAATAATATACATAGATAAATAAAATAATAATTACATAATATTTTTAACATAACCGAAAAACAAAATCTTTCTTCTCCCTCTTATTTTCTGTCTCTTCCATTTTTTCTTCCCTCTTGTTTTCTTTCCTTCTTAACAAACATAGGCTAAGGGGGAAACAACTTTTCCGTGCTTAAGAACATGAACAATAGACCTCAAAGATAAAGACACATTTGGTCCCCAACAAAAGTTCGAGCTTTAACGCAGTCCACGAAAAACCAAGCATTACCGATTACGAGTCTAGAGTCAGACATATAGAACTAAACAGAGATGGGAAATGTCAATCAGTCACCACTACATACAGGCATGATAAAATCAACAAAGTTGTAAGGCGAAACTTACTAGAAAAGGTCCCCAAAAGATGAGTCTAACACCGATCGTGAAAATGTGTTTGCATTCTTTGTTCATCTCCTGCGAAGAGGCTAGGAATACCATCCAAATGACCAAAACTGATTCTAGGAGAGTACGTGTAGGGACATTAACTCGGTATTGTGGAGCCAAATCATTCACACTACCAAGATCATGATATCTGTTTTACAAAAGGTATGCTACAGCACTTGCGTGGTTCAACTCCACATTGTCAACCAAAAACAATCACAGAGAGGTTGAAATGAAAAAAAAAAAAAAAAAAAAAAAAAAAAAAAAAAAAAAGCCAGAATCATACAGGCTGTGCCGTAGATACAAGGACCTTGTTTTACACAATTAACATTTGCTGGGGCCAAATAATTTTACTCAAGATCATCACCTCCATCATAACCCTTGTAAGACTCGAAAGCAAACGTAGGCCCATTTTTTGATAAAAAGGGACACCAACAAATAATCACAAAAGAAAGCAAGTACCAGATGTGCAAGAAAAATGATACAGCACTTCTTTTGTATGGATCTGTTGAAAACCAACCTCGCATGCATATGTTTTCAGTCAACTACCCCAAATTTAAAGAACCGTCCTTCATAAGCTTCACGCTAAGACTGTTGAATCTTCCTCTTGAGTAATGCCGAGAGGCCTTTCTCCAATCTGTCCCAGTCTTCATCATTGCCATGAATTCATCGTAGCTAATTCGCCCGTCCTGCATTCGTTATATAATAACATCAATTTATCATCCTCAAGATCATGAAGGGGTCAAAAGTGATCCGTTGGGTCCTAACCTTGTCTGTGTCAACTTCTTGGAATATGTCATTCGCTACATCTGTACAATCCTCCACTCCATCTTCCATCAAGGCAACTCTGAGCTCATCTGGCTCAATGTAACCGTTCCCATCCTTGTCAAAATAGGAAAAGGCCTTGTGAATATGCTCATCATTTGCCATTCTTTGTAGGTGGAGGGAGACAGCAAGAAATTCACCATAATCCAGCGTTCCTTTCCCATTAGTGTCGACCTGTCGAGAACAATCATACCCATTCAAAACCAGAGCAAACAAGAACAAATGAATGCTCCTCCGACTATCAAAATAAAATGCAACACAGGTGTCCCAAAATATCTATTAAATAATGAACTCCACACTTTCAAAAGTGCTGATGGTTGAATTCTAGACATCCATATATCATGGCATGAATAAATAAACAATCTCACTTTATTTCTAACCATACAAATAAAGTTAAAAATTGTCACGTCAAAATGGACCATCTCCTCTTTACAGGTGTCTATGCTACTTACAGCCAAACCAAAAGACAACTTGAGTGCGAATTCCCATGAATAAATAAATAATGAGTTAATAGACAATCTGACTTTAATTTTTTCAACTTTAGCCCTTAGAATTCTGGCAGCCAAAAAGGAAAGTAAAGTGGAGGAAAAATGACACCCTAAACGCAATCTACATAAAGATACTATCTGGCTAGTTAAAAAGTCTACCGTATGGGAGAATATATGACATTGTGTTCAGAGTAGAGCCGCTTTTTAAAGAACTGAAGCAAGTACTCACAGCTTCAATTAGCATCTGAACTTCGGACTCTGCAAGCTGCGATCCAAAATTTCGAAGTCCCGTTTTTAATTCGTCAATTGAAACAATACCATCATTGTCAGTGTCCATCTTTTTAAACATTTCTTTGATGTCTTCAACTTCTTCAGTGGATAAGAAATCAGCAATAACCTGTTTGGACGTACAACTTCAATTACCCGTATAAGGTTAACAAAAAGGAAAAAAGAATTTGAAGCAGCAGAAAACCAACCCTCAGGGCCTTCCTTTTAAATCTGTTCATCATTGAGAATTGCTTGAGCCTTGACTTGACAACATCCCCAAGAGGGACATTTGGGGCTTTTTTAGCATTTTGGAGCCAAGGATGCTCTGCAAACAGAGCAACACATACGTCAGATAAAACACATAAATCAGTTTTGCATCTATGTGTAGAACTGTATAATTCCTGAAATCTTAAAGAATAGATAACTGACCACCACTACGAAAAACAAAACAAAGAAAAAAAAGAGGGAAATCATGGATACAATGGCACAAGATCAAACTATATTATCGCATTGCATGTCTCCTATTACAACTTGTACTTTGTTTAGTAGCTTCTGTAACAGACAGTAATTTCTTGCCTTTTTTTTACCATAGTTTGATTTTGCTTTAACATGGGTTAAATAAAGATTAAAGATTTAAAAGATCGACAGAGATGTGCAAAGAAAACCAGCAAGGAAGCAACAAAATTGATTTATGACATACGGCTTATAGGCTAATTACATTATAACCTTCAAAAAAAAAAAAAAAGGATACGGTGGTAGAAAATACAGGACTTTTGCAAATTTTTAACCTGAATTTTATCCTTATAACAAGGCAATATTTTATCATAAAAAAGAGAAATACCAAGAACTTGTTTGGCAGTTAGTCGTAGCTTTGGGTCTGGCTCCAACATCTGCCTGACTAGGCTCTTGGCACTTTCTGAAATATTCGGCCATGGATCACGTTTGAAATCGATCAGCCCACGTAGAATCGCCTGTGCAACACCTTGTTCAGACTCTGCATTGGGAGCATAATCAAGGTAAGTGAAAAAACCTTCTAGCCTACATGCCAAAAGAAAAAAAAAATGTAATAAATCCAGACCAAGAAGAGAAACGGATTGACTCAATTCAAGAATAAGATCAAGAAAACAATAACAAAAAATACTATAGATGCAAAAACATTAAAAAAGCATGATTAAGAAAACCATTGGAATATATTTACCAGCCCAAAAAGGGGGAACACCACACAACAAAATGTACAGAATAACTCCTGCACTCCATATGTCGATTTCTGGCCCATAATTGCGCTTCAGCACCTCTGGAGCCATATAATATGGACTTCCCACAATTTCAGAGAACTTCTCACCTAGAAACTTGAGAAAGTGAATATATGATAAAGGAAAAGTATAAAACGAGATGCCCAAACCAACATAATAAGTTGATAAAAACAGTCAAGAAAACATTCAATCACGACCTTCTAAAGAAGCTATTTTTAGCACCACTCCCTTGCCAATAGGCCACATTGTCGTCAGCAAGCATTTAGAAGATCTAAAGGAAGAGAAGAAAGGAACGTAGAAAGCTCTTAAGGAACCCAAGTTTCTACTTTCCATTTGTGAGAACCATATTGTATACTCTATGTATAAATTGAATACTTTAAACGCTTACGTAGAAGGCTGCAATGTTAAGACACACAAAACCTCATAAACCAAAAGAAATTTCACAGCAAACAAACCAAGACTTTAGGATGACGAGAAAAAAACTGGACAAGAAACCATGGTCCTGGAAAAAGGTATTATGAAGTTGGCAATGATTTTTTCCACATAGTAGGTAATTGCAACCTGAGTGAGGCCATGTTAGTTTACCAATTCTCCCAAAAGCTTAAGCTGTTAGGAGTTGAGCCAACAATAGTTTTATATTTCAACACATAATTGTGGTCATATCTGCTCACGTTAATGAGTGCAAGATTAATATTGTTTCTGGGCTACAATTGGTATCACACCGGAGCACAATAAAAGCCAGACATTCCAACCATCAGAGTGGAACAGCCCATACTGTCACTCCAAGAACACAAATAAGAAATCCTAAAGAACATCTGTCTTAAATACAACTTTCTTCTTCGTTCTACTAACCCCTGTCATATGCTTTCTCATAATATTGATTAGCTCTATTCCATCGCTTACATCCCAAATGCATGATGCAAATGCCACAAAATACATATATCCAACATAACCTTAAATTTGTGTCCCCGAAAAAATAAATTAAAAGCAAAAAATAGTAACAATAGTAACCAAACAAACAAAACTTAATCAAGTTTACCGGCTGCTGATTTACAGAGATTCATTTGAATGTTTTTTCACATATATGTGACAACAAAAAATCTTGCATTTGCATCTTTATCAAGTGATCTTATGTCCGATCGAATATATTCGTGCAGTGAATAAAAGCAACCGGTTTTAATTCATAAACACATGGCGACATAAGCATATGATAACCACAACAACACAATCACAAGTAGACCATGCTTACTTCAAAGTCTAAACAAATTTTCTAAATCCAGCTAAACGGAGGAGATTGATTTAACACACATGTGACATGTCCCAGAAAATTACTTAAACAAGATTAGTATGTTAATTAAGTTATTATTAACATTGCTGAAAGGCACATTTTGAACTACCAAATCAAATACAAGTTTGCTTAAATCTGAATCCTCGAAATGAAAGAACCAAAACTTGAACTTTCAATTCAGTTCTTTACCTGGCTTGAAAAATATGGACAATCCGAAATCAATGGCCTTCAGAGGAGAATTCTCCTTCTTGTTGGCAAACAAGAAGTTCTCCGGCTTCAGGTCCCTGTGGATCACGCCGTGCTTGTGGCAGAGCTGCACGACCTCGACGATGGTCCTGGTGACCGCGGCGGCGGCCCGCTCCGTGTAATGCCCCCTGGCGACAATCCGATCGAAGAGCTCGCCGCCCTCGCACAGCTCCATCACCAAATGCACGGCATTGTCGTCCTCACAGGCCTCTCTCAAGCTGACGATGCTCGAATTCTTCGGCAAGTGCTTCATTATCGCCACCTCGCGCCGCACATCGTCGACGTCCACGGCGGTCCTGAGCTTCCGCTTGGAAATGCTCTTGCAGGCAAGTAACTCCCTCGTCTGCCGATCGATACACAGATAGGTCACCCCGAACTCCCCCCTCCCGAGCTCACGATCCACCAAATACTTCTCCTCAATGTTCTCCTTCGGAACGCCGTTCAGCACCGTGATCGGAGCTTTCTTACCGGCGTTCGAGTCTCGCCGGTGATCGTGCCCGGAAAAGTTCGATTTCACGTCTTCTCTGGCCACGGCCGCCGGAGATCTGCAGCAATTCCCCATTCCAAAGCCCGATTACAGATCTCACCAAAACCCTAACAACCCCAACCCAACCCAACCCTAGCTAGGGTTTCACATGATAATGCCGAAACCCTAGCTCTCACAAGAATACTACAAGCTTCGAAAACGAAATCCAAGAACAAAAATCACAGAGATTGAGAAGAAGAAGAAGAAGAAGAAGAAGAAGAAGAAGAGTGAGAACAGTGAAGTGTACGGTAACGGTTCTTTTCGCAGAGAAGAGTGTTTTTGAGGGACTTGTTTAATGTTTTATTCCTTTTGGCCAATGCATAATACGGGGAATATTTCTGGTTTGAATAATATTTCTTTTTTCATGTTTTATTTTTTATTTTTTATTTTTTGTGAGTATTTTAATTGTGTTGTTCTTCCTTTTGGTATTTGTCGGCTTATCGAAGGGTGGTTTGAACGGTCGGAACGGAATGGTGACAATATGAGGACACAGAAAGACAGATGAATCGGGAATGTGGGCTCGTTTTATTTATTTCATACTTATTTTTAAAATAAACGGTCATGACATAAATCAATGTATGCATTAAATCAGAAAAAAATTTCATAAAGTTTGACAAAATTTTTTTAAAAAAATCACTTCATAAATGAGTAAAAACACAAACAACTTATGTACTATTATTTTATAAGATCTATCATAAAAACTGGGTGTCTCATTTAACCCTTTGTCGAAGAGAAAAAAAAAATAAAAGAAAAAGGTTTTATTATTATTTGTTTGTTTTTGTTCCACTTGTTCTTAGGATTTACATTTTTTTAAATAAGCGATTGTAACATAAATCAATAAATGCAATAAATTAGTGTAAAATATCAAGTTTGACGGAATAAATAAAATCACTCCAAAATTAAGTAAAAATATAAACAACTTATATGCGGTTATTTATAGGATCTATTGAAGAGACTCAATGTCGCTCATTTAATCCTTTGTTGAGGAAGAAAAAGAAAATGGAAAAAGGGTTGTGTCTATTATTTGTTTGTTTTTGTTCCATTTGTTACTCAGGATTTACAATTTTTTTAATTTAGTTTAAGTTATTATGGATTTGGGATTTTGTTGAGAATTATTGCCGAAAAAGGGTTGAACAAAAACAGTATGGAAAATAATTGGGTCCTCAAAAATGGGTACTAAAGAACACCCCCTAGAAGGGACAGAATGATAATCCTTTATCGGAATATTTCACTTTATAGTTACACCCTATGATTTTGATGATTTTCATGTTTAGCCTTTCTTTTTTGAAAAATTCTATGCAATTCTAAACCATTAGTTTTATGGAGGAATTCTGCTAAATTGTTTACCCTTTTTTTTTTTTTTTCAATTGATGAAGTTTTATTTGATAAGACAGTTTTTTTAGTTGATGAGATCGTTAATATATATGTTTTATAATCCGATTCTAATTTAAAACTCACTATTGTTGAGGTGGCATTTATTCGTGTGTCCCAATTTTCTTTAAAAAAAAAAAAGAATTTATTGATCGACTAATTTCTAAATTATTACGTTTATAATGTTTTGCCACACATTCTTTTTTGTATGACTGATATGACTCTAAACTCATAAAAAAAGTTACAAAAATGTCCTCTTTCAATTGAATCCATTAACCGCCACTAATAGATTGATTTAATTATTCAATTGTTCTCTAAACTATTATATTTGTGGTGTTTTAGTCCCCATTCCTTTTTTTTTTAAGTGAAACATCAACTTTTATTGAATTTACTAAACTAGCCTTAAGAAAATGAAACAAAATAAAAAGATTAAAAATTTTATTAAAAAAAAAGTCAAATTTTTAAAAAATCTCGCTCCATCTCTTTCTCCTCTATATCTCTCGATCTCCTTGTCTTGTTCTCTCTCTTTGTCGAATTCCTTCTCTCAAATCTCAACATGACAACCTAAGAGGTTGTTGGCCCTATGACGATCTTGATTGGTCACAAATCGACAGCAGAGGGATCTGCAGGCAACGAGAGGGAGGGGGAGACGAGAGAGAGAGAGAGAGAGAGAAAGGGAGATCAAGATGGTAGAAAGAGAGAGGGGGATCAATAAATAGATAGAAAGAGATACAGATCAAGAGAAAGATAAAGATATTTTTAAAATTTTGTGTTCCTTTTTGTTTGTCTATTCTTTTTAAAGGTTTTTCTTTTGCTTTATTTTCTCAAGGTTAATTTAGTAGATTCTATAACATTTGATGTTTTGGCTAAAAATAAATAAATAAAATGGGACCGACCCATCACAAAAGTAATAGTTTAGGGACCAATCGAGTAATCAAGCTAATCCGTTAACAGCAGATAATAGATTTCATTAAAAAATAATATTTGTAACTTTTTTTAAAAGTTCAAAATCATTTCGAACTAAAAATAAAAATAAAAATAAATGCGACAACTGCAATAATTTAGCGGTCAAATGAGAATACCATTAAAAATTGAAAATGAAATGCTTTGAACTTCAACGTAACACCGTTTAACACAAATAGAAATGATCTTTTTTTTTTTTTTTGAAGACCTTCTTTTTTTCACTAATTATTTTAATATTTTTTTTTCTTATATATATCTGGCCTTTCTTTGAATTTTACTCATCTTTTTTGCACTACTGTAGTGCAATGACAGAAATATAGATATGTTACAAAATTATCACGGATACTTCAACCTTGTTATGAAGATGCCCATTATGAATATGTTTATATTTCATCTTTCTCTGCCCTCTAAGATAATTGGAAGGAAAAAAAAATTGTCCGTAAATTGAAATTTCTCTACCGTAGTTCTTTAAATTTTATCTTAATTACAGAGAGATCTGAAAAAATTAAAAATAAACATCAAATAACGTTAAAAGAAATACTAACACCACAATTAGATTTGATTTTCTCAAAATTGAAATTTTAACCCAATTTATTCAAAAAATTAACAAAATTTTGAAAAGCTAAACTACTAAAATTTAATGATAAAAAAATTTAAAAAATGAGAGGCTTGGATCGCCGGGAATTGGTCTCATGTGGGAAGTGCAGGAAGTAGCATAAGGAGATTGTGAGTCGCAATGTAATAATAGGGTGACACATATCACAAAAGGTGGTGTGAGTTGCAACTACTTTGTTGGATTCTTCTATATGTGTGTGTATATACACGCGTACACAATGCGTGGTGGGGACGGAGTGTAGTAATCGCCAATCAGGCATCCACAGGGCTAGGAGTGGGTGGTTGTTGGGGGGGGGGGGGGGGGGGGGGGGGGAATGAGGTTCTAATCTTGGCCTTGGGGGCATAATGGACCGGTTGACGGCGGTGCAAGGCTAATGGGTTAGGTGGCAGAATTCAAAAACTCTGTTGTTTGCTTCTAGGGCTAGGGTTTAGACATTATTTGGGAATTAAGAACTTCAATCAAATATAATCAAATCAATTGAAGAGATTTATTTGGGGTTTTCTTTCTTTTATAATTTTACATCAAAAAATTAACATAGTTATAAATAGGGGTGTTAAGATGTTTTGATCAAAAGTGGTTAAACACTACGGTGTCAAAATAGTTCTCCCTTTATTTTTTTTTTTTATATTAGTTTTAAACTAATGAAATTTCACTTGAATCGGGTTGCATAAAAACATAGATTACTTATCTAGCGAAACTACTAATTATCAAGGTTTTTACCGAGGATTCAAATGACTATTTTGTAAAGCAACGATTATAATGCTTGACAGGAATTTTAATTATAATCAATGATAAGTCAGGAATTTTAATTAGGGAGGCTAGTAACTATAATAAATATTTAATCGAGATAAAAAAAATCAGTAAATATCATGATCGTTTCAAATATGTACACTAGTGTTGTAGTGCAGAGAGAGAGAGAGAGAGAACAGATAAAACTTTACTTAATAACCATTCCAACATATTGGAGGGAAAAGATTTTAGTGTGTGTTTAGAGATATAAATTGGATTTTGACTTAAAATTATAATATATATATATATATATATACATATTTTATAAATTTTAAAGGGGAATAAAATTAAGCTTTTAAGTTTTTAGGGAGCTTCTATTGAAAAAAGATTTTAAGAGGGACTAATATGTAAATTTGAACAAACAGACATCTAAAAGTGCAAATAAAAAATAATAATAAAAAAAGCTTTCTAGTGGCTTGGTCTCTGGTTTTAATGCTTGGCATTTGAAAAGGCCCATGAAAAATCTCACAATTAATCAAAGGAAAGAATAGAGGAAATTCGGCTTGTTGTCTCCTTTATTAGCAAACGTCCTAGACCAAAGGGGGTCCATGTCTCCCTTTCTTTGTGTTTTATATAGTCTAAAAAGACTGAATGGGTCTCATTTTGACACTCTAACAACCGGCCTTTTCCTTTATATTTAGCCCTCATATTTATCAAGAAGTCCTACATAGTGTTTTTTTTTTTTTTCTTTCTTTTAAAGAAAAAAATATCGATAGTGTCTTCACACTCCCCATATAGTCATTGGATGCACCCACCAATCTTACCGATGAGATGATAATGATCATAACCTTCAGTATTCAACAGCTAGTATACTCTAGAATTTATGAACATTATGACTCAAACTTGAGACCTGATAAAAATAAAAACTTTATATAGGACATCCTTATCAGCATACTACTAACAACATGCCACTACCACCGATAGTAGAAGGCCTACATAGTTGTGGCAATAACACTTATATATAATATATTATTACATCAACCATATTGGAAATTAGAAAGTTTTAGCTATAAAGGACATGAGGCAGTAAATGTTTCCAATTTGGGATTCTATATAGATATTTATGAATCTGGCAATCATTAAAAAAAAAAAAAAAAAAATTGCAATGGAAACTGATAATTTTGCTTGGAGGATTTTGGAAAATCAAACTTCTACGAAAAAAAAATATATGATAATTAAAAAAAAAAAACTATATTGATAGTGCTCTATTTTTAAACATCAAATTTTTATCCCATTCATTCAGACATATGTAGTTTTTCATTTGAAGGTAATTTTCATTGCATATCTAACAATTAAAAATATATATCGTACTCGTGGTTGCAAATATAGTCTAGTGATAATTACGCATTTATTTCGATAAAAAAAAATGTAAAATTCGAATTCTCCCCTTCCAAGTTAAATATATATATATATAAATATATATAAATATAACTAATAAGAATATCTTGTACGTAGAAAACTCTTTGAAAAATGAGTTTTTTTTTTTTAATAAGTAAAAAGGCTCTAGTGGTGGTCCCAACATCGCCTCGATTTCAACCTTAGAGGTATGATCAACTTATCTGGGTATGACAAAAAAGAGATGAGCCTTTAATCCAGTTTCTTTCAGTCGCCAACATAAGCCCCACCTGAAACATCACCAACCCAATGTTACCACAGTTAAAACTAGAATAGGGGTCTTATGGGAATTTCACAGGATTCGAACATATGTGAAGGAAAGAAGAGGTTAAGAAAAACGTCACCCTCCTTTAAAAAATGAGTTTTGTTTGATCTTGTAGTGGGTCCAACAGATTGTTGAATAAGGCTCAATTTATTCTTTCCAATTTAATCTCTTGTGTAATTTGAACTTTTAACTTCTTTGAGTGAGAAAAGCTCTATTCTAATCAAAGCTAGAGATTTCGTAAAGTATGAACAACGTGATTGCCTTATTTATTTATTTATTATTATTTTTTTTTTTTTGGTTTTAAACTTTCACGTCAACAAAGTTTGCAATAATTTGATTTACTTTTTACTTTTTTTCTTTTCAGTATATGGGCCAATACTCGTAATATGTTTCATTGTTTCTCAACATATTAAATCATTTCGTTGGAAATGCATGCCTTATAAATGGTGCTGAAATTTCTGCAATCAACAATTTCAGTTTGTATGCGGTCTCTTAGGAACACCTAGATGACAAATCTCATTGTTAACTCAGCATGTATAGGAATTTTGGGATTCTCCAATTTTTCAACAAAGAAGCAAAAAATAAAAAATAAAAACCTTAAAACACAATATTTAATAAAGATAAAATATTTACCAGAATATTGTACTTTATTTTGGGGTGGATTTCAGTGTATGACACTCTACATATTGCTTGAGATTCATTGATGATGGTGAAAATATTCATGTACAACTTCTGTTTCTTTTACATATATTCCAAGACATCATTTTACGTTTTATTGAAGTGTCAAGTTTTATTATATATTGAGACACAATACCATCATCATCCCTATATTTTTAATTTAAAATTAAAACCTCCATTTGACGAAAATTTGTTCACATGTGAAAAAACTAATTTAATAACCTTAGAATACCTTATGCTCAATTAATTTGTTGTGTCGTCTAAGCCCCCTGATAATAGTATTATTAGATGTCGGTTTTTTTTTTTTTTTTTTGCAGGTGTCGTGTAAACAGTAGAATAGACATCGCCTAAAATAAAGTGAGAGATTAGGAAAGTGAGAGATTAAAGTTATGTAAGTCCAATACTTTTTTAAAATGGATGCATGCTGAATAAAAATTTGCAATCCTAATCACTTCCTTAATGACATCTCAAACAGACCCTGAAGGAATCGGTGCCGGCGGTGAATGGTAATACGCGGTAGATTTATAGCAAATTCTGATGCTAGCAAAACATTAATTTTCAAGGCATTTAGAAAAACAGACATACGCTGGAGACATTGAGAAGATTGTTGGATGTGAATTTTTCAATGCGATTTCTAGCCGCTGAAAAGGATCTGTGAATTTGGAAATAAGATCCATCGTGCAATCGCAAAATTCAGTCTGATTCCTTGTTCCATGCCGTGGGAAGACATGTTTTTGTATACACATTCGTTTTTAGTGAGTTTTGTAATTTATTGATACGTTGGTTTGTTTTTGTAATATGTCATGGTTATTTTAATTGAGTTTTTGTTATCTGTCGGAGTTGCTTATGGTTAGTTTCAAATGAGTTTTTGTTATCTGTCGGAGTTGCTTATGGTTAGTTTTAATTGAGCTTTTGTAATATGTTTGATGTGCTCTCTTTTTTCTTTTTCCCCTAATAATCTGTATGTTTGGATTTATTTTTTTATTTTTTTGTGAATCGTGTTGAATGAATCTGATGTTTATTTGTTTTTTATGTTTACCTGGATTCTAGAAAAATCATGTATTTGATTATGAAAAATAATAATAGACAATGATATCTATAAGATCTTTTAATTGAATGTATTTTTACCTTCATATAATAATAATAATAATAATAATAAATTATATTACCCTCCCATGAATGAAACTGGAGCCGGCCGTATTTCTGTGTTAATAACGAAAAATAATATAGTAGATTGTAATTAAAAAAAAAAAAAAAGATCACTTTCCAGCAACCTGAATTGGTGAACAAAGCCATAAACCATATTATAATTAAAAAAAAAAAAAGTTTACTTTCCAGCAACCGGTATTGGTGAACAAAGCCATGAAATTTAAAAAAAAAAAAAAAAAAAAAAAAAAAAAAAAAAAAAAAAAAAAGGCTACTGGAGCTAGCCAAATACAAAAGGAGAATAATCTTCGTACCTGGAGACAGAAGGGAAAACAATTTGGTAGGTGATTAAAACTTGATCAAATGGATTGATTTTAATGTAATGGATGATAAATTTAGATAATAAAAACAACAATGTTTTGGAATAAGTATGAGTAATCAGATAAAATAAATAATAATCTAATTGTTGAAAATGAAAAATAATCTCATAGATTATCAAATATAATCTACTAGATTACCAGTCGGTTGGCAGAGCTGGCCTCCGCCCATATTGTGTTGAAAATAAAACACATTATGCTGAATTATCAAAAGTAATCTACCACGTTGACTTTCAAATACTGACAACAGTGACCGGAGATTAACAGTGATTATTGTCGACTTCGATGACACTCCTTTGACTTGTCCAGTTACAGAAATCCAAAGCCCCTATAATTTGGACATAAGTACAAAGGTGAGACTTTTAGGTAGGGGTGATAATTCGTGTCACGTGTTAAATTCGTGTCGTGTTAGAGTCATATCGAATTTTTTTTCTCTTGACCCGAACACGACCTGCGACACGAACATGACTTCAACACGCGACACGAACACGACACGGACCTGAAACAGGTTGATACGACACAAACCAAAATTAATCCACGATACGAAATTGACATGAAATTAATACGAAATTGACATGAAATTGACACAAAATTTGATCTGAAATTGATACGAAATTGACCGCGACACGAAATTGACACAAAAACTGACATAAAATTTGACCCGAAATTAACACAAAAAAAAAGGGTCGTGTTCGGGTTTTACGGGTCCAACCCGAACACAACATGTTTTTTTTCCGTACCAATTTCGGGTGATCCGAAATAGACCCGCCCCCTATTTTTCCCAACCTGAACCCGCGAAATTCGTGTCGTTTTCGAGTCGTGTCGTCGTGTCACGACCTGTATTACCACCCCTACTTTTAGGGACATTCCTCAAAATCAATCTAAAAACTTGATAGTAAGTTTATTAAAAACAAAACGTTAAACAAAAAAGATAGAAAAATTTCATTTTTGCTCCTTTTAACTTTGGTGCTTCTATAACATTACTCCTTGAACTTTGAAAATTAGTATAAATACTCCCTGAACTATAAAATGTTATTGTTTTTACTTTTTACATTATTTAAATGAATGGAATTATTGACATGACAATAATTAAAAGTGTAATTTAATAAAGATAAACTTTATTTTTGTTCCTTGAACTTTAATATGCTTGTAACTTTGTCTCCTTAAACTTTGAAAATTAGTGTTTATGCCCGTCAAACTCTAAACAATTGGCAAGAATTCTTTAAATTGGTGTTTGTAACTTTAAAGTTATAATGATTTATTTTTAAAATTGAAATCAATAAAAAAAAAATGAAAAAAGGAACTTGTATATTTAGATCCTTGAATATTTATAGATTTTAAGGTTTATTTTTTATTGTTTTAAAGTTTTTTTATTGCTTATTGTTTTTTTTTTTTTGGTTATTTTGTTTTGTTTTGTTTTTTAAAATTAACGTCTTGTTATACTAGTACCACATGAGTTTTAAGTGATCGAAATATAAGTGATTTTGCTAAAAGTTTAAAGATTGAGAGGTATAAGTATAAGTTTTTCAAATATTCAGAGGAAAAGTTACAAATGTACTAAATTTTCGGGAAAAAACTAACTTTTCCAAGACCTATATGACCAAAATATTAAACAACGGATATTTTTACTAATGTTCAGAGGAAAAGTTACAAATGTACTAAATTTTCGGGAAAAAACTAACTTTTCCAAGACCTATATGACCAAAATATTAAACAACGGATATTTTTACTAATGATTTAAAGTTTGGGAGGTATAAACATTAGTTTTCAAAATTTGGGGGACAAGGTTACAAGAGCTTTAAAGTTCAGGGATAAAAAATAAATTTTGTCCTTATTAACTTACATTTTTCTCTCCATTTAACTTATGAAATGATAAAAAATGATAACATTCATAGGCTAAAGAGCATCTTTACTAGTTTTTCAAGGAACAAAATTGCAAGAGTATCGAAATTTGGAAAGCAAAAATGAAATTTGTCCTTAGAAAAATAATAACAATATGATCTGATGTCCAATTTAATGAGTCAAATTTAATTGATTCAACCCAATCAAACCAGCCTTTTTGAGCAACCCAACTTTTTTGGATGATTTGTAAAATTGTCTTTTAAAAAGGAGATCTATTTATGGATCATTGCCCCAAATACATATATATATATATATATATATATATTTTGTTTTTTAAAAAGGAGATCTATTTATGGATCACTGCCCCAAATACAATATATATATATATATATATTTTTTTTTTTTGTTTTGTTTTTTGACCTTCAATTAGATAAGTATGGAAGGTATATTAAAATGTCTATTTAAGTTATAGTTTTTATATTTTCTCTCTCTGTAATGTTTGGGTTCAAATTTCAGATGTCCGAGGCCTTTCGAGCGGCTCAAAACAAAGTCCAAACAGCCCATGCCATCCCATACAGAGGCATACATTTTTGAGTTGACCTGCATTTTTTGCTTTTGAAAATTATATTAATAAGCAGTATTTTTTAGTAAATAATTTAAGTAAGTAACAAATTTTTAAAATATTTAAGGTAAATAAAGAATTTTTTAAAGTAAATACCTAATTTATTAGATAGATAGAAAATTTACTATATATTTTTATTTAATCTAAATATTTAAAAAAATTACTTCTTCCTCCCTTATCCTTTTCCCTTTCGGGTTTGCAGTTGCCATTCGCCACCGAATTTTGTCGAAGCCATGAGAAAACGTAAAATTAATAATATCAAGATTGCAAATCCGAGAATCAAAATTAACATTAACATGACTAAAAAAAATGCCAATTATCGGGAAAAAAAGGTTGAAAAAAGAATGCTGTATGATCTATTTTTTAATTTGTTCTTTGGCTGAATACAGTAATGATCAATTACTGATGCTGATACAATGATCTTTTAGAAACATTGACGAATCTTCAATAACCTCAATCTTCAGATTTACTGAACCAAATATAGTGGCAGAGTCATATATATATATATATATTTTGCAGGGGACATGAAATAAAACAAAAATTAGAATCTAAATCATTAAAATTAGAATCTAAATCATAACACTAAAATCTTTGGGGGGAACCTAAATGACATAAATTTATAGATTATTATACTAAAGTGACATAAAAAATTAAAATTAAACTAATATGACACAAAATTAAACTAAAATTAACTAAAATTCATGTTTTGGAGGTTAAGAGTGATAAATTTGTATCATGTTGATCAATATATAGAAAAGTGGTTATTTAGGTAATTTTCTCAAAATTTTTATATTATTATTCTTTTGCCATCTTTTAATCTTTTTGTATCTTTGGGGGTTTTTTTTTTCTAAATTTTATTTTGTAAATGCACTAAGCTTCTAATGGTATTTATTTTAATGTTAAAGTTTACAGTTTTAAAACCGTGAATTTATATAACAATGTAGTTGAATTTGATTCAAATATGTAACTATAATAATTTTAAAAAATTCAGGAGGATAAATAAGGAACAAAGTTGTAAAACATTTTATCTTAGGAGGAGAAATTAATCATTAAACTTTAGGGGCCAAAAAAGAAAATTTTGATAATCCAGGTGTTGCATATGCCTTCCTAAGGCTAACCTCCCTCCGCCTCTACAAATCTAAGCTATAAATTTGATCGTAATAGTCTTAAGTTTGGCCGACATAATGATCCAACAAATATAACTTGTGTTTAAGATTCATGTAATCACTAACCGATCTACATGTAATATATATGTTAGATTTTGAAATTTTTACTAAAAATGTGACGTGTATTAATAGAAAATTTTATAAATTAATACGTTAACATTATATGATATCAATCTTGATGTTATATTTACCGGAATGTGATCGTCGGATGCTACCATGTACAGTTGTCGGACTTCAAAGACCTCATCAAATTTGATATATATGTGCTATATATTAATGATTTGTTTGTTGATTTTGACAAAGCATATGTTTCTTTTTGAGTGGACTTCTAGCGATTTTGTTAGGAAGAAAGGTCCATCATCTCTAAAAAGGAGTTTAGGCGGAAGAAGGATATATAAAAAGAGAAGGGTCAATCACGGTTTTGCACAATTGAAAATTACAATAAGGTTTCAACCACCTGAACTATATAAATGCTTTTGAAATCTGGAAGACGGTCAATTGAAAATGTTATTATTATTATTATTTTTTTTAATCACTTCCCAGACCGCACCCAACTGGAATTCGAGATGGTATTCTCCCCAAGTCGGTGAGAACGTAAATTATTTTGTGAATTATGTAAGACACATTTTCTTGGTCAGTGGCACGAGAGTTGAGCTGAGAAAGGGCAATGAAGTAAAAAAGAGACCGGATATGTCTTATTGAGAAAAGATATGATCTCAAACCCACACTCGAAAAACAGTAAAAATAATCACATATGTTTTGTATATTATGTGGAGAAAGGGTACAAGAAATAACCACATTAATGTTAATTAGTATACAGGATTGAAAAGAAAATTTTAAACAAAACTCTTATCGAGAATTTAATTTAAACTGAAAACTTTTTTAAATTGGTATTTAAGAGATAAAAAATAAATATGATTTTGATTTTGACAGTACAAAAATTTTAAGTCAAATTAAATTAGAATTAAAAAAAATAAGAGTTTAATTTAAACTGAATTTTTTAAATTGGTATTTTAGAGATAAAAAATAAATATGATTTTAATTTTGACAGTAAAAAAATTTTAACTAAAACTAAATTATATTAAAAAAAAAAAAAACAAAAATGTTACAAGTATTATATTCATTTTTATTTTTCTTTTTGTAATATTAGGTTGAATTCCATTTTTATATATTAAAATAAAGTTTATCGTAAAATTATTATTAAATTATATTTTGATGTGGATTTGATTAATACTATATATTTTTTTTGGTGGAATTGTGTGTGACTTTATCACCATGCTACGCCTCCAATAACAAATATGATAATTAATTTGTAATAATATTAAATATATAATTTAATTTATTTAAGAATAAAGAATTGAGACATGACCGTTGTATTTGGTAGAATGAAAATAAGAATGATTTTTTTTTTTTGGGGAATTATACATAGATCGTTTATGAGATTGTATTTCATTTTATTTTTAAAGAGATTGATTTGAATAATAAAAAAAAAAGTTTAGAAATGTTTTTGAAAACATATATTAAAGGGAGAGACTATGATAGAGTCCCTCCCAAATGACTCTATCGGTAGAGTTTTTTTTAATCATTAGATTTAATCGAACGGTTGACATATTAGGGGTGTACCATTGTTATCATAGACCTTACCTCATATAAACTTTCTCATCCTAAGTATTCTCCGTTGCCGGCAACCTTTTGGCCGTCGACGACCCATTCCGACGCCGGTGACCCAGCTCCGGCCCCAGCCTCGGCCAGCCGCCGGCGACCTCCTTTCTCTCTCTTCCCTTTTTTCTCTCTTATCTTCTCTCTCTCTTCCCCTTTCTCTCTCTTCTCCTCTCCCACGACGAACTAATGCCGACGACCCACCACTGGCCTCACCTCCGGCCGGCCGCCAGTGACCCCCCTCTCACTCTCTTCCCCTTTCTCTCTCTTTTCTTCTCTCTCTCTCTTCCCCCGCGGCCCTCCCCCTATCCGAGGCCCCCCTCCCCCGGCACCTCCCCCGACGACCCCCCGGCACTCCCCCGACGACTCCACCGGCCCCTTCTTTCTCTTCCCCTTTCTCTCTCTTTTCCTCTCTCTTCTCTCTCTCTCTTCCCGGCCCTCAGCCCCCCCCAACCCCCGGCTGCCCGGCGCCCCCCATCCCACCCCCACCCGCGACTGGAGGCCGGGGGGGCCTCGGGTGGGGGGAGGGCTGCGGGGGAAGAGAGAGAGAGAAGAGAAGAGAGAGAAAGGGGAAGAGAGAGAAAGAAGAGAGGAAAAGAGAGAGAAAGAGGGGGCCGGTGGGGTCATCAGGGGGGTCCCGGGGGGTCGCTGGGGGAGGTGCCGAGGGGGTGGGGGGAGGCCGGGGGAGGGGGGCCTCAGGTGGGGGGAGGGCCGCGGGGGAAGAGAGAGAGAAGAGGAGAGAGAAAGGGGAAGAGAGAGAGAGGAGAGAAGAGAGAGAAAGGGGAAAAGAGAGAGAGGGGGGTCGCCGGCGGCCAGCCGGGGGTGAGGCCGGTGGTGGATCACTGACGTTTGGTCGTCGCGGGAGAGGAGAAGAGAGAGAAAGGGGAAGAGAGAGAAAGGGGGTCGCCGGCGGCCGACTGATAAATGCACAAAAATATATTTTTATTTATATAATTTATTAAATAATTCACATTTTAAATAAGAATTTTCATAATATTAATTCATAATATTTTACTTTAGAAATATTTATTATTTTATTTGTTTTGATTATTTCCTCTTTCTTTTTTTCCTTTCTTTTTCTTTTCCTTTTTCCCTCCCTTCTTCCGCAGGCGCCAGCTCAGCTCTCTTCAGCTGCTCCTCCACGCGTGCAGCAGCCCACCAAATTCTCACCCAAGTCCGCGCGCAGTAGCTTCAGCCCGAGAAACTAGGCCCAGTGCGAGATACTGGCCGAAATTCCAGCTCAGCCCTTTAGCTGTTTCCTCCACGTGCAGCAGCCCACCGCGAAACCAAGCTCGCGACCCCAGCCTCAACTCTTCCTCCACGTGCGCGCATGCTTCCTCCAACGCCCAGCCAATTCAGCCGAGAATCCAGGCCCGCGAGAATCTCGCCCAAGCCCGCGTGCGCGTCCATCTGCTCCTCCACTTGCACGCAAATTCGGGCCAAATTCTCAGCCAAGCCCGTGGCACCAAATCAGGGCCAGATCCTTGCATCCAGCTGGTGTTCCACGAGTAACCGGCTGATCTACCAATCTGGTTAGCGGATTTGTTGGCCAAAAATCCTCCCTAGCTTGTTGGACTCGAGCCTATATAAAGAGGGCTTCTCAAGAGGACGAAAATATAGTTTTTCCATTGATTTTTAGCTGAGTTTTTAGTATTGTTTTATTTTTCATCTCATATTTTCTTGTTAGAAATTTGTGAGATGAATTGCATACTAGGCTAGAGTTCTTTGGTGAGGCTAGAGATGATCCTAGATATGTAGTGAATTTATTTGGGTTTTGATTCTCCAATGGTTTCTAAAATTGATACATTAGAGTGAATAATTTCTCTTTTATCCTATTTCTTTCTCATATCAATATATTTTATTGTCAGTTTTTATATAAATCTAGTCAAGCTCTTTTTATGTGAATTATTGCATGATAAAATATATTGATAGCATTATTTTATAAGTAGTCTTTTACTGCAATATTGCTTATGGTATATTGTCGCTTTTGGATTTCTTATAAGATAATTTTTATTAGTTCTTCATATAAGAATTTTATTCACTCAAATAAATTTTAATCCATAAGTTTTTCAAATCTTTATTTTCCGATTGATTGTTTGGGATGTGAAACTTTCAATTGAGTTATTTTATGAATCAAAATCCAATTAGGTACATGAAACATATAGGGGATTCTCGATGCTTTACCACCTTTTAATTATTGAATTTTCTTCATTTCTAAATTACGGTATTTTAAAAATTGTTTTAAAAATCACAAAAATATTTCCTTTCCTTCTTTCTTTGATTACTTTTTCCTCTAACGCTTTTGTTCCGCTAATCTTTTCTTATTTGTTTTTATCACCTCCTCGTGGGATCGACCGTCCTAATTGTGCTACAATCGACCGCTTGTTTTTGTACACATTTGGGCGTAATCATCGACCGACCGGTCGGGGTTGGGGCCGGAGGTGGGTCACCGGCGGCGAAAAGGTCACCGGCGACGGAGAATTCTTGGGGTGAGAAAATTTATATGAGGTAAGGTATATGATAACAATGGTACACCCCTGATATGTCAACCGTTCGATTAAATCTAATGGTTAAAAAAAAAGCTTTACCGATAGAGTCATTTGGGAGAGACTCTACCACAGTCTCTCCCTATATTAAATTATGTAACCATAGAAAATGAAAAAACGAAAATACAAAGAATAACCAATTTTCTTTATCTTAACGAAAATCACTTTTATTATTATTATTTTTTAGTTTCTGTTTACAAAATGTTTTTGTAACAAATATTGTTTTAAAAAATATATATTTTCTTTTTTATGTCCAAAAAAATATGTGATAAAAAATCTACGACATTATTTTTAAAAACACTTAAAATATGCTTAAACTGTGTCGTGCTAATAAGTTAGGCTCATGTGTGTTTTGTATCGTGTCAGTCTAAAATTAAAATCATTAGGACTAACATGACCTATCAGCCTAGGTCCATCTCGTGCTTTTATCGTGTTTAGTCTAATAAGATTATAGGCTTGCCTAACAAACCATTACAACATTTCAAATTAATTTTTTGTATCAACATTTTTTGAATAAAACACAATTCCATCGAAGAAATAATTAAATTATAATAATTGATTAAGGTGATATAATCAAATCAATTATAATTATATATGTTGATTTTTGAGATTCTCAAAATGAAAAGAATTAATATGAAATTGTTTATATCAAATGACTTAATTATATTGATACAGATTTATAGTTTTTTTTTTAATTACGGAGAATAACATGAAAATAACATAATGCAAAAAGAAGAAAATTGTATTTGTAGTGTTAGTCTGTCGTGTTTAATATCGTGTCATGTTATGTCAGATTTATGTACTTAAAATTATAAATTCAACACAACTGATCATCTTTTATCATGTTTAATCCGATCTAATATAACCTCATATCGTGTCATGTCTAGCTCAGAATTTTCTGGACCGTGTCATATTATTTTTTTTGTAAAAAAATTAATATCTCGGAATTTTCCGATCTAATTAATATCTCTACTTGATATAAAAAAAAAACTAAAAAAAAAAAAAAAACTGTAGAATAAAGGGAATTACAGCTCTGCTCCCTGCTTTCCACAAACGCGTCAAGCTGTAATTGGTGGATAGAATGATAAGAATTTCCGGGTCAAAAGAGTCGAATCGGGTATAAGGACCGGAAGAGGTCAGGTCATAAGTGTGAACGAAAAGACTGGTGGGTCCAAAACTTTTCTAATACTCATCTCTCTGCATGTCTGCCACGTGGAGAAAAATGGTTGGCGCTCACACGTGGGACATGGCAGAATACCGCGTAGGTTATTAAAAAAAAAAAAACCCCCAAGAAAAAAAAAGACCTATTAATAAAATAAAATAACAAAAATAGACAGCCCACAGATAAATATTACAGATCAGTTTTTCCTCTCTTTTAAGCTCCCTCTAGATTTGATTTCGAAATTCATTACATGCAGAAAAAGCCTTTTGCCAAAATCCAGTAAAGTCTTGAAATGCCTTTTTCTTGTCAAAGGGAATGGACCGGAAAGTTGAGGAGAGAAAATTATAAAAAAATTTAAAATAAATTCAGAAAAATTAATACGGGAAGCTTGCACTGCAAGTTTCGTAGATCTGGCGGCAGATAATAAAAGACCCACAACCCTCTCCAAATAATAGACTTTTTCTCGTAAGCGTGACGACACGTAAACGCACGCAGTGGGAACAAATGTGGAAATAGACAAAAAATAAAGAGCGAAACAGGGAAAGAAATGATTTTCTTTTCTTTTCTTTTCTTTTTTTCTTTTTTTTTTTTAATTTATTTTTTCCTTTCTTTTTCCTGGACAGAAGTTTCCGCGTGGACGGATCACGAGACTGGGAGATATATTAAAAAGAACTTATGAAAAATTAAAAAAAAAATAACTTTCGTTAGTTTAATGACATCAGAATAAATTAAAAAAATTACTCTAAAAAAAAGGAATAAATTAAAAAAATTAAAAAAAATAAAAGAACTCTCTGTTTGACAGTTGACACAACATACGAAAGGGTAAAGAGGAAATGGTTTTTCTTTCTCATTGACGATTCACACCTGCCTATTCACACCACCCTCATATAATATATTCTCTTCCATTAATCCAATCCAACTTTTTCATCATCTTCTAGATTTCAGATCTCCTCGTTTTTCTTCTCCTTCTTCTTGATAAAGATTAAAAAAAAAAAACAAAAAAAAAGGGGTTTTAATGGTTATGGAAGGACATCATCATCACCATCATCACTATCAGAATCAGCAACAACAACAGCTTCAACAACAACAACATCAGCATCATCATCAGCATCATCAGCAGCAGCAGCAGCAGCAGCAGCAGAATCCGAACATAAGCGTGAGCGTGGATGTGAGCGACAGGTTTCCTCAATGGAGTCTGCAGGAGACGAAGGAGTTGCTGATGATCAGAGCGGACCTCGACCAGACTTTCATGGAGACCAAACGGAACAAGCTCCTCTGGGAAGTCATCGCCACCAAGATGAAGGAAAAGGGTTTCAATCGCAGCCCTGAACAGTGCAAGTGCAAGTGGAAAAACCTCGTTACTCGTTATAAGGTATACCCCTAATATTCAATATTCACTGAATATACAAATCAAATGATTATCACATATATATATATATATATCTATATACTGTTTGATTCTGACTAGGAATATTTTATAGTATTTGATGTTTAGAATTGATTGTTTTTTTGGGTGTTGATTTGTTGTGGATTTAGCTTCATGGTTAAGGAAGACAGCTTAATTAATTTAAGTACTTACTTTTATATATATACGGTATATCAATATATCTATCTATCTATATATATATATATATATATATATATAGGGTTGTGAAACTATGGAGGCTGAAACTGTGAGGCAGCAATTCCCGTTTTATAATGAGCTCCAAGCGATTTTCACGGCTCGGATGCAAAGAATGCTTTGGGCCGAGGCTGAAGGAGGAGCAAGTGGGTCGAAGAAAAAGGCAGTTGCACTGTCGTCGGAAGACGAGGACGACAACAACGACGAAAGCGAAGGAGAACAAAAGGGGAACATTAGCACTATGGCGAAGAGAAGCAAGAAGGCGAAGAATATTGCAACAGCAAGTGGTGGTGGTGGTGGTGGTGGTAGTAGTAGCAGCAATATTATTAATAGTTTGAAGGAAATACTGGACGATTTCCTGAAGCAACAGATGCAGATGGAGGCGCAATGGCGAGAGGCGTTCGAGGCGAGGGAGAACGAGAGGCGGCTGAAGGAGATGGAGTGGAGGCAGACAATGGAGGCGCTTGAGAACGAGAGGCTGATGATGGAGAGGAGGTGGAGAGAGAGGGAAGAGCAGAGAAGGATGAGAGAGGAAGCTAGGGCTGAGAAGAGGGACGCTCTTATCACCGCCTTGCTGAACAAGCTACGAAGAGACGATGCTTAGGGATGTACTAATGGTGATCATGAGAGGTTTGTGAATCTCTTTTTTGTAACTCCCAAAATTTGGTTTTTGTGGATTGCCCAACAAGGCTTCCGTTTGCTAGTGATCAAGGAAAACGAAAAAAAAAAAAAAAAAAAAAAAAGCTTTTATTTCAAGTTATATTGTTGTCTCTCACATTCTTTTTCATAATTAGTCTATACTAATTATATTAGATTTAGATCTCGAAATTATGGCCATCTTTCTCATGCAGTTATGTTACATCAGTTCAAATTAGACCAATAGGAGAAGTAGACTAATTAGTACGAAATATAATTGGACAATGTATTTATTTTAATTTTTTCACTAATCTAATTAGACGTTATTATGTATATATATATATATATATATAATTGTATCGATTTGTATCTATAATTGGGAGGAATACCGAGGAAAACAAAAATGTTTCAGAAAATGCTAAGTTGGAAGAAGACATTTATACATATATTTAACATTATATTGCTCTCCCACGCACCTTCACGTACGAAAGTGCTGTAACTTTCACTTCCACAAATACTGATCATAAATTTTTGTATGTACTAGAGAAGACATCTTGCTTGTTTAAAACGTCACATAAGCTTATATATATATATATATATATGTATGTATGTATGTATATATACATATTCCTTTTGTTAGACGTAAATTTAGAGTGAAACTTGGTGTAAGTAGTAAACACGTCGAGATATGAAGAAGCTACTTGACCGGTAGACTCAATTGCCTTGAATAAATTTTAGGATGAGGAAGTAGATTTACTTCTTATAGGATAGATTTTCTTTTATTGTGCATTCAGAAATGAAAAGTTGCAAGTTTTGAAACTATACGGAGTTGCAAGATAGATTTCTGTTTGAAGGATTTGTCATAATCAGTACAAAGGATTTGCCTTAGCACCAGAAAAATTGCATGGAGGCATGGTGTTTGCCTGATTAGAATTATGGGAGATGTTTAGCATTGATATGTTCATTTAGTTAGGCATAGAATTAATCCTATCTAGATCCACTTCCCTCTTTTATTGGGTGGAATATTGAAATCCGATTATGGTTTATGCTGGATGATATGCTATTAAACCCATATTTGCCTTTATTTATTTGTTTATTTGCCTAATTAGATATAAATGAGCTAAGGTATATCTCAATTTTCCAACGTATATACATATAAATGAAATATCTTTTATACGGTACCGTATTTTCCATGCAATACTTGTTATTTTCTATTTGATTTACATATAACTTTCTATTTAAATTCTTGTGATATGGTACTAGTCAGCTATTGGTGTAAATGTGTGTTTGGGTGGAAAATTTTTGAAAAAGTTATGTGATATAGAAAATAATACAAAAATTTGAAATGTATTCGGAAAAAAAAAAAAACACAAAATGGATCTTGTCTTATTCGTCTGGTTGCTACGAGCATTTTGACATTAAAATCATTTCATTTCGATTTGAAACGAGAATGTTATGGACTTTTAAAATTTGAGTGTTTTGAAAATGGAAGAGAGAAAAAATTTGATATAAAGTTGTGATTTTGAAATCAAGATGGTGTTTTGCTATCTGAGGATGGCGCTCCAAACGGACCCCAAATATTATTGAAAAATGTTATATTTGAATCAATAATTGATAAAATATAATACAAATCATGTTAGATGTATGGGAAGGGCTGGTGCCGTAGAGGAGCTCCTCACTATATATATGCAAGAAATTAAAAGGTGGAAAAAAATAGATAGGTAATTTTGAGTACTTGTTCCATAAAAATTGAAGCCAATTCCGAACAATTTGTTACTTCTCACCCCATAAAATAAAATTATCAGAGATTAAAAAAAAAAAGAATCTATCTCTATAGATGTATAATTGACTTGTATACGATGGTCATACATGGATAACTCAATTACGCAGGTTTAGAGTGATGAGAAGAGTGCATTATCCACATGAAAAGTTGAGGTCTAGGGTGCAAAACCCCAACCCCAATATTTCAAACAATAATACTAATACTAATAATAATAATAATAAATCAAGTAATTATGAATAATTATTAGTTTTTGGTAATCTCATTTTCTCTCTCTGGCTCTCTATCTCTCTTTACTTGAGCTTTTAGATCAATATTACAGAAAAAAGATCCTTCATTTTTTGAGTTTGATGTTATCACTTTGGGTCATTTAATTGTTTTGAATAGCTTTATAAATTGCAGTTTAGAATATCTAAACAAAGGTAGAATTCGTGAGTATATGTATAAATATCTTTTTCTTTTTGGAGGACTTGTTCTTATTCTTATCTTCTTATTATTTGTGAGATTGTGTTGTTAATGGTTTAATAGGATGAATGATTAAATATAAAACCTTATATTGAGATGGATCTAGAATTAAAATTAGATCAAGCAACAATCAGCTTATTGCTTAGTTTTCCTACAACAATAATGATGCAAAAATAAAAATTTATACAATTCTAATTATACTAAGTTATCATAGTTATAGACATATCTTAACAATAATTTTACATAAAAACACTATCATTATTACATTCGGTGATTAACTTTATGAAGAGAAATATATATATATATATATATATATATTTATAAATATGGACGGAAGAAATAGTTTGAGTTGGAAGAACATGCGCGAATCAAATGTAAATAAGTGTTGTCCTAGACAAAATGAAATTAAACTATATGAATAAATTAGTTTAGAGATATATACCTGGATTGTTTTTCTCCCTGAATCAAATAAATAATGGGGAAGAAATTAGTAAGATTAATTAGTTTCAATTATTTAGCACAGTCTATAAGTTGATTGATGTCAAGCAAACCGAACAAGAGGCTTTCGACTATCTTATAAATCAGGCGCGCGTGGTTTGACGTTAGATATGTGTTCTCAACCTAAAAAACAAGCATTAGATCGCGTCAAGTCTCAACTCATGTGGATTAACATTAGTTGACCTTAAGACAACGACAAAATCAGTTTATAATTTCAATACGAACCTATATAAAATGATAAAGTTTTAAGGAGACCTATATATAGGGATAATCAATTTTTATATACGAAAATGAGAAAATATAAAATCTTTAGAGGTAACTTTTATAAGATGAAAAGTATATACTGAGGACAGATGGATCTACTCGGTCGTAAATAACTCCACCCCTACTTTAGGATTTTGGTTAGTTTTATAGTATTAAACTATAAGGTCCATTAATTATTTGAGTAAATCTCTCTCTATATAACTATTTTTTACTTTTATAAAATGTTACTTAGTTAAGGAACAAAATGACAAGGTAACAAAGCCTCTACATTTCTCAACAGATAATTTGTGCACTCTAAACAAAAAACCCATTATTGTAAACTTATGCCTTGGGATCTTGTTGTTAATTATTCTCTATACTACATAAAGTATAAATACACACACACACACATACATAAATATATATATACATAGGTGTGTGTGGGTGTGTAATTTTGATGCAAATTATTATAGCGCAAATTCATCTCTTGACATTGGTTTTGGGTCTTATCGTTTATTTCTTTCTTTCTTTTCACAGTCACTTCTAGTTCTTGTATTATTACTTACACATATTGGTGGGATGGGTTCCCTTGATTGTGGTCTGTTGCGTCTTAATTTGTTCTAGCTTGCAAATTTTATTCTTCTTCTAAAATTCTTTTTATTTAATTTTTCGGAAAGAGAAACAAAAACAACGTCCCAGCATGTCTATGAATAGTGTCAAAAAGTTAAGTAATGGAGATATGATAAATCAATACCGGATAAGTACTTGACATGAGCATTACAACTAAAAGACTAGCTTTTAGTTTGACGCCTTCTCTCTCTTTCTCACTTTTTCATTTTTATTACGAGATTTACTCAGAATGTAGATCATTGATATATGGAGGTGATTATCTGCATTACAGATAATGGAAAAAAAAATTGGGGAAAAAAGTTCGGTTAAAAATTGGCTTATTATTAAGCTTTTTTTTTTTTTTTTTTTAATACCAATCCAAACTAAACTTTTTCAACTCAATTTTTGTCTTTCATTGAAAAGTGACCAAAAAATTTAACTAGTTTTTAAAAATCAAATAACTGTAATTCAAATTATTTAGTTCCAACCAGTGAACTAAATGCAAATTAAGTTGCAAAATCAAAATATAGCTGTCTATTAAAAATAGAGCTTTTAAATGGTTCTTTAATTACAAGGTTAGTTTCACCTTGTTTTTGAGCTTTGAAACTTCTCACTTTAACTTTAAATTTTGAATCAGTCTAATTTAACCACTTTATTGTATTTTGTGTTCAAGACCAAAAAAAAAAAAAAAGAGATTAACATTGTCATCATGATATAATCATTCTATTAAAAACTAATGGAAAAAACTATGTCTGCACTTAATCCTATTTTTAATCCTTTTTTTTTATTTAAGAAATTTGAGGTACAGGAGAGGTTAATTGGGACAAAACTTAAATTAGGAAGGCAAAGTGAGTTTTTAAAGTTCATGAGTAAAAGTAGGAATGAGTAAAAAAAAAAAAAAAAGGAAATCAAATAAATAAAGCTCTCTAACAAGAAATATTGTAATTTGATATCATTTGAATTTTTTTGTTTCTTGCAGTTGTGATATGGTGGTGAAGATTCTTTTAATAAGCAACATATATATCTCTTTCATTCATTTTAATTTTTGTTGTGATAAAAGAAAGAAAGTTATCCAACAAGCGTCAAAGGAGCTAGTACTATTTAAATGTAATTGTGTATCACAAATTTGGTTAGAGAAAGGATTGAACTATAAATAATGAGCAGAATATCTGTATCTTCCAAGAAATTGTCTTTACGAATAGTTGCAGGAAGAATACTTTACCAGCTTGCTTGAGAATATTAAATGATACTGGTCCTTCCACGTTTTCTACATATATATATATATATATATATATATATATAAATATATGGGCATTTGACAATCTAAAAGTCAATTAAAGAATTTTCTTTGGATTTCTACTCCTGAATTCTTAAGTATATTCCCAACTATCTAACGTGAAAATTCTTCTTCTAGAATCTAGTTTGTTCCCTTTACCAATCACTAAACACATCATCATAAATAACTGATAAAAAATGATAGATTTAGATAGAAACTTTTATATTCAAAATCTGAATAAAAGTCATAGACCTCATATTATATATATAAATATATATATAAATTACCAATTTGATTACAGAACTAAGGGCATTAATTAATAAATGTATAAATAAATAACCGAGAAGATGAAAAAAAAAAACTAATAAGCTCGTGAACCACTGAGCTTGTCACATGATGAGAATTTCCAGATCCTCATCCTCTTGCTCATATCCATTTCATATGGTGTGACTCATCAAATCTTAGTCGTGAAGTTTCATTATATTATTATTATGATGTCCAGCTATATTACCGCGTTTCATCGCCAACATATATTTGTGGTATGAACTTCACTCGTTGTTTTCTCACCGACGCATATATATCAAATAGAGCTTCTTTATTTTTGTCCAATAATTTTCCCCCTTTTTTTTTTTTTTTTTTTTTATGAAATAATAAAAACACAAGTAGCGTGTACATTTGCGTAATAATTAGGTTCCACATATTCGGATTGTACTTTCCCACTATCCATTTTAGCTGCCTCTCAAGGCTTTCCATCTCAAACCAGAACATCATATATGACATAATAAAAAGTTAGTCACTTAACTTTACCTACCAATCTTTTGACGCGTTTGTTTGTTTTTTTTATTTTATTTCTTATTTCCCTCTCACCTATACAGCATCCTTCGTTTATATCACTTGTAACATTACTTATATTATATTATATCAAATTCAGATATAATATTTTTCAATTATATTTATTATTAACAAAATATCTGACTAATGTTATGTGATAAAATTTTAGATAAAAAATTACATGTAAATTAATTAATTATTAAAAGTTTTTAAATAAAAAATTATAAATATTATATGGTATGCAAGATATATGTATATATATATATATATGTTTTATGTATATGAAAGCGGTGCGCCAATATTAGTTTATAAGCAGTGCCCATAAAACGACCAATTAATGCAATCCATATGTAAAAGTCGTAATGGTTTCTATATCTCTCTAGAAGAGATTTTTTCTCTGGTTTTGTTAAAATAATATAAAACTTAGTGTGAACAATTGTTGTGTATTGCGTTAAGCTATTGCCGACTGTGATTTGCACAACCTGATTTTTTTGAGGAAAAAAATGGATAGACTCTGTATGAAAGTCCGATGTTGAAGGAATATATAGGCAATAAATATTGCGTGTGACATGCAAGTTTGACTATCTATTATTTCTGTGTGTATATAATTGTTTGGAGAGAGAAAAAAAAAAAAAGTCCAACAAACTGCGTTTGACGACGATAGTTAATTATTAAATTTTGTTCGAACCCTCGCAACATTCTTCATCAGTTATCATAACAAATTAACAATCCACCAAAAAAATCATAACAAATTAACAAATTCCATATCGTCCATCTTAGGACCCCCATAACTTTTCTATTAGTTGCAGCGCATCCAGGTCTACGTGACTTCTGCTCCGTAGTTTTCTCGATGATGTTAGAAAATACAAAAAAAAAAAAAAAAAAAAAAAAAAAAAAAAAAAAAAAAAAAAGAGAGAAAGAAAGAAATATTAGTATTCATAAAGTAGTGAAAATAAGTAACAAATATTTTTAAAATTTTTGGAGTAAATAATAAAATTTTCAGATAATTAAATAATTTATTTACGTCTCGTAAATTAACATTTTACCTAGTAAACTTTTTTATTTACCTTACAGATTTAGTTATTTATTTCAAATATTTCAAAATCTTGTTCTTTGGTTCAATATTTTCATAAAAATGCTATTTACAACAATTTCACAAACAAAAAATCAATGAAAAGTAAAGGGAACATTTGGAAATGCCAAAGATTCATGCCTTTAATTGATTTTTGCCACAGAACAAAAAAACCTTGTAAAAAATGACACTAAATATCATCATATAACATTTATTTATTTATTATAAAATATCAATTATACTCTTAATTTATCAATTAGTACCCATGATGATATCGGCCAGTCGATGTCGTGACACCGATCAGTAACCACCACCTCCGATGGGATTGGTTATCAATTGGTAACCACATGGTTACAATCTTCTCCTGCAAGATACAAGTTGGTAACCACTTCCCTTGAAAAGATACAGTTAGTTACCATTCGGTAACCATCTCTGACGGCAGGGTACCATTTAGTTACCGACTGATAGTTGCCCTCTATCGACTGGTTACCGATTAGTAGTCTTCAAATTTTCAGATGTCATCACTGGAAAGTGCCCTCCATGGATCGGTAATCGCTGAATCCATCAAATCTTATGGTTTTCACTACTGGAATACTAAAAAATTATATTACTAAAATACATTAAACGTCACAAAAAATAACAAACACCACAAAAAGTATACTAAAATTAGAGAAAAATACAAAAAAATTTACATAAGAAAAAAAGGCCGCCACTTCTGTAACGCCCATTAGCCTAATATTTAATTAGGTTAGTAAATACCACCAATAACTTTTCATAGAAATAATAATTTAATCAAGCGTATTTTTTTCTTTTAATAATAAAATAAATAAACTTGTTTCATTATAATAATCCTTGAAAGGGAACTATTTAGATCTCAATATTCAAACCAAAATTAAGAAAATAAAAGTTATTACAAATTCAAGTTTAAACTTTCAACTTCAAAATTTTTTTTTATTCAATAACTGCTATGCCACGCCGCCAAGTCATGCTTCATTGCTGTCCAGTTTTCATTCACTCATCATCTGAAATGTTATAAAATAATTTAGTGAGCTAAGGTTCAGTAAGTAAATCAAATTGCATGTATAAGATAATTGTAATTAATTCAATAAATGCCCAATCCTTACTAAGTATCCCATACTTTAATTTAAACGTATCATTATAAACATCTAAGAATGCTCGGTGTCATGCCTATACCTTCAGTAACCAGTGGGCTATAGTTTTCGGAACTTGTTTGATAAATTTGGTCAATATTAAAAAAACTAATATGGGTTTACATCTTAGTTTTTCAACCTCAAGTATTAACCATATATAGTTTTCAGTTTTTTTTTGCTTTTCTATTTTGATCTTTCAACGTCAGGTATTTATCACTTTTTATCAGTCATTTCATTCATTCGTGATGGGTCCGCCGGTCCCCTTCGTCCCTTTCGCCTAATTAGCCCTCCAGTATAAACACATACACGTTCTTTTTAGAGCATTTCTTTGATAAACTTAAAATACAATATTTAGACATTTTACATAATCATATAATTTTATAAAAAAGTTTAAACATAAGAAGTAAAATCAAGTTGTTTTACTTACATAAATTCCAAGCAAAAGTAATAATATAGCAAGTGATAATGTCCTTCAAGTGCTCACAACTTACGTGCCCTTAAATTCCTATAGTTCGTTTATTATGAGTGTATATTTAGAAAGATACTCGTACGCACTAAAAATATATGCTGAATATGTACTTTTTTAACCGTGAATTATTTTGAACAAAATCGTAAGTACAAATATAAACTTAAATAGGTAAACACCATAGTGAAAGAGTAGAAAGTATCAGTAAAACATTTACATCTATAAATTTAGATTTCCATATAAGAAATATTTTAAAGAAGGAAAATGAGAAAATAATTTAAACAGGTAGCAAGTTATACCAATATTTTTACTGTATTATTGGACTTATCCAATCAACCCCAAATTTTTACAAGTCAAGAATAAAACATATATCTATCACCATGAATTTTAACATATATCTATCACCATGAATTTTATAGAACTAAATAACACTCTTAAGATTAATTTTAGAAGATTTAACAAGCAATGGTCATGCTCAAAGGTTATTTTATAGAATCAAATCTGAGTAGAGTCAACCCAGAAGGACAATCCACATCCATGACAGGTAAAATTCATCCCAACCAATGCGCCACTCCACACAGCCACTATCACAAGAAAGCCGACATCGAGACAATTTTAGGGACTGAACTTCAAGATCAGAAGCCCAACGATGCAACCGAAGGCTGTGCCAAAGCTCCAGCCAAACACTGTAACTTTTTTTTTGTATTCTGAGAGAGAAAGAGAAGGAGAGCATATCCACACCACAGATTGCCATCTATAAGATGAGTTGTAAAATTAAACAGTCCTTTTTTTAAGTTCAGAAATAAGGAGCAAAAGTAAGTTTTAAGCAAATTCACTCTATACTCATTTACACAAAAATTGACAAACAGTTATGGTATATATGTATACATCGATATGTAATACAAAAGAATATCTGTAGTTATCTGTGTATGTACGTTTATACATAAGGAAAGTATCACAATGAAATTGTTAATAAATAATAATAGTCTAATAATATAGTACTAAAAAATCAATAACTAAATCGTAAAAATCCTCGATTACAACATATTTCTTTAACATTAATGGGCATATAGACGAGTCACACATCGGACATCTCATTGCATATAAATATATGTAAGGACATAAACATAAATGTATAAAATAATTAATGTAATATAACCACCCATGCAATAAAAAATTGTACAGGGGCCTCGGCGCTGGTGTTAGCAGGACGTCGACGGAGCAGAGAAGGTTGCAGTGGAGGAGATCAGAAATCTCTTCAGTGTCTACTACACGGGGAGCGAGATCGACTGCGAGAGATCAATTTCGCCAACCTCGCACTCTTGCGATCTGGCGTTGTGACGGTGGTCCAACGACGCTGCGAGATCAGCGACCGGGGCTGAAATCGCGGGCTTGGCCAGAGATCGTGCCGTCGGGCTGTAGGACGAGAAAGTGGGGCGTCAGCTGTCAGGGAAATAAGGAGAGAGAGGCGGCGAGGCTATGCATTGGAGGAGAGAGAGAGAGAGAGAGAGAGAGAGAGAAGGGAAGAAGGGAAGAGAATGGCATGAAAAAGAGAGAGATGAGATGGAAGAAGAAGAAAAAGGGGTTAAGGGATATTGAAGTCTATGGGATATTTTGATCTTTTTAAAATTAAATTATTACATCATTGATGACATTATTATGACATATTTCGCTATAATTTTTTAATTTAAGAAATTTCAATTGCACCATTTTTTTTTATGACATCTAACCTAACTATCCTAAAAGAAAAAGAGAGAAGTTTGGTAAATATGGACGCTGATCCAGTCTGATCATGTAAGTTTGGGCTACGTTTGGTTGGAAGGATGGAGAAGAGGAGGGATGAAAGGGTAAGAAGGATGAAAAATATGAAGGATGCACAGGTTTATAAGAATTATTTATATTGTTTGATAGGAGGGATAATGAGTTTAAAAATAGATGATAATTAAATATATAATTATTATATTATCTATTGGTTCAATATTTTAAATAATTCTTTTTAGAGTAAAATAGATTTTTTACTCAAAAATTAGTAGATTTGATGGATCATTCTATTAATGAAATGATTCAATTTAGTGGATTTAAAGAGAGACAACCTCTCCTCTCCCTCCCTCTTCTTTTCAAGCAAACAAGGAATTTGATCTTTCTTCATCACTTTCCCTCCCCACTCTCCCTCCAACCAAACATATCCTTATAAGTTTTGTTGGCTAGCTGAGCCTTAAAGCCTAGTGGGCAAAGCGCGGGCTAGGCTACCACATGCATTTCACACGAAAATAATTTAAAGACTTGTACCAAAAATTAAAAATAGCATTTTTATGAAATTTTAAAAATAAAATAGTTAATATGATTACAAAATATATAAATCAAATAACAGTAAATAATACTTCAAAAAAATACAGTAAATAAAAAAATTACTAGATAAATAATCTCCTGTTATCATTTACCTAATTAAATAAATCATTTATATAATACATTTATTATATGTTTACTGTTATTAACTTTTAAACATTTTTAAAGTTTAATATTTATTTTAAATTAATTACGATAAAAACAATATTTTTATTTCTTTTTTAAAAAACTATGATGGTATGAAAACTAGGCTCCTTACACCGGTCTATTTAAGTCAATCCATATTTATAACTCTTTTATAATATATAAGAAAGAAGAAAAAAATTTACTGTCTGTCGTCCAAAGTAGTTCGTTTTTTTTTTTTTTTGAAGGTTGTGTTTCTTTTTAATTTTTAGTCTTTTGGTTTCAATTTTTGGTCAAAGATTTATTTTATTTATTTTAGTTCTTATTTTTCTTTTAATATTGATCTTTTTTTTATTTTTATTTTATTCCTTTTATTTTTGGTCTTTTTTCATGTCTTTTTTTAATTTAAAATTTTCAGTTCTTTTTATTTTATGGATTTTGCGCCCATTTTGATCATTTTCAACTAGTATTAGTTGTATTGTATGCACTTTGCGTGTGTCAAATAAATAAATAAAGCAATAGCAACAATAAATATAAAAAAAAATTAAAAATTAAAATTCTTGACAATTACTAAAATAGTCCTCAAATTCTTTATAGGATGATAAGTTGATCTATGTTTTTTAAAATTTTGACCGAAATGACCATAACTCTCAAAATATTGACAATCTTAATCCTTTTTGTTAAATTCCGTAATTTTTTAACTGAATTAGTTACATACAGATCACATGACCAACGAAAAGGGATATTATAGTAAAATCATATACATTATTATTTTTTTACATATATTTTTTTAAAGAGCAAATCTGGAAAAAAAAAAAAAAAAAAAGAAAGAGAGAAAAGAGAGAGAGAAGAGAGAGACTTGTATCTGCTTCAAACCAAAACTCCTATGGATTCCTCGTTCAAATCCCCTCCATTTTCCTCCATGTTCAAGCTTTTGTTAATACCAGAGTGAAAAGGTATATTCAAACAATCAATATTTCACATAAACAGCAAGAAATGAAATTCGAAAGACAAATTCAACTTTGAGGAGAAACTGAAATTGGTAGAAAAGGGAGAGAACGACCGAATCGCGAGGCCTCCAAGAAGGCTTTGGAGCACAAGAAGGAGACTGCCAAGCAGCTGGGCCGTCCTCTCAGTCAGACCAATCCCTACGAAATTAGTTCCTCGTTTTCTTCTGTTAATTTCACTTTCTTTTCTTTTCTTTTTTTTTTTTTTTAATGGGTTTGAAGAAGTTCGTAATTAATTTCTGAAATTTCAATTTAGAGTTTTGATTACGAAGGTATTGGATTTCGATAATTAGCGGTGGGAATAAATGTTAGGGAAAAACTTTAATCGATAAAAACCATCATTAAATTTAAGATCTCATGTTAAATCATCAAGAAAAATTAATTGGACGCGTACCTAAATCCCTGAAGACAGATTAGAGATAAATGGAGTCTTTCACAGTCAAATTTCTTTAAGTTCTTAAGGTGTTTTATGGATTCTCTCTTTTAATGGAGAAGGATCGAGGAGGAGAGCTAATATTACGTATTATGATTTGATTTGAGAACCACAATTCTTATAATAACACTTATATACTAACTTAAATTAGATTCTTATCGACCCTAATTTAATTAGTATTGTATTTCTACACATTAAAACTCATACTCAATAAATATCTCTAGAGCGTAACTAATATATCACTTATTTGACTATATTAAATTAGATAATCAATAATATAATTGTTATTTAATATGTAAGCTCATAATAAGAAATTAATAAAATCCCAACAATAAAGATTAGAGTTTGGAGACATGGCTTTGTGCTTGTGATGTTTTCCCAACTTTTTTTTTTTTGAGTTGGTTTGTGAAATTTGGAGATGGAATTTGGCTAAAGGGGTGCTAGGCGGTGCGACGGAGCTTCCATTATCGAGAGCATTGTCGATGAACGGATCTTCTCAAGCTCTGACAAATACTATTGGAAACGTCTTCGCCCTCATCATCAGTGGAGGACAAGAGCTTGAGGGGGCCATCTTCGCGAGATCTGGCATCACCATTGTCAAACGTCGTTGCGAGTTTGGGGGGAGCATTGTTGCGAGTCTATGTCAGCTCCCTTCGCCAGAGATGGAGCTGTCGTTAGAGATGGATGCTTTCGCCAGAGATGGAGGCCATTGCCGTAGTCTGCAAAAGTCGAGAGAGAGAGAGAGAAAGTTCAGGGGTGAGAGTTAGAGAGAGGGAGAGTTTAGGGGAATTTCTTTTAATAAGGATATTTTTGTCATTTCATATTTAATTGGGCTCATGTCATGTGACTTTTTCAGTTAAAACTTAATGATTTTGAACAGAAAGTATTAAAATTATCAATATTTAGAGAATTTTGAATCTATTCAACTAAAATTAAAAAAAAAAAAGTGACCTAATCATTATCTGTAAATAATTCGGAGATCAGTTACTCATATTTTTCAAAGTATTTTTTTTTTAAAAAAATTTCAGTAACTTTCTTCCTTTAATGAATGTGGTAGATACTACAGCGTACGAATATAAACTCTGATTAGGTCTCAGTCTCAATCAAATACCAATATAAACTCCGAATAGGTCTCAGTCTCAATCAAATAAAATTAGTGGTCCCACAAGATATATATGTATTTGAGAAAAGATTCTCAAATGATTCACAATGTTGGTTCTGGACCAATAATGCTCATCGTGTTTTCATACTCAAATAATTTGACTAGTGCTGTGGCTAGTGGGCAACAGGATTCGCGACTATGGCGTTTATAAATAACGTTAATTTTGAAACTCCCATGTTGAAGAAGAACACATGTATCTTGAAAAATGTTTTTATGCCCTTTTAGTATATGATTTGAAAAGTTATTATTATTATTATTTTTAAGAACTATAATTATTTTTTGTCGTATCAGTGAAGTGATAAAAATTTGTGTTAAATTAGTAAATATATGTTTAAGTTTGTATCAGTTTATTTAGGTGCTTTCCCTGTACAAAATGTATCTATATATGCAAATAATTATACGGCTGATGTTTCATAATAGGCATATCTACATGGTGTGGTGTGTGTGTATATTTTTACTATTAGAATAGTTTGTTTTATTTAGATTAGTAATTATCTGAGTTTGTAATTTTTTTTTTTTGAAGTTTTTCTTTTCGGAGTCTTGTTGTTTTATTGGAGTGTCTTGTGACATAATCTGAGGTAATGTGAAATGAAGAAATTAGTGATGTTTCATAGTTCTCGTTTATATTATTCTGTTAAGAGTCAATGAAGATATTGACGATATTTAAAAGAAACACAACGCCATTTCGCATTTATTTCTATACTTCCCATATGAAATGTTACCTCTTTAGTGCACGTGTTAATTCCGTCTCCACAACGTCTAAATGTTTCGGTTTGAGACTAGACCGAATTGTGTACATCCCTATTTCGAGAAAAAAATAAATAGCACTTTCAAGAAAAATTTGAAATAAAAACCACATGTTTTTAAAATCTAACAAATTTATCACATAAATGATCTATTTGCATCTTGTAAATATGTTTATCACATAATAAACTTGCTATTTATTTGACAAACATTAACAAATCTCAGAGAAATTAACTTGCATAGATATGTATAAAAAGAAATGTTCGCAGTAATTAGCATGTATTTAGTGGACAATAATGTGTCCACCCGTGTAGGTAGAGTTTATTTATCTTGTCATTTTCAGTCAGGAACATTTCAGGGTTTCAAAACAACATGTTATATGAATAAAATATTATTACTGTGTTTTTAAAAACAAAATTATCCAATGGAATTGGTGATAAAACTAAGCTTGTTAATGCAGACCACTCTCTTTGCTGGTTTTTTAGGAGTTCCCTAATGGTTCTTATTCTTAAGAATAACTTCGTGGTTAATTTGTTAGACTTTGACTTCAATTTTACTTGTATAATTTGGAATAATTTATTAATTCTAGGACTATTAACTTTATCATCAAAACTTTTAACCAGCTCTTAGAAATGATTTAATAGTATGTGGAGATTCTAATTCACTGTAAGAACATATTTAATGCAAATTTATTGTCAAGTATTTAACATTGAATTATGCAAAAACACAAATTAAAATACAATCTTTTGAATACTAATCTACATCGCATAGTAAGTCTTTAAATAATTGCCTTATTAATTAAAGATAAAATATTATATTTACTAATAAAAAAATGACAACTCATTGTTATGCATAGGTTGATATTCAAAAGTAGAGATTGTTAGAAAAATGGTTTGAGAAACTTATTTTGGGTCCCAATTTTGAAGATTATTTTGAATGTGAAATTAACATTCAAAGTGCACCACGAAGCTGAAAAATACAAGGAAAACGCTTATCCCACATTTAAAAAAAATGAAGGCCAAACAATCTCTAACTTATTGAAGAGGTTTTCCTTCCACTCAAACTATAAAGAAAATTAATTAGGATTAACTTGTATTTTTGTTTCGTTTTTTTCGTTTTGTTTTCTTTTTTATGTTTGCAATGGAAAAAGCGTCTATTTTTATAGGGCTTGAAGAGACAAAAGTTTTACTTTATACTTTTCCAATTTCAATATCGTCTTTACAATAAAAAAACAAAAATAATACATTTCATGTTGGAATATTGTTTTGGTGAGTTCATTAGTAATATTTCTCAATTTTCAGTAACTACTAACGCATACGGAATAAACAAACAAAACAAAGTGAAATAGACAAGTAAAAAAAAAAAAAAAAACTATGTGGCAGTGACTGGACTCCACATGACAGTGACTAGACCAATACATGAATAATGACTTGCTCTTTTATTATTATTAGGTATAGATATTCCAATTTAATTTGAAAATCTTTTTGTATTGGTGTTTGGGGATAGAAAAAAAAATAAATATGTGATAATTAAGTTGAATTGAAAGTTTTAAAAGTGATTTTAAAAACAAGATTTCAAACATACATGCTTCCCATTACCCCTATTAAAATACTCAAGAATTATATTTTAATGTCAAAATTTAACATTTGGGTATGAAAACCACTCTCAAATATTATTACATTTTTAAGTTTTATGGCAAATATATCATTTGCATTGGAGATGGGAACTCCCCAGTGCAATGTTATTTTTCTCCTAAATTTATTAAATTTTGACTTTTATTGCTATTGGTTGATATTTTGATCTTTTTCTTTAATAGTTACAACATTTTCATTTTCAAATTAAAAGATAAAAATTATCTTTTATAAGTTTCAACTTTAAAATTATTTTGACAAAAAATAGATATAACCTCTTCGTTTTCAAATTATTTAAAATTGAAAATAATCTTTTGCAAGTTCCAAATCTTAAAATTTCGATGGTGTTTTTGTAGAAAATAAAATGAGAAACAAAATTCGATTAAAAGGAAAAAGAGGGAAATTTTTACCCGAGAGAGAGAGAGAGAGAGAGAGAGAGATTCGGTAGATACGGGGGCCATGACTTAATCCATATAGGTTTTGAGGTTTTCCAGGCCAGCCTGTTCTTATAACCTAGTGGGCCAAGCGTGGGGCTAGGTTGACACATATTTCATACAAAAAATAATTTGGGATAATTATGGTAGATACAAAGAAATAGGATGTGGATTGAAATTTGCAACAATTAAAAAATAATAGCAAAATTTGTCATAATAATGTCATCAATGATACAATTATTTAATTTGAAAAAATCAAAATATTCTCATTAAAATTAAAAGTACTTAATCTACCTCTCTTTCTCTTCTCCATGTTATTCTCTTCCCATTTTTCTCTCTCCACAGTCGTTCTCTATTTCTCATCTCCCTCCGCACAGCCATGTCGCCTCTCTCTTTCATTCTCTCCCTCCCTCCCTCCCTTCCTCCCTCCCTCCTTCCTCCAGCCATGTATCCTACTTCTTTGGTCAATAAAATCTACAGATAACTTCACTTTACATAAACCGTGACTCCTCACTCCGGTCACTAAATCCTTAAATTCAACAACATAGATAATTTAATTATCTATCAAAATAGAAGTCCCAATTACACTATATATCATATTTAATTAGTGTGCTATTTGGTACCAAGGTCACTGTGGTTCAGTGGTGATTTTTTTGTATTTCCATTTCAGTTATTTATTTCTCCAAGGTATGTATAACTAAAATTTCTCTCTGGATTGGGTTTAGATGTCTGAACTTATTTCCTGCATTTATTTTTGTTTGTCTGATAATACTAGAAGTTGGATTTCAAAACCTGTTTTCGTATGAAAAACTTAGCAAGTGTTTGGTGAATCAGTTGGAACTCAATTTTTTGAGCTGAGTTCCAACTGATGTTGTTTGGCTTTTCATTTCAGTCCCAACCATGAGTCGAACCGTTGCACAGTAACCCAAACTGGGTTTATCGTGCTCCCACCCCCTGTTATCTGTGTCACATGCATTGTCCACTATTCACCCACCTCATGCTCCTCCCCACGCTCCTCCCACCCTCGTCCATCTGTTGCTTATGAGTGGCTCAGTTGCCTACTCTTCCCAACCCATTGGCCATCTACTGCTTCCCCGAGACTCCGTTAACTGTTCCTCCTTTCTCTCTCCAATGTGCTCAGAATAAGCATTGATCTTTTTTCTTTGCCCACTCCCCGTGAAGCAGATGTGGTGCCGACTCGGGTCTGCGAAGCAGAGGCGAACAAGAAGGCTGATTACCCACTATTTCTGACTTCAGAAATCATCTCCCCGAACCGTTGCTTCCTGCCCTAATCTGGCGGTATCCACTGTTTACTCGTCCACCAGCTCGAACTCAGTAACCCTTGTATAACTTCTTCCCCTATTACTCAAACAAATTAGATTAATTAGATATATGTGTTCACAATGGATTTCATACCGGATTTAAACCTTATTTATACTATTTTTGGTAGTATGCTACCTTGAACTTGGTTTGTGTTCATTTTTAGGTTGCTTGACTATGTCACAACTGATTTCGGATAATTTTTCGCTAATGTTATGCCTTAGACAAGGTTTGTGTTCATTTTAGAGAGATAATTTTCAATGTCAAAACTGATTTGGTAGAAATATTGGTATTATGCTTCCTTAAAGTTGGTTTGTGTTCAGATTTTTGGTTCCTTTACAATGTCGAAATTGATTTGGGTTAAATTTTGGGTTGTGTTATGCCTTAAACTTGGTTTGTGTTCATTTTTAGGTTGGGGAGCAATGTCAAAACTGATTTTGGTCCAATTTTGGTGTTTTGCTGTCTTAAACTTGGCTTGTGTTCATTTTTAGGTCCTTTTGCAATGCCAAGATTGATTTGGGTTAATTTTTGGGTATTTTGCTACCTTAAACTTGGTTTCATGTTCAATTTTAACTCGGCTTGCAATGTTCAACCTGATTTAGGTTAATTTTTGGTAAAATGTGGCCTTAAACTTGGTTTGTGTTCTTTTTTAGGTTGATTAGTAATGTCATAACTGATTTGGGTCCATTTTTAGTAAATATTGCCTTAAACTTGGTTTGTGTTCATTTTTAGGTTGAGTAGCAATGTGAAAACATGGTTTGGGTCCATTTTTGGTTAAATGCCACCTTAAACTTGGTTTGTGTTCATTTTTAGGTTGATTAGCAATGTCATAACCTAGTTTGGGTCCATTTTTGGTATTTTGATGTCTTAAACTTGGTTTATGTGACAGTTTTAGGTTGATTGGCAATGTCAAACCTTGGGTCCATTTTTGGTATTTTGCTGCCTTAAACTTGGTTTGTGTTGATTTTGTTGGTTGATTAACAATGTCAAAACCTGGTTTGGTTCCATTTTGGGTATTTTGCTGCCGTAAACTTGGTTTGTATTCTTTTTTAGGTTGATGAGCAATCTCAAAACCATTTTGAGTCCATTTTGGTCAAATGCAGCCATAAACATGGTTTGTGTTCATATTTAGGTTGATTAGCAATGCTGCCACCTAGTTTGTGTTCATTTTTAGCAATGCTGCCACCTGGTTTGTGTTCATTTTTAGGTTTATTTGCAATGTTAAACATGATTTGGGTCCATTTTTGGTATTTTGCTGCCTTAAACTTGGTTTATATCACAATTGATGTGCATTTTTCCACCCAGTTGGCTATGATGTAAAAGGCCCAATAACATAGATTATAATTTTATCTGACTGGTTAGTCAGTAATCTGATATAAATTGTCAGCTACCGGTATGTAAGCCAATGTCTGTTGTTAAGGGGCTTAATTGTAGGTTATATTTGCCATTAATTTGTTTAGCCTCGACGGTATGGTTTTTATGCCATGGTAGCTGTATTTGTATCGGGTCATTGACATGCCTCAGATGAAATATGTTAATCAATTTATAATGAGCTAACTCCTCCCACTTCTCTTACAAGTTTAAAGTACGTTTTTTTATTTTGGTGTTCATTTCTTAAGAAAATGCCTCGCAAAGGATCGGGTGAGACGTACATTTGGGATACCGCGAAGGAAAAAAAATTCCTCAAAAAAATTGATGAGTACTAGTCATATAGTGGCGGTAAACATCCCTCCACAACAATCCTCGACCAATGGGCCGCTCAGTTTAATTCTGAATATGGTGGAGTACCTATCTATGGATTAACATTATATCAAAAAAAAGATAGGATGAAGAAAATATATAGGGGATGGAAGGCGTTGCAAGTATGGACCGGTCTTGGATATGATCTGTCGATAGATAGAGTCATATGCTCGGACGATGCTTGGCAGAGCTTTATTCAAGTAATTGCATTGACTAATATATGACCCGGATGTTTCATTGTTTGAAAACATGATGATTAGACAACGATGTTAATAAAATTTCATTTGCAGGTTCATAGGGAGTGCAACTATCTCCGCCACGAGGGGTTTCACAATAATGAGCTGTATTATAACGTATTCAAAAAAAATCATGCTGTAGGAGCCTTGGGGTTTGGGTTAGTTACGATGCGGGATGATAGTATGCCATCCGGCGAGCATGAAGGTTCAATGGACAACTCTGGAACATAGCCGGTTTTAGAAGAGGAACTAACTCCAACCACCGGGGTGCCAGGGCAACAACAGAAGCGGACGACGATGTTGGTCCGTCATGGTCTCGGGATAGTTCTGGTAAGAGAAAGCAATGAGAGGCAACGGATGAAATGACTTACTCGGCAGTGTAGGAAATAGTCAGTCATTTTCGAAGTTGATCAAAATTGGGTTCCTGCAACGAACAATCAAGCCGATCGGATCCCTTGCTGATGTGCATGAATATTATGACGGAGATGTGTATTCCATTTACCCAGCAGACGATTATGTGGTACTACTTCTAGACTCATCCACGAGTGCAGCATACCTTCCATCAACTACCTGATGACGATAGGTGAGAGATAATTACATCCATCATTAAGGCCCAGTCGCCAGTGGACGATTGAGTCTTTATTTAGAAATTTTTTTTAAATTTTTAATTTTTCAAGACATAACATTGACAATAACACATTTATTGGATTATGTCGAATTATTTATTGCATTAATGTCTAAACCATTCTTATATTGTTGGTTATGCGATTTCACCGAATAGTACAAATATACCAGTATTTACGTAATGTTATGGTTTTTTTTTTTTTTTTTTTTTTGCAGTGCTAACTAAATATGTTTTGGGACCATTTGATCTGTAACAGATAAACAATCAAATTTAGCTAAGGTCACATCATTGTCAATACGAATGAGTTTAGTTCCTCATTCAAATATGAAGAAGATGATCGATCCTCAAAAAATGAGCAAAGCAACGATGACGGTTTTCTTGCAATGGCAGTCGTTGTCGTGGCTACCAGTAGGCATAACAGACGAAGAGATCCACAACCAGTGCATAATTTAAGACTAAATGGTAGTATGCAGGTGGAAGAAATAATAAATGGACATGAAGAAATCATTCAAGATTTGATTAGTATGAAATCAGATACATTCAAAGCACTAAGTCACGTATTAAGTAGTAGGGAATTATTGAGGCCAACATGTTACATGAATGTCGACGAGCAGTTCATTTTTTTTAATCGATTTATGCACAAGGCACAATGAGCAGACACATTTCTTATTTGTTCCAGCATTCTAGAGAGACAACTTCACATTAGTTCTTTAAAGTGTTGACGGCTATTTGTGCTTTAAAAGACGAATTCCACAGACCGCTCGACTACACAGAGATTCAACATTTGATTATGGACCATTCCTATAAATATAGGCCATGGTTTGATGTACGTTATCAATATCATCGCATCATATGATCATATTTACGAATTATAAAAAAAAAAAAAATTCCAAGTCCAATATTTTTGATTCAACACGTGTTAATAATGCTAGTAGCCATAATCAACATTTTACTTCTTCATGCAGGATTGTATTAGCGCTATATATGGAACACACATATCATGTGTGTCACGGGAGGAGAATTATGAAGCTTAGATTTATCGAAAAGGTGTATACTAGCAAAATGTACTAGCCGCCTACTCATTCGATATGAAATATATATATATATATATATATGTTGACTGGCTATGAGGGATCTTGTCATGATGCTAGAATATTGGAAGAGTCAATAGTATTTTATGGTTTCCCAATACCGCCACCTGGTAAGATCATCTATCATATGATATGATTATTTATAGATAAACTCTAATTACAAAATATTGGATTGGTGTTGATAATGTGATGTTTAATTTGTAGGAAAATTTTACTTGGCCGATTCGGTATACACGAATAAGGATTGTTTCCTAAGTCTATTTCGACGAAAGACGTATCATTTACTCGAATATCAAAAATGTCACGGTAGACTGGGCACCCGGAGGGAAGTATTTAATTGCACGCACTCATCTCTGTGGAATTGCATTGTGCAGACTTGTGGTATATGGAAGGCCAGATTTAAAATACTGAAAGACATCAACAATTATCCCATGAAAAAACAAGTCATAGTTCCAGTGGCTTGTGCGATCGTTCATAATTTCATAGGGATAGTACAGGTTGGAGATCCTATTCTTGAAGAGTATTTGATAGATGGTGTGTCTGTAGGTGGACGTGTTGATATTAAAACTTTTATATCCAAACTACCAACTCAAGTTAAACTTTTCAACTCAAACTTTTTATCAAATACACAACTCTAACTCTCAACTTATCTTCAACTCAATTTAAAAATCTTAACTCAAACCGTTTTACTAAACGGAGGCTTAATATTTTAGAATGCCCATAGTTTTGAATGAAAACCTACTTCACGGTTTTCAATAATTTGAAAATAGTAGACTTTAGATTAAATTATAACCTATCTTAATACTCTGTTATGTTTTATTACAAGTGGTAAGAATTGGAATTTGTTAAAGAGTGTGGCTGAATTTCAGAAAATTATGCATTTTTGTTCATTTAATTTCTTTCATCAAAAATTCATTTTAATTATACCCCTCCACGTCACCATATCCGATTTCGGGTCATGACAACAGAGAGATTTATAGAGGTCCACCTCAATCAAGATTACATCCTCTCTTTGTTTGGGGTGGGGGGAAGGGGAATGTTTTCACTATTTTCTAGAAAAGATTACAAGTGTTCTCTCCCAAGGGTAGAGATCTATCGTCTACTAGGATTAATTTATATTTATATCCCTTCTAAACTTAGACAAGGTGGTTATTGTCTCAGATACCTAGGCTAATCCAAATTAAGACACGTGCCTTCGGGCTTCAACATATTCCGAGTCCTTAATCGTTATTTAGCGGTAAGACTTCTATATCTCCCTGGTAGTGGGATAATGGCTTTTCTCCTAGATTCCAGACGTCTCGACGTTGTTCAATGGAGTTCGAAGGAATAGCTTCTTCCATTGTTTTTGGTATCCTTTAAGACCTTCCCAACGTCGATTGTTGAGATAAATGGACATCATCTCTCCCTCTGACTTTAATGAGCTCCTAATTAGATTCGACATATAGGGCACATTGGATACCTTCTCATAGTAGAGTGCATCTCATGTCTCCTTAGCTTCCACCTAGAGGGGTCTTTCTCCTTGATAGGGGTGAAATAATTGCCTCGAGCTTGCATAGTCTATATGGTCAATGCTCTCGATGTTAAGACATTTCAAGATTTTCTAGCTAGGGATTTGTGATGTCTTCTAAGTTGCATTGATAACGTGTATAGATTGGAATTGCAACGAAAGGGGTGAAAGGTGTTTAGAGGCATCATGATGGTCGAAGGAAATGAGGTTTTACCTCTGAACCGATGCAATGGATGGGTTATACGAATCATGCCAACAACGTGATGAAACCCGATATCAATTCTGGAAATAACAACCCAAGATCTTTCAAGTTTAATAGAAACCGTGACCCATTGCTTAGCAAAGCAAGAACCTTAGTATGGTGAAAACGTCATAAACAGTTATGGAAAGTCCTTTTGATAAGTCAATTTGAATATCATAAAGAATCCTTGATAAGTTCGAATAAGTTTCTTCAAGTACTCAAGAAGAATAACTCACGATATGAACAAACATAAAAAAAATTACCTTCCATTATTTGAAAATCAGCCTTATATAGTCGAAATCATAATTTGTAAAATTCATAATCTGCTCGTTACGATAAACACGCCTATAATATAATACAATCTAGATAAAGATACTAAAATTCAAATTTTAGCATCTAGAACACATCTATAATATAATATAATCTAGATAAAGATACTAAAATTCAAAATTTAAATTGAAACTTAAAACTAAAATAAGATTACAAAGAAATTAAATCTTCTAAACTTCTAGAATCTTGTTTTGAATCTTAAACTTTTGAAACTTGAAAAAAATGGTAATCTTGATTTGATTTTTTGTTGGAAAACAAACATCCACATCAGCTTTGGCTCAACAAATGTCCACATTAGCTTTGGCTCTCTTCCGGATCAACTTTGATGAGTAAAACCAGTTTTTGCTCAGCATCAGTAGTGAATACACTCTCTTCTTGTTGTAGAACTCTCCGGACTAAGTTATTCAGCTCTTTTTTAAATCTTTTAGCTCGAGCCCTCGTCACCGGCCCAACTGGAACTTGAATTGGTTCATGAGAATTTCTTGCAGCCTTGATGTCCTCATCATTCCACCCCTCTTGAGAAGGATTTGCCCTTAAATCATCACCTACATCAAAATGAATTAAGTCAGTAATATTGAAAGTAGCACTAACATTGTACTTACCAGGTAAGTCAAGTCTATAGGCATTGTCATTGATCCGTTCTAGCACTTGAAAATGACCATCTCCTCGGGGCAGCAACTTAGAATGTATATATGCTCGAAATCTTTCTTTCCTCATGTGTAACCACACCCGATCACCAGGCTCAAAAATTAGCTTGTGACGTCTCTTATTAACTTACTTGATGTATTGTTCAGTTCTCCTCTCTATGTTGAGCCATGCTCTCTCATGGAGTTGCTTAATAAATTATGCTCTTTTTTTACCATCTAAGTTCATATGCTTGTAAATAGGTAAAAGTGATAAATCTATCATAGTTAAATGATTAAAACCATAAACAATTTCAAACGGTGAGAACTTTGTAGCAAAACAAATGGTATGATTATAAGCGAACTCAACATGTGGTAAACATTTTTTCCAAGTATTAATGTGCTTACTAATGATAGCCCTTAATAAAGTGTATAAAGTTCTATTAACTACTTCTGTTTGACCATCATTTTGAGGATGACAAGTAGTAGCAAACAAAAGTTTCATTCCTAGTTTTCCCCATAATGTCTTCAAAATTAACTGAGGAATTTAGCATCCCGATCTGACATGATTGTCCTAGGCATACCATGTAACCTCACAATCTCCCTAAAGAACAAATCTGCAAGATGAGAAGCATCGTCAGTCTTATAACAAGGGATAAAATGAGCCATCTTAGAAAACAGATCTACAACCACAAAGATTGAATCCCTGCCACGCCTATTCCTAGGTAAACCCGAAACAAAATCTATTGAAATAACAATCCAAGGTGAACTAGGAATAGGTAGGAGTGTGTAAAGACCATTCGGTTAAATCCTCGATTTAGCTTGCCTACAAGTCACACATCTACCATAAATTCTCTCAACATCCCTTTTCATGTTTGGCCAATAGAAGTCCTCCTGCAACATAGGGTTTTAACGACTCCAAAATATCCCATTAACCCTCCACCATGGGATTCCCAAACTAACAATTCTCTCACCGAACAATTAGGCGTACACAACTTATTCTCTCTAAACAAAAAACCCTCATGCCTATAGAATTCACCCTCAGCAGAATTTTCACAAGCACTATAAACTTCCTAAAAGTCGTGGTCACATGATAAAACTCTTTAATGTGTTCAAACCCAAGGAACTTAGCATCAAGAGTAGAGATTAAGGCATACATGCATGAAAGTGCATCCGAAACCACATTTTCCTTACCTTGTTTATACTGGACGACATAGGGAAAAGTCTCAATGAACTCAACCTATCGAGCATGTCTTTTGCCCAACTTGTGTTGACCTTTCAAATGTTTCAAGGATTCATGATTAGTACGAATCACAAACTTCTTTGGCCACAGATAGTGCTACCATATCTCTAAAGCTAGAACCAATGTGTACAACTCTTTGTCATAAGTCGGGTAGTTAAGTGCAGCCCCGCTTAGCTTCTCGCTAAAAGTACATAAGTGGTCTCCCATCCTGCATAAGAACAATGCTTATACCTACACCAGAAGCATCACATTCGATTTCAAATGTTTTAGAAAAATTACGTAAAGCAAGTAAATGAGCGTGAGTAAGCTTGTGTTTAACAAGCTGAAAAGCCTTCTCTTGTTCTTCACCCCATTTGAATGCAACGTTCTTCTCGATAACTTTGGTAGGCAGTGTAATGATGGTACTAAAATCTTTCATGAACCTTCTGTAAAAACTAGCAAGTCCATGAAAACTTTTAACATTACCTACACGGGAGGGGGTCGGCCACTCTTGGATGGCTTTGATCGTTTCTTCATTAACCTTAATACCTTTAGTACTTACAACAATACCCAGGAAAACAAGCTTTACTAGTGCAGAAAGTACACTTTTTGAGTTTAGTATCTAACTTCTCCTTTCAAAGCACATCCAAAACCGAATGCAAATGAGAAACATGATCATGCAAATTCTTGCTATAAACCTGAATATCATCAAAATAAACAACAATGAATTTACCAATGAAAGGATGCAAGACATGATTCATTAAGCGCATAGAAGTACTAGGTGCATTAGTTAATCCAAACGGTATGACTAACCACTCATACAATCCATATTTAGTTTTAAATGATGTCTTCCGTTTGTCTCCTTCTTTCATTCATTTTTTATGATACCTACTCTTAAGATCGATATTAGAAAACACACAAGAACTATACAGCTTATCTAACAGATCATCGAAGTAAGGGATAGGGTGTCGATACTGTACTGTTATATTGTTGATGACTCTACAATCAACACACATCCTCCATGTCCTATCTTTCTTAGGCACTAGAATCACCAGAACAACGCAACGACTCATGCTTTCTCTCACGTATCCTTTCTCCAATAATTCTTCGACCTGCCTTTGAAGTTCCTTTGTCTCCTCTAGGTTGCTCTTGTATATTGGTTGGTTTGAATTGATACACCGGGAACAAAATCCATTTGATGTTCAATCCCTCAGATAGGTGGTGAACCATGTGGTACCTCCTCAGGGAACACATCCTCAAACTCCTGCAAGAGTGAAATAACAATATTAGGCAATAAAGAGTCAAATTGTTAGTGTTTAAAAGAGCCTCCCTGTAAATGAATACAATCATCAGTCATTTTGAAATCAATGCTTGCTTAACCTCACTTATTTTTGCATAGAAATTTCTTTGTTTTCTCTCTTTAGCCGTGTATCTCTCTTTCCTCTCACTCTCACTATGCTCGGCATCACTATTCTTTTTACTCTTATTGTTTTGCTCTCTCAAATTCTTTTGATATCTCGGTTTCTTTTGTTCACTCAATTTTTGCAACCTCACTTGATCCTCATAGACTTGTTTTGATATCATCGGAACTAGAGTAATTGCCCATTGATTGTGCGTGAATGAATACTTGTTGGTAAAGTCATCATGTTGCACACGTTGGACAAATTGCCATCGTCTTCCTAGGAGAAGGTACCCAGCATGCATTGGTACCACATCGCACAATATGTCATCCTTATATTTACCAATTAGAAATGGTATAACAACTTGCTTCATAACCTTCACTTCACCACTATCGTTCAACTATTTTAGCTTGTATGGATAAGGGTACTTAAGTGTCGTGAGACCTTTCTTTTCAATCATGATAGTGCTAGCAACATTAGTGCAATTACCGCCATCGATAATAACACTACATATCTTGTCTTTCACGTGACAATGAATATGAAATATGCTCTCCCACTGTACTTCTTCTTCCTCTTTTCTAGCTTGCAAGCTCAAGGTTTATCGCGCAACTAATCCAAGCATCTCACCATGATCTGCCCCGAACTCCTCATCTCCTATGAGGGCATCCTTCAATGGTGGCATATCATGTAGATTAGCTTCATTCTCGGATTCAATTTCACAACTTTTGTGGACCACGATTCGCTTGTTTGGACATTGGCTACTATGTGTCCTCTCCCTTGACATTTGATACATTTAATCTCACTAGAACAAGTCGAAATAGGGGCTGATTTACCTTGAGAGGTCGTGGTAGTGGTGGCTGGTTTGGGCTCGGGTTTGGCCTTGAAGGTGGATAGGTTTTCTTCTTTCTTTGAGTAGTTCGACCTCCAAGGTGCTACGCTCAAATTTTGTGAGAAATGGTCTTGGCCGCATACCACCCCTTTTGAGTTGCCTCTCAACCTTGATTGCCATATGCACCAAATCCTCTAATTCCATATAATGGTATATCTTGATTGTGTTAGCAATCTCTCAGTTTTAACTGTTCAAAAATCTAGTCATTGTCGCCTCCTGATCCTCCTCCACGTTGGCTTTAATCATAACCATCTCCATCTCTTTATAATACTCATTAACGCTCCTGTTATCTTGATGGAGACCTTCTAACTTAAGGTATTGATCCCAGTAGTAGTGACTTGGAACAAATCATCGTCTCATCACTCTCTTCATCTTATCACAAGTTTCGATAGGATGTTCTCCGTTCCGTCTCCTATTAATGCATAACTGGTCCCACCATACAATAACATAATCAGTAAATTCAATTGCAGCAAATTTTAACTTCTTTAATTTGGAGTATTGTGACAATCGAAAACCAACTCCATCTTCTTTTCCTACTCGATGTATGCTTTGGGATCACTTTTTCCTTGAAATATAGAAATTTTCATCTTGATACTTCCCAAGTTGTTATCCACTCAGTTCCTAGCTTCTCTATCCCGGCCATATCTCCTATGACTGCCCACTGACATCTTATCAAACTCATCCTCTAAATCTTCCACTTTAAATTCATTCACATCCTCAACTTCCCTTTGGTGTAACCTATTCCTTTTTAGGGCTTTCGAAGAAAATGGTGGCTATCCCCATTGTATTCCTTCTTCTACCCTATCCAACCTCTCATGTATATGTTCTAACTCTAGCCTTATCATCCGTCTCATCTCCCCCATTAATGCTTACATTTGCAGTTTTGGATCTACAGGTGGTGGAATCTATTCATTTATGTTTTTCTCTTGATTTTACGACATGATTGAAATCTGCAAACAAAGCTAGAACAATATGAAAAAAAAGGTCCTTACCATACTCCCTCATGTGTTTCACTCGACGAGTAATTCACTCAAATCCACTCATGTTTCACTCAATCTAATTTGGCTTTTACCCTCTAATATACTAACACACTATGCCCTTTTCTACTCATAATTCTTTTTTTAGTTCTTTCAAAACTAATCAAACAAGAATAACAAGGATTCAAGTAGCAAATCAAAATGAGAAGCAAACCAAATAGATCAAATTTGTCATGGATTTTGATATTTTTTTCTGGATCCTTTTGATTTTTTTTTTTTTTTTGGATTCATTTATTTGATATGACAGAAACAAGTAGCAAGGAACAAGAAGTAAGAGAATTGGATTTAGAAACACTAAGACCCTAATTCACGTTTCTAGGCTTTGTAAACCTAGTGGGAATCAGATTAGGTTTTATTTTTTATTATTTAAAGCAAGTAATTCAACTCTAAATTAAACACTAATATCATGGATTTAAGGAGAGAATAAATAGATTTAGTGTAGCAATTTTTTTTAATTTACGGATTGAAAAAGAAAAACAAGAAAATGATAGGCAAACCAGAGGAATCTAGGCTCTGATATCAATTGATACGAACCATGCCAACAACTTGATGAAACCCGATACCAAATCTGGAAACAACAACCCAAGATCTTTTAAGTTTGATGGAAATCGCGACCTGTTGCTTAGCAAAGCAAGAACCTTAGTATGGTAAAGACGGCACAAAGGGTCATGGAAAGTCCGTTTGATAAGTCAATTTGAATGCCACAAGGAATCCTTGATAAGTTCGAATAAATTTCTTCAATAACACAATAAGAATAACTTACAATATGAATAAACATCAAAACATTGCCTTCCATTATCTGAAAATCAGCCTTATATAGCCGAAATCACAATTTGTAAAATTCCTAATCTACCTTATAAGATAAGCATGTCTATAATATAATATAATCTAGATAAAGACACTAAATTTCAAATTTTAGTATCTAGAACACGCCTATAATATAATATAATCTAGATAAAGAAACTAAAATTCAAAATTTAAATTGAAACTTAAAACTAAAAAAAAAAATTACAAAGAAATCAAATCATTATCAACTCTTCTAAACTTCTAGAATCTTGTTTTGAATCCTAAACTTCTTGAAACCTGAAAAAATATAATCTTGATTTGATTCTTTGTTGGAAAACAAACGTCCACATCAGCTTTGGCTCAACAAACGTCCACATTAGCTTTGGCTCTCTTCCAAATCAACTTTGATGAGTAAAATTAGTGTTTGATCGCCATCAGTAATGAACACACTCTATTCTTACTATAGAACTCCTCGGACTAAGTTATTTAGCTCTTCTTTGAGTCTTTTAGCTCGAGTCCTCATCACCGGACCAACTGGAACTTAAATTGGTTCGTGAGCATTCCTTATAGCATTGATATGCTCATTAATAGGTGAGGAGCATCATTGCCTTGACATGTGTAATAATCACATCATCTGAGCCAATTGTCGCGTTGCCTCTGTTAGTCATCATTTCATTAATGTACTTTCAATCATAGCTGTTGGATGAGGGACGCTTTTTTGCTGCCCATAATATGGGCCATTGGATCGTGACTTTTTGCCTCCACCACTGGATCACAAAGTTTGGATCCGACGGTTGGCAACAAACGATAATAAACCAACTCATTTTTTCACCCAAAATTTCGAAACCCTGTGAAATGCTACTGAATTTCTTTCTTATTCTTCCTTTTACTGTTCTTGAGTGTTTGACTATTTTCTTTCAAGTGTTTGGGAGATTTTGGGTTCCACCTCTTTGGATTTGTTCATTCTTTGGAGCATTTTTCAGAAATTTTTACCCTTGGTAAGCTTCTACTCCCTTCCTCTTATTATTCTTCATTTTTAATGAGGCTTAGACCCTTTTTTCATGCTTTTTAGGGGTTTTGTATCTATTTTCATTAGTTTTCTTGCATTTTCTGGGCTTGTTATTGTTGGGGTTAGACTTCGTCTTCCCTTTACAGTGTTAGCTTTAAAGGTTCGTCTGACAAATGACGCACTCTCGATTCCAGTTCTGACATTATCATGTTTGGGCCAGACCCAACTCATTGGTCCGTTTGATCTTGAACTTTGATCGCTCGTATAATTGGGCAGACCCATTTAGCGAGTCTAATTCATTTCGTCATGATTTGTGAACATTCATAATCGAACATCGAATCGAATTTCAAATAAGCCACGAACGATGGATCACAAGGACAAAATCTTGTTTCTAGTTACCGTTCGTCACTTGTTTATAACATAAATCACAGGGAGCATCTTCCACTACCGTCGAACCTATGGTTGACGATGATATGTCATGCCTATTATGAAAACTGACAAGTTCATAACTACTAATGGCTATGAATTAATAATTGCTAAGCGCACTATACGTGGCATGATTTACTTCAGTAACGACTATGTCTGAAGAATAACTGACACTCCAACACGTGTCTCAGATGGAACGAAAACTACTTTTTCAAATTCATGGGTCCTAACCCACAGGTCTACCTCTATAAATAAAGGAGGACCCTCCTTAGACAAAGGATCGGTTTTTTGGCATAATACTCACTTTGGCATAATATCGGCTTTTGTCATATTTTACTTTTACTCTGCGAAAATTCCCAGAAATTATTGGTTTGTATTCAAGAACATTCCAATAAAGAGACCACTTCCTCAGAGGACGTAGCACTCGTTGGGCGAACCTCTTTACATCTTGGTGTTGTTAAATTCTGTTTTGATTTTACTTATTTCATTATTTTCGTATAGTATTGCTTTATGAATTTCATTAACGATTCCAAGGGCCCAATCCATTATCTGTTTTATTCATTCAGACTAACTTCTGTTAAAAATTTGACTGTAGATAAACCGTATCTACAGTTATGCTGGTTTATTTCTGCAGTAAACCTAGTTACATATATAAAACAAATAGAAAAAATTATAAAGCATACCTTTGTGTGTGTATATGTTGTATATTTGGGGGCAATGGGTTTTTGAATCTGTTTCTCATATATACATTGAGAGGTTAATTCACTCTCCCCGTATTGGGAATTTTTCCTAGAAAAATTTTAGGGTCTTTGCCCATTTTCTGGAAATATATGTGGAGAGTAAATTTTACTTTCTCTATTTAGTTTAAACATTAGGTCTTAGTTGGTGGCTTCTCGGCAGAGGTTTTAACTTCGAACTCTTCCTTCTCCTTCCAGGTAAAACATATCTTCTCCTAACTTAGACGTCGAGAGATCCTAAAGTCTACCGTTCGCCCTAACGCTGAGGAGAGAGCCATTCTTGCAGGTATTCCCTCAGATCATCCAAGAGATAGACAAGTATCTTGAAGGTGAGGGCAAGTCAGAAAATGCAGATGGGGAGCAACATAGCCATCGACGGCAAGGTTAGTGAAGTGACAATTGTTGAGACATCCATAGAAGGACACAAAATCTTTTAAGCAATTAGCTACAATTTAATCTTCGGTGAATTGGGCTTAAGTGTAGGGGTTCCAGGTGTTCACCAGAGTACTTTGCATCAAAGATCTCAAAGAAAGATATGGAGAATGCTTTTGTTTGGGCTAGTATCAACAGGGACTACTTACCTGCATCCTTATGGGGATTGAGTTTAATGCTCATGAGCCTCCATTTAGGTACATTGCGATCTATACTTGATGCTTGGCCTACAGCCAAACTATCCCCTTTCATTCTTTCATGAAAAAGGTTCTGTGTCCTTCACAACGTCTCTCCTGCCCAACTTGTCCCTAGCTTTTGTATTATCTTTGCCGGGATGTGGATCTTCTGGTGTAAGCACTTCCAGAGGGACATTGTCAATGGAGAAATTCCTCTACGTCCCTTCCTTGCATAAGTCACTCAGAGGCGAGGGATGGTTCTTTCTCAGCGTCTATTCTCGGTCAAAGATGACCTCGGTTTCTACTCTTGTGGAGGGTATACTCAAATCCTCCCACGAGTGGAAACCAATGTACTTTTTCCTCGGTGATGAATATGGTAGACACCTCACTGATGGACTCGAACCAATTGGAGTTTAGCCCAATTTCAGAAATTTAATAAGTATTGTCTTGACTCCTAGTACTTTGAAATTATTTCTACATTTGATGACTAACCAGTAGCTTTGTCTTTTTGTGAACAATGCCTACTCCCCCACGACCCGCCCTCGACATAGACATGTTATATCTCAAATCCCCTTAGACAAAGCAGTTATTGTCCTAGATACCTAGGCTAATCTAAATTAAGACATGTGTCTTTGGGGTTCAGCACATAGCTCTTCATCGAGATTCCGGAAGTCTCGACATCATTCAATGAAGCTGGAAGGAGTAACCTCTCATGTTGTTTTTAGTATCCTTAAAGACCTTCTTGACGTCATTATTGAGATAATTGGACATTATCTCTCCCTCTCATTTTCATGAGCTCACAATTAGACTCGATGTATAGGGATCGGATACCTTCTCGTGATAGAGCACATCTCATGTCTCCCCAACTTTTATTGTAGAAGGGTCTTTCTCCTCAATCGGAGTGTAAGTTTGTTCGCCTTTTGTGTTTCTACAAAATCTTTATTGGATTTGACGGTTTCTGGTTAGTATCCTGTTGACAGAGGTGGCTACTGACTGGTAACCAGTCAGTATCCTTCCATGAAACTATTACCATTTAGTAACTAAGTGGTATCCTGTCGGAAAAGGTGGTTACATATCGGTATTTTCATTCGGTTTGAGGATTGGACCTCAAATTGCAAACTTAAGGATTAGTATTTTTTACATTCCGTAAGAAATGTCAAAGTCAGCATAATCGATCTTTCCAAAATTACTTTCAATTGGCAATAAAAATAATATGGTGGATAGCCATAGGGTTACCTGTGATAATCTACCAAATGTCATTGGATTTAACACGAGTCACCGACTATCTCCAGTAGTTGGATGGTATTATGGCAGATTACTCTTGGTAACATATAGCATTATTTGTTTTTGGATTTCCTATATAAATGCTCGGCCGCCATCGGCTCTTGTAATCATAGAATAATGTTGTATATTACTTTTGGAAATCTACCGGATTATTTTTTATATTGTACTAAATTATGTATTTTATTCTATTAGATTATTTATTAGATTCTACCAAATTATAAATTCTATTGTATTATATTTTGTACCCTGTCTAAATAATTTTCATTTTCTACCAGATTATTTATCATAATTAACTAGAATATGAATATCGGAAATCATAAATTTCTGAAAAGACAAAAACACAAAAAAGAAAAAAAGAAAGATTCAACAAAAAGACAAAGACACACATAACAACTTTTTAATCAAAATGCAAAACAATTTTCTTGCTTAACAATAACAACTTTTTATTATTTTTTAATAGAAAAACTTAATCCCTTAAAACGAAAGTCCTCAATTAAAAAAAAAAAAAACACCCAACCCAATCATATCTTGCCTTCCACACAAATCTGCGTCACCATCCTACCACAAGTACCGATGGCGAGATCGTCGACAACAACCAATATTAATATCATATCTTCGGCAACACCACAGAAGTTGATCTGGGTGGAAAGAGAGGGAGAGGCACTGCAGATTGACACGTCAGTCGGACATCGTCAAGATCTAATCGTGAGGTTGTCAAGATACGGATTAAGGCAGCAAAATAAATTTGAAAAATTTTCACCATCCCATGATCTGATATATGTTTTGTTCAAAATTAAGAGCCTGATTGGTACACCATATTAGCACCAACCTCGAAACCCGAGACACAACAAGAATTTTCACCTTCGGAGACCAAAAAATTGGTCCCATAAGGTCTATTTTTTTGTCACCGTTTCCTTCCACGACCAAAACTTTTTGGTCGCCATTTGGTCTCCGAAAGTTGGTCGCACTAGGTATCGATGATAAAGAAAATTTTGATTTTCATATGTATCGCACCTACGGAGACCAAAACAATTTGGTCTCGGAAGGTATCGGCGACCAAAACAATTTGGTCCCCGAATGTATCCGCGACCAAAAAAATTTGGTTTGCGTATGTATCTTGGAATATTACAAATTTCAAAATCAGCTAATTTTGCAAAACTTTTTGGAAACCAAAAAACATATTTTGCAAAGCTTTTTGGCTCTCAAATATTTTGATTACCAAAAGTTTGTGCGACCAAATTTTTTGGTAGCATTAATATTTATAGCCTGTTAAGAATAGTTACATATTTTTCAATCTGTAAATATACAATTATAAAAAATGATAATGCAAGAAAAATATGCTATATTATCTAAAGAGACTCTAAATCTCTAACCATGTTAAATAATTTAAAGTAAATGTTTAACTATAATATGTATCAAACGAAAGTAAACTATAATTAAAACAAAAGCTAACTCAGGACATAGTGGCTGATGGTGGTGGTGACGGCGGTGGCGGATCATTTTGCCTCTGCGAGAAAAGTTCCAGATGATCTGAAGGCGGATTAAGACGTTGAAGAAGTTGTTGGATTAGCTCATCTTGTTTTTTCATCCTCTCATCCTGTAATTTAATTATGTCCTCCATAGCTGTCACACGTTGTTTACTGATCGCAACTTCAGTTCTAAGGTTATCGACCAACAATCGTTGGGTAAGTCCTCCAGAGCTGCTCAATTGTCTCTTTTTAATCACAGGACCTGTTCCACGTTTAAACCCATATTTTTCATTCCTGTCATTCATCAACACTTGAGAGTAGATATCTTCTTCATCATCAGAATCAAGTTGCGAACCCTCTGGTAGTTGGCTTAATCTATCATTACGTACTTCCATCATACGTTGCTGCGAGATTCAAAGTATTATAAATATATATAAATAAAAAGAATATAGTTGATGAAGTCTAACAATTAAGATAGATCTTACATAATCTGCCGCAGCTCGGTCAGTTTGCCAACCATGCTTTTCACTCCAATGAGTTAATTTAAAGATATCTAAATACTTTCCCGAGCTTGTCGAATCTGAACTTGATTGGGTGTTCTATTTTCAAATCATTAATCAATAACAACATCATTTATTCTCTCTTATTTTAGGAAAATATATGATTCAAATCGTAACATTACTTAAAGTAAAGTATTTACCGGATGTTCGTTCAAATGCTGAATTAGAGATTTTGAGCCACCCATATAAGCACCTGACTTTTCACGATTAGATGCACCAGCAACTGACTTTTTCTAAAAATGAGAATGAAAAAACAATTAATTCACTTACATATGTCAACTTAATATTCTACAAAAATTTTGATAACACCTCCCTTATAATTGGGCCCATCCTAAAATTCAATAACCTGTAAACAAGATACACATTCCAGAAAACACATTTATCATATTAAACTCATATCAAACTCCATATAAATATAAAAGTTTACCTTCCATGTTTCAGATTCAAAGCATTCTATGCACATCCACTTCCAATCTTCATCCTTCACATAAGGATACGGATTGCTGTCTAATGGATTCAACCCCTTCTCAATAATTTTTGTATAATTGACATGACATTTGTATCGAAAATTTTTGAACCTCTCAAAAAAAGTGTTATCTATAATGTCATTCAAATGGGAATTGTCTTCTAAATCCATATCGAAATGTTCCTACAAAAACAATTATTAAGTTTTATAAATTTTTTCTAACCATTATACAATAGTTACCATGAATAGTTAAGGAAACAAAATACCTTCAATTTTTCAATGCATACTTTTTTTGCAGCATCTGGAACCTTTCTCCAACCGCTATAATGAAGTGGACAATAATGTCGTACAATTGAACCAATTGCATTAGCAAACTTTGGTGCATGTGTTCCACGTACACGAAGCTCCGTTTCTCTATAATTTATGCTTAGTTTTCCCTCTTTTGCCACTAACTTCTCAACACCTAAATTTCGAGTAGCTCCTCGAAAAGTAGGTTGTTCTGTTTAGAATGAAAAGTTCTAATTAAGAATATCATTGAAAATAATTTAGAAGATTTAATTAAATTGAACATACTTTGATTTTCAGTCACTGGATTCTCGATAAGTTGTTCCTGAAGAGTTGATTCAATGGCATGCTCTCTCTCAAATACCGGCGAAGAGGATGAAACTAGTGTTGCTTGAGATTGTTGGCCTTCAGATTGTTGGCCTCGTGTTTGTTGGTCATGTGATGTTGTCTTGGTACTGGAACTGAATGACAAACTCTTTTTACCAGACATAATAGATGTCCTGAAATGATAGAAACAAAAATAAGTATGCAAAAGATAGCATTCAATTATCACTACAAGAATAAGGCTATTAGATAGCATTGGATAATAGTGGTTTCAAAAATAATAACGACAAGGGTAGTGTATAAAAACAGATACATAATATATATTACAATAAACAATATTTCACTAACAAAAAAAATCAGCTAGTGAGTTTCACATAATACATTAAAATAATTTCACATACTCATTCACTATATTCACTATCAATGTCACCATCGGTTTCCCCAGAACGATCATCAATTTCCTTATCAGAGTATGAAATATCAAACTCGTAAACGATTTCATCATCGGGATCAATCTGAAGGTCAATGTACAAGTTATCTATTTCTGTTAGACTAATATCAGTACAATTCAAAGGAGCTTCTTCAACATTCGTGGTGTCAAATGAAATGTCGACCTTATTTGATAGCTCCTCTTGATAAACATCATTGTCAACATCCTCTTCGTCACCATCATCATTTGCTTGTAGTTTGGATGTATTTTCCAATATGTGACGATGATTAACTTTTTGAACCACCTTCCATGCCTCGCCATTCTTATTGTCATCAACATAAAATACTTGTTTGACTTGATCTGCCAATGCATATGGTTCTTCTTCAAACCATAATAAATCAGTTCTAATACTGGTGAAGTTAAATTCTTTTTTTGTTCTTTTCTTTTTCTCATTGTTGTCAAACCATTAACAATTAAACAGAATCACTTTATTCCAATACAAGTATGAAACCTCCCAAACTTCATCAATTAAGCCAAAAAAATCACTAGAATCACCATCATATAATTCTGCCTCAACACAAACACCACAATTTTGTGTCGTGCATCTTTCATCTCGCATTCTTGAGTGGTACCGCACTCCATTCACCATACAACTTGGATAGGAATGAATATTGAGACTATGTTCATTCGCAAGAGCATATAAAGCATCTGAAACAGTTGACTCCGCATGCATAGCTCTAGCTCTAATCTACAACAACATAAATACTTTAAGTATTAGAATATAGTCAAAGTTCACCACATGTAAGAAATACATGTCAAATTACCTTATCTCCAAACCATTTAGGAAATTCGGTTATTTGTGCAAGTGGAATATTTTGAACGCCTTGTGATTGCAATATTGCAGCATTTCGCTGTCAATGTTCAACAATTAAGCATCACAATTGTCTAAAAATGAAACACATGATGAAAAGTTAAGGTACGGTATAACATACTCCATATATGGTTGCACATTTGGACAATTGTTTAGAATATACCGATGCACTTTGTCTCGTTCCTTTTGTGTCAAAAAAACATATTTTTTCCTGCCAAACGGTCTTGCTAGTTGCCGAAACACTGAAACAGATGATGATGATCGGTCCTGAACATAATCAGGATTGCTTTCGGGTCGATTATAGCGGGTTTCAAATATGAAAAAGTATTGATAAGAAATTTTGGAACTGAACCCATCCATTTGCTAAGTTAGGACGCTCAAACATGAAAAAGAAGGGAGTTTTTCACATGCTTTGTTGCCTAATAAGCTATTATTGTAGCCAAGTGAAATACAATATGCAATCGTGCAAGAAATAAGAAAAATGTTCCGGCTCACTTCAGCAGGCCCTCAGATCACAGGACCAATATAGATTGCAAAAAAGGACACAAAAAAAAAAGAGCTAAAATCATTGATAAATTCCTTCAAAATCACTGACATTGTATATAGAGTGTTAATCTTCAAAATCACTGACATTGTATATAGACTTGTTTACTTCCGACTACTATTCGATTCGCTGGCATGTCCGACAACTATATACTATAGTAGATAAGGGCAGGGCAAAAAGGGCCTCTTGGTTTGCTAATCTAATACCAGCCAAAAACTTCTTACTCTGCACCTCAATTAACCCCCTCACACCGAAATTCTTACTCTACACCGGCCAAAAACTTCAAAATCAAACCTCAAAAAAATCAAGAAAATAATCTTACACATGATTGGTATTGAGACGAAAGAAATCCGGTTTGAAATTGAAAGGATTCCCCTCTATGGGTCTGAAATCCGGTCTGACGCGGTTAGCTTTAGGCAGGGGCGGAGGAAAGCAAGTGCGGCGGCGGCGGCTGCAGGCGTGGGCGGAGAAATTCGAGAGGGGGGGCGACGGGATGGGTAGGGGTGGAGTGGGCGTGAGACAATATTGGGGAAAGTGAGAGAGTGAGAGAGTGAGAATGAAAGAGTGAAAGTTAGAGAATTGGGTGTGGGAGGGGGGGTAACTGTAGTGGGCGAAAAATGACAGAGTACACTCCCAGACTGAGAATTTATATTTAAATTTTAATTTCTCTTTTTTTTTTTTAAATGGCTTTCAATATATCGGAGGGAGTGGGAAACTCTGACAAAAATTAAAACATTTTTTTTAATTTATTGGGAGGTTTTATTTAATTTTAAATTACTTTTTTGTTTTAAATGTCTTTTAATATTTTGGAGGGACACTTCCAAAAGAATTTGGAGGTAAAATAAAACTCTTCACTCTTTTAGTTTTTTTCACTTTTTTCTTCATATATTTTTAAAATTTATAATCCAAAAATAATTTCGAGGAAACTACAATAGTTTTTTTTTTTTTCTTGACGAAACTACAAAATAGTTTTTTAATTTGTTTGAATTGTTTTCAAGCTATATTGGTTTCCTAAACAAGCTTTTTTAGAAAATTTATTACACATTTAGAAAAATAAACTGATCATTTGTAATCTACTGAATCTTCGTTTTTTTTCCTGCCTAACAAATTTTTAGTTTTTTTTTTTGGATTTTTTTAAAGTTTAAACTCCTTTTTCTAATATATATATATATATATTAATTACTCATTTTAGAAAAAGAAATCAATTATTTGTTATTTATTCAATCTTCCTTTCTTTTTTTTTTTTTCCCTGCCTAACAGAATCGTTTTTTTTTTTTAACTTAACACTTTAAACTCCATTTTGTATAAAAATAAAAATAAAAATAAAAATAAAGATAGTGTATCTTTTTATGACCAAATACTTAGTCGTCAATTGATTTTGTATCGAAAATAGTGTATTTTTGGACCAAACATTTTTGTGACTAAAATTTAATCACAGAATGGAATATTTAGCGATTATGACTATTTAGTCACTGAAAGTGCAATTTCTTATAGTGATGGAAGCATATAAAAACACACTAATTTGTTGATTCTTAAAGAATACCTGAAAATATGCAAAATAAACTATGTTAGATTTATTGATTCTAACTAGAATACCAAAAATCACACAACTCTATTGAGAAAACTCTCAAAGGGATTTTATTAATAATCACTAAAAAACTCATGTACAAAATAACAAAGAAGCCTTTAAATAGTAATTATAATCCTAATACTAATCCTATTCAAATTTGAAATAGTAAAAGATAACTCCTAGAATTTGATAATATTGGGGAAAGTGACAGAGTGAGAGATTGAGATACTGAGAATGAACACTTTATCTTTCGTGGAGCTGTGTTGTTAGAGACGAGAGAGCAAAGTTAGAGATCGAATTGGGTTGGGGGGGGGGGGGGGTAACTGTAGTGGGCGAATAAAAGTGAGAGAGTGAGAGATTGATATTTTTATAATGATAAAGAGAATGAGAAAATTTTAAAACTACGAAAAATTTGGTTCACATTTATAGGTGGTAACTTTAAAATTTGAATGAAAAATTGATCATATCTTTTGCCTCCATAATTTAGTAGCAAATGATCTTATTGAAATATTTATTTAAAAAACCTAAATAATTTTTTTTATTATTATTAATTAAGAGAGATGATATTATTTTGTTATTGATTTTATAATTTATGACACATAAAATTTTTTTGATAAGATTTCACTATCAAATCAGGAATTTGACAGCTGAATGTTGTGATTTAGCTACCAAACTTGAATTTGGTCACAAATTTTAGCTTTCCGCTACTAAATATTGGTAGCATAAACATGGAATCGGCTACCAAAACCATATTTTGATTTTGTAAGATATCTAATGAAACCGTTACTGGAATTGAGATCTCATTCAAAGATAAAGATATTAAATATCTGGAGTTTCTTTTTATATATTATATGGATAATGCGATCCACAAGGAACATGATCATTGGAAATTGTTTGATCATCTTTCTCTGAGAAAGAGTCAAAACATAATCAACTTGAATTCGGGACAACTATTCGAAATCTTAGTGAAAGACTGGATTTTTTATCTCATGTTTGCTTTTCGTGAAAAAATACCATAAATATTCATTATTGAAATATAATTTAAAAGTTTTTTTTATCCTCCCTAAATAATATATTTTAGGATATAGATTTTAGAATTACACGCTTTACATATATATGTTTCATAAAAAAAAATATAACAACTACTATAGATTTGGTTATTCAAATCAATGTTTAATTTATAAATACGAGTTTAATAAGAGAGAAAGAAACGCATTTTCAAGATTAATTTTAAAATCGAACCAATTGTAAATTGATTATTGTTTAAATATGTGTATTAGTATTGTATTAAAAACTTTATATTGAGTTTATTCATGAAATTACCAATTTGAAAAGGTGTAACATTATGTGTATTAGTATTGTATTAGAAAACTCTGGGGGTGTTTAGTTGAAGGTAATGAAATATAATCAGATACTTAATAATCTTTTTAAAGTAATCAAATTCCTAGGAATATTAGATTATAGTGTTTAGTTTGTATATGTAGACAATTTTAGTAAGATTCTCAGGAATATTAGATTATTATGTATAATTTTAAGATTATAATGATATTTAGATAATGAATAATCTGAAACCTAAAAGGGGAGGTTGGTATCTTCAGAACCAATTTTCAGGGACCTAATTAATTTGGTCCCGAAAGGAGACCTACAGGGACCAAATTTTGGTCCTGAAAATACTTTTCCGCAACCAAATTTTTTTGGTTGCCGTTTGGTATCTTTAGAAACAATTTTCAAGAACCAAATTAATTTGGTCTTTGAAGGAGACCTATTGGGACCAAAATTTGGTCCCCGAAAATACTTTCCGCCATTAATGTTTTTTTGGTCTCCGTTTGGTATCTTCAGAATCAATTTTTAGGGACCAAATTCATTTGGTCCTGGAAAGAGACCTATTGGGACCCAATTTTGGTCCCCGAAAATACTTTTCTACCACCAAATTTTTTTTTTGTTACCGTTTGATATCTTCAGAACCAATTTTCATGACCAAATTAATTTGGGTCCCCGAAAAATACTTTTCCGTCACCAAATTTTTTTTGATCGCCATTTGGTTTCTTCAGAACCAATTTTCAGGGACCAAATTAATTTGGTCCGGAAGGTGACCTACTCGGACCAAACTTTGGTCCCTGAAAATACTTTTCTGCTACCATTTTTTTTGGTCGCTGTTTGTCTTCTGCAGGATGGAATTTTTTTTTCTACTCTACCATTGGCGACTAAAAAATAATTTGGTCTCCAAATGTCTCTTATGGGACCAAAATTTGGTCGCTGAAACTTCTCTTCAGGGACCAAATTTTTTTTGGTCGCAGAATGTCTGGTCGTTGAAAGTTCAAATTCTTGTGGTGGCACCGATTCTGGTCTCGAAACCCGACACTAATTCTAGTCTCAAAACCCAACCCCGATACTGTAACCTGATCCGACCCCAAACCCAACATCCTAGTTCTGAAACCTGACCTGATCCTGAAACCCAATCCCGACCACTGATCCGAAAACCAGATACCAATCTCAGTCCGAAATCCCAATCCCGACCACTGATCCGAAAACCAAACAAACAATGTATTTTGTAATATGATGTTATAATACAGAGCAAAACTAAATATTATATTGTGTATGAAATGATACAATACAACACATGTTATACAATAAAATGCAATACAACGCGGCATGCCAAACATACCCTAATTGCAATAATTAATTACCTATTAATAATAATTATCAGGGGGCTTTATCAGTGTTTCGTACAACGAACATTCTCGTAAGGTGGTGGACCCTCCAAAATTTCTCAATCTAAAACCATCTATGGTATTCTAATATATCTAGAACAAGTAGCGTGTGGGAATTAGTAAGTTCTCAGTTGCCGAGGCTTTCTTATCTCTAAAGGGGAGAGATCTATATTAGGATTGGCGGGGATGTAAAATCACATCCATGCTCCTCGTTAATTAAGGACCACCGCGTGTGCACATCCCTATGGAAGGGATGCGTGTGACGTGTGGCACTTGTTGTGCCATGTGTCGTATTTCTACTGCTTCTACCAATGCAGATTTCTCAAATCAATTTCAAATCAATTATCACCATGCGTACTATCATTAATTAAAAACTGATATTTGTTTATTCTAAATAATAAATAAATTTCATAAATCACATTATTAATCGTCAATATGATAAAAATAAATATTAAACGTGCCCAACCTGCATAACTAGAAATAAATTAAGCATATGCTACAAACTTAAATATCACATAAACATGCATATAGTAATGTATGATATTTTACGAATCATACGATTATGCTCATTGGCAGTGTTGGTTTTTCCGAAAATGCAAGAAAATAGAACTTGAAGACGACTGCGGATCAGGAAATTTCCGTTGACAATCGACTGCGGAGCACAACAAAACCAACAACTCACGAAAAGGTGATTGGAGTTGATCGGAAATGCACCAGAAAGTTTTGCCTTCAAAACTTCAACCTCCGAACTCCGGCAAACGACAACGAGTGAGACTACGACATGCCGGCGAAGGAGGTTTCCGGGGAATTGATTTTAGTGAATTGATTCTAATATTAATCAAAATCTTCATGTACTAAAGTTTAGGTTATATTTATAACCTAAGATTATGAAATGAAAATATTTCAATATATCATGATGTGACAATTAAATAATATATCATATAATATAAAGTCACAATATTTTATAGAGTGATTAAATGGTATAAGATATGATAAGAATAAAAATATATTTCATGATATGACAAATTAATTTTATGTCATATAATATAAGGTCACGTAATTTCTATAAAAAAAAAATAAAGTAAAAGGAAAAGTGGACAATTGATAAAAGTCATTGTATGATGTCAAATCACAGCAACCCATGAACTTGAATAGAGCAATTAGTGGGGATTAACAATCTAAGTTTAGAACAATAAAGAGAATATAATATTCTGAAATATAGTACTGAAACTTGATGGTCAAGTTTCTAGACTAATGGAGAATTATACTGCTTATTTTTTTTTTTTTGGTTCAGTATCAAAACTTGGAGGATAGGTTTTATATCAGTCAAAACTTGATGGCCATGTTTCTAGACTGATGGAGAATTATACTGCTTATTTTTTAGTATCAAACTCGGTGGACAAGTTTTATAGCAGTCAAAAGTTATATTGATCAATTTTTTCAGTATATGGACTTATTTAGGAAGTTTCCTATTTAATTAATAAAAGGAAAATAGGAATTTTTGATCCAAAGGCTAGAAACTCATTAGTACAAGAATGAAAGGATAGGATTAAACCAAACTTTTGTTTGTTTCCCTTCTCATGTACATAAATTCCCTTGTCAAAGAAGCTAGAAAGTTGAACAAAACTTATCATGAATAGTGACAATCTAATTCTTGCATCCTAACTTTGACTATGATTTGAATCATGTTTAAGTCAGATTAAGATTGATTAAGTCTTCTAGAAATATCAAGACCATGATTAGCGGACTAATCAAACAGCATTTGCTTTGATCTATAAATAGACCTCATTTACCACTAGATATTGTGGTGTATTAGACAAGTTTTCAAGCTCTAAAATTGTGTTAAAAATCCGTACAAAACAGTGTACAAAATCTCATATATTTTACTACCAAATTATAGTTTGGTAGCCAAAAACGTATATTTTGCTACCAAATTTTGGTAGCAAAAAATATCATTTTGTCACCAAATTTAATTTGGTAGCAAATACCATCCGCGGGAAAATTTTTTGATTCCCGCCAATGTTTTTGCTACCAAAATAGGTTTGGTAGCAAAATGTGATATTTCGTTACCAAAATTTGGTGGCAGAAATTCATATTATGCTTCCAAATTTTTGTAGTAAATGAGTTGAGTGAGAAAATTTTGACTTCCTGTTAACGTTTTTGCTACCAAAACAAGTTTGGTAGTAAAATGTGAGACTTCGCTATCAAAATTTAGTAGTATAATCTCACATTGTGGTACCAAAAATATTTTGGTAGCAGATGACATTAGTAGTAAAAATTTTTGCTTTCCACAAATGTTTTTGCTATCAAAATATTTTTGGTAGCAAAAGGTTATAGTTCGCTACCAAATCTTGGTAGCGGATTGTTGACCTTTTGTTACCAAATAGTGTTTTGGTAGTAAAAGTTTTCGGCGGGAATCGAATTTTAATTCTCGTCATGTCATTTGTTACTAAATTATATTTGGTAGCGGATTGTATTGTTTTTGCTATCAAATTTGATAACAAAATGTTATACTTATCAGCTATCAAAATTTGGTAACGAAAAATCTATTTTTTGCTACCAAAATTATTTTGGTACCAAAATATTTGGTCTTTTAAAGTCATAATTCTTGTAGTGGTGAGAGAAAAACTGTTTTATACACAAAACAACACAAGCAGTTTTTTTTTTAGAGAAAAACTGGACAGCTTTTCTGCCTTGATTTCAAGCTGAATTTTGAACACTTTAGATGTAGATCCGGACTTCGCAATCATCAGACAAAAGTTAGATATGAATGTTAAGAATATCTTTGTAGGGACATTGTTGTAAAATTTTGACTCCAAGATGATATTTCGGGCTGTTTTCCGAAAACTGCTGAAATAGTTTTTTACTTACTGGGCCATGGATTTTGTGATAAATGGATCCCTTCCGAGGCCAAACGAGCCTCAAAGAAAATATGAAAGTTTTAGATCTTTCAAAAATGAATGTTTTTCCTATAGAAAGTTTTGTCAAATTCTCTACAGATTTTATGAATTTTTCGAATAAAACTGTGGTGATATGTAAACGACCAAGAAGGTTTTAATGGTTTCAAAACTTTCAAAAACATGGGATCCAATGTCCTGATGATTAAAGAAACATTCAAACGCTGTTTTCAAACTCGATATTATTTGATCGGTAACAGCAAAGGTTTTCCAACATTTGTGTGTTAAATTATAGTAAACTAACCGTTTTCAAAATTGGTAATAGAAATAGTTCAAGTTTTCACAAAAAATCGAATGAGGATTTAAAAATATTTTGCGAGCTTAGAGATCATGTTTTGGACCTACTGGGTCTCGGGAAAAATGATTTTTAATAAGTCCTTGAAAAAGGCCAGAAAAAAAAAAACACGGAGCTGGACTTTTGGGCCTAATTCCACTTGGTAAGCCCAAGGGTGATTTGTAAGACTATTATATGATGTAAAAATACACCACAACTTGAAAATCAAACTACCATTAAGTAGGACCACGGAGATAATCAAGAGAAAATTTTTAATTGACAGTCGTTAATTAAATTTCAAATGAGAACTTACAAAAGAAATTTAAGTTCTAGTTATTTAATAAATTTAAACGTAGAATTCCTTTAATTAAGTAATATAAATAAAATGTTATCCTTATGGGGTGTAAATTAATCTCATAATGGATATGTTCTCAGGAAATAACTTTTATCTGCAGTCTCAAGAGCAGAAAACTCTATAAGTAAGGTAAGTACAAACCTTGCCTATAGTATAAAAAATTGTAAATATTATTTTCAAGTATGACATGTTTAGATGTAAGTCATGATTTACATAATATGTCATGTTTATGTATATGTCGTGTTTTTACCCATATGCTATGATCATGCATATGCCATACATTACAACTATGACACACTTTTTGATTATGTTATGTTTTACAATAATGCCCCATTTATAATAATATCATGATTTAGCTATGTCATACTTTACTATTATGTCATAGTTTACAGCATTGCCATGTTTTATAAACATCCCACGAGTTATTTTATGTCATTGATCTTTATGTTATGTCATATCTATGTGTCATATGCATAATGACTAATAAGATCACAAGTTAAGAATCTTAGTCTTAGAACTAGCATTCGTTAAAGACTTCATGTAAAAGTATGATTTTAAGCATACTCATTAAGAATTTAGTAACAAGACTAAGACTAACTCAAAACAAGTAGAGTGTCGTACCAACTTTCTATAGATTATGGAGGATTATGTATGTTTCAAGATTCTCAGAATTGTTAGGGACCTTGTATACCCTAACTTTCTGTGGATTGCACTCATCCGGTACATAAACAAATGGCACGCATGTTAAGTAAGATAATAAGTCCATAATGGAGGATAAGAGACTAATAATCGATAATAATTAGATCATGCATTAACAAACCCATGACGAATCATAAATAGTTCATGCATAAGCTATATGATACTTATTATGTTTTTGTAATATTAAGTTTGTACTTGCTGAACGTAACCTCATTATTATATTTCATATTGTAGATCATAAGAAGCTTGCAGCTTAAGTTGATGGGACATGTAGATGATGTTGTAAGTGAAGGGCGGTACGCAGGCTTATTTCGCAAACTCTTTTGAGCTATAAATATATACATATATGTTTAAATAATTTGTATTATGCTATGTACGTGATGTTTCAAGATTTCGGTTAAATGTAAGGGTTATGTATGACTTTATAATTTATTAAATAAGTAATGTATATACATGGTAAAGTTTGCCTATATGGATTTGTCTATTTCTGTTGTGTTTAAAAAAAATAATTCTAAAATTTTCAGTAAGTTGTAGTATCTAAAAGTAAGACTTAATTTAAGTAAGCATGATAATAGCATACGTAGTTAGATCGTTACACCTCGTGCCGTGTGTCTAGCCACGTTAGAGATAGGGCTCGTGCCAGCTGCTGCTATAGCAAAGAAAAGAGAAGAAAAAAAAAAAGAGAAAAAAAGAGTAAAAAAAGGGGACTCTAGGGAGACCAAAGGTCGAGGAAAAAACTAGAGAGTGAAGAAGAGGAAAGAAAATGAAGAAGAAAAATAGAAAAAAGCCAAAATATAGTAGTGTAGGATTTTTATGTTTAGGATTTAGTTTTAATTTTTAGTTTTAGACTTTAATTTCAATATATTTTATAAGGAAGATGGCATTTGAAGAAAAAAAGAAGGAGATGGGAAATTGGGGGAAAACTTGAAGATTTGTCGAAACAATTATTAGGGTTTTCATTCCTTTTCCTTATCTCTTTTATTTTTGGAGTTGGATGATGATTGAGCCCTTAATTTGCTTAATTTTGTGTTTATTTTCATATATAGGTATTGTGTAGTTTACTAATTCTAGGGTTGATGTAGCTCTAATTGAATTGTGTTTTGATGATTTAGTTAGTTGTAAATCCAATATCATTTTAATTCATTTGTATTCTCTATACTTAATGCATCTAGTTTACTTTGCTAAATAAATTAGTTGATTTTGATATGTGGAATTAGGTACTTGGGAAAGGAAATTTCATATGTCGGATTTGAGATACACAACTTAAGTAGTATTGAGTTCGGGAGGTCGGTGGTAACTTGGGTAATCATATTTGTGACTTGATCTTAATGAATGTTTGTACATTTTAGTTGATAGGAATATCAATTTTAGATGTTTATGCATATTATCTCATTTGGTACTCGGGAGAAGTAATGAGGTTAGATTAAATCCATTGATTAATGGATTGGATAAAGTTGATTAACAATTACTAAATCGGATAAGCATAGGAATAGTGGAGTGAAATCAAATCCATAGAACATTATTTGTGTCTTTGAATTCATTCACTTTTGTTTTGTCATTTTAATTTAGTTTATTTATTTTAATTACACTTTTGTTATTTTTCAATCGATCGTTCAAATAATCCTGACATTAACGAATTTCGGTAATTAACTTAAAATTAAACACAGCTCTCGTGGGATCGACAACCTTACTTATTACTTTATTATTTGTGTGACTCGTACACTTTTGAGAAAGCATCTAAATTCGCTATGTTCTTGAGTATTTCAATCAATTTTTAAGTTAATTTAGTTTAATTTTGATTAATTGTAATTTAGATTAGTTTTTATTTTATTTTATACTATTTTTATTTAATTTTACTTAGGTTGATATTAATTTAATATATTGCTATTTATTTGCCCCTCTAAATTATTAATTTGCTCATTGTGTATGTTAATCAGGTGATAGTGGGCAAAATGGGAATTTTAGGCTTAAACGGGGGCAAATTGGTCATCAAAAAGCCTAAACAAATGTATAAAATTTTGAATTTAACTTGCACTATGCGGAATCCGCCATGTGTCCCAGTAACCTAGAGTGTCGGATAGCCTGTAGATGCACCGCGTTACGTGGACCGGACTAACCCCCTACCAGTTGGCTCACATTGCGTATCGAGTTTCACCAGAGATGGGGCCCGCACCAGCTACTACTGTAGTAAAGAAAAGAAAAGAAAAGAAATTAAAAAAAGAGAAAAAAAAAGAGGCGAAAAAGGGAAGTCTAGGGAGGCCGAAGGTAAAGGCAAGACCAGATAGTGAAAAAGAGGAGAGAAAATGAAGAAGAAAAAAAAAAGGAAAAAAGCAAAATAGTAGTGTAGTATTTTTAGGTTTAGGATTTAGTTTTTATTTTTTGTTTTAGACTTTATTTTCAACAAATTTTAAGGGAGATGGTGGCATATGAATAGTAAAAAGAGGATATGGGAAATTTGGGGAAAAAGTTGAAGATTTGTGGAAACAATCATTGGGGTTTTCATTCCTTTTCCTTATCTCTTTTATTTATGTAGTTGAATGATACTTTAACCGTTGATTTACTTAATTTTGTATTTATTTTCATTTATGAGTATTTTGTAGCTTGTTAGTTTTAGGGTTTGATGTAGTACTGCTTGAACTATGTTTTGATGATTTAGTTACTTGTGAATCTAATTTCATTTCAATTCATTTGTGTTCTCCTATACTTAATGCATCTTAAATAAATTAGTTGATTTTGATATGTGGAATTTGGTACTTGGGAAATGGAATTTCATATGTCGGATTTGATATACAGAATCTAAGTCATATTGAGCTCGACAGGCCGGTAGTACTTGGGTAATCTAATAACTCTAGGAATTAGAGTTATCTTAGGCACTTTTAGACTTGAATGTAGTTAGTTTAGAGAGTATATTTGTGTTATTTTTTTTAGCATATTTTCCATTGTTTCATGTTGGTGTGAACTTTTTATCTTGGGTATAGTAATCATGGCAAATGTGAAGAAAAATAGGATCAAATGAGGGCTGATGTGTGTTTTAATTCTTGTGTGAATTATAGAAGAATTTGATCCAAAAATACTGCATCAATTCTCACAGTAATCCTTATAGCTATCTGTAGTAGAAGCAGACAAGAAGTGCCAGCTGGCATTATTTTGAAAAAAGTAAAAAGAAGAATAGGATCAAATGAGGGCTGATGCATGTTTTAATTATTGTGTGAATTATAGAAGAATTTGATCCAAAAATACTGCATCAATTCTCACAGTAATCCTTATAGCTATCTGTAGTAGAAGCAGACAAGAAGCGCCAGCTGGCATTATTTTGAAAAAAGTAAAAAGAAGAATATAGCTCATATTTTGTGGGGACCATTTTTCTACCTTAGCTAGGAGGTTACGTGAGCCTTGGTTGATGCCCTAAAGGGTTAGTACAATTGGAGGCAGCCGTATGGGTCGAAGGGAGAGCTGGAAAAAAAAGGAAATTGGGAGAGTACAGAGAAGAAAGCGGAAAGAGTACAGGGTGAGTGAGAAGAAGACGAAAAGGATGAGAAGGACACATCTAGCCACTTGGAGTTTTTCTCTTGCTTACTCTTTCATTGATTTAATTCTTGATTTTCATTCTCTGTTGAACAATTAATGGATTATATACTTAAGCTTGTTTTTGTAATCCTAAACATGAGCTAAATTTTTTTAGCTGGGATTGTTGATGGACCTGAAATTGGGAGGATGATTTGAATGTTTGTTCAAATCCTTAGCTAATTTCTTTCTTGTTCATTCAAGTGCTTTGATTGTTTAATTTCTATTGTTGATTGGCTATCAATTTATAGGAAGCTAGGCTTTGATTAACTCTGGCAAGATTAGTTTGAGCTGGATCTAACTTGGATGATGTAAGTTCAATATGTTTTTTGAAGTTGATATTGATTATTTGTGAATGGTATAGGAATATACTATTTACCTTGTATAACCCATTGAAATTGGTGCATGAATTTGTGTTTTAAGAACTAGATTCATATAAGAATACATTGAAAAAGGTTTAAAGAATTTTTAGTCATAATTAATTTGGAAGAATTTTATAATTAAATTGAATTTCAGTTAACAGAATAGTTTTTGCTGTTGCATTTCTTACAGCATTCACATCAGATTCGCATTTGTGATTTAATCTTAATAAATGTTTGTGCATTTTAGTTGATAGGAATATCAATTTTAGATATTTATGCATATTATCTCATGTGACACTCAGGAGAGGTAATGAGGTTAAATTAGAGTAATTAATTGATGAATTATATTAAGTTGACTAACAATTATGAAATTGGATAAGTATAGGAATAGTAGAGTGAAATCAAATTCATAGAACCTTATTTGTGTCTTTTTATTCATTCGCTTTTGTTTTGTCATTTTAGTTTAGTTTATTTATTTTAATTGCATTTTTGTTATTTTTCAATTTGTCATTCAAATAATCCTAGTATTAACGAATTTCGATAATTAATTTAAAATTAAACGCAATTCTTATGCGATCGACGATCTTACATTTCACTTTATTACTTATGTAACTTCTACACTTACGAGATTTTACACAATAGTATTATTATCATGAAAGTTAAAAATCACAGATAATATACTACAATTACATAATTTTTACAGCTTAATTTTATTTAATTTATAAATACGTACTGTAAATTGTTTGATCATTACACTTGGCATGATTATTATGTACACTAAATCACATAGGTATTTTTTATGTGATTACATAACTAATGGAAATTTCAAAAATTCCCAATAAATTACTTAGTACGAAAACTATTCGAACCAATTTCATATAATGTAATATAATATAACTTGAAGTTTACCATTCATAGCAATGTAATCCAAAAATTACGAGGACATTTATAACTGGGCTCTTAATATATAGAAAATTCACGACTTTATTCGTAATTAAATTTAGGGATAAACATTGTGGATTTTCTAGACATTACGTACATTAATTACCATTGTTAACTTTGATTTGTGTCACAATCAGAAACCAAAGTTGGACACAAACCGAAGCTGGACTCTAATACCACACACAGTTTTTATAAAAAGAAATTGATAATAAACTATTAGTTTTGTTCATCAATATAGTTAATTTTCAGGAGTCAATGCACATCTTAAATTGAAGCTACGAATAGTAAACCGCCCCAACCTCTCCAGTTACATATTTGTCCACGAGCATCGTTAATTTTCTAATGAATATTTAAGCACATCAAAGAGAAAATTTAGTCCACCCAGTAAACACGCGATCACATTGACTCAAGTTCCCCGAAATAACAGAACATGTGGATGCCATTGGTCTACCCAACAAGGCATATCTCCAAAACAAGAAGATATTGGTTTACCGAATGTTCCAACTAATTGGTATCTCAAGAAACACACTACAAAGGATGCGAGTCCACCAATCACTCAGGATTAAAATCCACTTGTAAAAAAATCTATTGACAGGATATAAGTTCTTTAATGACAACATTACTTGATAAAAAAATATATTCCATGGTGGTCCCATTCATTATACTTTTCAATGCATAGATGTATCTACTTTTTAACACATTTACGAGGGACAGAGATAAGTCAGTCCACCAATCTGAAGTAGACAGATCAGCATCGCAACCTATGCATAATGAAGCTTCTAAATTTATTCTCTGGTTGATAAACAATTATTTATGCTTTTTAATTCTCAAAACAATATCTGCTTGTATATCAACCCAACATATATCATCGAGAATATTCCCACACAGTAATAGATCATAACGTACACTCTAACAAAATATATGAAAACAAATATAATTATTAAGTAAAATGCCAAATATATTTTGTAATAATTCCTAAATGTCAGAATACGATTGCTTAACTACAACCCTATTGTAACAATATCGCCAGTGCTGTTGATGGTCGATGTTGTAGATCTCCGCGGCTATCGAGCCTCGTCGCAGATCATGACTGCCATTGCAGAGAAAGAGGCCGAGAGGAGAGAGAAATATAGAGGCAGAGAGAAGAAAGAGAGAGGAGAAAAGGGAAGTCGGAGGCCGAAGGCAGAGAAGAGAGAGAAGTGCCGAGAGAAGAGGGATAGAGAGATGACAGAGAGAGGGCTCGAAGAAGATCTAGAATGACGGAGGTTGAGAGAGAGGAGGCAAAAAAGAGAGGCGTGATGGAAGAAATAAGAGAGAGGGGGAGCTGATAATATAAAGGAAGGGGTATTTTAGTATCTTAGGAAAAAGTCAAAGATATTCAAAGGAACCAAGTACAGGGAATCCCATAGTACATGACAATTTTTTTAAATTTATAAATGAAGTTTTGGGATTGTGAATTAGGAAATAATACTAATTCTTAGGGACATATAAGGATAAAGAAAAGGAGAGATTTAATGTTTTAATCCAATATTTACACAGATTCAACGTTAATATATTCTCTCCCTCACATTTATGGAAATCATCATAACAGTCTTCCCTCTCTTTTTTAGGGACAGAGGTTTAGCGTGTTAAGAAGATCTCATCACCATATTAAAGATTTAGGTTACAACATGGCTATTCAAAATCATTTTGGTATAGATATGGCATGTTAAAAATGAGTGCTTGTTAGGTGCCTTGCCTTTCAGCGGCAAGTTTCTTCTTAATGGCTTTGTTTGGCTTGGTTTTGACAGGTGTAGTGACCTAGTTGTTGCTGATAATTGTATTTGGCGTGATGTGATTTTTTTAATTTTTTTGTAGGATTTAATTCAATAATGACATCTTTATCTTCGCCTTATAAGTATAATGCTTTGCCGTTTTCTTTTATGTTATGGTTTGTTACAATGATGGTGGTTTTCCCACCTTTCGAATTGATTTGTTACACATTATATCTTAGTCTATTCGGGATTTTAGTTCTGTTAGATATGAATATAGACAGATTTTGTAGTGGCCTCTATGCTACAGCTGGTAGACTCTCAATCGATCCGGAGTTTGCATCAATTGTATAGAAATTATCGAAAAGAGCTTTATGCGTGCATGATGGTGATATGTCGAGGTACTATCCCATTTTTGGTCCCGAAATGTTTATTTTTCTCGTTGTGTCATCAGAATATACCGTTGGTATTGATTTTAATTGAGGGTTTTATTTTTATAATACGGGGTCAATCATATATGTTTGTAGTTTCAATTCTGAATTGAATGAAATTTTCCATTCAAAAAAAAAAAAAAAAAAGAAGCATAGGCAAAAAATTCACAAATTATCTTACAAGAAAACCCTTATAAATTTAGTAATTTTTTTGGGAGAAAAAGAGAAATATCAGATAAAGATTCTTGCAGTTCAAAAATTTTAATATTTAAATTTGGTTATTTGGTGGCTAATGACTAATATATTTTTTTAAGGACGTGGCAAATGACTGGAAATTTCTTTTTTTTAAAGCGTCACTGGAATTAAGGCACAATTTAAGAGAAATAATAGATTTGTTGTGCGAACACATATGCTTGAACTCTCGTCAAATGTATAGCTCTATAAGTACAGTCGTCGTAATATCAGTTTGGTGGCTAATACATGTATCATAATGTGATTATTTGATTTAATAATCTTAAATATAGATCTATATATATATATATATATTTCAACTTAAAGTTGAATTAGAGGTGAAGTAGGACACTAGAAAATTCCAATTACAAGCAGATTTGGACACTTCTGTTCTCAACATGAAATTCTAGAACACCAATTCGAATTGTTAGTAAACTCGGACTCTACTATTCTCTACCTCTATATATATATATATATATATATATATATATATATATATTGTTAAAGATTCTCTACCTATATATATATATATAGAAGTGCATACACCTGTAATTACCTTCCAAAAATAGATACAATTTTCCGATGAGAGAAAGCCCAAGCATGAATGAACAAGGTAAAGCTATATCCTTAACTCTTAGTTTTTTTCCCACTTTTTCTCCTTTCTACGTATAATATGTAGGCTTTTCTGAATTGATATATCCTAAATTTATCGTAGAGTTATAATTTGTACCATAAATTTTTAATTTTAGTATTTTACATTCTAAACTTAAAAATATATAGCAAATTGCATCCCATTGATAATAATATTAATCTTTTGAAAGAATTAATATGTGACTTATATATGAGTTGTTAATTCATGACATAAATAATCATTTTTATTTTTGTTAATTAACAATTTATATGCAAGTGAAGTATCAATTTTCATTAAAAAATCAATATTGTTTAATAATAGGGTACAAATTGCTTCAGATTTGTAAGTTTATGGTGAAAATTATCAAAATTAAAAATTCAGGGTGTGAATTGCAATTATATAATAAGTTTAGGGTACAACAATACAAAAAACCTAATATATAGATAGCTTATGGTCCATGACCTAAAATTTCTCCTCCTATTACAAATGGACGTTTTTTCAACTTTTCGTTAATAGGATTAATTTCACATATATATAACCTAGCATGATACGACTAAAAGCTAAAAACAATCCTACAAACTTTTTCAATTTGGCTGACGTTTTCAGAAAATATATGCTTATTGATGCCTTTAGTATTTTGCACACCTATGATTGGGTCAAAGACAAAAAGGAAAATTGTCAAGTAAATTAAGAGAAAAATAATTAAATCAGCGGCTAATTATATAATGAAAAATTAAGTAATTAAAGAAGAATAAATTTCAGAGCACCAGGAATGTTTTCCATTAAAAAATAAGTTAAGCAAATGATTTAAAGTTTAAAAATTATTTTGTGACAACCTTTCCATGAAATTATCAAAACCACTACGTTAAAAGCAACATACGCGAAAAATTCACATATTATCTCACAAGACAACCCTTATAAATTTACTTTTCTTGCAGTTCAAAAGGTTTAACATTTAAATTTGGTTATTTGGTGACTAATGACTAATATATATATATATATATATTTGGAAGGACGCGGCTAATGCTGAAATTTAATTAATTTTTTTAAAAAAAGAACCACTGGAATTAAGACACAGCTTAAGATAAATAATAGATTTGTTGTACGAACTCATATGCATGAATTCTCATAAAATATGTACTTACATGACATAGCTGTATAAGTACAGTCGTAACATAAGTTTTGTGGCTAATACTGTCTCATAATACGTTTATTTAGTTTAATAATAAAAATATTGTTTTCTTTAATTGGAAGTCGAATTAGAGGGGAACTAGGACAGTAGAAAATTTCAATTATACGTAGACTCGGACACGTCTGTTCTCAACATGATATTCCACCAATTCGATTTATTGGTAAACTCGGACTGTACAATACCTATATATAATGCAAAGACCTCCATCTTCCAAAAAATTGATTCAATTTTCCGAAGAGAGAAGCCCCAAGCATGGATGATCAAGGTAAAGCTATATCGTTAATTAATTAAAGAATTCTTCCTTTTTAACGAACCACACCACACCCCCACCAACCCCACCCACCCCCCCCCCCCCTCTTTCTACGTTTAATATATAGGGACGTTTTTTCAACTTTTTGTTAATGGGATTAATTTCCCATATGTATTCCTTAGTATGACAAGAATAAAAGCTAAAAACAATTAATCCTATGAACTTTTTCAATTTGGCTGACGTTTTAGAAAACATATATGCTTATTGATGCTTTTGCACTAATAAAAAAAATTGACAATTAAACTTGATAGTATTTTGCACATCTAGGATTGGGACAAACACAGAAAGGAAATTTGACATGTAAATTGAGAGAAAAAGGATTAAATGAGCGGTAAATATGATAATGGAAAATTAAGTAATTAAAGAAGAATAAATTTCAGAGCACCAGGAATGTATTCCATTAAAAATAAATAAAGGAAATAATTTAACGTGAAAAAATTATTTTGTGACAACCTTTATTTGAAAATTTGCATTGGATATACAATATGGAAATTTAAATAATAAGTTTGAGTGATTATTCTAAATAAATTTAAAAAGAAATGCATATGAAAAATAATGTGGTAATTTAAATGAATTAGAGTGATTATTTGATATAATTCTATACATTAAAGGTCGTGTTAATTTCTATTCTTCTTCCGAAATTTAAGAATTTAGTATTGTTTTGTACTTACATATATGTGACTTTTCTTCCTTCTGCATGAATTCGATCTAGGGAGTATTCAAGATTTGAAGGAGATGAGCCACACTGCAATGGTTGTTGAATTTATGATTAACGAAGTACTATCAGAGTGGAATGAAGAGTTTGATGAGAAAGAGATAATTCCAGATTTCTATGGGGCTCAAGGTCAAGGATTGAACGACTACAGTTATAATCCGCCTCTATCGGAATATCGATGGGGAGTTGGCAACAACATATCGACATTGCGAGACCAAGAACCCGCTGCAGTACAAGCCTTGAGGTCCTCCACCGGGATCGACATGGATCAAGGTATAAGTTCTCTTCTTAATTTCAGATTTCTTTTTCATCTTTCTACGTATAACATGCATAGCTTAACCTTTTTTTTTTTTTCCCCTGTTTTTTTCTATTTTTTTCTTCCTGTATATATGGACGTTTTTTAACTTGGCGTTAATGGGATTTTGCATGTATATTCCACAATATGATAAGAATAAAAGCTAAAAACAATCCTATAACTTAGTAAGACCTCCTCATCATGCACTCATGAACAAACTTTTTCTATTATTTGCTGACGTATCTTAGAAAATATAGGGTATATGTGATTAGTAAATTAAAGCTTTGCATTAGGAAAAATATGATTAATTAATGTGATAGTATTTTGCACATGTATGATTGGGTCCAAAACAGACAGGAAAATGGACATGAAAATCAAGAGAAAGAGTATTAAGTTATCTATGATTAACTAGATAATGCAAAATTAAGTAAAGAAGGATAAATCTAAGAGCACCAGACAGAAAGTTTTCAATTAAAAATAGATAAAGGAAATAATTATTTTGCAGTTTGACAGGAAAATTTACATACAATATCAAAACATAGCAATTCAAATGAATTTGAGTATTTTCTATAATTATATGCGTTAAAGCTCATGTAGTTTTTTAATCTTCTTCCGATTTTTAAAAATTTAGTACTGATTTCTTCTTTCTATCTAACTTTCATTCCCTTCTGAATAAATTAGGTCTAGGGAGTACTCAAGATTTAAAGGAGATGAGCCACACTGCTTTGCTTATTCAATCCATGATTAACGAAGTACTATCTGAGTGGGATGAAAAGTACTTTGATGAGAAAGAGATAATTAGTCCAGATTTCATGAGGTTCAAGGTCAAGGAATGAACGACTACAGTTATAATCCGCCTCTATCGGAATATCGTTGGGGAGTTGGCAACAACATAGGGACATTGCAAGACCACGAACCAGCTGCACAAGCCTTGAGGTCCTCAACCATGATCGACACTCCTTACCGGAGAACGACTCATGAAAAATGTCAAGTTGATGATCAGCAGCCCAATGTTGCTGATCAAAAGCCGAACTGCACACGAGGAGCTATTACCTTAAGCGACATGTTGGTTTTGATGATCCTAGCATACTTGTTGATTAGGTTGGTTGGGGTTGGCAATGTTTTGTCCTTAGTTTTCTTTTTTCTTAGGCGGTTCCCTCGATGTTTTTATAAACTATTTAGGTTTATTTTTCTTCCTAGTACTCTTTAAATTTCTACTAGTTCTATTTAGAAAGGATTTTAGGCCGCATGTTTGGAAGAATCTTTTTATCTCTATATACAATAAATTTCAATTGCATATTTCTGCCAAAACGCAGATTTTAAGCTTCATTTTTTCCTTTGGCTATTTGTTTCCTTGAAATTTTATATTTATATTTTTGTCTAATTGAAATACTTGTTCTTTAATCAATTTCTATTTTTTTCAAATATTTTTTACCCTATACTCCTCTATAATAGTATCATATCAAAAGTAATTCTCATAATTGTTTTTTTTTTCTCCCTAATTACGCCCGCTAAAAATAATATTATTCTATAATGCATTATTTACTTAAAAGTTTTTTTTTTTCGTGCACTCTCAAATACTCTCACTCACTCTCTCCCTATATATATATATATGTATGTATGTATATCTACTACTACTTTCTCATAAATACCTTTTCTTTACTTCTATGTTTACTATCAAAATTTCTCATTCATACTTTTCCCGTCTCTGTTTCTTTCAAATTGTCCATTTGCACAACATGTCATATTTTCTCATGTGTATAATTTCTACTTAAACAACTTTTTTCTACAACCCCTCATTTTTTCCCTAATAGAATCTTCGCTTTTTCCTTTTTAAATATATTTTCTTTCTACTAAATTAAGTAAACTCATCCGTGAGTAAATAAATCAAGAAAAGAAACCAAACTTTTAAGAAAATATTACATTTACGCATTAAAAAAAAAAATCAACAAAGTAAATATCCCTGTCATATTGCGTTGTTGAAGTAGTAACAGTTCCTTTTCTAGTTCCCATATATTTAACTAGATGGGTATGAGCATGCATATGCGCCTTTAAAAAAAAAAAAAAAAAAAGAGAAAAGAAAAGAAAAAAGAAGAAGATGTAGACAAGTAAAAAGAGATAGCAAATCATTTTGGAACCATGCAGGGGCACCGCAGCTGGTGGAAATGGGATTCAAGTCTTTGATATTTTCGTCCAAACTAATAAAGTGGATGCACTTTTGTAAATGGATGCAACTTGCTTAAGTTTGTTTCGATAACAAATAACCGACGTATTTTCAAGACAAACAAATTAGCTTTTCCTTTAAACGTCACTAGATGAAGACACAATTTATTTCAGAAGGATAAGATTTATTGTCAAATACAGAGTACCTTTGACTAGTTAATTACATACAAGAACAAAGCTGTATAAGGCATTTTTATTCTTGTTTTTTGGTTTTTTTGTTTTATATTGAGAACTTTACATAGCAAGAGACTGAAATTGTAGTGTCTGACAAACATAACACAAGCAAGTCGAGTAAACACTATAAGACTGCCTAATATGGTAGTCAACTACATATTTACATTTGAGCAAAAAAAACCATAAGAATAAAAAAGTACTCAATTATATGCTGGCAAGGAAGACATATACTACCATGTGGTATACCTCCTTTACTTCATGCATGGGCTAAATATTATGAACCATTTGATTAAAATCTATAGACTTGCATAACTGATCCTCACGCTCGTAAAGGCGTGCCTTTGCACAGGGAAGTAAATGTGGGGCTCTCATATTAACATTCCTTCATACTACATTGCATTTTATCGTGTGTCTGTGTATAACTGAGGCCCTATTTGGGTGAAAACAAAAATTGTGAAAACGAGTATCACGAGAAAAACTCCGAAGGCTTTTACATTATAGAGTAACTCCCAATCAGTTACCTTCACCGTGTCAGTCTTTATGTTTGCCGCACCTAATTTGGGTTAATTTACAATTTAATCGGCGCTGCTTCCTATTACCTTTGCCTCCATCATACACGACGTCGTTTGCTCAGGTTCGCTGGCCATGTCCAGCGGCACTTCTGGCAACTTCTTCTTCCAGCCATGTTACTTCTTTCTTTCTTTCGTTCGCTCTTTCTTTAATTTGCTTTTCTTTGATTTTTTTCTGAATTAAACATTCATTATAAATGACAAGAAGAAACTTATTTATTTATTTTTCCTCCCGCATACCCATCTTTCATAATTGTCTACAAAGCCCATAGCCTTTCTTAAATCCATGAAGTCCCTCTGTCTTCAAGCGAACCCTCAAGGCAATGGAGGCCTCGCTGGTGCCATCACCTATGTCTACTTGCTCTTGCTCGACGCCGTCTAGATTAAGCTCCAAAAGAAGCACATGTAGGACGGTTCCGCAACGGCTTCACCAAGACCTTCTGACTAAAGAAGCCCAAGAGTTATGCAGGGCCAGGGGCGTTTATGAAGCAATTTGATCAAAAAGAGTGGGAAAAAAGATTGGAGGAGATTAGATTAAAAAAAATGACAGATTTCTACCCATCTCACTATTCATTACGGAGAAACAATAGCTTGTAAATTGACAATAATCCCATTGATTCGCTTCCTTTTTTTTTTTTTTTTTTTTTTTTTTTTTTTTTTTTTTTCTTTTGGGTTCCTAATTTATAGGCTCCACTTTTAATCTACCCACACACAGCCCTTGAATTTTATCCTATAAATGGAGTAAAGGAAGTTTAACCATTGTAGAATTCTCCAAAAGTAAAAGCTAAAGAAGAATTTGCAGATTCCGGCTTTAAAAATTGGATGCCCTATGTCGTAATTTAGACTCCTCTTTGTGTCTGGTTTTGTCAGGCTTGCGGTTTTTGCTAGACTCTCTTGGGGATCGGGCCTTGAGTTGGTGGTGAATCATGGCCCGGTGGCCTTGGTTTTGGAAGCCGAGTTGATGGCTATTTTGTCGGCAATTCGGCTTGTTCATGGTTGTGGGTGTCAACACGTTGAAATCAAGAGTGCTCTCTAGGTCCAATTAGGGCGAGGAGAGATCTGAGCATTTGGCTCTTTACAAGTTTGTTTTTCTGGCATTTTATCTTTAGCAAACATGTGTAATGTTTTGAGCTTTCTTTTTGTTTTTTGTTTGGCTAAAGTGTTAAAATAAGAAACCGAAAACTTGAATAGAGAAAACCTAATTTATCCAAGATATACCATGTCAAATCATCAAGAGAACAAAGCGAAAGCATATACCTTGATTCATGAGAAGGAAATGATTGTGGGTTATAGATCTTCCAATCCAATACGATTTTCCTTTAAAGAATAATTTCTACATTCTTACTGATGATGGGATGTTAGAGATAATAGAATTAATATATCGTATGAATTGGGGACCATAATTGTATAATATAACTGCAATAACTATACTTTTTATATTTCTATTTTGACCCATCATAAAATTAGAAACATGAAATTAGGTCTCTACACATAATAAACCCATTCCATATTTAATGCCCAATACCCAATAAAATTAACCTTAGTTAGATCACTTTAAATGGGTTGAGTTTTAAGATAGTCTATAATACACATTTAATTATATATGTAGGCCCACATGTTTAATTATTTCCCAATAATCTCTCACTTGGGCCACATATGTTTCCTCACAAAATGTGCATAACTTTATGAACTCAAAACTTTTACTATCATGAACAAAGGCATCTCTGAATAATCTCGTCCATTAATTATACCAATATATGATCAAAGCGATCTTCGTTACATGTAACATAACTAAATCCATCAACGGTCACATATATCGATATAACCGAATAACAAATATCAAGTATGGATGTGTAGCATGGAAATTACATGCAATGTAATCTAAACATGCCTGTTTCCAACTGGTCTAACTTTATTCTTTAATGAGATCAAATTAAACCAAATCAGAGTGAAAATAAATTAGATTCTTCATTTCTATAGAAAATATCTAAAAACACAAAATAGTATCCAATTGAAATGAAATAGCATCTAAACACAAACTCCTCCTAAATTAGCATATCATCAAATGATACGACACCCATATGAGCAATGTGCTCATGAAAGACCTTGGGTGTAAGTCCTTTGGTAAGTAGATCTGCAATCATGGAGTTTGTTCTGAAATGCTCTTAGTCCTTTGCAATGAAATCCATTTTGCATAAAACAAAAACAAAAAATAAAAATAAAAAACAAAAATGAAAAAAAAAAAGAAAACGAAAAAAGAAAAAAAGGGCAACTATTTATTTAGAAAGAAGAAAGACAAAGTAGAGAGAAACGAAATTCTCTTTGAGAAAGAATGAAATCTCACATCTTTGATTCTGAACTGTACAGAACAATGAATAGGCTGAGTATTTATACAACCGACTATACTCTAGTCAATACAAAGCTTACACGTGTACAGGAGAATCTGTTAGTGTAATCCCCATTGGATTACATGATGGTCCTAGGGACCGTTGTGTAATAAAAAAATCTTTTTTATTTTATTATTATTTTTGTTTTCCGGGGGATTACACAAGAACCGTTGTCTAATTTTCGGACTCCACGATGGTTTTATTTAAATCGTCGTGTAAACCTCGTTTACACGACGGTGTTGTGAAACCGTCGTGTAATCTCCGTCGTGTAATCCAACTTTTGTAATATTGTGAAGATAGATGATTAAAGTGATGTTAAGGATCATATTTATATGTACAATTTTTCGTCCACTCTCCTGTCAAAGGAACAAAATACTGAGAAATGGGAACAATCGTACATGACAAATTTACTAATTTATAAATGAAGTTTTGGACTAGTGAATAGCAAATACTAATAATTCTTGCTGACATTACAAGTAGAAGAGAGATTTAGCCCTCGTTTGGGTTGAAAAAATCCAATCTAAATTAGATTATCAATTTTTTTTGAAATTCGCATTACACTTTATTTTTCAGTCAATTTAAAAGTGCCTTTGGTTTTCATTCTCCAATTCAAAATTTTTATCTTAGTTTTTATATTCAAATGTTTATAAAATTTTTTTGAAAAGTTAATAAATTCCAACTTAAAAATTTTATTTTTAACTGGCAAACAAAATGGAAGCTAAATAACTGTTTAAATATTTGTCTTTGAACATTGTATCAAAAGTTTTTTCAATGTTATTTTTCACAAAAAAGTTATTTTATCAAATTTTGTTTTTAAATATCTAGGATTCAAATAACGAACCATAACTTCCAAAATTTAAATTGAATTTTTACCATTCGAACCCAAGCTCTAATTAGTGGATTAATTTTTGTTACACAATTAATTTACACGTCAACAATCCGCAAGTAAGTTTTGATGCAAATCTTTATCTAATTATGGCAATCATCAAACTGCACCCTACCCTAGAAGCAACGACTTCTCGATTATCAATTTTTTTAAGGGACGGGAAAGATCACATATTAGAAGAAAGATCAAATTGTTATTATTATTATTTTTTGTTTTTATTTTTTTGAGAGACAGAGAGAGTGATATATGATCCTGCGGTTCCAAAAAACAATTAAAAATCGTATTTCTAAATAATCTCAATATTTAATAAGATCCTATGTATAGATTAATCTAAACAGTTTATTTGTATCATGTTTACTGAATTACATATTGTTATAAGCTTAAATGATATAAAGTCGAATTACTATGTAAGTAGGACTCTAGAAGATTTAAATTATGATTATTATTAGTATTATTTTTATAATAATAATAATAATAATAATAATATTAAAAAATAATACTAACAATAATAATAATTTAAATCTTCTAGAGTCCTACTGTTCTTATTATTATTATTATTATTATTATTATTATTATTATTATTATTATTATTATTAAACCGGCAGTAATGTTCTTAACAAGTAGTAGTACGTAATAGTAAACGGGCGGTAATGTTCTCGACAAGAAATTCCAAATATTGTTATATATAGCTGAATAATTAGGACACCAATTAGAATTATAACACTACGATTCTATAAGTGCAGACACCTCTAATCTCCATAAGCAGATCCATCCTTCCGAAGAGAGAAACCCAAACTCCAGCGAAGTACTGAAAATTTAATACCTTAATCATGGAACAAGGTACGTCGTCTTCTTAATTCATCAAGAATTCTTTTCTTTATTCTTATTATTATTATTATTTTTTAAGAATTTCACATGCGTATCTCTTTTACATTGAGGCAGAATCTCTCATGTATATGATATATATGTATATATCTATAGATGTATGATCGTTTCCATGGAAATTGGGATGAATTGATGTTGTAGTTCCAGAGTTCGTTAACCTTTCTCATGCAGTTTTTAATTTTCTTCCGATTTTGTATGTGAATTCTTTTCCGTTTTGGAATTAATTAGATAAAGGGAATCAAGATTTGAAGAAGATGAGCAGGAACGATTTGGCTGCAGAAGCCGCCTTCATTAACGAACTATTTTCTTCGACGAGCGATGATGATAACTGTCCAGGTTTGTCGGGGGGCTTGAACGAAAAGCTTGATTGGAAAGAGACAATTCCAGAATTCCATGGGGCTCAAGTAGGACAAGGAATGATCAAGTACAGCAACTCCTATAACCCTCCTATATCGGAGTATCGTTGGGGCGTTGGCAATAGCATATGGACATTGCAAAACCACGAACCGGCTGCTCAAGTCCTGAGGTCGTCGACCAAGATCGATACTCCTTATCGGAAAATTAATCGGCGACGTGTTGGCAAAGAGGATACTCAACTGAAAATTGAGATGTTGCCTGAACTCCTGGATCAATGTCAGAGTTTGTGTCGAAAATTAAAAGACGAGTTTTATGAATCTCAGTAACTAGCATGTGTTGTTGATTATGGGGATTGACATTGTATCAATGTAGGTTTTTTTTTTTTTTTTCTTCTTTCTTGGGGGCTGAAAGTTGTCTATAGGATGTTTGTGTTTATAGGTATCATTAAGGAAATATATAATTTAGATATTAAATAATAGCACATTGCCTCTCTCCTATCTTTCTCTTTAAAATGTATTTCTTTTTCAATTTTACTCTTTTTGGTTCAGATTTACTCTCTCTCCTCACATACCCTCTCTCTCTCTCTCTCCCATGTCTCTCTCTCCCGCTATATCCATCTCTCTCTCACTTTATCAAGTCTGGCACGCGGTGGATGTTACGATGACGGTACGATGCTGGCGGAGAGACCATCGTGACAACAACGGAAGGACCATCGCGACAGCAGCGGAGAGACCGTCGCAACGGCGGCAAAGAGACCATCGGCATCTCGCCATCCCGATCAGCGTCGGCTCAAGTCAAGTCTCTCTCTCTCTCTTCCCTCTTTATCTGTCTCTCTCTCTCTCTCGCGATGTAGTTCGACTATCTCGGAGGATGCCACGCTGGTGGACATAGCAAAGGCGGCGGAGGTCCCAGCAGATCAGTCGTAGGGATTTTTTTTTTTTTTTATAAATTTCCAACAAATTACGACATTAGGTACTAAACAACAACAAGCACCTTATCTCAAGATTCAAAATACATGTCATGAAGAAATAACAAACGCCAATGAGAGGATTATACGAAAAGGATAAATGAGTGGGTGAGGTAGCCTACTTAGGCTAAGCAGCAATGCTCTTCCTCTATATGACTTCAACATTTTTAACTTCACATAAAATAAGTGATATGTCTTTTCAAAATTCCCATTTGCCAGCCGAAAAGGTAATCTAGTAGAATCCTCCGGTAATCTACAAGAATACTCTTCTGGGATTGGAGTCAACATGGATCACCAATGGTCTTCGATCATCGGAGAGTATTATGGTATAATATATTCTTGTTAATGGTAAGAATACATGAGGGTGTGTCGTGCTAGATACTCTAAATCAAGTATTAAGCAGGCACTAAATAAGCATTCGAAGTTAAACCTCCAAGATGACCACCTACTAACCTAACATATCGAACCTTTGATTATGCGCCACCACGGTAAGTTTTTATCATTAGACGACCGGTTGTCTATTTTCATCTCTGTTTTTGCAACGAATTATTCAATTATTTATAGACGTGCGAAATAATCTGTGATTAGGCAAGCAACTGACTTCACTTCTCAAAAAACTCTTGTAGATATTTTGATAACTTGTGGCGATTTGTAACATTTCTAGATTAATATTGTATTTGACAACCATTTTTACCCATACATTTGTACAATTTTCTCAATTATTTCTACTGTATACTATGTATACTGAAATTTCAAGATATATGTGCAGCATTTTCCAATAATGTCATTGATACGCTTCTTTAAAGAGATACACACACACACACACTTATCTTTTGATGTTGACTTCCTAAACAACACGATAGGGGAGTTACGGGAAGAGAATGAAGATCAGATACATCCTCCGTACCCTCCTAGTTATCAGCCTTTTTCTTGAAGAAGATATCTTGATTAAGAGTATTACTCGAAGATAAATTAGACACAAATTACTCGATAATATTGCTGGTATATATTTTACCCAGAAAATCCAGTGGTAGTATCAGAAAACTCCACCAGGAATGTATTTGAGTTATTTCGACAAACCTAAATCATACGTCAATTTCATATTGTCTCTTGAATTTTGATTTTATATGTTTCACAATCCCAAACTTTTCTATTGTTATGTAAATAATCCTTCTATCAGTATTCCGTTAAAATTAGATAAAATTTAAATGCATTTTGATCATGTTAGTGTTAATAAAACATCTGTTAAATGAAAACTGTACCTTCAAAACATTATTCTCAAAGCTATTTATTTCAGATGGAGGTATACTTTTCCTTCAAAAAAATGTTTAATTCTTCCCTGTAACAAAAATCATATAATAAAAACATCTTTAATTTCTGTTTAAGTTTTAACTTAATACTGATAGAAGAACCGTTTACATAACAATAGAAATGTTCAAGATAATTTGGTGTAGGCTCAAAAGTCACGAATCAATATAAGACATGGCATAGTTCAGTGACTATTTGTTAATTGTAAGAATAACTTAAGTATTTTCAATGGTATAGTAAAACAAAAACTATGAATGAAGAAGACGTGTACAAGTCTAAATCTTTTTGAATGAAAAAGACAATTTTACAAGTTAAATCCTTTCACAAGGATAAAAGAAAAAATAAAAATTTAGTTGATCAAATTAGAGATCCAATTAAGTAGAACGATTCATAAGCACTAACACAATCAAATTCATAGATCAAGTTTCAAATGGACGTTGAGGATCCAATATTAATTCTTTGTTTGTTTGTTTTATTTATTATTATTATTTTTTGTGAATAAGTACAGTATATTTTCAACATTATTAAAACTGTAAATTTGTAATGCGATAAACTTTAGTTTCAACATGTTTTATACTTCCCCATTACTTTATGAATATTTTATTCACAAACTCTTCAGCTTAAATCAAGCCAAAAACTGATTTATATCCTTAAATTGCAATAAGAAATCCTTGGACAAAGAGATCCAAAACCTTTTGCATACATTTTCAATGACAAGTTTTGCAAGTACTTTTTTATTTCTCTTAATAAACGATTTTATCCATGGTTGGAGAGTTTTCTTGCAAAGAAAAAAAATATTTGATTGATAAATAAAAAAAATATTTCATTGTCTTAGAAAGCTTTTGTCCAAAACTTAATTAATTAATGAAAGAAAAAGTTTTACTTTTCACCTATGTAAGAAAATTTGCAAAAATTAGTTTCATTGCTCGAAAGGATGTAATTCTGAGTTGGATAAGTAATATACATATATATATATATATGTACGCATATATAGGAACAAGTACTCACAATATAAATATATATATATATATATATATATTATAATAAAAATATAGTATACAAGTAACTAGTGAAGAAAATGTAGCCGGAGAGAGAGCAAAGGGGTAAGATGTTATAACAAAATATACATGTACTTGTATGTATATATGTACGTATTGGGTAAGGTGTGTATCTTATGACTAACTAACTCGTCATAAATACAAACACTACTATAAAAATTGGAAAAGACGATGGAGATTATACAACGGTTTTGTAAAAACCGTCATCTAAAATGGGTGAAAAACACATAACGGAGCAAGTGATCTAAAAACCGTCATAAAAAATTCAAATATCACTATGGTTTGAAACACCCTCGCATAAGTTTTTGATTACATGAAGATTTACAAAAACCGTCATTGAAAGTAGAGATTACACGATGGTTTCAATGAACCGTTGTCGAAGCTCCACTTTCAATGACAGTTTTCTTAAACCGTCGTGTAATCCCAACATAACAAGACGGTTTCTACAAAACCATCGTCTAAAGTTTCAGAAAAAAAAAATTTAATTTGAATTTGGACATTGAAATTCATGCATAAACCTTATACTAAACTCATTTTCTTCATGCCCTCCCTCACCCTTTCTCATTTTCATCTCTTTTCCCTCCTCCCTTTCATTGCTGCCGCCCTCCCCCCTCTCTCCTACACGACGGTTTCTCCTCCCTCTCATTACCACCACCGCTCTCCCCTCCCAGCCACTTCGCGCCCTACCCTTTCTCTCCTTATCTCGCCAATGCTGCCTTTTCCTCCTAACAAGGCCATCCACCCTCCCCTCTCTCTCTTTCACTCGCTGCCACTGCTATCACCTTGTCTTCCCAGCAAGGCAATTTGGAAACAAAACGTGACTCTTTTGCTTATGAGAAAAGCAAATGGGTGAAAAACACATAACGGAGCAAGTGATCTAAAAACCGTCATAAAAAATTCAAATATCACTATGGTTTGAAACACCCTCGCATAAGTTTTTGATTACATGAAGGTTTACAAAAACCGTCATTGAAAGTAGAGATTACACGATGGTTTCAATGAACCGTTGTCGAAGCTCCACTTTCAATGACAGTTTTCTTAAACCGTCGTGTAATCCCAACATAACAAGACGGTTTCTACAAAACCATCGTCTAAAGTTTCAGAAAAAAAAAAATTTAATTTGAATTTGGACATTGAAATTCATGCATAAACCTTATACTAAACTCATTTTCTTCATGCCCTCCCTCACCCTTTCTCATTTTCATCTCTTTTCCCTCCTCCCTTTCATTGCTGCCGCCCTCCCCCCTCTCTCCTACACGACGGTTTCTCCTCCCTCTCATTACCACCACCGCTCTCCCCTCCCAGCCACTTCGAGCCCTACCCTTTCTCTCCTTATCTCGCCGACGCTGCCTTTTCCTCCTAACAAGGCCATCCACCCTCCCCTCTCTCTCTTTCACTCGCTGCCACTGCTATCACCTTGTCTTCCCAGCAAGGCAATTTGGAAACAAAACGTGACTCTTTTGCTTATGAGAAAAGCAAAGCAACTCTTTTGCTCAATTTCTTGTTATCTTGAACGAAAATGTTATCTTTCTATGTCTAAATCTTGTGTGGTTTAGCTATTTTCGAGAAATTGAAGTTTGAGACAATTTGGTCATGGGTTTTGTGGAATGTTTGGCTGCTGAGAAGTTATAGAGAAAGAAACAAGAAATTTCTTGATGAGTTAGTTCCAAAAAAAAAAAAAAAATACAAACACATAATTTTTTAGTAACTTTTTTGGAGTGTAATTTTTGTATTTACTGTTGTTCAATATTTTTTTCTTGTTGCACTTTGTAGACTATATTCCGTTGAGAATTGGCAATTTAACATCTTTATAGACTATATTCTATGCATTTTATTTTCCACTTACCCCATGCTCAATGAAATGTCAAAATGGAAATATTCATCTTGATTATTTTGAATTTTGCAAACTTGCTAGGGCCCTAATAGGTTGGAAGCTTATAGTTGGAGAAGGGATTAAAAAGAGATGAGACTATAAAATAAAAATCTTGGATTGTCCTTGTCTTCACCAAGAGGATAGTGTTGAATGTGGTTTTTTTTTTGTTTTTTTTTTTGTTTTAGGTTTTATGAGGGACATAGTCTCGAATGCTAATTATGGATTAGACTTACTTCAACGCAAAACATTTTATATCGGTGATGATATGGATATGATTAGGGGAGAATGGTCTAAATTTGTATTCATGCAATTTATTAAATATGATATGTAAACTTGTAATGTAGTGGATGGTATTTGTATTGATACAATGTAGCTATTATTTTATCAATCCTATTCTAGGACGTGTATTGGATAATACACAAGTTAGGCAACCCATGGGAAATCACCAAAAAATGTGAAATTTTTTTTAAAATTAATGTTCAACTTTACACGACGGTTTTTCACCAAAACCCTTTTGTAAACTCCATTTTACACGATGGTTTTTCACCAAAACCATAGTGTAAACCCCACTTCACATGACAGTTTTAACCAAAACCTTTATATAAACCCTACTTTACACGATAGTTTTTCCCAAAACCGTCGTATAAGGTTGGATTTACACAATGATTTTGGTAAAAACCGTTGTGTAAAGTCTTCGCATTAGTTAGTTTTGTTACCTTATTTCTCTATTCGACGACGGTGTTAACCGTCATGGAATATCACCTAACCATGATGGTTTATTAACCGTCGTGGTATCTTAAAGCTTTCCATGATAGTTGTCTAATCGTTGTGTTAACTTTAGACGACGAATCTAAAATTTTTACTAGGTGTAATACACACATCTGTCTATATAATAATTTAACCTATTGTTTCAATTTTGAGATTGGCTAATCCAAAACTCACATTTGACCTTCACTACTATGAAAAATATACCACTTTTCTGCACTTTCAAATATTAATTAATTGGAGGCAAATTTGGTCTGAATCAAGAAGTTTTAAGAAATGTGCTTATTAGATTTCCCAACCATATGTTTTTACCCACATGAGCTTCATTCTACACTAAATATTGGAGCAATTTTTAACTCTATAGTAAGTATATTGTGTTTTGTTGCTTTAGGAATTTTAACTCTAGACTTTAATTAGTTTCTTGAGAATAACACACGGTTCTTTCTTTTAGCGATTGGCCGGATCTTTGCGTTTAAGGAAGCACAAACTTACCATTGTTCTCGGTGTGTTAATAAGTACCCCAATTACGTTGTTCTTCATATGTATATTACCATAAAAATTTTGAAGCAATTAAACACCATTTATACGTATATATATATATATATATATATATATATGTATCACAATTTAGTTATTTTGGCATGACAAGCAAATGGAAATAAGGAAGTTGGAAAAGAAAATTTTTAACGGAAAAAAAATAATAAAAAAAAAGCCATGCAAAAGGACTATTTGCAGCTTTCCAAGCAGTCCGTGCCCTTTCTTGAACGACGGCGAAGCCGGGAGGAGAGATCTATTGTGGCACAAGTACAGCTTCATTCCCTGCGTCGAATTCAAGTCCGGGTTCTGCCCACGAGGAATCGCCTGCGACTGCGCACACGGGATCCTCGAGCAGAGGTTTCAGTCCATGCTCTTCAGGGCCAGGTACTGCTGGTACATGACCACATGCAAACGAAAAGATTGCTCTTAGGCCCATAAAGAAGAGGAAATACGAGTCCCCACCATCGCTCCCTACGTGACATGTCCCAGATCTTCCCAACCTAATTCGGTTGTTCTCAGCAACATTTTCTCGAACATATCGAATGCATTAAATCCCACTTAACTTTCCCACCTCTCATAGGTTGTGGAACAATTGCAGCTCAAAATTCGAAACGACAAGCCATCTTGTTCGGGAACCAAGAGCGCAAGCTGATACTATATAAACATCAATGGGGATCAGAGTGGAGAAAGGCCATCTTATTCATTGATGAAACATGAATCCACAGAGCGTCAATGAACACTAATCTGCAACAGAATATACTGAACCAGCCAGATTGTTCATGGGTTCATTTTTTGGTGGGAGATGATGGTGATCTTAAGCCTGTGGATTAATTGGAGAACCAAATTTTGAAGAACAACAGCACAATACAGGTCAATAGAATTAGTGGGGTGGGTCTACTTAATTAACTAGCAACATCTATAATACTTATTGAGGCCATATATATTTATTTGTAACAGAGTTGGAGTTAATAAGACTGTGTACAAAGTAAGGTTAAATAAACAAAAATAATGAGGAAGATAAAATTGAATTTCATGTCAAAGTAGCCCATTTTGTTAGATTAAGCATGGGACAAGCCCCATATAGATTCCTGCTCATGCACTGCATGAATGTTTGTACAAGTTATATCACCTCTTTCCATTTCATGTTTGGATATAATAAGACATATTTCAAAGCATGGTAGATGACAATTATGCAGCTTATATTATTATTGTTTTTTTTGTCAATTGATCCATAAATTACCGTGCAGTTTTAATACGTCCTAATTTAATATTTTTGTCAATTGGTCCATAAAGTACCTTGCAAATTTAATGCGTCCTAATTTTAATGTTTTTTGTACATCCCTCTAAAATATTATTTTTTCGAATACAAATTATTTTGTCTCTGTTGTTGTAGGACATATTTTTTTCTCAAATATATTTCTACTATTCTTAAAAATATTATTATTTTTAAACATGATCCTAATAAGTACATTTTTTTTAAATTGACCGCATGGTTACCATCAGTAATCGCCTAGTTACTAACTGATAACCACCTAGTTACCAAGCAGAAAATTCAAATTCCACCGGATTTTCTGAATTCTATCACCGGAATATTAATAAAGTAACCAATCACTAGTAAAAATTGTGGATTACACGACGGTTTTTTACCGTCGTCTAAAGTTTACACGACGGTTTACCAACCGTCGTGTAATCCAGCGTCGTGGTAGATAACACGACGGTCCCGTTACCGTCGTCGTATCTCAATATTACACCACGAAGTGGTGTCATCAAAATCACATTACACGACGGTTCTTGGCCGAACCGTCGTGTAATGTGCACATTACACGACGGTTCTTCCAAGAACCGTCGTGTAATGTGTATACATTACACGACGGTTCTCTCCGAACCGTCGTGTAATGTCTGCCATTAAACGATGGTTCAAGAGCCGTCGATGGTCATAGGCCGTTTTGAGCCATTATTTTTGTATTTTCATGCTAGAAGACTTCATGTAATCTTGCTATAGTTATGCTTTGAATATTGATCCAACTCTATTATCTTTTTCGAAAAGGAAAACTCATTGTGGCATTCCGTCGAGCATGTTGTGTGCTTAAAAAAAGCATGTTCATAAATGTGTGTAAAATGTCAAAATTAACGATCCACAATCATTTTTCTTCTCTACAAAGAGAAATATTAAAACAAACACACTAATTTAGAACAATGGATCTTTAGTGACAAACAACAATACAAACAAGTAAATGTGGTTTAGTTTATATATGAAGTCACCTTACTTTCCTTTGACAAAGAATAGTCACGGCCAAAGCAAGAAGGAGGCGGCGGCGGCAACGACGGCAACGGTGGATTGACCGGAATTTAAAAGCGAGGTGTCGGCGGGTTGGTGAAGTATGTGTGGGTACTCGAGAAAAGTAGAGAGTGTGAAGAGAAATAAGGATATGCGAGTGAATATGAAGAGAAAATTGTATTTAAGTAATTAGTTTTCGCGCGAAATTCAAAAAATGAAAATTTTTAAATTTTTTGAACATTACACGACGGTTCGGAAAAAAACTATCGTCTAATCTTGTGATTAGACGACGGTCATTCCGGGACCGTCGTAAAAGCCGCCCTCATTTGGGGTGGATTACACGACGGTTGCCCGGGGACCGTCGTGTAAGCTTCCTGTGTTTGGAGCTTACACGACGGTCCCTGGGGTGACCGTCGTGTAAGCCACGCCAGCGCGACCAAGGCGCGCGCCCGCGCGACCAAGGCGCGCGCCCGCGTGCTCAACAGGCCGAATCTGGCGCGCGCCCGCGCGCTTCCCCAGCCAAGGAGGGCAGCGCGTTTCCCCAGCGAAGACAACTTTACACGACGGTTTCAATGAACCGTCGTGTAAAGTGGTATTCGCACCCACTTTACACGACGGTTCCTTGAAACCGTCGTGTAAAGTTGGTGCCATGACCACTTTACACGACGGTTTCTTAGAACCGTCGTGTAAAGTACATACTTTACACGACGGTTCCTTGAAACCGTCGTGTAAAGTGGGTGCGAAGACCACTTTGCACGACGGTTTCTTGAAACCGTCGTGTAAAGTGAGGTTTACACGACGGTTTCAAGAAACCGTCGTGTAATCTCCGTCGTGTAATATATGTTTTGTAGTAGTGAATAGACTTGCCTTGCGAACAAAAATCTGACAGATTCTCATATTCTGCGGTGACGAGAATTGAACTTCTTCATCTTGTGGAAAATACGATTAAGTCATACACTTATTTTCAATATTAATATAGCTTGTGTTTTTTTGCCATAATAGGATCACATTATAGCCTCCCGTGCCATTTATCATAGCAACGGTATTAGTGATAATTATCAGTCTTCTTAAGCCATTAGGGCTTGCTGGTGAGGGAAAGGGGGATTGGGGCTTAGGAGTTATAAGTTTAGGGTTCGATCCTTGACCGGCATAAAAAATTAGTAATAGGTTAGTTAATATAAAAGGAGTGCACATAAGGTGTTTACATTAAAAATAAAAATAAAAAAATAAAAAATAAAAAAGGAAGAAGAAGAAGAAGATAATTGTCAATCTTACTGGGCAAACATAATGGAACGGCCTCTGGCCAACTTATTAACAACGACCCATTTATTCGAAAATAACTTAACCACGGCACATTCGATGACAACACTCATTAGACTAACTTACAAACATTGGTAGGAAAGAAAGAAGCACAAGTTGAGAAAATAAACAGACACACATATCATGAATATAACAAAATAGATAAAAGTTTGGCAGAGTGAATCATGTATAATTATATCTCGTCGTCCCAGAGGGCCTCAAGTGATTTGTAAGGGCCATCGTTGGAGATGAATTCCTCACCGGGAAATCCTTTGCGCTGCGGAATTTCGCTAATCATTTGGGACTCTTCTGAGCTTAACTTCCAGTCAAATATGTCAAAGTTCTCCTTCATCCTTTCCTTGTTAAAGCTCTTCACTAGCAAACTCACTCCTTGCTCGTACACCCATCTCAGACATATCTTCATGCACAGAGTAGCATAGCCATATTATTAACCATTTATATTCCTCAAAATTGGAAGTAAGATCATGTTTGATTCGCTTCAATAATTAATCGTACTATTTTGATGAGTTTATTGGTAGTGCATGTTCTAAACGATAAATTTGACAAAATTATATCATATAAAAAAAAATGCAAAACAGATAAAATTGATTCACAGAGATCTAAGGATTCAAAACAAATTCACTATCGATGAGTTAATATTCATATTGTAATATCAAGTCGCACTCGCCGGCAAGTTGGAAAACATATAGTAACTTGTGAGCTTTTAAAAGAACAAACATGTAGTTACTTGTGACCTTTTAAAGGAACAAATTAAATCTTAAATAAAAGGTGGCATCCTCGCAAGAGATGGTTTTCTTTGAGCAATTAGTACTTCTCTTGTATGTTTTTTTTTTTTTTTTGGTGGTTTTTTAATCACGTTTTGACTATTCAAAGATAACCTTTCTTGAGGAATACTTTTTATTTTTTGAAAAAATAACCGATAAATAAAAAAATGTAACTATTAAAGACTCATTTGGTGCACTATATTGCATCGTAACATATCGTACTATATCGTCTTGTATAATTTTCACACAACATGGTTTTTGTCTTTCTGTCATGTTAAATTAAAGATCTGAAAATGTGTATAATCTTATTAATATATTTTTTTTCTGGAGGAAAAAATACCTGAGCGACGGTTTTGTTTTTCTGATTGGCAATCTGTTGTAGCACCTCACAGTCCATAACCCAGTTTTTACCCCATAGTGTTCCTTTCGCTCCCAAAGGAGAATAAGCCGTGATAATGATATCCTTTTCCCTGCAGAGTTCTCTCAACTTCTTTTGCTGCCAAAGCGGGTTCATCTCCACCTTCAAAAGAAAAGATTATTAGTGCCCGTTTGAAACAATAGTTAGAGTTTGAGTTTTTTAGGTTGGAATAGATAGAAAATAGTGTAAAAATTTGAAATGTATTAGGGAAAAAAATATAATATGGATCTTATTTTATTCCTCTCGTCATTCTGTGAGATTTTAAAAAATATATACATTTCATTTCGACTTGAAATAAAATAATTATGAGTTACACATAAAAGAGAAAAAAAAGTAAGATATATAATTCTGTCTAGAAACATTGCTTGCAATGCCCTTTAGTGATTGTAAATAATTTTGACTACAGATAAATTATCACAAAAAAATGAAGAAATTATATATAACTTGCTAGTTGAAATAAAAAATAAAAAAAGGAATATAATTAATAAATAAATACTTGATTGACGGCAGGTGTGATTTTGGATGTGGCAAGTAGTGCTTGAAGCTTCTTGCATGAGAAGTTGCTGACGCCAATGGATTTTGCAAGGCCAAGTTTGTAACATTCCTCCATGGCTTCCCACACTGCCTTGATGTCTATGGGAACAAGATCCTTCTTCTTAACTGGCAATTCATATTCCCCTGGCTTCACACCCACTGGCCAATGCACCAAATATAGATCTACATATTCCAACTCCATGCTCCTAAAAAATAATTAGTTCACCAATTAAACACAATAAGTAAGTTCAACCAATTTGAAACTGTTAACCTTTACATAGTTTATAAACTTATGTTAGTCATGATGTATATGTAGATGATCTTCACTATATTATTTCTCAAAAAAGACTACTTTATTAGAGGTGGACCCATGATTACAAAAGTTTTATATTTTAGTTTCTGATGCTCTTCCTCACGTGTAGATAATACTGAACAAATCGTTTACACTGCATGAGGGGCCAGCACAAGTATATTTATAATTAGAAGCCAGAAACAAACACTTTTAAAGGCCAACATGGGAGGATAATTTTGGAGAATCCAATTATATGGATTTGAACTCGTAGAGAGTAAGATCTACAGTCGATTTGTTTAAAGGTTAACGGTCGATATATGTGTCGTTTGATATTGATCTGGTCTTGAGCTTAATACAGTGAGTAAGTAAATAAATAAATAGTCGAAAAGGTACCTAAAAATTTTAGATGTTTCCTCGAATGTGACTATATATGGTGTTCGGGGGGTTCCACTTTTTGTGATCGAGTAGACCATACAATAGAGCTCGAGGAAGTGGCAGAGACAAATATAAAGATTGCAGATAAAAAAACTATGCTTTTGGTGACTAAGAACCATTATAGTTAGGACTCTAAAAGAGGCTTCTATTTAAAGCAAAAGAGATGGTGTGACATACTTGAGTGATTTTTGCAAAGCGGGGAGAACACAGTGGCGGTGGGCATCGCTGCACCAGAGCTTAGAAGTGATGAAGAGCTCGTCGCGGGACTTGATAAGGCCAAGGCTGAGAGCCTCCTTCACGGCCTCTCCGAGAGGCTTCTCCGACTGGTAAAGAGCTGCAGAGTCGAAGTGCCGATATCCTATTTTGATGGCGTCCAGGATGACATCTTTCATGCTGTGAGCCGAGGCACCAAAAGGGTATTCAGCAGTACCAAAACCCACCAGTGGAATTTTTTTCTCAGAATATCCCACTAGTGTGGTCTCAGGAATAGCCATATGGATCTACTAGTTTCTGATATATCTACGATTTCTTAGATAATTCGTTGATATGTTCCAATTGTTTTTATAAGTCCCCCGAATGGACTTGGGGTTATCGTTTTTTTTTTTTTTTTTTCCGCATTTATTATTATTTTTTTAATTGTGGTCAGGCTCTAAACAACTGGAGAATTGGACAATTGATTGTTTTTTTGTTTTTATTGAAATAAAATCTTCCATTCTATAACGTGGTGAGATCTTTTAGTTATACGAGCATATCAAATCTCCGAAGCACATGGTCTATTGTACAACGTTATGATATAGCTTCGTGAGTCGTGAGCATCTCACATACTAGCTGGCCGTACCTTATCTTCCTAATCGTTGAAGACCCCAATGATTTTGGCATTATTATTTGAAACAATTACACAAAAAAATATATTTTTAAAACCTTATTTTAAAATACGTTTATTTTTTTGATGATATTACGTAAATATCCATTTTAAAATAAACAACTGTTTGTACAATTTATTTTGCTGTTTTATCATATTTAACATCATTTTCCTTCATTAGATTCATTATTTTTTTTCTTATATGTTCATATTTTTTTATCTTTATCTTAATTACTAGTTCTTTATTACAGTTATTGGTTATTAGTATGATTTATGTTTTATTTTTTTTTTTACAATCATGTTTCTTAAGTATGATTTAGGTTTCTTAGAAACAATTTTTTTTACTATGATTTAAGTTCTTTATGATAATTATTACGTTCTTTTGATAATTTATTATTGATATTGTTTTAATAGATAGTTTCTGAAGTTTTTTTTTGGATAGATTTTAAAATTTAAATGTGATATGAAATTGTTAATATCTATATGGTAATTACTAGATCATCATGTTTTTTTTATTTATTTATAAATGTACTATTTTTTTTCTTTATGATATTTGTATATCATTATGATCGATGTCCTTTCTTTATGATAATTAGTATATTATTATGATGTCTTTTTTAAGTTTTAATAAAGTTTTTAATATCTCTTACTAATATCATTTTTAATATGTTCGGTGTAAATTTATCTTAATGACTAATTATTTATCATAATAAATATTTTACCAACGAATTGATCCAACTATAATAACGAATGTCCATAAAAAATGTGACACGTTTCAGTTTTTAATTCGATGATAGCATGAAATGTCATATAACTAATATTTCTTTTATCTTTATAATAAATCAAGTAAAATGATCTTTTTTTTTCCCTTTAATAAAAAATTTGCTTAATCTGAAATGTTTTAGAGATTTTTTCTTTCAATTTTTATTAATTCTTTATTTATTTATTTTCAATTATTGATGAAAGTGTAGTGTGATCTTTATAAGTATCAATTTAGACATTTATGTAAATAAAAAAATAGATATTTTTTAAATCATAATCTTCAATTTAGATATTTATGTAAAAAATCTTTATTATTATTAGTACTAATTCTGTGGCACGTGAGCAGATAAACAAAAGCAAGAGGGAAAAAAAACATGTGGTGATAACATGGCTACCAAGTGATAATAGCGTGATAATGATGCAAGCAAAGAGGGGATCAAAAGAGTCAATATAAATATTAAGATGGATTAGTTGATGAGCACGCATGGAGCACATGATGTGGAATATATTAAAAAAAATGTCACATGATGATGATAGACCCACCATATGATAGGTGACTGAACTGTCATGTGACAGGTCCAGATTTAAGATCGAATCATTGTTCGTCCAACGATTCGTTGTTTCACTATATTAACTAGAATATAGAAAATATCTTGCATCCAATATCAGATATATCCAACATTTATAATTTTCTATTCAAAAATTTATAATAACTAATTGATTTACGTATAATTTCCTATATTCAAATACTTGTGAAAAACATTAAAAAATATTATATTAGAATTGTCTTATTGTTACAATTTTCCATTAAAAAAAAAGTTACAATTAACGTTTTGTAGGGATGCGGCACTATTATATTTGACTTTTCTTTCTAACATTTAACTTTTATAAAATTACAAAAACTAATAAACTTTAAATAATGTTCTTAACTTATCGGAAAACTGACGTTGAAAACTTCGTTAAATTCTAAGAAATATATTTTTACAATATTAATTTTATGTTATCCAAAATAACCTCTACGATTAATATAAATTTTAAAATGGTTAATTTCATTTTTAGCACTTGTGGAGTAAATTATATTAAAAACAACACCACTTTTAATTCCATTCACTTTTAGCATCGCCACGTCATCACCCACTTTTTAATGTGGGGTCAACTGCATTAAATGAATGGTAAGTTCCAGTTTTAACCTCATGTAGACCCTAATCTGATGTTTGTCCATCCCTCCCCCCCTCCCCCCTACCCACCCTTTCACCCCCTTCCCTCTATATCCTGCATGACAATATATCACTAACGGTACCCAAAAATTAGAAATTTTTGTTTCCTCGTTTCCTCGATTTTCTTTCAGCTAAGCCTCACGAATCCTCCCTGTACTATTACCCACTGATCGAAACTCACTCTAAGCATAAAAAATCACACCACATCTTCGTTCACTCTATTAAAACTGACCAAAGCTGTCAGATATAGTTCAACTCCATTTGAGTGGAAATCTTACCACTTCCAATCAGCCAATCTGAGGTAATGGTGGTTCTTAGTTGGTTTTATCTGTTAATAAATGCTTTAAATGGGGGTGTATTAATATGGTCATTCTCATTGTGATGAGATTTGAGTTCTGAACTAAAAAGATCATTTTCATATTGATCATCTGGTCATTATCATTGTGACCAGTTTTGAAATATAAGTCAACTCTCCCTACCATGAACAAAAAAAAAACTGGTCAATTTTCATTGTTATCAATTCTCAGATATAAGTCTAGTAATTTTCATATTGACCATCCGGTTATTATCATTGTGACTGGTTCTGAGATGTAAAGCCAACTCTCTATATACACTAAAAAAACTGGTAATTTTCATATTGACCATTCGGTCATTATCATTTTGACCAGTTCTCAGATATAAGTCCGGTAATTTTCATATTGACCATCCGGTCATTATCATTGTGACCGGTTCTGAGATTAAAGCCAACTCTCTATGTACACTAAAAAAACTGGTCATTTTCATATTGACCATCCGGTCATTATCATTATGACCAATTCTCAGATATAAGTCCGGTAATTTTCATATTGACCATCTGGTCATTATCATCGTGACCGGTTCTGAGATATAAATGACCAATATCATTGTTACCAGTTTTGAGATAAAAACCTGGCCAGTTTAATATTGACCATCCTGTCACTATCATTATGACCGGTTTTGAGATATAAGTCAACTCTCCCTACCATGAACAAAAAAAAAAAACTAGTCATAACCATATTGACCATCCGGTCATTATCATTGTGACCGATTCTGAGATTAAAGCCAACTCTCTATATACACTTAAAAAACTGGTCATTTTCATATTGATCATTCGGTCGTTATCATTGTGACCAGTTCTGAGATGTCAAGCCAACTCTCTATATACACTAAAAAATCCGGTCATTTTCATTTTAGCGATCCGGTCATTATCTTTATGACAAGTTCTCATATAGGAGGTCAACTCTCCCTATATAAAAAAAATAAAACTCGTCAATTTCATATTTACCATCTAATCATTATCATTGTTACCAGTTCTCAGTTAAAAGTATACTCTCCCTATATATATATATATATATATATATATATATATATATATATATATAAAACGGCCATTTTCATGTGACCATCAGATCATTATCATTGTGACCACTTTTTCTATATTCAAATTAAAATTTTGTTTCTTTGTAATGGAAAAAGAATTTTAATCATTGAATAACTTGTTGCTGTTTCGTTCAGGAAATGGATAACGTTTGTGTTTTTATCAAGTATAATAGTCACTAAGACGGCATATTGAGATATGTCGGTGGCGAAATAAAGGAAATATTGATGCCCGATAGTGCAACATATGTTGGTCTTATTGAGTTGGTCAGAAGTTCGATTGGTATTAGAGGCCCAGCCAAGACTATAGTCATTAGATATGGTATTAAACCTGGATTGCCTCTTGTCAGGATACAGTGTGATGCTGACGTTAAATTCTATATACAATTGAAGAAGAAGGATATTCATGTGCTTAGTAAATTTCCAATTATCATCAATGTATTGGATGAGTCTGTGGCAGAAACGATGCCACCGGATGTAGGGGAAAGCAACCACATAGACGTTCAACTTTCTAGAGAAGGTGTACAGAGTGATGAAGCTATGCAGCGTGTAGATGACATGAATATGATCATCGCTCCTCCTCCTCCTCATATCCTTTCTCCCACAATAGGTTTGGATTTGCACACGGAATATGGAATTGACCAGCAACATCAATTATTGAACGATGACTTATGCATGGCCCATGGTGATGATTGTAATGCCGGGGAATTGAATGTTGCGGCTGATGCTCATCAATCAAACAAGAATAGCATTGCAGCGAGCATTAGAGCCCATTATATTGCCAATATTACTACATCTCAATCTGTTAATGTACCAAGCAGTGACAGTGTATCTGACTCAGTTGTTGTTGCTGATTATACACCTGTCAAAATGCGCAGAAATTGTATTTTTGAGAACAAAAAGATGCTGCAATACCATCTTCATCACGATGCCATGTGTAAACACTACCAATTCAAGATGAAGAGGTCAAACTCTACTTTGTTATACGTGATATGTATACATAACGAGGGATGTCCATGGCAATTGCGTGCCACTAGGGTGAGAGGTAGTGAACTGTTTGTTGTGAAGCAGTACGATGACGTCCACACTTGTTCAATCAAAATCATTCAAGGTCATCATCGTCAAGCCAAGAGTTGGATGGTTGGGGAGTATGTTAAGGCAAAATACTTGGATCGGACTAATATCTCATATAGACCTTGAGAAATAATGTGTAACATGCAGGCCGAATTTGGAATGTCTTTTAATTATCCTAGGGCATAGCGAGGGAATGAAGCAGTACTAACCAGCTTGAGGGGCGATGATGCAGAGTTGAACAATGGTATTTTTACTCATCTTGTAATATGTTCATGACTAGAGTTATAACTTTTATATTTACGACATGGTAATGATAACTTTGATAACTTTAATAATTACAGTCCTGTCCGCGTGGGCTAAAATGGTTAAGAGGAGAAATCCTGCATCCGACATTCATATCGAGATCGACTCAACAAATTACTTACAATACTTCTATATGTGTGTAGCTGCTTTGAATCACGGTTGGCCTTATTGTCGTCCAGTAATTATGGTTGATGGATCAATATTAAAGGCCAAGTTTGGAGGAGTACTTCTTACAGCATGTGGTCATGACGCAAATGGCTGCATATTTCCACTTGTATTTGGTATTGTTCCATCAAAAAGCAATAAATCATGGAAATGGTTCTTCGAGAAGCTAAGGGATTCAATCGGCATGCGAGAGTCCCTTGCTATTGTGGCTAATAGGCATAAGAGTATCGAATATGCAGCCAACCTCGTATATCCGGATGCTGCCTTTGGGATATGCGTCCAACACTTGGCTGCAAACTTGAAGATCAGGTACAAAGATTTCAAAGGACCTTTAAAGACCTATTTTGACGGTGCATCGAGGTTGTATCTTTTAAGTGAGCACCAGCGTCATATGGAATCCATCCGTAGTCATAACCCCGATATGCACTGATACCTTGTGCAGGCCGATCCTACAAAGTGATCACGAGCATACTTCAACGGCCGGAGGTATGTAATCATAACAATCAACATTGCAGAGTCATTGAACAGTGTGGATCAGAAAGCCAGGTTAATGCCAGTTGAATTCTTAGTGGAATGGTTGAGGGAACTATTACAAAGATGATTTGTCGAGAGACGTGAAGGGGCCCTGAAAATAACATCGAAACTGGCCCCAAAGGCAGATAAATTAATTCGTACAAACTTCTCATTGGGCCTAACAGTAACGGTATGTGATAACGACCACATAGCAAAAATAGGGTAAATGCCAATTTTTTTTTCTTAAACTAACTGAGATCGATGTATTTTGAGTACGCCGTTACCAACAATGCTGGACCATTGAGGTGTATGACTCTCTGCAATATGCAGGCCATCACAATGCTCAATTCTGAGAAGGAATAGAATGTTTATCATTGTTAATTCCATTGCTGGCTGAACGATTAAGTTTGTTCGACTTCAAACCAAGAAAACCTGTTGGAACTTAACTAATACCAGTTACCATCATGAAAGACGTCCCTCAACAATCTAATGGGTTAGTACAAGTAAAAGAATGTTTCCATACGACTATAATGCATCAACAGTTAATGTGATTTTTATTCATCTTTGTCATTCATGCAACAGGGGTGAATGTGGAGTGTTTACCATTAAATATGCTGAATACTTAGTAGAAGAGAGGGATGTCCATTATTAGGTAATTGTTGGACGTATGAAACTATTTTGGGAGTGGCTAGCATGTTACTTCTGGATCCATCCCAAGCGAAAAATTGAAAAAAATTACAAAAGTGATGATGATGTAGACATGGATTTTGCCTAACAAATAATTTCATTTTCATCCAAACATTACCATACTGCAGATAGAGCCATTTTTAATTTTTTTAATTCATATTGTATCATAATTTTTTATGACCAGTTGGTAATAACAGACAGTACCTTTAGATTAAAATCCCAAAAAATCCGATTTTATTATTAATCAGAATCTATGCCAAATACAACTTCAAACGAGCCATGTAAAAAAAAGCATGTATTCTCCCTGTTTCATATTCAAGAGAGCAAAGGAGTCCACTTGGATTCTCCCTGATTCACAAAAGGAGACCACGGTCATAATGATTATGATCGGGTGGTCATAACGATTATGACCGTAGCTGTAAATTGTTAACAGGTTTGATTTGTAATCATTTTCGTGTTAACTCAAACTTAAACATAACGAGCCATGAAAAAAGGGGCATTAATTCACCCTGTTTAATAATTTAGAGCCAGAGTCATAACTAATATGACCATGTTTCACAAAAGGAGACTGCGGTCATAACGGTTATGACCGTGGCTCTAAAATTGTTAATAGGTTTGATTTTTAACCATTTTCATGTTAACTCAAACTTAAACACAACGAGCCATGAAAAAAGAGCATGTATTCTCCCTGTTTAACATTTTAGAGTCAGGGTCATAACTATTATGACTCTGTTTCACAAAAAGAAACCGCAGTCATAACGGTTATGATCGGCTGGTCATAACGGTTATGACCGTGGCTTTAAAATTGTTAACAGGTTTGATTTTAAACTATTTTCGTGTTAACTCAAACTTAAATACAACAAGCCATGAAAAATAGGCATGTATTCTCCCTGTTTAACAATTTAGAGCTAGGTCATAATTGTTATGACTCTGTTTCAGAAAAGGAGACCACGTTTATAATGGTTATGACAGGATGGTCATAACGGTTATGATAGTGGATCTAAAATTGTTAACAGGTTTGATTTTTAACCATTTTCATATTAACTCAAACTTAAACACAACGAGCCATGAAAAAAGGGCATGTATTCTCCTTGTTTAACATTTTAGAGCCAGGGTCGTAATTGTTATGACCCTGTTTCATAAAAGAAGACCGCGGCCATAACGGTTATGACCGGGTGGTCATAACGGTTATGACCGGGGTTCTAAAATTGTTAACATGTTTGATTTTTAACCTTTTCGTCTTAACTCAAAATTAAACACAATAAGCCATGAAAAAGGGGCTTGTATTCTCCCTGTTTAACATTTTAGAGCCAGGGTCATAACTATTATGACCCTGTTTCACAAAAGGAAACCGCGATCATAACGATTATGACCGTGGCTCTAAAATTATTAACAGATTTGATTTTTAACCATTTCATCTTTACTCAAACTTAAACATAACGAGCTATGAAAAAAAGACATGTATTCTCCCTGTTTAATATTTTAGAGACAGAGTCATAACTGTTACGACCCTGTTTCACAAAAAGAGACAGTAGTCATGACGGTTATGACCAGGTGATGACCGTGGCTCTAAAATTGTTAATAGGTTTGATTTTTAACCATTTCATCTCAAATCAAACTTAAACACAACGAGCCATGAAAAATGGGTATGTATTCTCCCTGTTTAATATTTTAGAGCCAGGGTCATAACTATTATAACCCTGTTTCACAAAAGGAGACCACGGTCGTTTCACAAAAGGAGACCGCGGTCATAACGGTTATGACCAAGTAGTCATAACGGTTATGACCGTAGTTCTAAAATTGTTAACAAGTTTGATTTTTAACCATTTTGTCTTAACTCAAATTTAAACACAACGAGCCATGAAAAAGGGGCATGTATTCTCCCTGTTTAACATTTTAGAGCCAGGGTCATAACTGTTACGACCATGTTTCGCAAAAGCAGACCGCGGTCATAACAATTATGACTGAATGGTCATAACGGTTATGACCATGGCACTAAATTTTTAACAAGTTTGATTTTTAAACTTTTTCGTCTTAATTCAAACTTAAACACAATAAGCCATGAAAAAAGGGGCATGTTATGACCCTATTTCACAGAAAGAGACCACGGTCATAACGGTTATGACCGTGGCTCTAAAATTTAATTCTATTGATTTTTTAAGTTTTTCGTGTTGACTCATACAAAATGACACTCCTTGTTTTACAAAAGGAAACCATGGTTATAACAGTTATTAACTTCGATTTCTCCTCAACCCTTCATCGGCTACCATTCTCTCGACCTCTGACTCCAATTTTTTTTTTTAACTCTTATCGGTAGGTATCATTCTATACCCCGAGGCGGTTTATTTAAAGAGGGATTTCGTGGTGGTAATGGACAGTTTCTTTTCGGTTTCCGCCGTTTACAACTCTTTCTCTCTCTACATTTCGGTTTCTCTCTCTAAAACACTGTAGATACTGGTTGAAAGCTATAGCGTACTATGGGGATAATATGGTCGGTGTGACATGAGGGTAAAACTGGAACTTGCTATTTATTTAATGCAGTTGGCCTCACATTAAAAAGTGGGTGATGACGTGGTGGTGCTAAAAGTGAGGGGAATTAAAAGTGATGTTATTTTTAATATAATTTATTCCACAAGTACTAAAAATGAAATTAACCCATTTTGAAATTCATATTGCGAAATAAACTTAAGAAAGTCCAAAACAAACTTCCAACTTAAAATAACCATAAATCAAAAGTCTCAAAAATATATTTAGAACTTAATATGTTCATCCTATGATTAGTCCTCTTGTTTTCCTGTCATACATCATCTCGCTCCAACCCTAAGCTTCTTTGTTATTATATGTTTGATAACTTTATTATTTTAGAGTTATTTTAGTATTTTTAAGCTTATATTTTTGCTATAATCTTAGTATTTATTTTGATTTTTCCCTTAAATTTATTATGTTGTCCCAAGTGTATAGGATAATTATGTTAATAAGGTAGCAATTTGAAGCAAAAATATGATAAAAAGGAATTAAAAATTGCAAAAGGAAATTCGGAGCCAACTTCGCCCACTTGAGCGATAATTCCACATGCATTACTCGTGTTTTTAACTGTCCGATCGACCAAATGTGGCCTAGATCAGTAAGTGAAACTCCCTCGTGCCAGCGCGCGTATCTCAGAGCCAGCATCAGTGCATCTAGAGACGTGCTAGATCCGTTGTGGCGCGTTCTAGCAACTCCGCATGCATCTGCAAGCTCTAGCCAACGCTAGCCTGCCTCGTAGCCCACTTCTTCCATTACACTAATAGAAGCTCGCCACCTGTCTTCGTGGCCCCCTGTTTTGCTATGCATCAGCTTTTGCTATAGCCAAGGAAGAAAATAAAAAAAGGAAGGCTTTTGAAATTGAAAGGCCATGTCTTGGGAGCTTATAAAAAGAGGACCTAGGGCTTCGTGAAGAAGGGTGGCTGTGATTTTTGGAGCCGAAACCAATGAAGAAAAAAAATATATATATATATATATTTCTTGAGTTTTAGATTTTGTTTTCGATAAAATTTAGGAGAGATCATCTTGATGAATCGATGGGAGAAGGAGAAGGAGATTCGAGAAAAATCTTGGAGACTTGTGACACCTTCATAAAGGAGTTTTTCTTATTAGTTTCTTATCTTTTGTTTTTGTTTTTTTTTTGTTTTTAATTTAAGAATGATCGAACCTTTATTTTGTAGATTCTTAGTTATGACTTAATTTTCTTTTCTAAGATTCAAATGTAGCTTAATTATGATATTTTGATCATTCTTTTAATTTAGTTATTAATTTATTTTCATGATTTAGTGTTCCTCACCATTCTTAATACTTCTAAATAATTGACCACTATTTAGTTGCTTGGTTAATTATAATGAAACCGGAAGGAGAATTATATGTCTAATTCATTGTGTTGAATGCCATAGTTTGCATGCAGGATAGGCATATACCTTCATGGCTTGTGTAGTTGCTACATGGAAACCACAAATCCTAATAAGTTCTTATTGGTTTTAAACCATATAGGAATATAGTATATTAGCTTCTAAGGATATTTTTGTTAGACCTCGGGAGGGGCTAGTGAATAGGTTAGGGATTCTCAACTATTAATGAGGAAAATAAGTCGAGGCTTTTGAGATTGAATAATTGAGACAGAGTAATAATAGTGAAATCGGAACCTTGGATTTTTAGTTTTTTGAGTTCCTCATTTTTATTTTTATTTTTATTGTTATTTTAAATTTTCTTTTCGGTTTATTCAAATAAAATTAGGATTAACCAATTTCTGTAATTAGTAAGCAATCAATTCTCGTGGGAACGATACTCAATTCACTACTTTATTACTTGTCAACGATAACGTATACTTGTGTTAGAACATTCACAACAACATCTTATCTTTTCTTTCTATCGATAACATGAATTAATTATATAAGTCAGGGCTTAGTGAGACATTAATATCTCACAAATGAAAATAGACTTTTTTTTTATATGATCATACAAATAAACATCATAAAAAATATATACATATTTGAAAACTTGTTAACCATAATATATTGGGTTCAGCGTTAAACCGTTGTAGCATATAGTTACCTAAAGAGTGGAATACCAAATCTCAAACCAATCATGATAAAAGTCCACTCATTGGGCAAAAGGCCCCTTACCAGTCACCATCCAGGATGTACAACTAGAGCCAACTCAAAAAATTTTGGGGCTTTAAGCAATTTTTCAAAAAGGACCTATTGTGATGCCCAAATTTTTATAAGTAATTATGTAAATTAAAGCTTAAGTTAAAAATTTAACCTATAGTTATGAAATGATTTTTATGAGATGATTTTTATTAATTTTTTTTCACTTAGTAGTTACTATATGGTCACATATTATTATGCATAAAGTGTAAATAGTAAAAAGTGACCAATTGATATAAGTGTAGATAAGTTGTCAAATCATCAATGGTTTTAGCAGTATGGGAATTAGCAGTTTCAAGGATAGGATTTTTCTGCATGTAAAAATGCAGTAATAAGGATTTGACATCAACCTCCTAAATAGATGAAAATTATATTGTCTAATTTTTTGACAGATAAAATTTAGACATACCTTTAACAATGTTGGAATTAGAAGATAAATTTTGATATATTAAGATTTTTACTGAGTTATTTTATCAATAGAAAACAAAAAGATTTAGAATGCTTACCTTTTTCAATCCAAAAACTTGGTGGGCAAGTTTTGTAACATATAGGAATTATACTGATTAACTTTTTAGCAGTAGAGGACATTGGGAATTGTACTAGTGGAAGATAAGGAAAAATACTATTATATCAAGTTAACAGTTCAATAATTCATCTGTTGAAAATAATATTCAGAATTATCTTAAATTATTTTAAAAGGAAAACACGAATTGTTGATCTAATGGTTACAAATGGATAAGTATCAAGAGATCAATGGCTAAGAAAAATCCTTCCTAGATAAATTTTCTTAATCTTGATTTGACCATGATTAGCCTTCTAAAATTTATCAAGACAACAATTAACAAATTAATCTAAAAGTCATTAGCCAAATCCTATAAATAGGCATCCACCCTTCACCATTTTCTTCACACCTCAAGGACCAAGTTCTCTCTCTCTTTCTCTCTAGAATTTCTCTTCCTAGAAATTCTCGCTAAAAGTTCTCTCTAGTTTAGTTCTCAATTTTCTTAAGTTTTCTTAAGAAAATTTTCTCTTAATTTCTTGCATTTTCCTTCCCATTTTCCCTCCTACCAAACACTTTTTACCTTTCTAGAATTTGAAGAAATCCTTCAAGCCTCCTTCAAGAAGTTCTCTTCAAAGAAGTTTTAGTTCTATTCTCCAGCAGAGACTTTGACCGTCGAGGTAGTTTTCCAACCTTAACTCTCGTTGTTATCCTTTTAGTTTAAAATTTCCATTGGTTAATATTTAAGTATAAATGCAATTGAAATTTAGAATCGGTGGTTTGACAATGTAGAGATTACGATTGTTATTATGGATATGTTCATGGTTATGTTTACGTTAGAGAGAAAAAGTTTAGAAATCATACAAAATTAATTATTTGAACTTACGATTACATTCGTTAGAAGTATAGGAATTAAAAAGGTTCCATAAATTAGAAAACCACTATGAAAATTTAGGGGAAAAAATTATGAACTATAAGTTATGGTGCATGTAAGAATAATAAGTTTTTATTGTTTCAAAATAGTGATTTTGGATTGATAAAATCAATGATTTAGTAAAAGAGTCACAAATCGTTTTCAAGATGTCATATTTTGAATATTTGAAATGGAGCTTTACAGGCAAAATTAGATTTTTTTTATGAACATGAGAGTTTTAGACCTTTCAGACGAATTTTTTTGTACATAAAGTTTTCACAAAATCTTTATGATTTGAAAGTTATGATTTTTCAAACTAAGTGATGAAAAGGGAGAAAAATGGCACAGGACGGCCACCCCGGCTGGCCACGTGTTGGAAAAAGGAGTAATTTATATAGCATAATTTTTATAAATTTTTCTTAAGATCGTACTAACTCATATTGCCATATACAATAAATTTTTCTATAATCTACGTACCTTGAGAGAAGACAACAGGAATGTCGGAGGATGTGATCAAAGAGAGCTTCAACCAACTAACCTTCTTTACTATTCTCCAATTCCCGGGTGGTAGAGTGTGTGGACACTCGGTCCCTTGATAAGTATTCGTACGTGGCTTTCTTCTTCCAACCACATAGAACTCTTGCAGCTTATTATTATTATAATGGGAGAATAATAATAAGCTCGTTCACCTTAGAGCCTGTGTTCTAAAAAAAATAGGAGCCCCTAGAGCCTTTTTATAGTGAATGAACTGGGAGGAATTTGAATTTGAATAGGACATTTGAAAAATATTTTTCTCTCTCCCCATTCCCTAATCGGCGTATTTTCTGTTGCCCGGAAGACAAAAAAAAAACATCCATAATAGGTTTAGGATATTCAAATTTTGATCAAATTTTTTATCTTGTTATCTTATGATTTTATCTCCATGGATAATATTCCATAATTTCAATTTAAATTCAAAATAAAATCATGGAAACTTTATTTTAATTAAATAATTATGTAATAATTATCCAAATAAAATAAATAAGGAGAAAGTATTTTCCTTCCCTTATCCTCGTAAAAAACACCTACACTAGATAGATTAGGATAGGATTTTATTTCAATGTCAAACCCAAATAAGATAATTACCATATTTAATTTAAAATCTTTATTTCAATAAGATTATCTAGATATTTAAACTAGTTATCTAAAGAATTAATTTATCTATATCTCTTAATTTAAATTAATCTCATATTAATCACAAAAGATAAATATAATTATTTCAAATTTCAAATCTTATCTTCAAATAAATATTTATTCAAACTACATATTTATCGAATTAATTAAATTAAAAAAAATTCCCATTCTACCCTTAGAAAAAACGCCTACATCTTTTGGAAGGTGTTCCAGATTTTTCTCTTTATTAAGTCCAAGAATTAAAGCCATAATGAATATCTCACTTGATTACCATCCGTTAAGGAATTATATTCAGCTAGTAGAGGTAGCAATTGGACATATATAATATGAACTCTAATAATTTATGTCATTAATTATTCTATACCAAATAAATTAATTACACAATTATTAATTTCAAAGTTACACCACTATAAACCTAAAACTGCACTCCTAATTTTATACTATATTACATAAGCTAGTGTGTAGCTGCAGTCTAATGACCTTGTCATATATGCAACAGCCTCATATGATATCCATAATCAACTTAAAGTTAAAATCCGTTCAACCTTTTGATCACGTTATCTTAAATATCCATTATACATCCAATAGAAAAATGATTATTCATCCAAAGTGAATAATTAGTCATTCGCCCAGCAAACGACCCGAAACCTTGTCCATTTTCACATCTTATATCATGTTGTTTAAGAGGATAACCTTTACTATTTATGAGAGCTATGATTTCATATCTATAAGCAAAGATCATATAGAATATATAAGTCATGTACTCAACAAACTGGTCTAATAGCTTACTGCTTCGAGACACTTTAACCTTTTCTACATCAAAGTACACAAGTCATAAATATGAAATCATTTACATTAAAGTTAATGCATAATGAACGTCAAAAGTAAATTATTCTAATTAAGCAGACTTATAGATTAATTACACTTTGGTCTAGTCTAATATATCACCACCACTAGATAATATATCTATGTATCTACTTGGGAGTCGACTCACTCCAAATGGTCAAGATAGACCATCTCCCCAATTGACTTTAAACAACGTAATAGTCTTCATATGAGTTAGATAGTCACTCTAACCCCATAGACTACGAATTATAGATTTAAACTACTTACTTTACAACGTTGTCCTCTCACATAAAAAAATCCATTGCATGCAACATTCTAACGGTTTAAACACCAAATAGTTAATGAACCATATATGCTTACATTTATTTTAACACGTAAATCTAGATGAGGACAATATAGCAAAGATGTAATGAAAAAAAAATCTAATATATTATTAATCAATTCAAAATAAAATGAAATATAACTAAAATGTCTTTCACTTTTATGGCATTCCTAACACCACAGCCACTGCAAGGCTAGTCACGGCCGCCGTAGCACCTTGTCACGACCAGCAGGGGTCTACTTGGTGGCCAGCAGAGCTGCGGTGCTAGCCAGTCTTGGTTGCTAGTGATGTCGCACCAATGAACCGCAGCCACAGCGTCGGCCATTTGAAAAAAAAAACATTTTAAATTTTTAAAATTAAAATTAAGTTGATTTCTTTTAGAAGTGTGTACATTTTTTTTAAATGTGGGTCTTCAAATTTGGAGAGCCTTAAAATTGTGATTTTAGAAGTATTATATATTTTTAAAAGGTATGGAATTTCAAACTTATGGAATGTCGAAATAGAAATTTCAACACAAGTTAGAAAAAAGGAGTTAGATTTTCTAACCCAATTTTTAAACTAGAAAGGAAATATCTTACATGTTTAAGAAACTTATGGACTTTCAAAATTGTAGAGTATCAAAAAAATTATTTTTGATACAAATTTAAAATGAGATTAAATTTTTTAATTTAAATTCTATTAAGTGAAATAGAATTATTTTTTAGATTCAAAATATACCATAATCTTGTAATCATACTTAGTAAGAAATTATTATAGACTAAATTTTTACTTCCTGTAGCAAAAAGGAATTTAGATTAGTTTAAATCCAAGAGGTATTAAGTTAATACCCATCTCGGATATGTTTTTCAGCTAGTAAGATTTAAATCACAGAGTAGTTTAAAATGCAGAAAAGCTACGTGCAAGATAAGTACAAACCTCACCTACAATATGAAAATTTTATTATTTTCAAATCATGTCTTAGGCACATGTCATGTTAGGAATGTTTTACCTATGTTTGCATGTTTGAGTATATGCCATGTTAAAGGATGTCATACTATATTATATTGTGTCACAATTATAGATATGTCACACTTTCATAGTATATCATGACTTTAGTCTATGTCATGTTTTGCATCATGAATTAATAACTTAAATATTAGATCTAATCTTTGAATAAGACTATAAAATAGAGTATGATATCAGGCATGCTCAAATTCAGTTAAATTAAAGGCTAAAACATTCAAGAGCATTAGGGTGTCATACCAACATCCGAGAAGGATTATGTTTATGTTATGATCTGGACAAGTCCAGTTGATGATCTCGGTGTTGTTAGGGATCTTACAAGCCGTAACCTCCCATTGATTGCACACACTCAGTACATATGCATAGGGTCTGATGAAATAAACAAGATAATAAATTCATAATAGAAAATAAGACATCCATAAATTAATATAATTGGACCACACGTCTTAACTTCATAATTGGATCGTGCATCTATACATGTCATTCATGTTTTTTAAGTAATGTGATATTTAAGTTTGTATTTACTGAGCAAAAGTGCATTAGTTATATTTATATTATATGTAAGCAACCTGAGCATAGTGCTTGGAGGACAAATGTAGACGGAAATATTGAGCAAGCAAAGATGGTGTAGGATACCACTACACATTTTATTATGCAAAATTATTTTAAAATTATTATTATCATGTTTTAAGAATATATAGTAATTTATATTAAAATAAATAAATTTTGTGACCTATAAGATCACGTGAAAAGTTATTGTTTTTAAGATATGATAAGTATGTGACAAAATTTTTTATGATATTATAGAAAAAAATGCTATTTTGAGATTTTTAGTACCCAAGCCTAAGTATTAGTAATTACAAGTAAAGATTTAGTTTAAGTAGTAATGTAACATGATGGGTTGTAATACCACTTCAAACGAAATTTTGTATTTTATACAATATTTTTTGCCTTGAAATTTTTTTTCAACGAGCTCCTTTTTGATTTATCCTCTTTTTCTTGAATTTATCAAAACCCCAGTACATATTTTCTATTAGATAAATTTATTCTTTAACTTAGGTATGTGTGAAAATTAAATCAAGACAATACAACTACAACAAAATAATAATAATAATAATAATAATAAAAAAGAAGTAACTAATCTGAATTTAAAAAGCAATATCAACAAGTAGATAAAATGAGTAAGAAAGAGATAGGCTTTGTTCTCAAAATTGTAATTTGCATACTGAGTTTTTAACTTTAGCAATTTGCATTAGGAACTTATAAATTTGTGGCAATTTATCCCTCATTCAGAATAATGTTAGTCTTTTAAAGGAAATTAACATGTGATTTATACATAAATCGTTAATTAATGACATAAATGATAATTTTTGTCTAATTTAATCCAAATTTATTTGGATTAAGATCATTAATTAAGTATTATCAAAGTATAAAATTTTGAATCAACTGTGTTTTAAATATAAATTTGAGTTAATATTGATAAAAAATAACCTTTTATACTCTTAATAAACAACCTATATGTTACTCAACTGTCAATTTTTATTAAAAAAAAAAAATCAGCATTGTTATTATCAATGAAGGGTAAATTGTTATAGATTTGTAAGTTCATGGTTGTAAATTGACAAAATTAAAAGTTCGTGTACTGATAAAAAAAATCCATATTGTTATTACTGTTATTATTATTGTTATTATTGTTGTTATTAATTATTATTACTGTTAGTATTATTATTGTTGTAATTATTATTACCGTTGTTATTGTTATTAGTTATTCTCATTATTGTTATTATTATTAGTATTGTTATTGTTATTACTGCTGCTTCTGCTTTAGGGCTTTATTATGGTTTATTTGTACATATTTATAACAGTGATAGCAAGATTGGTTTTTCAGCTTAGTTGGGATTTTTATGCTTTTGTTAACCATTTTTTATTCTTACTTAAGTGTAGACACTCCCTTTCTATCTTGTTTTTTTTTTTTCCTCAACAGATTTTTCTTTTAGGTTTTGCTACTAAGGTTTTTCTGGTTTATTACAAAAAATTGATAATCAAAATTCCAGTCTAGGTTTAGCATTACAGCATCAATTATGCTAGTTGAGATGTATGTTATCCCTGGGAGTCATTCCTATGGGATTGTCAAGCTTCTTTTATTCTTTTATTCTTTTATTCTTTTATTATTATTATTATTTTTTTGACCTTGTGAAGTTTGGTGTGAGTGAGATCATTAGGAGCAATTATCTAATTGAGAGGCTTTAGTAGTCTCTATATACTTGCTCTCATCATTTGGAATAACAATATAGGCTATTTTAATACAAACTCCCGCTGAATTTTTAAATTTTGATTAGTCTTTCCTCCTGATAATCAACCCCTTGAAATCATAATATTTGGAGGGATTGTTTTCTCACATCGGTTAAAATTTTGACCTTTTTTCTTTTTTTGGTCCGCAATAGCCAAAGAAGGGAAGGCTTGTCGTTTTTGTTTAATTTCATTATGAATTTCTTTGAAAACTTGAATTTAATTCATCACTTTTAATTTACATTTAAACTTAAATTTTAAAAAGAATTTGTATCGAGATTAAATAAAAATGACTAACAAATCTTAATTAGAATATTTAATGTTATCGTGATATCAGTTTCCTATTTCTTTAATTTAAAAAAAAAAAAAGAAATAACCACCAATATAACACGTTTATTGGGCTATGTGCAAGTCATTAAAAAAAAAACCATTCAAATTTTCAGAGACATGAGCAAAAATTACAAACGCTGTCAAAAATTATGAATTGGTAGAGTTAATTGTCAAGAAAAAAAATAAAAAAGCTTTAGGATTAAATTGTTAAATTTAAAAAGTTAGAAAGAATATTGATATAAAATGGCTTATATATATATATATATATATAAATATAAGTAATGGTCACGTCCGTCAAATACTCTATGTACTTTTCTATTGAAGCACAGCTGTCAATCATGCACTTTTTAAATAGTTTTTTAAAAATGTTAATCATACTCCTAATACATTGAAATCATCCACCAAAATCGAAATCTACTTTTTTTTTTTTTTTTTTTTTTTTTAAGAAGAGAAACAAATCCACTCCTTTCTTCTCTTTATTTCTATCCCTTCAATTTTTTGTTTTTTTTTTTTTTTTTGAATAAAATGATCCTAATATATCATTTACTGGTATAAGCTCGCCAGACGATGTTTTAAATAGTGTACAGTGATCTCAATAGATCATCTTATGCCGGACTTCAAACCCAGATAACCATCTACTATCTGAAGCTGATATTGCGGGTTTATATCACTGTTCCTTCTTGGTATCAGAGCCAATTGGATCTCGGGAATAAAACGTGAATAATGATCCGATATTGTTACATTATTATAAGGGCAGCCTAGTTCGACCTCGGGAATAAAAAAATTTGACCTCATCTAATTTCTATATATAGCTTTTATCTGTTGATACGTTTAGATTTTTTTTTTTTTTTTGGCTCAAAATAAGTTTTGATTTTGTTTGATATATTAGTGTTGGCATCTTAAGCAACACATGAGCTTTTTGTTTATTTAATACAAAAAATCACTAAAATGAATAGTTTATTTTGTTACAATAGAGTTGATTCACTGCTATCAAAAATAAAATAAAATAAAATAAAAGATATAAATTTTCATACGAATCATATTTGTGAGCAAACTTTTCAACCTGTCGACACTAGGGCACAAGCTTCGGGCACTGAACAAATATTTATTTATTTATTTATTTATTGTTTACTCTAACAATAGTTGGCCAATTCTACAAGAACAAAAATACATGTTAAAAAATTTTATCATAAATATCATAAATTGTTAAGCATCTAAATTTTGTAAATTTTACAAAATTAAAATGATTACTTTGTCTTTTTTTTTTTTTTTTACCCCTAACAAGTTATTTTTTAATTTCATGATGAATCAAAAATCTTTTATTTTATGACATGAATCATTTTCCATTTTACAATGGGATTACCCACTTTACTCTATCAACCCTTCCATCATATTTGGATGGTATATATTAAAAAAAAAACCCAAAATATTCTATTAGAATATTTCGATGACTAACATTGATAACACGCACTGTAGATTCCAGCTATCCGTGTTGAAAACATGAAATATTCTTATAGAATTTACACAATAGGCAATTTGGAGTCTTATATATATATTTTAATTATGAATATGGACAATTTAGGTAAAACATATTATGTTGACTTTTGACCAATATCATTTGACCTTTGGCTAGTACTCTTGGGTGGCAAAGAAGTAAAGTGTCCAAAAACAATGTCAAAACTGTCAAGAGGTTTTGAAATAGTGGCATTTGTGACATTACCCTAATTTACAATCTTCAAAACCGTATAAGCATTCCGTGTGTTATTATTTAAAATAATTCAATATTTGGCAACATCTTTACATTGTATAGTTTCATACGAAATAAAAAATTAATATAATACAAACTATGATATTTAATATAATAAAAAACCTCTATAGTAGGTCGTATTGTATAATTTAATCTATGTATGATTATATTAAAAAGTATAATATAATGGATTTCAAGACAGAGGTCTAGGTTGATATTTGAGATGGGGCTCGAGGTCAGATTTCAATACGAGGTCGGGGATGAGTATCATAATGGAAGTTGGGTTTTGAAATGGGGATGGTGTGATAGTCATCAGTTCTTACAAGGAAAATGATAAACTGTACAGTCACACATCGGTTGAGAAATTATATATATGATGGTTCATAAGTAAAAAAAAAAAAACTACGTACCTCCTAATATTATAAGGTATTTTGTGGTTAAGCCTAAGAGAAAAACCCTATGGGTACAAGAACTAAAGCGGACAATATCATATCAAAAGGAGGTATGAATCATTATAAATGGTATTAGAAGCTATACCCAACCGGAAGTGTGGTCAACAATGACCCCCAAAAGGAGGTTATGATTTAGTACAATGGCCTGAGTTGGGACTGACAGTTGTTATTATTTAAATGAGGTTATTTATTTATCGAACACTCATTTATCAAGGTTTTATTATAATTTTTAAATTGTAACAAAAATCAATCCATATTCAAGTTTCATGACTTATGACCTAATTATCACATCCAAAGCCCACCTTATTATCATGGTAAATTAGGGTATGTGCCACAAAATCATGTCTTGCTTGATTTTTACCATAAGGTAAAAGGTTTTGTAAAATATGTCATAAGATGATATCATAAATTCAATTAAAAAATATTTTATATTCTTTTTCACTCTTTTCCCCTCTCTCTCCTGGCACTTTCTTAGGCTCCAAACAGAGAATCGCCGCCATCGCCCTCTCCCAAAATGCCACCATCTCCAGCATCTTCATCCTCAAGTGCGCCAACGAGCTTGACTAGCAGTAGGTGGTAGAATTACGGATCCTCAATGTTGGTGCACAAGTAGGCACTGAACTTGATTGCACTGCCTTGAAGCACAATGTTGGGGAAGACTCAGATCACGATGTCAGGAAGACTCTGATCATGCCCATTTGAGCTCCAAATTTTGGATCAAAGTGCAATGCCGGGAAGACTCCAATCAAGTCCATCTAAGCTCTGAATCTCATATCCGATCGTGATGCCAGGGGGATTTACACTGTTTGGTCCAAATCTCCAAAATCAAAGGATTTCTTCTTCAGTGGAGATAAGTTCGATTATTTTTTGATTTTTTTTTTGGGCAAATATTTTGACTCTATTTAGAAGGAGATAAAAGGCAAATGAAAAAAACAAAATGATTAGAGAGCACAAATCTAGTTGATGTTTTTTTTTTTTTTTTTTTAATTTTGGTTTTGTATATTGGATTGGGTGGATTTTAAACTTTGTTTTTTATTTTGCTATGTTTGGATTGGGGATTGTTTCTTTTCTTATGGTTTGTGAATTTTGAGTTTTAATGATTTTTGTACAATTCTTATAATTTTTTATTGAATTTTTCAATATTTTAGTGATAAAATTTGGTGTTTCTTTAACCAATCGAATGACGGAAGCCAGAAAATCCAGTGGAATTGGAAGTTTCCGACTGGTAAACAATAATTAACGAACTGATTTGCCAGTAGTTGGTAATCAACTAGTTAGCAACTAATTGGTTACCTGCTAACAATCGAGATTACTATAAAAAACTTACCGATAGTCGATAATCAGTTTATAATCAACCGGTAACCCAAGTGGTTACATTATAGATAACAATTAGTAATTATAATTATTATTTTAAAATAAATAGATCAATAAATATTTATAATGCCATGTTATGACATATCTTGCAGGATTTTTTCCTATGTGGGCAAAAGCAATCCCAGGCATGATTTGGTAACATTTTTCTAAAGTACCCTGTTACCATGGGAAATTATGTCATATGCCATGTATTGGATAGTTGGATTGATTTTTGTCATCAAAGAAAAACTATCCTTTAAAATGCCATTATGATGACATCATATATCTAATAATTTAAATTTAAATACTAAAATAACTATTGTTTTAATCTCTCCCCCATTCTCTCTCTCTCAGCAGACAAACCCTCCCCTTTCTCTCACTTCCTGCACCCTTACTCTCTCTCGTTTTTCTCACTCTGGCCATAACAACGAGTTTGCCACTAGACCTCCATAGCCACCATTGCTTAGATCTCGACAATACTCACTCTGCTGCCTTCCCAACGTCCATTGGCGAGGCTCCCTGTTTATGTGATAGTCATCAGTCCCTATAAGGAAATGAGAAGCTGTGAAGTTCCACATCACTTGGGAATGGATATATGTGATTGTTCATAAGTAAAGAGATCACTTCCTAATAGTATGAGGTCTTTTAGGGTGAGCTCAAGAGCAAAACCGTACGGGCACAAGGCCTAAAGTTGATAATATTATACTAAAGGGAGACAAAGGTCATTACAATATGTCTTTCTCACCTTTCTCTCTCCCGCACTTCACCGACTGTTTCTGGAGAATGGACATTGTGAAGTCTGATTGCGAGAACGAAGAAAAGTGGCACAAGATATTTAGGAGATCTGGATGGTCGGAGCTAGATCGCCACCTCGGTTGCCATTATGAGATATGAAGCTCACCACAACAGATCGGAGTTTGAAGCTCGTCCATGATGTGGATCTCCAAGTGACCACTGCAGTAGATTTGTCCAATTCAAATCCTACCTCACCGCCGATCAATGCCCACTGTCGATCGACGAGCCTTTCCACTTCAAGCTCAGCAGCATAGGCATGTGAAGTTTGAATGCTGCGCTAGCTATGACGGCCGTCTGTTCGGTGTGAACTTGGTGATCGCCGATCAGACACCTAATGCTCGCCATCACTATACTCAACGGTAGGGTTTTGGTGGCCATCGTTTTGGCGATCCAAGGACTATTTTTTTTTACTTGCTTATAGGATTGTGAACTTGTGATGTTTTTTGGTGGATTTTTTTTTTTAATTCTGAATTTCTGATATTTTTGTGGAATCTTGATTATTTTTGTAGATTTTTTTTAATTAATATATGATACTTGCTTTCTGGTGACAAACCTTGAAAAATCCGACAGAATATGTAATGTCCCGGAAACCAGGTGATCACTAATCGGTACTTAATTGATTACCCGCCAACGGTCAGTAACTAACTGGTTACTGTTTGATAACTAACTGGCTACCCAGCGGTAGCCATAGTTATCGGCCGGTGATCCAGTGGTTATTGTCGGCAGTCATTAACCAATTAGTTACTATTTGGTAACCAACTAGTTACCTGTCAGCGGTGACAGTTACCCAATTGGAACCTGTCGACGATCGATAATCAACGAGTTATCATTTTATAATCAATTGGTAACTCATATGGTTATATTTTGAAATAAATTAATAAATAAATATTTGTGATGTCATCTATGATATTTCTTGGAAAAAAAATTGTCTTGTCAACAAAAATCAATACAAGGCATGATTTTATATGATATTTATCAAAAGTTTCCCTATTACCATCTCAAATGTCCAGGCCCTTCGTTGGAACGGTTGGCCCACTTTTAATGAAATCAATATGGACGCGGGGGGGGGGGGGGGGGGGGGGGGTGTGGGCCGAGAGGAATTTGGAAGTCTAACGGTCTAACCGCTTAAGAAATTCATACAATCTCACGATCAAATAAGGATTTTGACGACTTAAAAAACGACCTTTGTTGTTGTGAGATATAAACAAATTGGTATATAAGTTGTTAACAATTCTTAAAGCTGTAAATGTAATACCCGGAATTTTGATGAACCTATGATTTCCTTTTAGATAAGGAAAATCACAAGTTTGAATCTAGTATGTCGATATGAAACTCATGATCTGAGTTAAATATCAATAATGTTTGAGTTCTCGTTTAAGTATCTACGAGACTCAGTAATAGCTTGCTTTAGTCAAGCATGTGGCCTTTTGAGGAAAAAGGGCAAAATGGTAATTTATGATTTTATGTTGGTCAAAGTTTGACCGAAAAAGTCAAAGTTGACCAAAAAGTCAAAGGTTAACCAGGAAGGTCAAATAGATGAAGGTGCTGAGATACGGCGAAGCAGTATGGGATTTGTAATGACTAGAATTTCCCAACGTCATAATATTTTGTATAGATATTGGAATTATGCCCTGAAGGTATTTATGAAAAGCCCAGCTTGGGATTTTTATTAGATATTGCGAGTTCTTATGTTTTTATAAGACTCCAAAAATTATTGCTTTGTAAAGCAAGTGATCTTTTGAGTAAAACAGTATAAAATGTAATGATCAGCTTGTTTACAAATTTTGATTTCTATTATGAATAATCAAAGTTTGTAATTAAGAAATGTTTATGTGTTATGTTAAATCCTTCGAAAGACCTTTTTGTAGTAAAAGGCAAATATATGATATATGAATCTCTGTTAGTAGTTTCTAATATTAAGAGAACCCTAGACGCAGTTCAGATAAATTCTGGATAATGGTCCAGTGCCAGTATACTGTTATCAGTTGAAAACAGTATCTGAATATGTATGCCAGTATGAAAATGAACTGTGTTTAGGAGTTAAGCCAAGTAAGGTCTTAATCAGTGATACCTTATCTTAAAAAGAATGACAAATCTCACTTTGAAAATTGGTCACCCTTTAAGGACTAAAATGTAAATATTTTGTCTATAGGGGCCAATATGTAATTTTAAGAAAAGTGAATGGTTATGGATTTTAAGAAAGTTAAGATAGTGTTAGGTGATTGATTAAGCAAGAATTGGAGGCCAAATGCTATCACCATAGTCGGCCACCCTATAGGGACTAAAGTGCAAATATTTTACCTTTAGGGGTCAAAATGCAATTTTGTGAAAAATTGTGATTTGATAGATAAATTTGTAAATTTATGGAACTATGGATTTTTCTAGTTAGATTTCCTAGTTCAATTTAGTTTATGATGATTTTTAAATTTGGTTAACCTAGTTGGAAACCAAGGAATCAAGTTAGGTTAGGATTGGTTCAAAATTGACCAATCATTCGCCTACACTTGTACTTAAGGGAACCGGCCACATTAAGGGATAATGAGCGGATATTTTGCTCTTAAGAACCAATAGGCAAGGTATGAAAAATTTGAAGTTCATTAGAATTTGATACCATACAATTTTAACCTTGCCTAGTAAGCAAAGTAGTTTTGCATACTAAGCTATGTTGCATTTTGCAACTTTCACACTTAGCAAGGCATGGCCGGCCACCTCTAGAGTAGATAAGAAAATAAATAAGGTTAAGGACTCAAATGCAATTATGTTAAACCAAGGAAGTACTAGGTTTGCTAACTTAGTTAGTCTAACTATTTTCTTCCATTTGGTTGCCACATATGGCCGGCCATCACAAGGATAAGCACATCAAATTTCTAGCTTTGATGACTAAGCCTTATTAGCTTTGATGAGTCATCTATGTAGCTTTCTTCTTTGGCAAGCCAAGGCTTGCAAATTTCAGCACCAAAACCGGCCAATGGATGTAAGACACACCATGGTTTTGTTAGACATTGAGACTAGCTAGAATTGTGACACATCAACACCTATTACTTGCTTCATCATGGCCGGCCACCATATGAATCTATTGAGTAAATATGTTACTCTTATGGATTAATATGCAGCTTAGAGTTATTAGTTTCTCAAACTTGTTGAGAGAATGACAAGTGTGGTAAATAGCTTAGGTGAACAAGCTATTAGCTTTGCTTGCTTGGTTAGTAATCAAGCTAGAGCTGCCACCTAATGGCCGACCATCACAAGGAAGAGACACTTCATGTGTCTAGCTATGATGAGTCAATATTTAGCCTTGATTATGTGTCCATCTTGAGCCTTCTTAACCGACCATCTCATAGGACATAGAGACAAATAAGCTGTCTTTGGGAGCAAGTAAACAATTGTAGAAATGAAAGAAATTCTAAATGAATTTCTTTTTCATGCACCTATAAATAGAGGTGGTACGGATCATATATGATCCTTTGGACAATAAACCATAGATTAGCATTTCATTGTCTGCTTCTTCTTTTCCTTAGGAGCTGAACAAAAAAATTGAGAGAAAGAGCTGCAAACAGTTTCGGTTTGTGGTGTTGGTCTAGTGAGAAAGAAAACCTCCAAAACCTTAAGCTAGATTTGTTTTGTGAAGCTTGAGGTAAACTCTTTAACCTCTAGTTTTCATTCACATTTTTGATAAGAAGATTATGAGTGTGATGTTATGTATAAGCATGAGTTTATGAAAAGTAAATTTAAGTACTATGCTATATGTGTAGTTGATAGTTTTCGGTTTCGATATGCTAGTTTCGAAATAGGATTTTTATGCAAGTGTAGGATTTTTGTTTTACAAAAATTATATGAGTAAGATCTGATTGTATGAGTATGAAATGGTTAGGTAACACCTGCATGCTTGATATAGGCTCACGGGATAACCGTTTGAGGTAGTGTGCACGTTAGTTACCTAAAAACCAAACCGAACAAAAAACTGTCAGTTTCGGGGTAAATTGGACAGTATTTTGGAAAGCGAATTTCGAGGCCCTTAAAGGCCGAATCATGAAAAAGTTAAAACTACAAAGTTGTAGAGAAGGGAAAATCCTAGGGGCCAGCATGGACAGTTTTTGAAAATAAGGCCTCTAAGACCTTTGTTTTTACAAAAACCCGAGACCAAATTTTAGGGTAATGAAAATGGTTGAAGAATTTTCAAAGGCAGAAACAAGCATGTTTAAGTCATATTTGAGTTTTGAGTTAAAAAGAGAAGTTGTAGGAACCTTCAAGGCCTACAACTTTCATGAAGGAAATGTTTTCAAATTCGAAATAGATCTGTTAGAAAAGGATCAAATTTAAGGACTGATTTCAAGTACAGTTTTCAGAATTCAAGGGTTTTAAAAGATAGTAAGTTTTAAAGTTTATGTTATGTTTTTGATACCCTTGTACTAAGATAAGTTAATAACTAGGGTTATTCATGAATGTTGGTTAGGATACCAACATTTAATGATTATGATTTATGGTAAGATAGAATAGGAATAACTCTTATCTTGCACCCTGTTCGGAAACAGGAGTATGAACTCTAGTCATGCCATGTATGGACAATAAACTAAGAGCATAGGACGACTGGTAAGTTCAAACCTCACCTACAGTATGGAAAATAGTAAATACTATTTTCAAGTATGATTGTTTTCATGTATATGCTATGATTTATATGTTGCCATGTTAAGCCATGTTTTGTCATGTTATGCCATGTTATGACAAGTCATGTATGTTATGTCAAGCTATGATATGTTATGATAAGATATGCCATGTGTATGTATATACTATGGTTGATATACATTATGAGATAGTGACATCATGAGGCATGTTCACTAATAAGATCACACGTAAAGATTCTTAGTCTTGGGAATGTAACCAGACTAAGACTAAACCGAGACAAGTAAGGAGTCGTACCAACCTCCTGTTGATGCAGGAGGATCATGTATGTTACAAGTTCAAGTTTATGATTATCAACCTCTCGTTGATGCGTGAGGGTAAAGTGATAATCAACCTTCCGTTGATGCGTGAAGGGTTATGTTCATGTTTTCCAGAATTGTTAAGGGCCTTGCAAACCCTGACGTTCTGAGGCTGGCAAGCTTTTGGTACGTACACAAGGGGCCCAAATGTTAAGCAAGATAATAAGTTCAAGTCAATAATTGGTCGTAAAAGATACGTAATTGATCATAATTGGTTCATGCATAAGTTACACAATTTTGATTATGTTTTGTGAGATTATGTTTGTACTTGCTGGGCGAAAGCTCATCAGTATATTCCATACTGTAGGTAAATGCCTGCAGCTTTACTTGGTGGGTCATGGAAACAATGCAGCAAGTGAAGGGCGGTATGGGATACCACTACGCAAGTTTTTCAGCAAACTATTTAAATTATCAAGTTGTATATGTATGTTTTAAGGAATATGTACCATGTTACATATGTGATGTTTTTAAGTTGTGATCTTAAAATAAAGTTTAAAGAAGAAAAGAAAAATTTATTCTAAAATTTTCTGTAAGGTTAAGAATAAGGTTTAAGTTAAGCAAGCATGGTAACGGCCCACGTTTACGTAGTCGGCCCTACGTGGACGGTCGGGGCGTTACAGTAAAATCGTTATTTAAATAATCAAAATCAACTATTGACCTATGTATAAATTTGTATATGAAATTGGTACTCAAATGTGCAGTGTATAGAACATTCAAGACGTATATATTTTCGAAGGCACGTAACTACCTCCACATACCACACGGATGATGGACCACATGGCCCAAATGCCCAACGGCTCTTCGCATTAGTTCTAGTATGCAGGACGCAACAGCATATAATTTATATCTGAAAAAATCTTTGTAAATGAAGTCCGCGAACCTCGTTCACACACATGTTCCATTCACATTACTGCACAAATTATTACCGTCATTCTTTTCTGAATAATGTTTATATACAAGAACTAACCTACGTGGCACCTTTGCAAACGGCAATCATATATATATATATACATATTTATTTATTTATTACGTTACTATGTTAAACGATTGATCTTAATATAGTATTTTTCAACAATTCATGTCATTTGTACTTAACCTCCGTTTAGATCACCGATTGGAGTTAAAATTTCTAAGCTGGAATTATTTTATTTTTCAAAAAAACATTATAATTTTTGTTGACTTTTCAGAAAAATACAAAAATCCAGTTAAAAAAATACAGTTTAGTTGAAGTTGAACTTAATAACCAAACAAAATCTAAGAGTTTAATTGTTCATATTATAAGATTCAAAATAGAAAATTACATATAAATTAACTCATAATTAGAAGATATAAAATAAAATGTTATAACTGTCGTTCCTGTCTGCCGGACAAAAGAGCTTGCCAATACGTTTGTGTATATATAGAGAGGGGGATAACACTAATAATTTATTTTGCACGTCATTAGATAATTATCATTCACATCAATATTTGTACACAAAATCATTACATTATCGTTACATGAAATTCTAAACAAAACATTATATGTAAATCGATTGGTAGTCATATGACTCTAAATAGAATATTATAATTGCTTTATTTGTCCAATTGCCAGATTTAAAGTGTTTTCATATTAAAATGTCTTCCTAACTAATGTTATTACAAAATTAAAGTTATCTACCCAAAAATTAAAAAGCTGTTTCTCAAGCACTACAAGTGACTAAAAAAATTAGTACATATTTTCCATAATTTCACAAGTAACTTCGTCTAATAGAACATCAATAATATCCCACTCAAATTCCATGCAGATATCTTCGACGCCTTCAAAATGTAGCATATTCTTAGCTCTAGTATTAATCCAATACGTCTGACTCAAATCTTCCTCGGCTAACCTGCGCAGCTGTTCAGCCAACTCTGCGAAATACTCCGCCATCTCTGTACTCTCCGCTTTCCCTTGTTCTTTCTTCAAGGCTGTTCTCAATTTAAGCTCATTATCATAAGAAACATGTGATTCGACTTTCGTCTTTATGTCCACATTCATCGACCTTGAATGTCCCTCTATAAACATGAAATCAATTAGCACAATATAATTAAAATTAAGGCATACAAGTTTAATAAGAAATGATGAGTTTGATTTATTAATACGTTTATCAATATAATCCTATATTGTTGCGAGAAAAGTCTAGTTGTAATTTCATAGTTGACTCCAAACAAGATTGCAGAATTCAAATATATATTTATATTGGTGGATGTAGGTAAGGCAAGTGGGGGCACCCCAGTGAAATTTTTTTTCTTTCTAATTTTACCCCAAAGGCATTACAAATTAAAAATCTTCCTATAGCCTGCACTGAAAATTAAAAGCTATATTGATGTTATTTTGTTTTACGTCATTATTAAAATTTTTTTGTGGGGCCACCGCTGATATGAACGTACGAATAAAGAGCTTGAGGACAGAGTAATAAACCTTTTTAATGTAATAAGAAATCAGTAAACTAACCTGGGTAGAGATTATAGATCTCTTCAAGAACAGAAACTGGGATAAGATATTCTGCGCTGCTCTCAATTGGTTGAATCATGCTACTAGCTTGTTGATGATTCTTTCTCTTTCTAGTGAATTTTTCAGGTGATTTTTTCTGATTTTCTCGCTTCAAAACCTTCAACTGTCCACCACCATCCTTCTGATCCTTTTTCTTATACGGCAAAACAGAGCCCAGATCTCTACTTCCATTTTGCTTACCAGTCTTCTGTTGAACAATTCTCTTTCTCGGCTCATTCTTTAACTTGGAGATCTTGTTGTTTGTCCTCTCTTTCTCCTTCGGGTCCTTCAAACTCAAGCTCTTGTATTCTCTTCTACTCTGTGTACTCTTACTCTTCTCTTTCCTCTTAAATCCCAACTCAGATTTTCTCATTTCCTTGGAGGAATCGTAGACATCATCCAAGTAAACGACAAGGAAATCACTACTTTTCGGCGGCTGAAACGACGCCGGGACCTCGCGAAACGACACCGAGGTTCTCGCCCGGCGATGCAGCTGGTGAGATTGATGATCAGTCAAATCAAACTTCAACAAGTAATCTGCAAAATTCACCGACCTACTGCGAGAGAACGAGCCCGGGGTTGTAAATTTGGGAGCCCAATTTGTGTCCTGAGGCAGAGATTCTAATCCCATAAGCTTGGCAACTATACCGGGCCCACCGGATTGAGTTCCGATTTCATGCTTCTTTTCGTCTTTCCTCGGCTTGTTCATATCAAGAACGGTTGGTTTGCAATCTGTGACGTCGTCTGGTGGGTGTGTCGGAACATTTCCGGCGCACAACATTCTCCGTATAATGCTCGAAAAGCACCCGGAATTTGCAGCTTCTGACTTGGCCATGGTGGGGGAAAACAGAGGACTATTGAGAAGTTGGGGTAAGAGAAAAACAGAGGATTTAAAGAGAAAGAAGATGAAATGGGGGGCTTAGAAATAATGGTAGATACAATAATTGTGTTGAAGATTTACGGGAGTTCAAAAACCAAATCTCTCAGCAAAAATGTGAGACGCACATGGGATTTGGAAAGAATTTTGTGGTAGAGATTGAGTTAAAATGGAAAAGGAAAATGAGAATGAGATAGATTAGAAAACAGAGACATAAAAGAAATGCTTAATAGTGAATGTGTGGACTACGGAGAGAAAACAAATCGAAGAGAAAATGAGGAAGTTGTGAAAGTGATATACAATAAATTCATAATTGGGCCAGGCTGAAATCGGGGTCAATGAGTTCACACGGGAGAGTAGAAAGAGTGGGAAAAAGGTGGGAAGTACTCACATGGTTACGTAAGCATGTAGCTGAGAAAGTGTACGATAAAGTACGTGGAAACAAAATTTGGCGGTCCAAACCAAACACACTCGAGGGTGTTTGTCTGACTCCGCCATGCAAATTTAATGGCTTATTTTTAGTAGGGCTACGTATATTTTATTTGTCTGCTTCGCGTCGAATTTTGTTTTGTTGACTCCTTGGACGGGCCTTATGTCTAGCTGGCTGTAGTCTATATAACTTTTCCCTAATATTACATGCTTGTAACCCAAATATTACGTTTATGAAAACGTTGTTTAACGGTGTTGTTCCAACGAACACTCTTTTTTATTCCTATGTTAAAACAATATTTAAAGCATTGAAAAGACTAACAGTTTAACTGTTTGGATATAGACATTTGAATGAAATAAATTAAACATAAATAAATATTTAATTTGTCATTAAATGATGTTTGAATCTTCACAATCTAATAAATCAGCATATGCATTCAAACAGAGCCAAATTAAAAAGGGAGTTCAATTCATCTTTCTTCTCAAAAATGGTCAAATGAAGCATTTCACAACATTCAAATGGACTATTTCACATCATTTCAATAATAGTACAAATGTTTTGCTCCAAATCAAATCAAATGATTTTAGATTGTGAAATGTAAATGAAATGGCCAATCTAAAAAAAAAAAAAAATCAAATCAAATCAAATCAAATGATTGAAACGAGCAGATCAGGCTTATACCCTCTTTATTCAATCATTCAAAATAATATGTGCACAATTTCAACTTGACGATGATCACTATAATTGTAGCAATTCCACTACACCACCTCTTTGCCCCCTTCCATAATTAACACCTGGCCGTATAGACCATTTATTTATGCAAAATAACATGAACAGTTGGGCATTGTTTCACTGATACTTGGGGACAGAGGACTTCTCCTATGAATAAAGTAAGGAGAGAGGAGTAAATTTAAGTTTTTAGAAAATAATTGAAGTAAATAGAAGGTTTTTAAAGTATTTGGTGTAAGAAATAGTAAATAACAAATTTATTAGGTAAATTATTTATTTACGTTTTGTAAATCTCTATTATTTATGTAGTAAATTTGCTATTTAACTAGTCAAATTTTCATTTATCTAATAATTTTGTTATTTTCTCTAAATATTTTAAAATTTTTCTATTTATTTCAACTATTTCGTAAAATTGTTGTTTGTTACAATTTTCCAAATATAAATACGTGCAGCTTGATAGGACTAGCCTTGCAGGTAAGAAGGGAGAGGTCTAGGTATGAGCTTTAAAATGTTCAAAACTTACACTTCATTTGGTAGGAAAAAAAGAAAATAAGAGGGAGAGAACTTAATTTAAAAAAACATGGAAAATTTGAATGACATAAAAGAAATTAGTTTGTTTGTTTGTTTGTTTGTTTTTTTTTTAATTTTGGGGTGGGAGATTCAAACTTTACATCTTTAGGTGGAGTTAACTGTGGTATTACCGCTAGACTATTCCTGCAAAAAAAAAAAAAAAAATTTCCTTTATGTTATTTGGTAGATAGAAAGGAAACAAAATAAAATATTTATGCAATTACTATTTTATCCATAAACATATATTGGTTTAAAAATAGGATACAAAAGTAATATAAGTTACGATATGTTAGATTTTGGTTTTTCTCATACTTTTGGAATGATTAAAAGGATTCAGGCTCCACTAATTTTTTCATCCTATTTTCTTTTCCTTCATATTTTCTTACTTATCAAACAAACATACTCTACTATTTTTCATCAAATTTTCCCTCCTTCATCTTTTCCATCTTACCAAATATAGTATTAATGTTTTCACTACATGTCTTATAAAAAAAAATCTGAAATATTATTTTTAAAAAAATAAAAATTGATGTGGTTTCACGTATAGTCTAACGGTAATATCATACATGGCTTCACCTAAAGGGGAAGAGAATCCCTCAACAAGTTAAAAAAAAATGGAAATTAATAGTTCACTAAAATATTCTTTAGTTGTTGATTGATCTAAATATGAATTCGACATAATCTACGTTTAATATTACAATTAGAGACTACACTGAGAAAGTCTCTTCTAATATTTTTTTAATCTTCTGTTTGAGGTGGTGTTGTCGCCGAAGTTGTTGACCTTTTGAGACTCTGCATTGTTGCTAAGCGTGATATCTTCCACATCTATAAATTATATATACTTGTGTGTGCGTGTATATATATATCTATGTGTGTGTGTGTGGTCCTGCCCGGAAGCGAACCCGACCTGCCGACGTTGTTGACCTCTTTGTGCAAATGTTGTGACTTGGGAAGGTGTATGATGTTAGAGGGATTGTTATATATCTCTTTGAAGTTGAAAAGTCAAAAATTTTACAATTGAAAAATACAAGCAAGCCAAATGGCTTAAAAAAAATTATTAAGTATGGAGTATCTTTTGTGTGTGAGAGAACCTATGCCACAATCATGCATAACACACAAGCATGTCGGCTTAGGAGATTAGGTGTTTAGGGCGGCGTTTTTAAGGCACATTTCGTACATACACATCATCGCAAAAAGTTATAGAGCACTCTTATTTATTTGTTTGTGTTTTTTCATATTTAATCTGAACTGTTGATTTGATCAATTATAATTCAACAGTCAAAATTAAATAATTTCATATTTAATTTAAACCATCAATCATATAGTTACGATCCAGTAGTCAGAATTAAATGACTGTCAAATATTAACAACCCAATATGCTTGTTATAAGTGTTTCACATTTTCAATGAAAGATACCTTTTAACTTAGAGGAAAGTACCTGAATGATGTAAATTTAAAGAAAAAAAATATTAAAGTAATATTACACAAAATTAAATTAAAGTTAACTAAACTTTGTATCATGTTGATCAAGATGAGGGAGTCTATGTTATATTGGTCAATAGATGAAAAAAAAATGTAGTTATTTAGGCAATTTTCTGCTTAACCGAAGGTTGTGTTTGTTGTAACAGTTGAAACATTTCGTGAACAAACATGATTTTTTCCAGAAATAAGACTCCAGACAAATATCATTGTCATTTTTATTCTGGAATTCAACAAAATGAAAATGATAATTTGTGAACAAACACCATTTTTCACTTTTCATGAACAGACATCATTTTCACTTCTCATAAACAAACATCATTTTTATTCAACAAATAGCAATCTTATTTAGTTTCATGGTTCGTTGTATCTTAAAGGTAATTTACCATAAAAAGCCATTTGCAAACTTTATAGTGAGATCAAAGTAAACCTTAAAAAAAGTAATTCTTTATACCTAAACCTCAAATTTTCTCTACTCTCTATTTCAATTTTCTTTACACCCAAACAGTTTTCCACCCACTTTCTTCAAAATATGGGCCATAAGTTTTGTCTTATTGGCTCTGATAATGATAAGTACTTCCTTTATAAGGATCTATTAAAAATTATTTCTATGGAGCAAGTTGTAAATAACTATTTGAGAGTATTTTTGGCTCGGCGTGTTGTGTTGCATTGTATGGTATAAATATATACATATATATATATACATATATATACATATATATATATACATATATATACATATATATATATATATATATACTCTCTCTCTCTACTCCCACCTTGCCAAAATGTCTATCCCTACCCTTGTCAGCGCCGTCCGATTTCCAATGTGCATCTCCAACGCTTGTTTTCTCGGATCCAGTAGATTTCCCAATATTCTAGATCTGCCCTTGCCTCTTCTCATTTTGCCTCTATTTTTTTTTTCCCTACCGGAGTACCAATTCTGTTTTCTGGTGATGACGACTTCTTCAAGCAATGCAGATCCCACAAGTAAAAATTATGGATTTGACGATGATTATTAACCATTATGTAAAGTTTACACGATGGTTAAACAATCGTTGTGTAATCTACCATTATAGAATATTTTGAAATATCACGACGGTTAATAAACCATCGTGGTATCTCAATATTCCACAACGGTTCACACCGTTATCGAATAGAGAAAAAAGGGGGTAAATTTCATTAAAGTGAGAACTTCAAGACCGTCGCGTAAAGTCCAACATGAATTAAAAAATAATTTGACATTTTTTGATGATTTCTCATGGGTGGTCTAACCCGTGTGTTATCCAATACATTGTCCAGGATATGATTAACAAAATATTAACTGCATTGTATCAAAGTAAAAAAAAAATCATCCATTACATTACCCGTTTACATATCATAATTAATGAATTACATTACAAATTTAAAATATTTAGAGTAATCTTCCGAAAATCACTCTAAATTTCAAATTTTTAGAATGATTTCAAATTTTTTTAGAAGATTACACGATGGTTTAAGATTACACGACGGTTTATGGAAACCATCGTGTAATCTTCCAAAAATCACTTTAAATTTCAAATTTTTAGAGTAATTTCAAATTTTTTTCAGAAGATTACACAACGGTTTATGGATACCGTCGTGTAATCTCTGAGATTATACGATAGTTTCCCTAAACTATCATGTAATCTCAAGATTATACGATAGTTTCTTTTTTCTTTTTTGAATCTTCATGTCATTGTTACCTTTTTACGCGAATGTCAACATTGATAATGAAGACACCCAATTACTTTGCAACGTTACCAATCAAATTTGCTATAGCCTACTCATATTTATAACCACTTTTTGATGCAAAAGTACACATGGGGCTCCTGTTACTCCTGGTTACTAGGCAATTCCAAATAGCGAAGTAGTTTTTTTTTTTTAGCACTAATAAACCCTCAAATAACAGCCCTTTTTGAAATACCAATACTCTAAATACATATCAATTCATCCCAGAATACTTGGCTTCCTACCGTTCTGCCTCGAAGGTTTCATACAATCAGTTCGCAAATCCCAAACTCTCACAATGATTTAAAATTTCCTAAACTTTTCAAAAGAAACACAAAGCTATAGTATAATGTGCATCATTCAAGCAATCTCATTTAAGGAGCAACCCAATAATAAACATCAACAATACTCAACTCATGCCAATTCATTCCATATTCTGAAAATTTCAAAACACTACTATTCTTCATAGAATTTCCTCAAACCAACTTTGTTATAGCAAAACCAGAGCAAACAAAACATACTAAATTTTTTTTTTGTTTTTTTTATATCAGAGAAAAACAAAACAAAATCAAACCAAAACAAAACAAAACAAATAACACAGATCAAGTCCCCTACCCCCAAACTTAAAATCAGCAGTGTCCTCACTGCTTGAACAAAAACAACAAAAACAACAAGACAAAACATGACATTGTAAAACAAAGAAAAAAGAAAAAGTTAGAAACTCCCTGAATGGTGGGTGGTGGGTCAGTGGTTTGACGTTGGCACAATCTGCTAGGACAGTTTGAACAGTGAGCTAGCAGTAAAGTGGAGAGGTGGGTCGGTGGAATGGGCAGGTGGCCTGGTATGCTGACGCAATTGGCTGGCAGGGTCAGTTGCTTAGGTGGGGGAGCGGTGGATTGTTCAGTGGGGTGGTGTGGTGGAGTGATGGGTTGACGGCGCAGATGAGAAAAAAGAGAAGTGGGGTCTTGTAGGGATGCAGATAAATATATATATTTATATTTCTTTTCTTTTCTTTTCTTTTCTCTCTCTTTTTTATTTTGAAATGCTGCAGCATTTCGACAGCATTTTAATACAAATTGCTCCCCTTTTTTTTTTTTTGAAATCCTGCAGCATTTTAATACAGATTGCCCCCCCAGTTTCTTTTTCTAAAATGCTGCAGCATTTCTGCATCATTTTAATACAGAATGCTCTTACTATCGCCCGACTTTGTTGTAGCTTTACTGTAGCAAACTGATTTATCATAAAGAAATACTGTAACAAAATCACCAGAATCTATTGCAAACCTGCACTAAAGAAAGAAAAATAAATCTCAAGAACAGAGTGGAACAAGAAATAAACCGAAAATCAACAAAAATAACAAATCAAATGTAATTTAAGAAATTGAAAATATAGGGTTGCCTCACTCAAACGCTTGTTTTAGAGTCTTCAGCCTGAATATGTGGTATTTCAGGCATCCTGTAGCGAGATGGAGGTTTTCTGATGGCTGAAACCATCACCCCATTAATGCTTAAGTCGCTATCCATTAACTTTGAAAGTTCTTCCTGAGTTTTATGCAGCATTTCTTCTGACAAATAATTTTTTCTACAGCAAAACCTCCAAAGTGCAGTCGATGTCCTGTGAATCCAGTTTTTTTTTTTTCGTTTTTTCTTTCTGCTACCACTATCCCTCAAGTGTGTAGGTAGAGGTTTTAGTTCCAAAATAGGTGGTTCATCAACAGATGGTTTGTAGGATTTAAAGGCCCTTTCTGACAACTCCAGTGATTCGAAGTGCTTCCCTCCTCTAACTGCCATATATCTGCTCTCCATCCAAGATACTTGATTATCACTAGCTTCTTCATCTTTATCTGACACAACCAAATCATCTTTATTTATCATCTTTAGAGAGCATTTCTTCTCAAACTCAGTAGCCACTAATGAATCCAGACCATTGATGGCCGAACACTCCTAACATCATTAGCAAAACGCATAGCCTTGAAGGCATTGAAGGTAACCTGTTGATCGTGAACTCTCATGGTCAATTCACCCTTCTGTTCATCTATCAAGGGCCTGCCAGTAGCCAAAAATGGTCTTCCCAATATAATCGGCACGTCCTTATCTGCCTTATAATGTAGCACAATAAAATCTGCTGGAAAAATGAATTTGTCTACTTGCACTAGCACATCTTCAATTTTTCCTTTCGGATGAGCCAAGGACCTGTTCGCCAATTACAAAGTGACTGTAGTGTGCCTTGCTTCCCCAATTCCCAGCTTTTTGAAGATAGACATGGACATCAGATTTATACTTGCTTCCAAATCACATAGTGCCTTTCCGAAGTACTGATTCCCGATGGAGCACGGTATCATGAAACTACTAGGATCCTTCAACTTAGGTGGCAGTTTGTTCTTCAGTATTGCGCTACACTCTTCGGTCAGTGCTACTATCTCAAATTCTCTTAACCTCTGCTTCTTCGAAATGATGTCTTTCATGAATTTGATGTAGCTCAGCATCTGCTCCAAATTTTCTACGAGTGGAATGTTGATATGTAGCTGCTTCAACATGTCTAAGAACCTTCTGAACTGCTTATCCTACTTTTGATTCTGAAATCATTGCAGAAATAGTGGTGGAGTTCTCTCTGATCTACTTTACTGTAGCATTTCACTCTACTGTATCTCTCTGATCTTCTTTGCTGTGACTTTGCTATAGCATTTCGCTCTTCTTCCTGATCTGCTTTGCTGTAGCTTTGTTATGACTTTGCTGTAGCATTTTGCTCTACTGCAGCATTCTGATCTGCTTCAGTTTCTGATTGAGGACCTGGCTGATTTGGGATTGAAGAAGGTTCTGTATCTTGAGCAAGTTGTCGGATTGGTTGATCAACTTGTTTGCCATTCCAAAGTGTAATAGCCTTGCAATGCTCCTTGCCATCTCTTCTGGGGTTCTCCGTATCGCTAGGAAGCGATCCTTGGGGCCTATTGTACAAAGCATCAGCTAGCTTCCCCACATGATTCTCCAAAGTCCTCAATGATGCAGCTTGACTCTGAATAATGGCCGATTGATTCTGAATGATAGCGTCATTCTTTGCCATGTACTCCTTTAGTAGCACTTCAATGGAATTTGATTGCTCTTAAGGTTGTTGCCTTTGGTGTTGATGCTGTTGAAAACCTGGTGAGTGTGTTGGTTTGCTTGGCCCTGTTGAAGAACTAATTCCCTGATTTGCCCAAGAGAAGTTTGGATGCTGCCTCTACCATGGGTTGTAGGTGTTGGAATATGGATTATTATTCCTACTAAAATTATTTGCATAGCACACTGAGGCTAGGTTGGCTGGGCAATTTTCAAATAAATAACCCTCACCACAATAAACACATGCAACATCTATAGCCTGCACCGAACCTGTTACTGCTGACGTGTTCATGGACTTTAATATGTTGGATAATGAAGCAACTTAAGCTTTCACTGCTGTCACAGCATCCACTTCATGAACTCTAGCCACACGTCTCCCTATACTAACTCTCTCCGTAGGCCATTGGTAGTTATTGTTGGACAGTCTCTCCAAGATCTCATAGGCCTCATTGTAAGATTTCACAAGAAGAGCTCTATTAGCGGATACATCCACAATATATCGAGTTTGAGCATTGAGTCCATTGTAAAAGGTCTCCATTTGTATCCAATAGGAAGTCCATGGTATGGGCACTTTCTTAGCAGCTCTTTAAAACGCTCCCATGCTTCATAGAGAGCCTCCTCATCCACCTACTGAAATGATGTGATGTCATTCCGAAGTTTGGCATTTTTGTTCGAAGGAAAATATTTCACCAGGAATTTTTCAGCCAAATCATTCCACGTTGCTACCGAATCTGGTTGTAAAGAATTCAACTAGGCTCTTGCTTTGTCCCTTAGAGAATAGGGAAATAACTTGAGTCGAAGCACTTCTTCAGTTACACCCTGTAGCTTGAAAGAATCATTAACTTCAATAAACAGTCTGAGGTGCAAATAAGGATCTTCAGTTGGCATACCACTAAATTGACCCACTGTTTGGAGTATCTGAAATATAACCGGCTTCAACTCAAATTATTGTGCTTGAATTTATGGTCTAACAATGCTAGGATGTAGCCCTTGCAACATAGGTACAACATAATTCCTTATTGCCCTGTCTCTATCATCTGCGATTACTGCAGCATTGTTGACATTATTATTCACTACTGCTCATTCAGCCCTTTCTTCCATTCTTGCAGCACCCTGTTGTTCCCTTCTTCTTGCTCTAAAAGTTCTTTCAATTTCTGGATCGAGGGGAACTAAATATGTGTCCCTAGGCCTGTTCATGCAAGAAAATCACACCTGCAAAGAAAACAATCAGAGTTTTAATTAGCTTAAAGAAAGCAAAATAAAAAAAAAATAATTGGTTTCTATAATAGTAATTTTCAATGATCTCAATCCCCAGCAACGGCGCCAAAAACTTGTTCGCTAAAAATATGTATGCGAAAATATTACGCAAGTGTACGTAATCAAACAAGTAATACAGTAGTGAGTAAAGTATCGTCTCCACAGGGATTGAATTACCAAAAACTAATTACAGAAAATAATTGTTCTAAAACAAAATTTAGAATAATCTGCAAGCAAAAATTATAAAAAATGAATGTAAAAAAATGGGTGTAATTAAAATGCAAGCAAAAGGTAAAACGTGGAAATATCAAAGGCTTAGGCTGTGAATCAATTATGGGTAATGGCTAGAATTACTGATTTTCCCTCGGTTGCAAATCTGACTGCAAATGCTGTAGGAATTCTATGGCAAAGTTCAGCCAGTCAACTTAAAATTCTACACAATCCTCTTTCGAAAGATTTATGACTTCAGTTCTTTAAATCAAAATCAACATATTCTTATGTATCTCAGTTTTCCAAACATAAGATTAAGCACTAATTTTAACGAGTTGTACAAGGTATTAATATATTCCTATATCATACACTTATATTATTCAAGCTAGATCCAACCAAAATTAACCTTCCCAGAATTAGTTCTAGTTTCTACTCTCTACCAACTGATGGTCAGTCAATCAACAGAGATTAAACGATGCAAAACACTTGAATAAACTGAATTGAAAATTACTAAGCATTTAACATAATAAGTAAATCTTCATTATAACCTTGGTTCCATCAATAATCCTAGATAAGGAAATTAGTTCATGCTTCGTTCAATAAAATCAAAATAAAAAATCTCAATTAACAGAATTATGATTCACAGAGAAGAAAATAAAGAAAAACTAAAAGGATTTGAGTGAACTAAAAATCAAAAAAATCCTAAAACTAAGCGTGTATGCTCTCGTGCGGTTTCTTGCCCAGCCAATAATCCAAAGGCCATGCTATACTGCTTGCTTCAGAAAATTCCAGATCTTCCTCTCTCTTTCATCCTCTTCTTTTCCTAATACGATGTGTGTTTTTTGCCTCTGCCTCCTCTTTGCTTTTTTTCCAAAAACCGGACTGTCTCAACTCATTAGTTATCTTTCCCTTTTATACCCATACTCAAAAGAGATGCCCTAGTTGTACGTGCCCTTTTAATAGCTAATATTGGTGGCCATCCTACAGCTATCGTGTCTAAACAAAATGGGCAAGTGTACTACTACCAGCTATGAAGCAAAACTTGGGTCAACACGTGCTTTTAAGTATGTGCTTTACTGCTGCAACTTTGTTGTGACATTGCTATAGCATTTCTGTAGCAAACAGATGCACTCCAGCTGTCTATTCCATCATCTTCTCTAGTCCAGTGGGCCTCCATCTTTTTGGCACCGTGGGCTCCAATTGTAAGCCAAAACACAAAATTAAACTTAAAAGCATGCTAAGATGATCTACAACTAAAACTATATAGTATTATATAAAATACTAAAAACTAAGACATATTATCTTGAAATATCAACAATTAATAAGTTCAAGAGCATGTTAAATAACTCTATTTCATAGAGTTATCATGGGCTACGCCATTTCCCTCACGGGAAGCATGGCAAACATTGCCACTATCAACCTCCGAGACAACATCTCTAATATAAGCTACAATGTTTTATTCCATAGCAAAGGGGACCGGATCTTTCACAACTCGAATGACATTAATGACATCAGTCTCAATAGTCCACTCTGTGAACCTACACATCCGAACAAGAAAAGCCCCCTCCCTTACAGCCAAACACTCCCCCAAGTGAGGAGAGAATCTGCCAAAAAATACGCCTAGCCATAGCACGAAGAATTGTACCTTGTTCATTGCGAACTACGACTCCTATTCCAACAACATCTAAGCTTTCATGAATCGCAGCATCAACGTTGACCTTCACCACGCCACTTCTAGGAGGCTGCCAAGGAAGCTTTGCTGGACTTTTCGTGGGAATGGTGGTTTTCTCTAAACCATTACAAGTGAGAAATTCACCCAAAAATCTTCATGCCCAACTCACAACCGCATCAGCCTGCATTAACACTCGTGCAAACATTAGCTTGTTTCTGTTTTGCCGCAGACCCCAGGCTGTCATGCAAAAAAACATCGATATCCTCCGTATTACATTTCCCAGCTTCAAAAACAGAGGTTGGCAAATGGACAGCCCGGAAAAGAGCTAAGAACCGGCCATAAAGCAGTAATTCGCCATACCGATTGAGCTGCCGGACAATACCGCAGAGCATGTGAGACATCGTTGAACCACTCCCATTACAAGAGCTTTCCATTTCAGCCCGGTAGCCCGACCTTACAGAGTAATTTTTTTATCAAAATGCCACACCAATTGATCAACTCGACGCCTAGCGCTCAATGGAATCGCCCAGATTACTTCTCTATCCACCTCCACAAAAATATCATCGAGCGCTGCCTTATTCCACCCAGTATCAATAATAAGGTCGCTAACTCGCAGCCCGTCCATAACCTGTTGAGGAGGAGTAATAGGCTTGAAGAGGGCAGATCTCGAAAACCAAGGGCCCTGAAAAACCTTAATATCTTCTCCGCAGCCGACTTTTCAACGAGTTCCTAATTGCAGTAGGCTTTTACCCCAAAAAATGCGTCGCCAAACATAGGACGAGTTAGAGCCTATTGTAGCTCTAAAGAAATCCGTGTTTGGAAAGTATTTAGTCTTTAAGACCCGAGCCATAAGCGATGATGGGCTTTGTAAGAATTCTCCAGCCTTGTTTCGCTAATAGTGCTTTGTTATACGCCACAAAATCTCGAAAGTACCCCATTTCGCCCTCCCTTTTGGGTTCACAAAGTTTCTCCCACCTCACCTGATGAATCTTCCTATCACCCAAAATCTAGTAATAAGTGAACGGAGGTCATCACACAAACTTGAAGGAATCTTGAACACACTCATAGCATAAGTAGAAGTAGCTTGAGCCACGGCCTTTATGAGAACTTCTCTACCTTCTACCGAAAATAATCTTCCTTTCCAAGTTTGTAACTTTTTCCAGATTCTCTCGCGGATGCTACTAGAAACCTTCCTCTTATCACGCCTCACAAAAGACGTTTACCGAACATATTTGAAAACAATACCTATTACAAATCAAAATTTTTTAAGTAAATTACTGATTTACAGGATTTAGCATAGAAAATATAATTCTAGAAAAATTACACCACCAGGGGTGGATGGTGTTAGAGAATCTCCATTCTCAACTGTCTCTCCACAAAGTTTGGCATCAGGTTTGGATTCTCCTTCAATATCTCCACAAGCTTAATTGTTAAGATCTCTCCACCAGAGTTGGTTACAACAGCTCCACCACAATCAGCTATTGAAGTTTAAAATTCTGTTTTTATTATCTCCTTGTATTTCTCCTTGTAACACGACAAATGTATGTCTCTATATATATACCTTCTACTGTAAACAATTTTTATCAGTGAATACAATTAATATTCAACTCATTTAAACTTTATATGATATCAGAGCCCTAACTCCAACGATATTTTTTTTCCCTCCTCACAAAAATGGCCACCGACACCTCTACCAATCTTCCTACTTCTGTTGCTGCCATTCCTTCTAATCCCTCCCAAAACTTAATAACCATCGATGCTGCTGCTCAATTGCCATTCAAACTCACGACCCTTAACTATTTTCCTTGGAAAGCTTAGTTTACTGCCTTATTTTTTGGTCTAGATCTTCTTGGTTATCTTGATGGCACACTCCCGTGTCCCTCTTCAACAATTGTTCAAAATGGTCAGCCTGTTCCTAATCCAGATCATCTTTAATGGCGTCGACAAGATCAACTAATTCTCCATGCTATTTTTGCATCCCTCACTGAAGTTGTCATTCCACTTGTCTCCTCTGCAACATCCAGTCATGATGCTTGGACTCGACTCTCCCGACTGTATGCTAAAAGATCCACCACTCACATCATTCATCTTAAGGATAAACTAACAATGATTACTCGTGGATCTTTATCTGTTACAGATTATCTCATCTCCATTAAGAAGCTTGCTAATGAACTAACTGCTCTTGGTGCTCCTCCTAGTGACACTGATGTTCTTGTCTACACTACTCATGGTCTAGGCCCTGCTTAAAAAGAACTCATTACATTTACAGCTATGCGAACTAGAGATTCTATGGTACCATTTGAAGAATTGTTTGATAAGATTATTGATCATGACACTTTCCTCCTTCATAATGAGAAACATAATCCAGATCCCGCACCACCTACTGCAAACTTAGCCAAACATTCTCAACCTTTATATCATCCATCCAGACCTTTTTCTCCCTCCCCTACTCCTGGTTTACTTCCAAATCCCTTTCTAGCCAATAAACAGCCTAAATCCAATCCCTTCAATCCTAATCCCACTATTTGCCAGTTTTATGATAACCGTAGTCATGATGCTAAGAAATGCTTTAAACCTTTTCCTCATCTTGTTCTTCCGGACCTTCCGCCAATCATGTCACTGCCTCTCCCTCTCCACACAATCCTTGGATAGTTGATTCGGGTGCTTCTCATCATGTCACCTCTCACATGTCAAATTTATCTCTTCATCAGCCTTACGATGGTCCTAATGATATTCTCATTGGTGATGGTTCAGGTTTGAAAATTACTCACACAGGTTCAGTTTCATTTTCTCCTTCCTTTAACCTATCAAATGTTTTATGTTTTCCCTCCATTAAACAAAATCTCATATCTGTTTCCAAATTTTGCCGTTCTAATCACACGTCTATTGAATTTTTTCCTTCTCATTTTGTTGTTAAGGATTTGTGCACGGGGACTCCTCTACTCCATGGAAGGAATCGACAGGATCTCTATGAGTGGCCGATTGCAGAACATGCAAATAAAAGTCCAGCCATGGCTTTGTCTACCGGTGTTACTGCTAAAGCATCTCCAGTGATTTGGCATGGGCGCCTTGGTCATCCTTCATTAAAAATAATAAAAACTCTTGCTCATTCTGGTCTAGTGTCACTCTCCTCCTCTATTTCATCTGATTTTATGTGTCAATCTTGTTTATGTAATAAAAGTGAACATCTCCTATTTGGTGTCTCAACCTTAGAGAGTCAAGGACCTCTTGATTTGGTGTACACTGATGTTTGGGGACGTTCATCAGTTCCATCATTTGACGGATTTCATTATTATGTGATTTCTGTTGATCATTTTACAAAATATGTTTGGCTATATCCTGTGCGCCTAAAATTTGATGTGTTTTCCATTTTTCGTCAATACAAAGCTGTTGTTGAAAAGTTTTTTAATCGATCCATTATCTCTATTTACTCAGATGGTGGGGGTGAATTTACTGCACTCAAAGATTTTCTAAGCACAATGGGTATTCAACATCTTAAAACGCCACCTCACACACCTCAACACAATGGTACAGCTGAACGACGTCATAAACACATAGTTGACACGGGTTTAACTCTTCTTTATCAAGCACATCTTCCTTTAAAATACCGGTCCTATGCCTTTCAAATAGCAGCTTATTTAATTAATAGGCTTCCTACTCCCATTCTCCAATATTCCTCTTATTATGCAAAATTATTTACATGTACACCAAATTATAACAAACTCAGTGTTCGACTGCTTATGTTTTCCTTGGTTGAAGCCTTACACAGCTAATAAACTTGAAGCAAAATCATCTCCTTGTCTTTTTCTTGGATACTCACTAAATCAAAGTGCTTATTTTTGTTTGGATCTACAAACCAATAACGTCTACACTTCACGTCATGTTCGGTTTGTCGAAATTGAGTTTCATTTTTCTAAATCTTCCTCTAAGTCCTTACCTTCTTTAGATAAAAGGTTGATGTCTCCTGATTGTTTTCTATCACAATCTGCGCCTTCTTTAATCACTATTCAACAGTCACCGATTGGCGATCTCATGACTGCTCCACTACATGTTTTGCCTTGTCCATCATCAGAATCATTGTCTTCTCCTTCTGCAGAATCAGGTACCTCTCTCCATAATCCAACTTCTATTAATAAATCAACCTCTTTACCTCTTGTCTCTGATTCTCTCACTCATACAATGGCTTTACCTGAGTCTTCTCCTTCCCCATCTCCTCGTCACACCACCAACTCCATAATAATATTCCAAAACAGCCCTCTCATGTTATCACTACCCGGTCCAAAAACAACATCTTCAAGCCCAAACATTTATACCAAACTGTCGAAGATTATGGGTCAAAGATTGGCGTAGATTGTGGAATCCCTAGGCTTTAGGGACTAATTATTTCTGAATATTAGCTGTAGAAGAACAGCTAGTTAGCTGGCTGGTTTGTATTTATTTTGTTTCCTTATTTATTTCCTTAGATTGTGTAATCTGCTCCTAAGGATCAGTTGATCCTTCTTGTATATATTATGCTGTAATCTTTGAAACAAAACAAGGAAAAGTATTATTTTTCCCTCACCAAAACCTCATGGTATCAGAGACGAAAAAAAACCCTTCCCTCCCATGGATTTTAGGGCAGCAATGACTGGCTCTTAGAAAAAAAACCTCCCAAATAGATTCCGATTCAACCTCATCCTCAGAAACACGCCAACCCCAGCCAACCCATCAACCCCAACCAACCAACACCCAGCCAACCAACATCTCTCAGATCAGCAGCCCCATGGAAAATTCCAGCCCAAACCTGTCCCTGTAGTTGACTATTCATAAACTAAATGGCAGCAATTACCTCGAGTGGGCTCAATCGATCAGACTCACGATTGATGGCAGAGGAAAGCTTGGAAATTTGACTGAGAAATCCCACGACTAGCCGCAGATGACCCAAGTTTGAAGGTATGGCGTTCAGAAAAATCTCTCATAATTGCATGGCTAATCAATTCTATGGAACCCGCCATAGGAAAGCCCCACCTATTCCTGCCGATAGTAAGAGATGTATAGGAAGTAGTTTGAGATATGTATTCGGATGTGGAGAACTCATCTTAGATTTTTGACCTGAAAACAAGGCTTTGGAAGGCGAAACAAGGAGATCGAGATATGACGTTATATTACAATGAACTTGTAACATTATGGCAGGAGTTGGACCTCTGTTATGAGGATGAATGGGACTGCCAAAAGGACAGCGTTCGGTATAAAAAGAGGGAGGAGAATGACCGTGTGTATGTCTTCCTAGCCGGACTCAATCAAGAACTGGATGAAGTGAGAGGCAGAATACTCGGCTGAAAGCCTTTACCATCAATCCAAGAAGTTTTTTCTGAAGTTAAGAGGGAGGAGTTGAGGCGTAGAGTAATGTTCAAAACGCAGGAACCAAAGAATAGTCCCGACATTGAGAATTTAGCCCTGGTTTCTCGAGGACCAGATTCGAAGGAGAACCGGAAGAAAAAACCCTGGTGTGATCATTGTAAGAAACATTGGCATACCAGGGAGACTTGCTGGAAACTCCATAGGAGGCCACCAAACCAGAAAAAGAAGACCGGAGGAGAAGGCAGTGCACTACAAACTGTGGGCGAGGATTCTCAGGGGCAACCAGTCAACTCAGAGATGCACTCCTTCACAAAGGAGCAGCTAAGCCACCTGTACAAGCTCTTCCAATCTCCACAATTCTCAAATCCTTCTTGTTCTTTAGTGAAAAATGGTAACTATTTCATTGCAGCCCTTTCTTGCGAAAACTCAAACCCATATTGTTCATGGATTATTGACTCAGGCGCTACTGACCATATGACTGGATCTTCAAAATTATTTTGTTCCTATAACCCATGTGCAGGAAACAAAAAAATCAAAATTGTTGATGGTTCATTGTCAGTCATAGCAGGAATAGGGTCCCATTGTTATCACTCCCTCACTCACTCTTCATAAAGTTCTTCATGTGCCCAATCTATCATGCAATCTTTTGTCAATAAGTAAATTAACCCGTGATCTTAATTGTCAAGTTAATTTCTTTCCTTCATATTGTGACTTCCAGGAGCTGACCTCGGGGGAAGACAATTGAAAGTGCTAGAGAAAGTGGAGGACTTTATTTTTTTGAAGAAGGATCAAAATGGCCAGTACAAAGTACATGCTATGGTTCTGTTTCTTTTCTTACCAATAAGGAAATTATGTTATGGCACTATAGATTAGGTCGTTCGAATTTCCATTATTTGAAACACTTATTACCTTATTTGTTTAAGAATAAAAATCCTTATTCTTTGCAATGTGAGTTTTGTGAATTGGCTAAGCATCATCGTTCTTCTTTTTCTTTACAACCCTATAAACCCACAAAGTCTTTTGTATTAATTCACACTGATATTTGGGGTCCCTCTAGGATCGTTACTCCTTTAGGAAAAAAATGATTTGTAATATTTATAGATGATCATATACGATTGAGTTTGGTTTACCTGTTAAAAGAGAAATCTGAAGTTAAAAGTATCTTCCAAAACTTTTATACCATGGTTCTCACCCAATTTCAAACAAAAATTCAAATTCTCAAAAGTGATAATGGTACGGAGTATTTTAATAAAACTCTTGGACCTTTTTTTCTCGAGAAAGGAATTGTGCACCAAAGTTCATGTAATGATACACCTCAACAAAACTGAGTAGCTGAGAGAAAAAATAAACACATTTTAGAAGTAGCTAGAGAGTTACTTTTTTCAAAAAATGTCTCTAAGTATCTCTGGGGTGAAGCAATTTTGACAGCAACATACTTGATTAACTGAATGCCATCTAGAATTCTAAAATTCAAAACTCCATTAAGTGTTTTTCAAAACATTTATCCTTCGACTAGGCTTATTTCTGACCTTCCTCTTAAAATATTTAGATGCATAGCTTTTATTCATAACCATGATCACAGTAGAGGAAAACTTAATCCTAGGGCCACACGTTGTGTCTTTGTTAGATACGCACCAACAAAAAAAGGGTATAAGTGCTTTGACCCAATCTCAAAGAAAATGTCCATAACCATGGATGTCACTTTTTTTGAAGACAAACCGTTTTTTGGAGCTCATCTTCACGGGGGAAGAGAAAGAGAAGATTCAAATGATGATGATGTCTTTCAAAATCAAGAAGAATCGTTTTTTCAAACTTCTCGACTGGATACTATTGCTGAAAATCAAGTTTTAGATCCTGACGAGCCAAATCCTACTAATTCTTTTAAAAATTCTGATCCAAGTGTTTTGGATTCTGAACAAGTAAGGCAACTAGGTGTAGAAAATATAAGAGAAATGGTTCCCCTATCTGTAGTGCCACTGAAAAAAACAACCCCACAGAAGAAAGGGACAGGGACATAACATGTACTAAGTTGCAGACCTACTTCCGAAGAAACTTCCGCTCAAAAGATAAAGTCCCCGCCTCTCTTCAAAGTCATGAGTCCGAACCAGGTAAAGAACCTGTAGTATCTGAACTCTTAGGTAAAAATTCCTCCACCGAGACTTTTAATGATCTAGATATTCCCATTGCATGTCAAAAGGGTGTGCGGACTTGCACCAAACATCCTATGTCTCATTTTGTCTCCTATGATAAATTATCCCCTGCTTTCTTTGCTTTCACTTCACAACTCTCCTCTATGAAAATTCCAAGAGATGTACAGGAGGCTTTGCAAGTTCCAGAGTGGAGGAATGCTATTGATGAGGAGATGGCGGCTCTTAAGAAGAATCAAACATGGGAAGTAGTGGATCTGCCAAGGGGGAAGAAGACGGTGGACTGCAAGTGGGTTTTCACAGTTAAGTACAATTCGGATGGAACCATTGAGAGGTACAAGGCTCGCTTAGTAGCTAAGGGCTTCACCCAGACCTATGGAATCAATTATCTTGAGACCTTTGCTCCAGTTACCAAATTGAATACAGTCAGAGTACTTCTGTCGATTACTGTTAACCTTGATTGGCCATTCCATCAACTATATGTGAAAAATGATTTTTTTAATGGAGATTTGGAGGAAGAGGTTTACATGGACTCACCTTTAGGGTTCAATGAGAGATTCAACTCAAAGGTCTACATGCTGAAGAAATCACTATATGGACTCAAGCAATCTCCTAGGGCGTGGTTTGATAAGTTCACTCGCTCCATGAAGAACCAAAGATATATTCATGCCCAAAGTGATCATACCATGTTTATAAAAGAGTCCAAGGAAGATAAGATTGTTGTCTTAATAGTATATGTGAATGATATCATTCTCACAGGTGACGATTTGGTAGAAATGGAATGGCTTAAGAGTTCTTTAGCTCTGGAGTTCGAGATTAAAGACTTGGGAGCACTGAGATATTTCCTAGGGATGGAAGTAGCGCGTTCAAAGAAAGGGCTGGTTATTTCTCAAAGGAAATATGTCCTGGATCTTCTTAAGGAAACGGGCATGAGTGGATGCCGACCTACAAATACTCCCATGGACCCCAACCAGAAGCTTGGAGATGTTACAGAGGGGGCACCAGTTGACAAGGCAAGGTACCAGAAGCTTGTGGGTAAGTTAATCTACTTATCCCATACTAGACCAGATATAGCTTTTGCAGTAAGTGTTGTGAGTCAATTTATGCACTCTCCCTATGAGGAGCATCTTGAAGCTATATATCGAATCCTAAGATACCTAAAAAGCACTCCGAGGAAAGGGGCTTTTCTTCAAGAAGGGGGAGCAAAGGACTATTGAAGCCTATACTGATGCTGACTGGGCTGGCTCAGTTACTAATAGAAGATCTACATCAGGGTACTGCATGTTTGTATGGGGTAACCTTGTCATTTAGAGGAGTAAGAAACAAAATGTTGTAGCCTGGAGTAGCATTGAAGCAGAGTACCGAGCCATGGCACACTGTGTTTGTGAGATGCTATGGTTGAAACGGATTTTGATGAACTTGGTAAACCAACAGAAAGTCCAATGAAATTGTACTGCGACAACAAGGTTGCTATCAGCATAGCTCACAACCCAATAAACATGATAGGACAAAGTACGTTGAGATTGATCGACACTTCATTAAGGAAAAGTTGAAATGAGGAGTTATCTGTTTGCCATTTGTTCCTACAACGCAGCAGATAGCCGACATTTTTACTAAGGGATTGTTCAGGCCTAACTTTGAGCTTCTCACTAGCAAGTTGGGTATGATGAACATTTACGCACTAACTTGAAGGGGGGTGTCGAAGATTATGGGTCAAAGATTGGCGTAGATTGTGGAATCCCTAGGCTTTAGGGATTAATTATTTCCGAATATTAGCTGTAGAAGAACAGCTGGTTAGCTGGCTGATTTGTGTTTATTTTGTTTCCTTATTTATTTCCTTAGATTGTGTAATCTGCTCCTAAGGATCAGTTGATCCTTCTTGTATATATTATGCTGTAATTTTTGAAATAAAACAAAGAAAAGTATTATTTTTCCCTCACCAAAACCTCACAAACAAACACAGCTCATCCTCTTCCTGACTCTATTGAACCTTCTTGTGTTACTCAAGCAATAAAACGTATTGAATGGAGGCAAGCCATGTCCGATGAGCTTACAGCGCTTCTTCGAAATGGTACTTGGGAACTCGTTCTGCCTTCGCCTACCGAAAATGTTGTTGGCTGCAAATGGGTATTTCGCATTAAACACAATTCCGATGGTTCCATCTCCAAGTATAAAGCACGTCTTGTAGCAAAAGGGTTTCATCAAAGGCCCGGTGTGGATTTCCATGACACTTTCAGCCTAGTTGTCAAGCCCACTACTATTCGGCTTATTCTTGGCCTTGCCATGTCTCATGGCTGGCCTCTTCGCTAATTGGATGTAAATAATGCATTTCTTCATGGAACTTTGTCTAAGAAGATCTTTATGCAACAACCACCTAGTTTTGTTGATCAAAATCATCCGGCTCATGTTTGTAAACTTCAAAAGGCCATTTATGGTCTTAAATAGGCCCCAATAGCATGGTATAATGAGCTGAAGGTGGGTTTTGTAAACTCAAAAAGTGACGCATCTCTTTTCATTTATCACACATCTGCTGTTACACTTTAGTTTTTGGTATATGTAGATGATTTGATTGTCACAGGAAATGATAATGCTTTTCTCACAAGCTTCCTGCTTGCTCTCGTTAATCGCTTCTCGGTGAAGGATCTTGGGGTCTTCATTATTTTCTTGGCATTGAAGTTCTTCCTACTACTTCTAGCCTATTGCTCACTTAACATAAGTATATTCATGACTTGCTAGAAAAGACAAATATGACCGGTGCTAAAGAATATGCAACACCAATGTCATCAACTCAATCTCTTCACCTCCATAATTGTTCTCCGTCCACAGATGCTGCAAAGTTTTGACAAGTTATTGGTCCTCTACAATACTTGTCCCTTATGCAGCCTGATGTGTCTTATGCCGTCAACAAGTTGGCACAATTCATGGATGCTCCCTCTAAGAATCACTGGTCCGCTGCCAATAGAGTTTTCGTTATTTAAAAGCCACAATTCATCATGGTCTCTTTTTTAAGCGTCATCAAAATCTGGATGTGACGGCCTTCACGGATGCTGATTGGGCTTGAAACACTGATGATTGAAAGTCCACATCAGCCTATATTGTTTATCTCGGGGGTAATGCTATTTCATGGTGTTCCAAAAAGCAAAAATCAGTTGCTCGTTCATCAACTGAAGCTGAATACAAAGCTCTTGCTTCCTGTGCAACTAAGGTACTATGGATCAAGAATTTGCTTCATGAGCTACATGATAATTGCTCTTCTTCTCCGCAAATTTTTTGTGATAACATTGGTGCAACATATCTCTCTATCAATCATATGTTTCACTCCCAAATGAAGCATATCTCCATTGATTATCATTTTGTTCGTGACCATGTGGGTCGTGGATCATTCCGAGTGGCTCACATCTCCTCTAAAGATCAACTTGCTGATGCTCTAGTGAAGCCTCTGTCATCGTTTCCATTTCGACAACTCCACTCTAAGATCGGTATCTCCAATGGGAGCACCATCTTACGGGGACATGTTAGAGAATCTCCATTCTCAACTGTCTCTCCACAAAGTTTGGCATCAGGCTCAGATTCTCCTTCAATATCACCACAAGGCTTGGTTGCTAAAATCTCTCTACCAGAGTTGGTTACAACAGCTCCACCACAATCAGCTATTGAAGTTTAAAATTATGTTTTTATCATCTCTTTGTATTTCTCCTTGTAACATGAAAAATGTATATCTCTATATATATACCTTCTGAAGCAAACAATTTTTATCAGTGAATAGAATTAATATTCAACTCATTTAAACTTTATAGATGGGTTAGTAAAGGGATGGGAAGCTAGCTTTTGCTAGGCTTCTCCCCTTCATCCACTCGGGTTCAATTCCTATTGTCTTCCATTAGGTCTCACTCCAGTATCGGTTATTGAAACATGGTTTGATGATGGCATGGTAATTCTCAAATGGACAACTAAAGGAAACTAGTATAAGGACTTGTCTCTGACATACTTAGGGAAAGAGGTTTCTGCCTGTGGGACTGAAAACCTAAAAATAATGGAGTCATCCTCATATCCTTTCTATTCACCAAAAAAAAAAAAATCTAGAAAAATTAAATTTGTCAAATTTTATGTGTAAATACTTCATTTTTCTAGGAAATACATACCAAATTCACCACATTTGTAATATGGGTTTCACAATAACCGGCAAACCGAAACTGTCAAATTAGCCGGAGAAAACCGATATTGTCGGCGCCATGATGAAAACTGATGCCTTCGATCTTTGCCTCACGACGAAAACCAATGCCATTGATAGGTGCCCCAAACCAGTGATGCAGGGGTGGCTCCCTGCTTGGTGGGGAGGTCGGCCTTTTAGTTTCAAACTGAAACCGAGTGAGGGTTTACATCTCCATTGATTATGACGATATGTCCAGATCTTAGTCCCGGTCTCTTTCTCTCTATCTTCTCATCTCTCTCTCGATCTCTCTCATCTCTCACTCCATCTCTCTTGTTTCTCCCTCTAGATCTATAAGTAGATCTCTAAAAGGCTAAAAAGCCTTAAAACATCTCTCTTTTGCGGTTCTCTCTTATCAAATCTGTCCTGTTTGTTATCACCTCTCTCTCGAGTCTCGTCACCATAGAACATTTTGAAAACCACCACAAACTGGCACCAACGATCAGTGCTTCGACCAAGCTGTCCCTTGCTAGGCTCGGTGTCCAGTTCCTCTTCCCCTGAAACCAAAGCCGTTGGTCAGTGAAATGAGCCATAAAAAATGATCAGTGAACCGAATCGGAAAAAATGGTTGATTACCGATTGGCATTGACCACTAATTAACAAAACACATAAAAACTGTGCAACAAAACAAATATCAAATTTACTAAGTCTAGAATGGATTTACAAGATTTAATTTTTTTAAAAATAAAATTTACAAGATTAATATATATATATATATATTGAATAAATAGAGTTCTGTTATTAATCAAATAGAGAATCGTTTACAATAACAAACTCAATTGGAGGGGGATTCTCCTCCAACTAAATAAGTTCATTATCCACTTAGAAGTGAATATCTAGCAAGTCTATGAGCAGCCAAATTGGCTTCTCTATGGACATGCCTAAGAGAGACTTCAGGAAAGAAAGATAATAACTAGAAACATCAAACAGAACATTTCCAAACTCAGTATTGAAAGCATTTTGCTTAATATAGGACAACTGCTAGTGCATCTGACTCCGCTATATTTAAATTAGGCCACACATCTCGAGCGCATTGAAGACTATAGAAACAAGCGTTGGCTTCAGCATCTTGAGGACTCAGTAATCCACAGAAATTTGTTGCTAAAGCATCCATGCATTCCCCTGCAGAATTCCTTATAATTGCTTGCTGCATCAACATTCATCTTAAAGCCATCCAAGGAAGGCGGTCTCCACTTGTGGTTAGACACTTTCTCACGAGCTCCAATATTAGATATATGCCCAGAATCATGAATACGAGCTTTTTGAAAGTCTTCCAAATATTGTGTTGCCCAGGAAAGAACCATGTTATGTGTTTTAGTTCTAGGACCATGAAACCGTCTATTTCGTTGTTCCCAAATGCTCCACAATAGGACCGCTTGCCACTCCTTTTGCCTTTTATCGTTATTCCGTAATAAAAGATGCAGAATAATCTTGCATTGAAAAGATCGAATTTGTTCAAAATCAATGTTGTAAAATGACCCCTTCCAAACTTGCTTAGCAAAATAGCATCCAAACAAAGCATGTCCAACTGATTCCCAAGCTGAAGCACATAAAGCGCATTTCACTGAATCTATTATCTTTCTTTGAAACAAACCAGCGGCAACAGGCAAGGCTCCATGATAGACCTTCCACAAAAATATTCGGACTTTATTTGGAATATGAAGTGACCATTAGTTTTTCCACCGAGCTTGTATCTCAGAACCACAAGAAGAAGATGCTCTATTTTCAACAGATTCTGCCAACCAATAACCAGTCTTAACAGTATATTGTCCTGTTGAGCTATGTTGCCAAACCAATCTATTAGCGCCTCGTGATGAACTCAGAGGAATGGACAGGATTTTATTTATGTCATCTTCCAAAAAGTTGTTGCTTAGAGCTTGTAAATTCCATATTCCTTCATTCTCAATTAGCTCTTGGACTGTTAATTGCAAATTGGCAGAAGGTTGAGGGCCTTGGTTTGAATTGGTAGCAAACTGGTAGCCACGGGTCTTGAAAGCAGCGAATATTCACTCCATCACCAATGGCCCATCTAACTGCTTTAAACAATAATTGGCTGCCCCACAATATTCCTCTCCAGACCATAGATGGGTTATTACCCAATCTAGCATCTGTAAGACTTCCATGAGGGAAATATCTCGCACGAAAAACTTTTGACAGTAAAGAATCAGGTCTGGTTATCATTCTCCAAGCTTTGTTTGGCAAGCATTGCTTGATTGAAGTTGATGAAAGAGCGAAAACCCAAGCCTCCTTCCTGTTTTGATCGACAAAGCCAGTTCCAATTGAGCCAATGAACCTTCTGTCCTTTTATTGCGCAACGACACTGGCAGCTTAAAACAAGCCCATAGTATAAGTAGTAATGGATTGAATAACTGCTTTTAATAAAATCTCTTTACCTCCTGCTGAAAAAAGCTTCTCCTGCCAAGATGATAATCTCCCCCCCAAATTCTATCCAATATACTCTTAAAAAAAACTGTCTTATTCCTCCCTGATATAGTTGGTAATCCCAAGTATTGTTCATGGCATTCACACACATTCATTCCCAGACAAAACTGAAACAGACCACGAACATCATGAGGAGTACTCGGGGAAAAAGACAAAGCCGACTTTGGAAAATTAATTTTCTGACCAGAAGCCTCTTCGTATCTAGTGAGAATATCCTTTAAAGCATGGCAAGAGGAAGCGTCAGCCTTGCAAAAGAGCAAACTATCATCAGCAAAAAAACAAATGGGAGACTTTAGGAGGGCCTCGAACCACTGCAAATCCTTCAAGAAATCCACGATTTTCTACTGCTGTAAGTGTGGAAGATAATCCTTGAGCACATATTAGGAAAATATAAGAAGATAACGGGTCGCGCGCCTTGGCGTAAGCCACTCTCAGGAAAGAATTGATCTTGTGGAATTCTATTGAATAATAATGAGTACGAAGCAGTCGTAATACAAGACATAATCAAACGAACCCAGTTGCAATGGAACCCCATTTTCAATAGCATCTTTTCGATAAAATTCCATTCAACCCGATCATATGCCTTTGGCATATCTAGCTTCAAGCAAGCAACTCCCTTCTTACCTTTTCTCCTGCGCCGAGTTGCATGAATCATCTCAAAAGCAATGAGTACATTATCCATTATAAGGCGATTAGACAAAAAAGCACTTTGAATGTCCGAAATCACCGAATGAAGAACCGAACTCATTCTTTTAATGATAATCTTAGCAACCAATTTTTATATCACATTGCATAAACTTATTGGTCTAAGATCATTCATGGTAGTAACCTTCTTTACTTTGGAATTAGAGAAATAAAGGTAGAATTAACTGCACCAATTTCCGACGGATAATTCAGGAGATACAAAACCACCTCAGTCACCAACGTACCCACTGTACTCGAAGATTGTTGAAAAAACATCGCAGAAAAACCATTAAGAGCTTTCCATAGAATTAGGAGCTTAATGACCTCTTCTTTTGTAAAATCCTTCAATAACACATTATTGACTGAAGCATTAATTGATCGAGGAATCAAATCTACAATCTGCTCAATAGCTTCATGACTGGGACTAGAAGTCTGGAACAACTTTTGGAAATAAACTTTTGCAACCGCTGCCATATCTTCCTCTTTGTTCACCACATTTCCTGCTTCATCAAGCAAACTTGAAATTTTATTCATTTTCCTTCTACCACTGGCTCCAGAATGGAAGAATTCTGTATTCGAATCACCAGACTGTAACCATGAAGTTCTTGCTCCTTGCTGCCAATAAATTTCTTCCTTCCGTAAGAGGTCATGAACTATACGCTCGTGTCTTGAAAGTTGCTGATAAAAACCAGAAGTAGCACGGAGATTATTGATACATCATATGAAGCTTCTTACTTTCCTCCGCTCTACTTGAGGTTGAAGCATACCAAAATGTTGTTTGTGACATGTTAATTTAATGCCCCAGAAACGCCTTGAAAATTTTGTAGCAGTCTTTGAACTGGTTTCTCCAAGAGAGAAGTAGACCATTCCTTTGAAACTATTGATGCAAATTCCTCCTCTTCTAGCCACAAAGCTTCAAATCGGAATCTAGTTGGCCTTTGCTGCATAAAACTCCTCTTCTCTAGAAATCCCAAAGATACTTTAAGAGCCCGATGATCAGAGTTGTTAATGTCAAGATTTGCACTGGGATATTTGGAAAGTGTGCCACCCATAAATCATTAGCTACAGCCCAATCAATATGTTCTTTGATATTGGCTAAGCCTGGACTTTTTTTAATCCCAAGTAAATAGTTCTCTTGGTGATAAATTACATTTTCCTTGCCATGTGGGTATCAGCAAAATGTTTTGAGTAACACGTGGAGAAGTAATTGCTGGATGAGTAACACGTGTCTTTAAATCTGCCACCTTTGAGGGAGAAACAGGAAAGACAAGCAACCGCTTCCGAAGTATTTAGTTGGCAACCGTGCCATCATATATCTGAAACCGAGAGGGTGGGGTCTTGGATTAACGATAACCGCTAGCCGGAAGTCGGCTGAACCATTGGAGCACCTTTGGAAACCACCACCGCATCGGAGGAGGAAGTCGCCAGGGGGGGAATTCGCTGTCATCGGTCCATTTTTTTTCAAATCACAGCAACAAATTGTTCAATAACTGAGGTATAGCAATCGTCTTGGCAACATATTGCATGTTGAATTCGTTAGCTAATAACTTCTTGGACTCATCATCACAAACCAAAAAATTCTCCTTCGAATGAGTGCAGTAGTTTCTGAATTGGTCTTTGACGTCTTCTGGAATGGTGGAGGGTGATGGAGAGACTTTCGATGGGACTAAGGGAACCGGGTGCGGTGTAGCTTGTGATAATCTGGTTAAGGAATTGTCCATCTCTGTACGAACCAGTCGAGAAGAAAAGGCCATGCTTTTGCTTTTGAAAATTCAGTTTGGGTCTTGACAATAGGTCGTCGCATGCTTTCCTGAGAAGCTCTCAACGAAGAGAGGTTTAACTATTATATATATATATATTTTTTTTTTTTTATTTTTTTTTTTTTGGGAATAGTATTATATTTAATATTTGAAACTATAATTCAAAAAATAATTTTTTTTCTAATTTTTTCTGTAAATACCATATTAACTAAAAATTAAATAAATGCAACTGAATAATTTATCTACTAAACATTGATTTTATTAAGAAAATAACATAATTATCTGATAATTGATCTCATAAATACATACTTTACATAATAATATTTGATTTGCAAAAAAAGAAAATTGAAAAAAATTATTTACTAATTAAATATCTGATTTACTGGTAAAAAAATAATGTGATTGTGTAAATATTGTATTTACTATTTTTATATTTTATTTTCTATAAAAAGTTGCTAATATTTTCCCAAAAATGTTTTCTAAAAAAAATTAATTTATTGAATAATAATAAAATTGAAAACCCCTCAACTCTGGAAAAAAAAGAATCCCAAATTTAAACTTTTTTAATAAATGCCAAATTTAAATCTTAAGCCTATGCTTAGAGGGGAAAGGGGAGGAAAGAAATTGAATGACGGATTTTTCAGAGAGAGAAGGAATTTTGGGTTGTTTAATAGGGAGAAAATTTGAAAGAAAGAAAATTGAAAATTTTATGGGTCCATCAATTTTTAATCCTTCTAATTTTGGAAAGAAAATTGGGGGGAAAATTTTCACAAAACAATTAATGTGTTAAATAACTACTATGACCCTTGTCACACTGCTCTTCTTCTTCTTTATGTAAGGATATAAAAATAAAATAAATTAGATTAGATATTTTTTTTCTATTTTCTTTTTCTTCTATCAAATACATGAAATAAAATTTTATTTCTTCCATTTAATTTTCCTCATGTAGGTATTTTATTCTTTCTTTCAATTTCTATTATATTTTCCATTCCTCCCACCAAATATAGCATAAATCCCCAAACTAAGGAAAAAGAACCCTAAATTAGGAACCCTAGACCTAGATTTCTTAAAACATAGCCCTAATGATCTATGGTCCAGCCGTGCGTTGCAGGGAGAACCAACACTAGAGAAGACGATGCCTCAAACAATGGAGAACCAGAGTTCTTTCACAATGCAATGGGTGGTATCATGATCTTTGTCAGTTCCTGTGGCAGACAATCACGACAACGTGGATGACAATAGTCACCGACCTCTAACCACGACATAGATGATGATATTGATTGCTGCGATTACTAACGGCTTCTGGGTAAGAAATGAGCTACATCATTGTATGGGGAGAAGACATGGGTATTTTCATATTTTTACTTATGCTATATATTATTTGCTATCGTTTAAAATTGTGATAGTGTTTTAACCAAAAAGAACTGTGATGGTATTTTCTATACTCTATCTTAAATTACGCTATTTCCCTTCTTAACCCAAAATTTGGGGGTGTTTAAGGGATTTTTGGAAGTGTTTTGCAAAAATTATTTTATTCTTTTCCTCTAATTGTACTATTCATTTTTCTAAATTTCTTTATCTCATTTTTTGAAAAATTTGAACTTTAAAATTTTATAATTTTTTCATTTTAAGTCGAAATAAGATAATTTTTTTAATAAATTATATAGAATTTCGAGAAAAACGAAACAAAATCCGTATTACTTATTTTTTTTCTAAACATATTTCAAGTTTTTACGCTTTTACTTCAAACAATTCATCTTCAAACAATTCATTTTCACCTTATATATATTTTTAAAATCCAACTCATTTTCAATCTCCCTCCAAACATTTCTTAAACGGGCCTTTGTCTACTTCCCCTAATAACTCCGGAGAGGCCCCTCTGTAGTTGTAGGTCTTAAGGCTCTCGCTCATTATAACACGTGTCTATAAAGAAGAGCATGCTAGTACTAGGACAATTTGTGGCCACCTTTTTTTTTTTGGGTTAACTTTGACACTTTCTCAGATTCAATTTCCAACCTGTGCGGATGATCATTACCGTCTCTCTCTCTCTCTCCCTCTCTCTCTCCAAGTCTAAACAATGAATCGAGTTCGGTTACTTCTGATAGGATTACCAATAATTATATTATGTACTGACATATTAAATCTCTTCACAAGCTCACCTCCTCCCAAACCCACCCATCATCATGATGATCATGATCATGGTTATTATCCTCCATCTGATCAATACCAATCCACATCAAAACAACAACACATTCTGCAAGAACCCCTTCCATTTCCCACGTAACAGGTTTTCTTTTTTTTTTTTGGTCCCTAACCCTTAACATTACTATTTTACATGCACATATTTGTAGTCTATTCATATATTCCTTTTATTCGATATACATTTGTTACTAATTTGGTGTTATAATGCAGAAATCCATTACAAAATGTGGACAAGAAATTGGCCCAGGGAAAGGGAGCACCGTCTATATCGCTTTCTGCACTTCTTGCTCTTACAAGCTTCGTACTTTGTCCCTCCTTTTCTGTTTTTATTCTCTCTTTTCTTTTAATGTTTTTATGCTTTTTCCTCTTTTTTTTTTTTCCTGGTCTTCTTAATATTAGGTGTTTTTTTTTCATATTTTAACACAAACAAGAAGAGGAAACAACTAACATTAGAGAAAATGAGCATATTCTAAATACGTTGATACGCGCAATCTCTCTCACACCAAGACCTCACCTTAGATTTAGTAAAATAAAAGAAAAAAAATGAATTAAATTAAAAGAAAAAATGGTATTTACAATGCAAAAAGGCCAAAACACCAAACGAAGAAACTTGAAGCCAAACATACAACTATATCACAAAAGCAAGCAGGAGGGACAACCGAAATCACTCTCTCAAAAATCACACTCTAAAATAGACCTCGTTAAAAACCTTGTTAGTAAAATTCATTCTAGTCAAGAAAAAAGTGCCTACGCTATTTTTAACTTGTGGAATGTTGAAGAAAGCCCTTATCTCCATGCAACCAAAATGTTTATATACAAAATGCAAAACGAACTACTGTTGCAATATTGAAACAAACTATTTTCTTCCGAGTTTCGTCTATGGTAATCTGAAATTATTGACAATATTTTTTCTAAGTTCACATGAACATGATTTTTGCATGTGGCAGAGGAATTGCCATTACGATGAAAAATATGCTCGAAGCTGCATATCCTGGGATCAATGTCATTCTGGCAAACCACCCTCCGGCATTGCCGAAACGCCTTCTTAGCAAAGCAGTACTGGTGGTTCAAGTGGGAATCACAGCAACAATAATGGCCGGTGAACGAATCTTCTCCAGGTTAGGGATTATGACACCACCTCCTTGGTACCACTCCCTGCGTGCAAATAGGTTTGGTAGCACTGCAAGCGTCTGGTTTTTCGGAAACTTTTTCCAGTCATCTCTACAAAGTACTGGCGCCTTTGAAGTATATTGTAATGGTGAATTCGTAAGTATCTTTGCATATATACTTATATGTAGGAGTAATGTTAGGGCTACCAAATTCTTGTGTCAAAAAATATTGTGCACTAATGTTGATGTGACAAAGAGACTCTTTCAGTTGAACCAAAAAATAAGGAGAAAAAAAAAAAGGAAAAATTTTTTGAAAAAAAAATTACGATACAACGATATTTTTACGTATCATTCTCTATTTTGATATCTTTCTATCAAATGAAGTAATTTTGCAATGGATATTAGTTCATTTTGTAAATTTTATATATTTGTTCGAGATGCGTCATTTGTATGCAGAGTAAATATGAGATGAAAAATTCTCAAAATTGCAATAGTTGCTCACTTGTGGGTGTGATCTTGGGACATTAATGTAGGTTTTCTCCAAGCTCAAGGAACATAGGTTCCCTGCCGAACTTGAATTAAGGGACCTTGTGGGAAGGAAGCTGATTAATTTAAGAAATTCGTGATTACCTTTTGGTGTATGATTATTGTCCTGGTTTGTCCCTTTGGGGCTAAAGTACAAACTTTTGGAGGAACATATCAGATTCCTTGTCAGAGTTATTTGCGATTCAAATGTTGGGTCTCAAGATTTTTTTTGTCGAAGTTTGGCCAATTGTGTCAGATAGGTATAGACTGCATTATACTTGTATTTGAAGGTACTAGTTCTTTTCAAGGAAAAACAAAAAGTACAATTGTTTTTTGCTCTTAATTTAATTTTCATTTTATTGCTTAATGTTTTTATGCCTTGAAATTATTATTTGGGAGGGGGAAATAGTCCAAAAACCTCTAGTAATAAAATAAAAATAAATAGCAAAAAACTTTTAGGTGACAGTAAATAGTATAACGTGAACAATGTATTTACAAAACATTTTTTCAAGATAAAATTATCTTAAAAATATTCTTGTAAATAAATTTGCTGGTAAATAGCATATTTAGTAAAAATAATTTATTTACAAAGCATATTTTCGATTAAATTAACTTAAAAATTCTCATAAATAATATTTATCACTGATGTTTGACCTCGAATGTTTTTAAATATACTATTTACTTTAAACATTTTTCAAAAAACAAAAAAAGATCAATTTACAGTAATTTCTCTTATTTGGGTGTACTGCCCAAAGACAGGGCGTTTATGTGGCCCAATTAAGATCTATTTAGTAAAATTTACAGCTGCACATGCCAATACTTTTTTTTTTTTTTTTGGGTGATTTAAAGTTCACATACATAATAAAATACCCAAAAATTAATAAGAACAATGTTGGAGGGTGCTTAAGAATCCTAACTCATGAATAATGCAAGCGATACTAACCAACTCGAGTCCGAACTCTTGTGCACCAACCTATATGTCATGTTATATAGCATTCCACCTCATACACCACTTCAACTCCTTTAATTTATCAAATTAGTTTGCTAATTATACGCTTATCTTTTACTCTCTCTTTTCTCCTCTCTTCTTGTTCCTCTGCACCCACCTCTCCATCTTCCACCATAGCCATCTTCCTCTGCCATTTGGCCCAATTTCCAGAAACTTGTTGCTCGTTCTTTTGAGGGGATTGTCCCTTTGTTGCACAGTTGTTCAATGCAGCAGACATGTTTGTTTTTTATCTTGTAGCTCGGAGTATTTGTTGGGGGGCTCGTTACACTTTGGTTCACAATCAGAAGCTTAGACCGAATGTAGAGACAATTGAGAGTGCAGATCGATTTTAGGGGGATTTTCAGGGGTGTCAATCTTTGAACAATATTCCTGCTTCTGCACCAGCTCTGCCTTCTGGTTGTTGGAGACACCCTCCGAAAGGCTGGCTAAACCTAATGTGGATGCAGCTTATCAGACGGGTGTGGATTTCATTGGCATGGGAGCTATAGTTCGGGATAGTGAAGGAGTAGTTCTTGCTTGCTTGGCTAAAAAATTAGAGGGATGCAGTTCTCCTTACGAGGCAGAATGTCTTGCTCTTGGCGAAAGGATTGGAGTTTGCTCAAGCTTGTTTGCGGATTGCATTGGCTGAAACTGATGCAAATAGAATGGTACTGGCCTTGCTGCGACTCTTGTTTTAGTAGCTCAGGAGTTATTCTTTATGACATTAAAGTCTATCTAATAGGTGCAGCTGGTGGCAATTGCTGCTATGTTCCTCGCACGGGAAATATTGCTGCCCACCTGCTTGCAAGATTTGGTTTTCGTTTCAATTGTGAATTTGTTGGGACTGATGTTTTGCCTTTGTTTATGTCTGATGCAGTTCCGGCTGATTTGGCCAATTCTCATAGTTTGAAATAAAAGCATTGGGGCACTATGTATGCACCTACCCCTTTTTTTTTTTTTTTTTTTTATAAATAATAATCTAACTCTACATGATACAATACAAATACACCTTATTTAATACAATACAACAAGCTGCCAACCAAAAAGTCCATTTTTCAGTTCGAAAGACGAAGTATTTGGAACCAACCGTAAAATTCAACTTTTGTATCATCTTCTTAGTTCTTAGCTTCTCCTGTCCATGTATAATCCACACACACACAAACAAACTAAGACTACCAACTGCCTCGTCCTTAATCATTAGCCAAAGTATAATTCATGGACAAGTAATTGTTATTTACAAAAAACATGTTCTTCACATCCTGTACTAAAATGAAATCGTAGCAAAGGAATTGGTAATAACCTAAAAGTGTACTTGACATCTTGAAAGGCACATGAAATCCATCCTCTCCCCCCTATAAAAATTTAGAGCACCGCATTTATTATTGAAGGCGCCGAGGGAATTCTCAAATCCCATCAATCACAAAGAATATAGTGCACAGACCACCAGAAGCAAATATTGATGAAGCCAAAATATTCATATCTGCCACCATTTTCGATTTTCCAGTGTCTTGACGAGCTCGTTTGCCATCGATGCGAAGTCTTCAGCTCCACTTTGCAGCTCTTCAGTGCGCCTGCTGATTCTCTGATTAAAGAAGTGAAGGTCAGTTTACGCAGCCAGTCAAGATGTGCAGTTATAGGCGTAATTCCCTAAAGCTTAGAATGGTGGATAACATACGAGTCTCGATTTTGATGATGATAACATAATAGAGAAAAACTGAACAAATTGTACCACGTGAAAATATGCATAAGCATTAGCATGCGCACATATTAATTACAAATTTCTATAACCAAATAAAGAGTATAGATTCACACACTTGGAGCTCTAAAATTAAGATAATTAACTGTTTAATTCAATTCTTTTAAGCACCTCAGTTCCTTTTTTTTTTTTAACTCAAAGTGGTCCTTCAGTTTGTTATAATCACTAGGAATATTTCACACTTTGACACACAACTTGGATATCGAGTTGTAAATAGATAGATTTAAAGCACATAAAATGTTCTTTTATTGCAAAATAACCTCTCTACATCACTATCCGTTGGATCTGCTATTCCTGATTTTCAAACATTTCGGAAACCAAACTATGTATAAATCCAAAACACCAATAACATCGTTATCTTACCTCAAGTTTTTCCCCCCTCTCCGCAAGCTTATTTCTTGCATTTGCAGCCACAGAAGAAGCATCCTGAAACGTTTCTTACCACACTAAGTCAGTTAAAAAGCTATAAGTCTTTCACTTCTACTAAAACCATGGTTGACATTACCCTAGCTTTTCCATATGCAGCCATAATTTCTTCAGGAGTTCGTAGTCTGGGTTTTACATCTTCAGAACCACCTTCAAACAGTCTTTCCCTTTCGGATCCCTTTTCTGCTAAGGAGCATACAGTAAACATTTGAACTTAAATGTTTATGCAGCATAAAGCATGTAACAAGTAGGGGAAAAAAAAAAAATCAACTGTACAACAAAATTAACATGTAACAATGACTCAGATTTACCTTTATTCCTGTTTTTAGCGTCAGCAGATGAAGTAGAAGCTACAGGTGGAGGTTCGTCTATTTCAATATCATCTGAATTAAAAGAAATTAGAAAGTAAGTAAGGCTCTAATTTGTTCAGTAGAGTAAGGAGAATTTAGTACTTGAAACCTATATCAAGTTCAGCTTCTTCGTGATCTGGTGGAAACAAGTCTGAGTGGGAAGACTTCAAAAATATCCCCTCCAAATGATCAAAAGTTGATTTAGGAGTTTTAATCAGATCTACAGTTTTGTCTGCTTTTCCCCCCTTAAGGCCTTTGACGATACCGCCTAAAATTCCAGGTGCAGTACCCTGTAGCAACATAATCTTACAATTTATGTGTGAATGGAACATGCATCATAAAATATACAACCACGGAAGCTATTTTCATTTTCTGACCTGCTTTTTCTTCTGATTTATAGAGAAACTAAAGGCAGCGTCTGCAGCAGCTGCAAGAACTTGATCATGGAGACTAGGCAAAGATTCCGGAATCCTAATAATATGGGAAAATTTGATGAACAAAGAGGAAAAAAAGATTAAAACACTAGCAATAAATAACAACAGATTACCTGAAATCATTTTCGCAAGATAATAGAGAGATGAATGCCACTTCACACCCATTTGCCTATAGGGAAATCAACATAAGATAATCATCAAATAGACTTCATCACTTAGCTCAAGATATCAAGTTGAATTCTGTTTGTTTAAAAATTGAGGATGTCATACCAACGTAATCTGTCCATTATCAGAAGAACTCATCATTTTATTCATGTTTGCCTTAAAATTCCACCTTAAAACAGACATCAAGGAGCTTTCTTTCACCAATTCTAAGTCTGGTATAGATCTGCAAAGCGTAGATAGATATCAACAGCACATCACTAGAAGCAGGGGTTTCATTAGTTTACTGTTGAAAACACTATAATTGGAAGACAGATTAATAATTTTTTGTGTCCCTGGAAACTTCATATGGTATTTGATGTCTTCATTCTACTATTATCCGTTCACTTATGCTGTAAAGGCAAGGTACGCAACATAACGGGAGAAAACATAACACCTTATCTCAATCGTTCCAGTCTGGAACAGCAAGACCAACCCTTGAAGTCTTTGATCTTTCTTAATAGTTGTAGTCCAAACGCAGGGTTTTGCATGTTTCACTTTACAAACAGGCTTATTGTTTCCCTAGAAAAATTGCACTTACTTAGCATGGATATATAGCTACAATAAAATTCTAATTGAAAATAAAGAAGGCAAGAGGCACCTGAATCACAGATTTTGTCGAGAACAAGCGTGTTGAATCCAAACAACATAGCAAAACAAATGAATCCAATAAACTTTCCTCCGAGCATGCAGTATCTGCAGAAGAGTTGTGTTCAACTGCACCAGAACTTATTCCAACCTGAGAACCATCTGGAATAGGCTCCTCCTTAGTAGCAGTGTCCCTTGAGGACTCTTCTGGCTGCTTTTCAAGGCATATCTTAGAAGACATGTTACCCTCTGGAACAAGAAAAAACTTCTCAGCACATGGTCATCTATAAGCATGTTTAAATATTAAAATATCTTATTCTTTAATAGACGAAACGGTACTTGCCTATAACATACATTGAAATTGCAATTGATTCCTTTTTCAAGCTCCATGGCCGTGTATTGATCACGTTACCATTACAACCATCAATCACTTTGATCTTTGTATCCTTTGTAAAGATCAACATTACTTCCTTAGCAGAGTTTATCAAAGTCTCTGTTTCTGAGTGCTTTGGGCTGTTCACAAGGCTGTGAGAATTTGTCTGTTCCTTCCAGGTTACTGAAACGACTGGGGAGCTAGAGCAAGATACATCATTCAGAATGAACGCAACAGATAACATACTCATGTCAATTACTGCAAGCTGAAAAGAATAAATAAACTTCAGGAACCTTTTAAGATTGAAAAAGCTTAAATTACAGCCCATTATTCAAGGTTATTCTAACGATAACAGAAGATTCAAGTAAAGAAAATATATAGACTATACTCACACGGCCACATTTAAATCCAACAGCTAGTTTAGCCCCGGAATGCATAAAGTATAACATTTGAACTCGGGAATCAGCGAGAGAAAAAACAGCACTACATTGAAGCCCTTTTTCGTGAGACAAACTGTGAACTGTGAAAAAAATATTTTATGTCAACAGCTAAAAGTAAAAAGCTCCGCTTATACAGATTCAGTGCAAATTAAATATCATGGTCTGAGCACAAAAACTAAAAATCTTTTGGATTGAATAGTGCTTCGATGCTAATAATCCATCAATTCAGAATATTTCCACAGTGCCTTGACTGGAAACTAAGGAAGCAATAAGAACAATTGCAAGATTGCAATCGAAGTCTACGGCAGTTCTTCGGCTGGGAAATCAAGTTATCACAAAACGAAAAGGATAATCTTGTTTGCAAAAGCTTCTTTCATATAAATCATCTTACAATCATTTGATATGAACTTATATTAAAGCTGCATTCCCATCCATGACACAATTGGATCCAAATATTCCCCAATATGCCATGCAAACGTAAATGATACTTCTAGGGCATGGGCATTTCTAAACCTGTTCCAATAAACTGTGATCACTAGTATGGACAACAGATTAGGACTGTCATTGTTACTTGTCGAATAAAAGAAATATTACTGTATGCTGACCATCATGAATGCACAACTGCTTTAATTCTTACAGTTGCAACTGTAGGCTACGTTTAAGAAAATTTTAGAAACTATAAATATTTTACAATCAGCAAATCCATGTTTTACCATTCCAGATAACTATTACGTAAACACGTATCTGAAAGTTTAGAACTATAAATATTTTACAATTAGCAAAACACTGTTTTACCATTCTGAGAACTGCTATATAACCGCATGTCTGAAATATCATACTATCATTCATTGTAATATACCATCACTTCATTCACACTTTCTGGAGATATTAAATTCCCTCTCAACACACGTTCCCAAAGATTGAACCTGAACCACTCAATATCTTGAAAACAAACATTTCCCAATTAGCCTTGCGAGATACTTTTATAAAATCTAGATATCCCATAAAAACAATCAGATAATTGGTCCCCCCGTGTTAATCTTGAAGATTAAAAAATTCGCCTCACCCAGAAGCAGTATATCATTGCCCGAATTTCCATTTGGAGACATTTAGGATTTAATCTAAGTTTCCAGGACAGGAAGACAGTAGCTTATCCCCTTTAACCCAAAAGCAACAGGGACAGGCAAAACTCAATGAGATGCAATCATTTGCGATGTTTGCATTTACGGTTTACCTTCATGCTTAGTTTCTGTGATAAAGTGGAAGTTTGTTCCCTTTGAACCGCCTTTGAGATCATAAATATGAACCTATACAAGCCAATACAATGAAAATATATATATATATATATATACACATATATATTCATATGTATACAAAAGGTAATTCTCTCTAAAGGAAAAAATTTATTAAGAGTGCCGAAAATCGATCATAAGACTCAAAATACAGAAATGTTAGACATCTCACCTGACCACATTCATTGCCTAAAGCCAAACTTAAAGTGAGGTAGCAAAAATCCAATTCTGAAACTGGAGCACTTGAACCGACCACTTTAATTCCTTGCACCTGATAGTCATTGAGATAACTTACCATCAAGAACAGGCCCTCTATAATAAGGACAAAATAATAGCATGTCAGTTTAGCAGTTCTCTCAAAGCTTAAGCTATCAAAGACAGGTCAATAGTTCATATTATTGCCCCCTCATGTATGGGCTGAACAGTCAGCAATTTAATGGATAAAGATCAATTAGAAGATGAGCGTGGGAACATTTAGTTATTTTTCTATGGCTCAAGACGTGATGCTAATTTTGAAGAGTGCAACTACAGGCGGTTTGAACTCAATACCTCTTTCTCAGAAACCAAATTAGTTTACCAACTCTCCCAAAAGCTTAAGCTATTTAGAGGTGGGCTAACAATAATTCTATACTTAACATAAAACTCATATTAAGAATAATTACCTGGCCTTCTAAAAGAAAATTTAAGACTGGAAAAGTGGCATCCCATATCCGAACAGATCCATCTGAATACCCGGCTACATACATTCTCTCAATCCTTTTATCTTTAGCAGTAAACAATTGACTGGGCATGCCACCAGTCAATGGCCACTTTACTCCACCAACTGGGGTTGAAATTGAACAAGTTTTCACAATTGAGGTCAACTGAAACGAGAAACAAAATTAGCCACTGTGAAAGAAATCAACAGAACATTAAGACTGACAAGCCATTATCTGTAAGAAGTTAAAAAAAAAAAAAAAAAAAAAGGATGCAGTACCTCAGATAGAGTCTTCAATGGATCTTCCCCAATCGGAAGCGTAACAAGTTTAGCAGCAGTCATGGCTGGATCATGCATAGGTATCATGGCTGGAAATACCACAGCATTAAAAGATGGTTTTTTCTCTTGCTGTGATAACAAGGAGGAAAGGCTAGCATCATCGTAGAAATGCAGTTCTCCGGGGCTTGTCAATACAAAAACATCAGCTTTTTTATGATTCCCTGTTGCCCCAGCACTTGGTAACAAGATCATGTCCGCAAAAGAGCCAGTAAGTGTAATATCAGTGCGACTGACACATTTTAAAGTATCCATTCCAGATGACCATTCAAGTGTTAAAACCTGTAAGCAGCAGAACAATAAGAAGAGATTTTAGCTTTTCTTTTCACACTGATGTTGCAGCTGTTAAATGCACCAAATTTACAAATGTAGCAAATTGGAAACAGCATAAAGCCTGAAAATATAAGGAAAGTATCTGATACAAAAAAAAAATCCTTCAAAAAACATGAGAAGTTCTTATTTTCACGCATAGAGTCAATACAGTCATACTATCATGTAGAATTGGGGCTTGATTTGGTTTGCGAGGTGGATAAAATGCCTAAATCCTTTACTCTTTTCAAGACCAAACAAGTTATATCGAAAAAGTTAGCACTTTAGGGATATGTACGTTTTATGAATCCTTTTCAATGTTTTAGTGCCCCTCTTATTGCTATATATTGCAATACACTTCAACTGAACAAAAAAAAATATACAAAATAAAAATAGAAATAAAAATAAAAAACATAGAACAAATGTTGAACATTACCGTCAGAACTTCCTCAGATCCTATTTCATCTCCCCCATAAATAAATAATTGGCCATCACAACCATTACGAGACTTATTAGTTGCAGTCCACTGTAAGACAATGACAGGGAGTCTCCTTTCCGCAGATGATAACCTTAACTTAACAACATTGTTAGAAGATGACAGTGCTTGTTGACCTTTACTAGAAGCTACTGATGACGTGTTCCAAAATAAAATATCTCCATCTATGTACCCAACTGCAAGAATGAACCCACTGGAAGACGCCCAACAAAGAGCACTTATCTCTTTTTCTCCCAAAGGATGCTCAGATTTATCTTCTAAAGAATTTACGTTGGCTGCACTAGAGGCTTCTATAACTTCATCCTTCAATTGGAGATCCTTACCGCCTCCTAAAAAAACAATCCGGCCTTCAAAAACATCCCATAACACAACCAATCCATTCTGATATGCAATCAGTACTCTGCCAAAAAAAAAAAAAAAAAAAAAAAAAAAAAGAAAGAGGTTATTAATGCTCTTAATTAAGAACTTACAATAGATCAACAATGATGTTAGTTCTGTGTTCTCTCTTATACTCTAAGTAATTACAGATCTAGCCTCAGTAAAGATCTAGTGCCAAAAAATTAGAGGGAAGAGTGGAAGAAAGAAAAACCAATTATCACTAAGTTGTTAGTGAGATACAACGGAAGGAAATTCTAATAGACTCAAGGATGCAAGTACTGCTGAATCTATAGTTTTGTGAACTTTATGCACTCCTATCAGCAGCACAAAATATATTCTTAACTCCTTTGAAATGTCAACATCCTCCCAACCACATACACCAAAAAGAATGATTTGTCTTTTTTTTTTTTTTTTTTTGGCATTCATGTTGACGAAGCCACTTCAAGAGTGAAGGAATAGCTTCAACTTTTGATTTCGCAATTTTTTTTTTTTTCTAATTACGATGTATAATAGAAAATCATCTTGCCTATTTCCAGAAGAACCAGGTTGGGGAAGAATTCCAACAATGGGTTGGTCAACAGGAAATGGACACTCGGCAGCATCTGTTAAATGACAAACAAATGTCATTAAATTAAAATTAGAAGCAAACCTTACCTATACCTGTGATAACAAAAGACATTCACTTCATGACAATGAATAAAAGTTACAAACTAGGAAATGGTTTAATTAGGGAACAAACGGCATAAAAGATTTTTTTCTCTGTGGAACAAACAATTCAATATTCAACAACAGATAGGGAAATAAAGAAATTACCACTTGTGATATTTGAAGAAATATTATAGGGAAATTGCGAAAGTGTTCTTTCTTCAACATTGTACTTCATCACAGACATCAAACCATTTTCATCGCCAACATATCTGCAAATTGCAATACAGGAAAAATGTTATGAACTGCTTGTCCAATACTCTTAAAATCCAGCCGATAATCTAATTGAAAATATAGGTAACATTATATCTTTCAATGAGTGATGTACATGAAGTTGGAGCCATGAATTGCAGCAAAAGCAGTTATATTGGTTTCCCACTGTAAAGAGCAAACAAGACATCTGCTCTCAAGATTCCAAACCTGTGAAATATACAAGTTAATGATCAAACTTGATAAATTAAAACTCCAATCAAATTTAAGCATTTCATAGTTACAAAACCAGAGGCCTTTAGCTGAAAGTCAGCTAGCATTGCAAAAAAATAGCCACGTCATTGTCAACTAGCACTTGCTACCCTGATTAAAACAGTGATTGTTTATGCAAAATTTGACCAAGCATTTTAATCAAATAAAACCGTCTATAACCATTCAAAATTAAATTAAGCCAAACTCCACATGAAAATAACTAGTTAAGAACCACTAAACTTGGTAAGGTAGGATAAGGAACTAAGAAAAATGCATGACAGAAAAGTTCAATGGAGTTTTTAAATGGAAACAGAAGATTTGAAGTTGATAAAGACTTGTACCTGAACATCATTGTCATTTAAGATGCTGACTAAGTAACCCTGGTTTTGCAGAAACTGCCAAAACAACATCACACATTATCTCTGCCGCTCAATGAATAAAGGAAATTATGAAAAAGGAAAAGTAAGATATGTACAAATATACACACATGTGAATGGGTTGCCTTGGGTGTGTCAATTTCTGAACTAAATATGCTACAAACAATAACATATGCACAGTATCTTAATGTTTTCAGCAGTTCAGCTTCATATACCTCAATGTATTTAAAAGGTAATTGCTTTGGGGATATCAGAAGTCCTTCTATACCATCACCACCAATCACTTTAATCCTTCCATCACTGCCAACGAAATAATAAATAAATAAGAGTACTAAAATGATACCATAGTGCCCCATGACAAGACATCTCACACGGTGAATATTTTGTTCCTTTTTTGTTTCTTCATTAATGCAAGGCGTCAGCCATGTATGGCAGAAAGAACTGAGACTCCCAAGGAGGTGGAGGTCCCATTGCCAAAATTTTCTCTAAGCCCATGTTTTCTTACTCCTCAAAATATGCTACTCAAGAGAAAGTCACCTTAACTATCACTAAAGTCCCTCTGTCTCCAAATCCTCTTGGCAGGGGTGAAACCCAAATTCTAAAGACACGTGCGGCCGCATTTTCCAGAGAACAAAGAAGGAAAACTATGGAGTCACTTTAACAACAAACTTTGGTACCATAAAATTGAAATGCCCAGCAAACACTCTCCATTAGAACCAATTTCACTCAGCTTCTTTTCTTTTCCTTCTTTTTCACTTCTCTTTAAGTTTTCCTTTGCTAGATAGTTATTGCAAACGAGTCACAACGCAATCCTACTTCGTAGCTAACAACTCACACTTCGATCCAAATTCAAAAACAAATAAGGTACTAGAATTTAAAAGAAAAGTTGTTATCAACTAACTCACAGAGTCCCGATGGCTAAAAGGCGCTGAATGGGGTCGAAAGCGAGAATGGAGGACGTAGACGGGATTCCATAGTGAACTGTAATTCGCAGGTCCAAATCTGCTTCGGTCAAACTGCCGTGTTGCAAGTTCTGATAAAAACAACAAAATAAGAGGGGAAAAAAAAAAGTCACGTAAAGCATCTAGCACAGGCTTTTTGAACTTCATTCCACGTCTTATATTCGTTCGAAATTTAGCTTCGAAACCAATCCAAGCTATAAATCAAATCGAACAATAACTAGAAGAAATACATCATTAAGCAACTAGCAAATTCTTGTGGACTTTATTCCATTTCCTGCATTAATTCCAAAAATTAAGCTCCAAAAACCATTAAAATCTATTAAAGCTTCGAAAACAATAACAATCACTGCAATAAGAAGACAAACAAATTAAGCTACTAGTTCATTCCATTTGCTATGTTGATTTCGAAAATTTTGGCTCGGAAGCCATACAGTCTGTTGATCGAAACCAAACCAAACAATCTGCTAATAAAAAGAATGAAATTTCCAGGTCAAAATGAAAAACCGAGGTCGTCCTCATTACGAATGAAATGGAAAATTGGAAAAGTTCTTCGGAGATGAACGAACAAGAAAGAAAATGAAAAGAAGAGTCACAACCGGTCGATTGGTGGAAGCTCAAAAGTACCTGAGAATGGAGAACAGCTTTCTGTAAGAGGCGCTTGGCGAACATGGCGAATCAGGTGAGAGATTGGGATTTCCTTTGCGTCCGTAGACTTTCTATGGTCGTTGGTTTCAACTGATCATTCCGATGCTCATACTCGGAATACATTCAAAGCTGGAAACCATCAGATTTCCCAAATATTCTTTTTCCTTTATAAAATTTTTAAAAAAAGAATAAAAAAAAAAAAAAGTAAATTGTTAGATTGGTCCTAAATTTTTAATTTTTCATAACTTTGATCTCTGATCATTTTTCATAGCTAGAATGCTATTAAACTATTAAGATATTATTATAATAGTCATTTATTAAAGAATTTACTAATGGATTCTGTGTAAAAATTAACAAAAATGATTATTGTCTTAACATTTCAATATTTTAAGAATATTTTATATTCTTTTTTTTATAGCTGGAATTATCATTAATTATTAAAAATATTATTTTAATAGTCTTTTCCGCTAATTTTTAGATAAAATCTGTAATTAAGATCACTTTTTATCAAATTACTAATGAATTTCATCCAAAAATTAATATGAAAGACTATTATACTCATATTTTAATATTTTAAGACATTTCTGTTATGAAAAAAAATATCAGGAACTAAAATTGTATAAAATTAAAAGTTTAGAAATTAAATAAATAATTTACCAAAAGAAAAAGATCAATGTAATGGTGTGGTGTCTTTGAAAATACAAAAAGTACCCCTGTATTTTCAACACATACAACATGTACCTTGCATGTTCGATAATCTAAAAAGTACATCATGAGTTTTTAAACCATCTCAAAATCATCACCAGTTTTTTAAAAGGGTTGAGTGTCAGTTTAATTCATAAGCTCATTCTGTTTCATTTTGAGGCGAAAATGAAAAATTAATTGAAAACTCATTTTTGTTTGCTGTGCCATTAAAGTATCATTCTAAAAAGGGAAATCTTTCCTAAAATTGTGTTTGGATGATGTTGAAAACAATCATATTTAAGAAAATGAAATTTTAACAAATTTATTTTTGACAAAGACAATCTACAAATTTATTTTGGACAAAGACAATCTAGATATTGAAGTTAAAAGATAGCAAAAGATTTCAAATATTTGAAGAATGGTAAAGTCATACCTCACAATGTCTTATTTTACACATTTTTGAAAATTTTAATTTCACCATCAAATTTTCCAATAGAAGTTGGTATAATAATAAATCTAAAATAATTATTTCTAAAATCTTTATAGATCATAATTACGATACATAATTCCCGGATCAGATTACGTGGATTAGGTCTTAATCTGTAGGATTGGATCAATTTTATTCAATTAGATGAACAAATCACTACCATCGACTAAATCCAATATAAAGGAATTTCGATATCTTTTCTTTTATATATATATATATATATATATGAATTAGAATGGTTCAATTGGATCATTAACTTACACCTGATTTGTTACATTAAATGCATGCTACCGAATCGGCATATTAACTTAATTAAAGTTGTCACCTTGCCAAACCCCTATTATGCATATCTGACTTTCCTTTTAAATTTTCTCCCATGGATTTTTATCTTTTTCTTCCTATTTTCCACTCAACTAGTCTCAAACATTATGCTATATTTGGAAGAGGTGAGGAAAGAAAAGACTGGAGGAGTTTTTGAAGGGAAGATTTTTGTTTGTTTGATATGTGAGATAGGTGGAGGGAAGACAAAAGTGAAGAGAAAAAATGACCTTGGTCCCACCATTTTTAATTTCTCCAAAAAGTTGAGAGATTTTGATAATGAAAACTTGTTTAACTCATATAAATAGTTAAATATTCGTTTTATTGTCATTTTTAAACTAAATTAATATTATATTATTGACAAAATAGTCATTTAGTTTAGGGTTTTTTATATGGTGTATTTTATTTGTATTCATAAAGCATATCATGGATTTTGAATTTCAATATTTTTATACCATCCGATTACATTTATTGTACAAGTCTTTCCATTTTCTCGATCAACACGTAATTATGACCTAAAAATACTCAAAATATTCTTAAAAAGAAAAATTACAATTTAGATTATTTACCAATTTATACCTTATATATTGTTTTTATTCAGAAAATATACCATGCATTCAAAGTCATGCACTTATATCATCATATTACATTTAACAAATAAATAAATATTATTTTTTCTCAATCAATACTTTATTTTGAAATAAAATGCCGAAAATACCTTTAAAAAGAAAAATTATAAAACAACATAACATTTAATTTTCTCAATAAAAAAATTCAGACTTCTCAACCCTCCCATCATAACCACCCAGCCCTTTCCTACGCCACTGCCATGCACCCCTGCCAAACTTCTCTCAACCCCTTTTACTTAGCATTTAATTTAAATAAGAATTTCTTCTATTGTTTTTTATTTTTAATCACAAGGGTATTTTAGATATTTTAACATTAAAATTAAAATGTTGACAGAAAAAATGTATAGATTTATGTGCTATATATAATCTATTAACATTAAAATGCAAAACTTTAAAATGCACGTATATTTTTTAATAAAAAAAATACAAGGTATAAAAATATAGTTAAAACTTATTTTTTTTTAATTTTCTTTTTAAGACTAATTTGGGCATTTTAAGATTAAAATTAAATAATGACCGACAAATGGTATAAATTTGTATATTGAACATGATATGATAGTATAAAAATGTAAAATTTTAAAATATAGAGTATAATATCTGAACAATTTCTGAAGTAAAGCAAAACAACTAACAAAAACATAAATAAATTTATCACATATTTTCTTTCTTCCTATCATATCAAAGTACCAAACACGATAAAGGAAAACCAATTTCTTTTTTCTCATTCACGTTTTCCTCTCATTTATAATTTACTTTCCTTCCTCTTTTCTTTCGCTTTTATCAAACAAAGTTTTAAGGGCCATTTGTGGGGACACCTCGAGATGGGTTTTTTAATTTTTTTTTTATCTTATTATCCAAAAGTAAACACAATTTTACTATTTACATCTATAAATTTCTCTTAAAAACTCAAACTTTAAAATTCTATAACTTAGTTATTTTAAATTGAAATAAGATGAATATTTTTTAAAAGACCCATATAGTTCATGAACTCTTTTGAACGTAAGAGTTTTGTCTTTTTTTTTTTTTTTTTCCGAGATGACCCTAAACTCCTATTTTCTTAGCTAATACAGTCCTTCCCTCCGTTAAATGTATAATGGAATCTTACTAACATAATCTGTTTATAGTAAAAAGACTAAAATGCCCTCCCTCTCTCCCTCCCTCTCTCTTTGAGCCACGATTGCATTGCATTATTAGTTTTATTTTACTATTTATTGATTTCGAGTTTATTAAACAAAATATATGTATATGTGAATAGTAATAATTTGGTTTGAGTTACTGGTGCGGTGTGAAGACTAATTCTCCTCGAAAAGAAATTCGATGGGTAAATAATAATAATAAGAAGAAGTTTATTGTTGCTGTTATTGTTGCTGTTAATATTAGTATTATTATTATTAACGGAATATTTTATTTATAGTTTTTTTTTTTAATACAAATATATTTCAAGTGAGATGTCAACTATGTAAATTCGGTTGACTCATTTTGGCTGTATATGGACTAAGCGGTTGCATACTTATCTTTGCCGCCCCAAAACAATAGTCTCATCCGTGCTTGCTCGCTTCTTCTTTTCATCGAGACCCACAGAAAAGTAACTTCATGAAACCTCTCCTCGGATTTACCGAGTATTTTAATATTTGGCTTACTTTATTTTGAGGGTACTTTCTTTGAATCACTCTTTCTATTTGAATTTCGTCTTACGAGATAGAGTGATCTTTTGTCTTCTTTTTAATTCATGAGAGGTGTTAATGAGTGAAGGAGAGATGGAATGGTTGGTTTCCACTATAGGATTTTTGTATTTATCTCATTATTTCAATGCCTATTGTTCTTAATTTTACAAGAAACTGGAAAGCATGGTCGTCCTCAATTTTATTCTTCCAATTTTCGTGTGTGTATGTATTCGTTCTTATTTGGTTTCAATGCTCCGGAGTTGCTATTTTTTTTTTTAATACTAGTTTAAGCACATACGATGCACGTATTTAATTGGTACTGAAACTTCAATAATATAAAGTATTAAATATAAATAATTATATATGAAGAAGAAAAATTATAAAATTTCTTAGTGATTGAAAAAGTAGATATTGATAATAAACTCAGGGAGCATGGCGAATTTTGTATTATTTGTTAGATTGTAAGAGGAAAAGTGACTAAAAAAACTATATTTGAAAGCGGCTACTTTTGTTATTGTGCGCAATGTTTCTTTTTTGAAAGCGACTATTTATGTGGATTTTTGTGTTTTTTTTTAGGAAAAAAAAAAAAGAAAAGAAAAAAAGAAGAAAGGTAATGTTTATTTTAAACTGAAAATAAACGTCTCTTAAAAAAAAAAATTCAATGATATCCTAACAATAAACAAGAACTATGTCATTAGACATGCTTTTTTTTTTTAATTATTTTTGCTATCACAAAGTACATCGACTTTATGGATGATTGAATATGTAATAACCATCTGTTTCTAGCCATAAGTTCAATCACAATCTGAGGCTGCGTTTGAAGAATTTGAAATGCAAAATAAATTGCAACGAAAGATTTTGCTCAAACAATTTTTAATCTACTGAAACTATAAAACTATACAAACATATTTGATCTTTCATATATAACAAGTCCATACTTATCAGTGAATGATACCACTTCACCTCACAATATGAGAATTCTAAATGATCATGAAGACGAGACCAAAGATGTCTTTCAAACTAACCGAAACAAGCTTTCAATTCTAAGCTGGAGTTTATTGTAACGACCTCTTTTCAAAAAAGCAGTAGGTTTTATTCTTTCTAATTTTATTGTCCTTCAAGATAATTTTTCTTTCACCAATCTCAGGTCATCTGTCTTAAAATAGGTTGATCAATCAAGGTAAGAGTCCAAACAAATGTAAAGAAATTTATTAGTTGAAACAGAAAGATTGTGATACCTTAGAAATTCATAAACTTGATTCATGAACTATTATTATGGATTTCCTTCATTAATATACTTCTAATGAATTATTTTGATAAATATCAAATTCCAAGATCATGAATGATTATATATGTATCATCGGTGTGATGATGTCGATGATATAACAATGTCGAGTTTCTCTATTTAAATGAGAATTTTTAAATACATAAAAGATAAGTTAAACGACATATAAATTTATGCAAAAAATTTATTTTGTCGTATTAGGGGAATAACGATAATTTTGGAATGAACCTCGATTTTTATTAGTAGGTCAATTTAATGATCTTAGTATTTATTTTGATAATACTAATAGTTAAGCTTTGAGAGCATGATTGGGAAACTAATATGTTACATAGATAGAAGATGAGTGATTAATATTTACTCTTAGAGAATCCAAAGGTGGAAGATTGATCAAGAATTATGCTTAAATTTGAAATTGATGGTGTAGATTTGATGCCAAAGAATCCTAGGCAAATCAATGGCCAAACTTTGGATGATAAGTGACCAATAAAAACTTAGGGTAAGGATTAGTGTGTTGGAAGATCTAATGGATGAGAATAAATATGACAACCTTAGATCAATAGTGGAAATTGAAAGAAAGAAAAACAAAATAAAATTGAGAAGGCCAAAGAGAGGATTCGGTTTTTGAGTCATAAAGCAAGGGGAAGTATGAACAAATGAGAAAAGAAGAAAGTGGTGCATGCATGCAACCACATGTAAGAGATAACATGGTTTATTTTGGCAAGTTGACCCAAGGAAGAGACAAGTGAAAGTGACCCCTTGTCTCTACCTTGTTGAACCAAATCTTCACCCCAAAACCCTCCCTTAAAGTGGCGGCAATGAAGGGGGAAATCAGCCAAGAATTTTTCAATTTTACCCTTCAAAATACAGCTCTCTTAAGGTGAAAGTTGGCTGAGCACAAACCCCTAACACCCTATTTTATTCTCACACAAGTTAAACTCAAAAAAACCTAGCTTCTCTAGCCACCACCAAGCTCAAAACAAAAACAAGAACCACCAACATTATTCTCCATCTCCACCACCTCTAGCACCCTCCTCCATCCATTTTCAAGCTCTAAAAAACCTCGTCACCAAGATCGAAGAAGTGTGAGACGAAGTTAGAGGGCGTTTTACTCGAGGTAACCTAGTGGTATTTTTTATGTTTTAGTCATTTTTGGATAAATAAAGCATGATGTTTAGTTATGATCTTAATGTAAACTTCTTCTTACCTAGGAAAAAGTTTTGAGAAGAACTTTGGAGATCCAAGATCTTAAATGATCCATGGAGCATTTCGGTAAGATCTAAGAACTTTGTTAGAGTTTGTGATAGTTATGGTGATATAGCATGCATTGAAAACTTTGGTATGAAAAATAAATTATATTTTAAGATTCTACAGATGATAAACTTCATTTTAGGCTTTGGAATTACTTGATTTGCTTTTATATGTCTAAAGTTATGTGCATTTGAAGTTGTGACACAAAACTAGGGAGAAAATGGATCTCTGGGGTACAGACCAACCACAGGTTTATTGTACTCCGAACCCTTATACTCAAAATTTTAGACTATAAGTTAGAGAACTAAAAACTATATTTTTTAAGCTTTCCAACAAGGTATCATACGCCTTGAACGGATATATATGTAATTTTTGGTGAATTTTACAAATTTAGACAACGAACTGAAAATCCTTGCTGGGACCCTATACTAGCCACGAGTTTTATAGATTTTGAGTTTGTAAACCATAACTTTTTATAAAACTGTTTTAACCATACAAAATAGACATTATAAGCTTTCCAATGATGTATCTTTTGTCTTATTTGGACTTGTAAGTAAATTGTTATGATTTTTCTAATCTTACCTATGAATCTGGATTTGTGATTCAAATATGAAACCAACAGTAATAAAACCTAAGTTAATGATATGAAACACTCAAGTACTAAAGGAAATAACTTTACCTCTGTAAAGTAGACACATTAAGCTTCAAAATAAGATATCATGCGTTTAAAATGGATATGTATATAAATTTTAATAAATCCCTTAAAATTGTATTGTAATCTGGTAGTCCGAGATTTTACCATAAGACACTATGAAAATACGTCCATATTAATGTTTGAAGTGCTTGGAATCTTAGAAAACAAATTATGAAGACAGAAACTAGATGTTTGAAGCTTTCCAACAAGTCATTAAGTGAGTAAAACGGGATTATACACAAATCCAAATAAATCTCACAAATTAAAATCCTACATCGATAAAACGATTAAACATTAAAATATAACATAAGTGTAAGTCAAAACATATGAACATATTTAGTTAAGTAATGAGTTGGTATTAAGTATGTGACCAAATAATGTGAAAACTCTAACTTTATAAAATTATATATCACAAGTTTTAAATGAGCTAACATATAGTATACTAGAGGGTTACTGGGCATATACTAAGAGACTACTTTAACCAAACTAAATGATCATAACTAATAAAATTGGGCCTTACAAGCCCAATAATAGATGGGAGGTATACACTTAAGTGAATCCTTGTCACCTTGATTGATTAATTAATTAATTAATTAATTAGTAAATTTATAACCAAATGTAATTAATAAAGTAAGTAATTAATTAATTAATTAATAATTAATTTGTTATAAGAGTTAGTAAGTGATAATTAAGATCATTATGTTGAATAACTACATAATTATAATGTAAGATTAATTAGAGATTAATTAATTATTAATCATTAATATAATCATCAAATAACTATAGGTGATTAATTAGAGATTAATCAAACATTTATTAGATTAATCGAATTATTAATTATTAATATCAGAATTAATAATTATTAATTATTATATAAGAAAGAATATTTAAGTAACATAATTAAATTATTAACAATATAATTATTAATAAGTCAATAAAAATTATGTAATTTAATAATAATTACTTAATTAAATAAAGTAATAATTAATTACTACCTAATTAAATGTTAATTAATTAATTAATCAATTAAAATAAAATAAATTAATTAAATAAAATTAATTAATTAATTAATAATTAGAAGAAATTTATTTTAACACTGTAGATGCTGGAAATCTACGGTCAAATTTTTAACAGAAGTTGGTCAAAATAAATAAAGCAAATAATCAATTGGGCCCTTGAAAATCGTTAATAAAATTCATAAAGCATTGCATAATTAAAATAAATGAATCAGGTAAATGAAAAGAGATTCAACAACAACACCAAAATTAAAGAGGTTTGCCAAATTCAGTATTACGTCCTTTGTGAGTGTGATCTATTCACTGTATCTGGATATTTCCAAGTACATCAAGTTACAATTTTTGGAAAAATTTTGACAGCGTAAGCGTAAGTGTCAATAAGAATTAGACAAAAAGATCATTTGTCTGAAGGGGGTCTTCCTCTATTTATAGAGGAAGATCAACGAGTTTGAACCCGTAATTCTTGGTGAGCGGTTATCGCTGAAATGTCTTTGTAGACATGTGTCATGATATGGACTTAGCAGTTATTGGGATGTCTCACAGATAGTGGACTTTACAGTTATAAATATGACGTCATTGTCAATCATGGGCTTATCAGTTTTTATTAAAGATCTAATATGTCATTGTCGACAATGGACTTGACGGTTATGAGAGATATCTCTTATAATTTTCGTCAAGCACGAGTGACGAATGATGATAGAGAAATAAGGCCTGGACCATGTAAACACATCGTTCGCGGCTTATGTTGGATTCGATGTACTCAGAATCAGGCTTGAATTGTTCGATTCATCGTTCGAATTCAAACGATCATAATTTGTGATAGAACAATTCAAGATTGTAAATTATGTCCGACCCAATTATATGGACTATCGTCGTTCGTAATCGAATGAAACAATTTCACAAGTTGGGTCCGGCCCGAATATATGAAAATATTATAGATTTGATCTGAAAGTTCATCGTTCGTTCATCAGTCATTCGTTTGACAAACATTCGAAATTTAACGGTGTAATGGGAACACAAAGTCTAACCCCAACAAACACTTAATAATTAATATGAATATTAAGGTTAATTATGATATGAGTAAATTAAGCTCACTTTAGTATATAAAATAAATAAATAAATAAAGTAATATAATTAAAATTATGTCTAATAATGAGATATGGTTAAATCAGGATAATTCCTCAAATCTACGAAGTAAGAGATCAACTCCAGAAGTTTAACTATATAAGACAAGTAAGTACAAACCTCACCTACAGTATGAAATAAAATGTTTTTCCTTGTTGATGCTCTACGTTTGCTATGATTAGATTTGATTATGTGATGAATATATGAGTTATACGTATTGCTTTGATTAAGTATTTGATGTGCATAATTTCTCTTATACTGACATGATCGATATGCCTCACAGATATTTATGCCATAATGATAGATGTACAATGACATGTAAATCTATACATTATCACAATTAATAAAAATGAGGCAAATAAAAGATAGGATTAAGTGTCGTACCAACCTCCAATTAATGAGAGGATATGATAAGAACGAAAGTTATAAGACATGACCTTGGAGGTTGTTGGAGGGTCGCTCCCCTAACTTCCCATTGGTTACGTTCATATGGGTACGACATAGGGGTCCTTAAGTAAACAAGATACGTAAATAATAAAGCATAATTGAACACACATAGTTCACATGCATTTTTGAACACTCATGATGTTACATGTGATGATATAATTTTATGAAAATAATTTGTGAAATATTGTTTGTACTTGCTGAACTAAAGCTAATCATTGTGTATTCGTACTGTAGGTAACGCGGGTAAGCAGACCGCTACTTAAATATTTTATGGACTGGCAAAACTATGCGAAGGTGATTCTGCATTTAGATTTCTTAAACTATTTTGTATCGACTATATTTATAACTATGTTCCAATATTTTGATACTACTAAACTAATATGAATATTTTATGAGAAAAATACTTTAGACTCTTTCTTTTATTTACATGAAGTTATAACTTTTTAAAATATTATCTAAATAGGAATTTGAATAGGATAATTATTAGCTAGAGATTTTTAATTTTCTCAGTTAAAATTTTTAGTAATTCTAACTTTTGTAGTACGAATATAAAAAAAAATTATATTTTTTTTAGAACCAAATATAAATAAGTGTTAAGATTAAATTAAATAATAATAAGTAAATTAGTTAACGGTTCGAAAAATCGGATCGTTACAAAGATCTTACCATTTAAAATAAAATTTGGGCAATTAATTTTCTTTCCTAAAAGACACAAATAATTCGATGTTAACTATGCAAAACTACCATCACAACTCTACAATAGTTTTAGCAATAGGAAACAAAAAGCATAACATCATTTGCAACAGAAAACAATAAAATATTAGAGGAAAAAGCATAATAATTAACTGATAAAATTTCTCATTAAATCATCAGAACATAACAATTTTGGAAATAGATTTCAAGTATATCTAATCAACAAATAATGCAAGATAAGGATTTCCATCAACATATAATGCAAAACCAATGACAAGAGCAAATGCAAATGCAAATGCAAATGCAAGAAATGAAAGAACTCCATAAAACAAGAGTGAGACCGACATGAACACCCATCAAATCTCTTAGGAAGCAAAACCCATATCGTAATACAATCACTAAAGCAGCATCAATTACTTTATTCATATGTTTTACCATTTACTCGTTATGGCAAATTATGGTAATTTTAGTGAATATATTCATATATTCACTAAATCAGGAGATGAAGAGAAAAAACAGCATTATGTATATCCACAACAACAAAAAAAAAAAAAAAAAAAAAAAAAAAAAAATCAAGAGGACTAACAAATAAGCCATAGCGTAAAATCAGGGAAAAAAAAATGAAAACCTAATATTATAGTGAATCTACTACGTACATATGAGGATGCTAAAAAATATTAAAAAAACTAAACGAAATACGGTTATTCAGTTGATTGTATGGGGAATAAAGAGTAATATAACAAACAACAAACTTTCAAAACATAAATATATTTAATATTTAAATCGATTCTGTTATTTTTGCTAAAGGAAGAGGTTTATTGATAATGATTGGGAATAGATTTTTTTAATGGGAATATACGGGTGGTTTTTAAAACTGCAATAGGAAAACTGTTTTTGTGGATAAATGTTTAATAACCGTTTTAGCAAACAAAAAACTGAATAATTTTTTATTGATAATTTGAATACTTATTATTATTTTAGAGTTAGAAATGATAAATTAGATGCTGAGAATTTCAAAAATACTGAAAACAGGTCTGAAAAACACAAATATGCAACTCATGCAATAAGCCGCCCATTGATTGTATTTTTAGTTACTTTCAAATCTGAAAGAACTTTTTATTTATTTATTTATTTATTTTAATAAAACTCATAGAAAAATTATTGTAAAGGATACTGTTGAAACTCGCAGAATTCAGAAAGAGACTCTTAAATATCATTATTTAAATTGTCACTAATAGAGACTTAAAAATTATTAACAACTTAATATTCTAAGATAGATAAATTGAAAGACGGATATAAAAAGATGATTGAGAGATTTTATAAAAACTAACAAGGACTGTCTTAGACGTTATAGAGATTAACTAAAGTTCAAACGAAGAGGATTAATTTAAACCCGGAGTTCCAGATAAACGAAACTAAATAGTTTATTACTTTTATACCAAAAAAGAAATACCAGATTCATATGAAACTCCATAAACGATCATTAAAATCTAGCGTTAAAAGACCTTATAAAACCAAGAAGCGAAATAGCATCAATATATCTAAATTAGAGGCCAAACTTAAAGTTTTCCAAGGAAACATGAAATCATTCTATTTATTACAGAAGATAAACATGAAAAGTTTATTACTCTATTAAAAAATATGAATAATCTAAACCCGGAGACAGTAATTAAAAATTCACAAACAAACTATTATATTTTATGTTAGGCATTTCAACAAACAGTTAAAAGACAATCTACACTATTGATGACTAATTTTTCGATTGGGTTAAAGAGGGGCTAACCTGATCCTTCTCTTAAATGACCACCAACAGATTCATCGTATACCACTTGGCTATGATTTGTCTGTGAAAGAGATTGTAATATCTCTCATTACTATTGGGTAGTGAAAACAAAAGTCTCACATTGGAAAAACACAAGCAAGTATTATAGTATAAAATAAAACAAGTGATGTGTAAGTATTACTTATGTATGGTGGAGACTATGCTAATATTATGCATCACCACACGCGTGCGATGGCGATTGGGCGTTTAGGGCGCTTATTAGGGCGCACTTTGCACGTACGCATCGTCGCAAGAAGTCAAGGAGCAATCTCTTTTTCAATACAGTGTTTTTTCCAAATTAAATCTGAACCGTTGTTTTTGATCGGGCACGATTTAACGGTCAGATTTGAGTGGTTTCAGATTTAATTTAAACTGTTAATTGAATTATTTCAATCTAACGGTCATAATTATTTCTGATGACCAACAAATACGCTTTTTGACTGAAAATACACCTTTTTAAATTAAAAGTTGTGTTTGTTAAATCAAAAGGTGTAACTGTTATATCTATTGCAACTGTTGGGTCAAAAGGTGTAATTGTTGTATCTGTTACAATGCTTCATGAACAGGTGCAATGCTTTATAAACAGGTGCAACGAAAGTCTATAAAACTCCAGTTTCTGATGATAGTTTGATATCTTGTTCTGGAATTTAATAAGATTGCTACTTATTAAATTTGTGGATTTGTTGTATCTTGGAGGTAATTTGTCAAAACACCCGATAGCAAACTATTCGTAATGAGGACAAATAAAACCTTAAGAAAAATAATTCCTATACCTCAAACCCTTTTGATTTTCTCCACTTTATTCCGTTTCTATACACCAAAATAGTTTTTCATCACCCATTTTTCTTCAACATTCTCTTCCTATGCCAATATGTGTGGACTTTTATTCTTATCTTGTCTTGTCTTGTCTTGTCTGGCTTTGTTTTTTTGTTTTTTTGTTTTTTCAGAACTCAGAAGAAATCAATGATCAGATCAGAATAACGTCATGGATTAAGGGATATTAATAGATGGCATCACGCACTGGTGACGCTTCTTACCTTTTTTTAGTTTTTGAAAATTCTAATAACCCGATTCCTATTGCTTTTCCCCCTATAGCCGTATTTCATTAAAATGAAACATATCCAGAGAAATGAAAAAAAAAACAAAAACAAAAAAACAAAACATTTCAGGATTTCTTCTGTCAATTAACACAATGAAAATTTCTTTTTCATTACTTTTTGACAAATATTCCATTTCTTTTTCTTTTCCTCCATTTTCCACCAAACAGAGGAAATGAGACATATCCAGAGAAATGAAAAAAAAAAAAAAAATTTAGGATTTCTTTTTCTTTTCCTCCATTTTCCACCAACCAAACAGAGAAAAAGAAAAAAAGAAAAAGAAAAAAAAAAGATTGAAAAAAAAAAACCAAACCCCCAAATTGAAAAACCCCAAATTTAAGGAACAAAAAAGAAAACATTTTAGGATTTCTTTTTCTTTTCCTTCATTTTCCACCAATCAAACAGAGGAAAAGAAAAAAAGAAAAAGAAAACATAAAAAGAAAAAAAGAAAAAAGAAAAAAACAAACAAACAAACCCCCAGATTGAGAACCCTTAAATTTCCAACAACAAAAATCAAAAGAAATCAGAAAATAGAAAAAGAAAAAAAAATGTCCCTAAGTCGTGAAGAACCCATGGCAAGCCCGAATTGGCCAAGAAGAGAGATCGCAAGATCACGATCTACGGCAGGGAGTGCAAGAGAGAGATGGCGGCAATCAAATGGCCGAGAGAGGAGAGAGAAGCGGGGCGGAGGAAGATAGTAGGAGAGGCGGAGGAAGAGATAAGATAGAGATAAAATCAAATTGAAAGAGAAAGAGAGACAGAGAACATAAGAATAAAAGGAGGGGAAAGAAAAAACAAAAACAAAGTAACTTCTCAGAAAGGAGAGTACGGAAAGAAAAAGAAAAGGGAAAAAAATAAGAACCTGATTAATTCACAAGTTTGAATTAAGATTTTTAATTTTGGTTTGAGTTACGTTAAGTTAAGTTTAAAAGTTGAGTGTTTAATAAAAAGTTTGAGTTGAAAAATTTAAGTTGAGTTGAGTGTTTGGTGAAAAAGTTTAAGCTAAAAAGTTGAAGTTGAGTTGTGTTTGGTAAAAATGTTTAAGGGCCTTTTTGGTGCACAAGTTTGAGTTAAGATTTTTTAAGTTTAGTTTGAGTTAATATAAGTTGAGTTTAAAAGTGAGGTGTTTAGTAAAAAGTTTGAGTTGAAAAATTTAAGTTGAGTTGAGTGTTTGGTGAAAAAGTTTAAGTTAAAAAGTTGAAGTTGAGTTGTGTTTGGTAAAAAAGTTTAAATTGAAAAAAAAAATAAGGGTCCTGTTTGGATGTTAAAAATTTGAGTTAAAGAGTTTAACTCAAAGTTAACATGCCATTGTAGGTTGTGAATGGAAAAATGAAAAAAATAAAATAAACTAAAATAAAAGCACACATCAACAACATACATCAAATTTTTTATAATATTTTTTACATAGTCATAAAATACAACAAGAATTACGCAGTTGTTAAAGAAATAATCCTTATTCGCATATTCCAAAACAACTAAGTAAAATTTGTGACAGTTAATTTATTTTAAATTGCTTAGATATTCCGTGTAAATAAATTTTATTATATATTCAAATATAATTTATATAATATTTATCATAAAAAATATATTTATTATAATATTTTAAAGATTTTTTATAAAAAGTAATGGGAAAGAGATTGTATAGTGTATTTGTAAAAAATTGTTGTTATGAACTTGTAACCTCCATCCAAAAGGAAGGACAAGTGTAAGACCACAAGCTACCACGTCCCCATCTCTCTGTTTTTAGCCCTTTGAGTCCTCTCTCAACCACAGTTTTTTCTATTCCTCTCCAAAATTTTACCACAAAACCTACCCACCCATTCTCTTGTCGATTACAGTTTTTTCCTCTTTATTTTTTGCCCCTCTCTCTCTCTCTCTAATTTTCTTTTCTTTTGTTTCCTTTATCTTTCTCTGTGTGTCTGTATCTCTTCTGAAGCCAGCAAGAGTGCGAGCCGCCACTGTTGGAATCGCGACCTTCTCTACCATCGCCGACATCGCGAGCCCCCTCCGCCGCACCAAGAAGCGAGAGCTGTCCACCGTGGGTCGCACAAATCTGACGGGGGTGGGGCCGCCAATTGTCTAGATCTGGCAAAAATTCGTCGCCCATGGGGATAGTTGCCACCCCTGCCTCCGTCGCGATCCCCAGCAGTCTCCTTTGTGATTCCCTCCCGGCCACTGTCGCGATTCCCTTGAGGCGTCAATTGCATTTCCTGTCATGATCCGTGGGTCAAAACCCACTTTCATGGATCGCCGACGGTGAGTCTCACGACCTTCTTCTCCGTCAACGAGTTTCAGAGGGCAAGTGGTGGTCGGGTGGTTGGTGGTTGGTCGAGACCTGGTTCACGTGAGGAATCGCAGATGGGTTCACGAGAGGGAGGTGGAGATCTAGGTTTCCCTTCCTCTGGCCTCGAATCTCACGGTGGTGCCAATGGGTTCTTCTCCGCCCAAACACCGACAACCCGCTCCGCCATCTCCGACAATTTCTTGCTTCCTTCGCCGGGCTGGTGACTTGGACGAAAAGTTGGGGTTGATTTTTTTTCTTTTTGCATGTAATTGTATTATGATCGGGTGGAGTCGGATTCATTGCACCGTATCTACTTCACGGGGAGTGGGCGAAGCCACTGACAAGCAGCAGATGGACGCCGGTGGAGAGGAGCGGTGGTGAACAGTGGGCAAGGAAGGGGTGAGACTGAGACGAATGGGTGCACAGTAAACCAAGTTGGGTTTACTGTGCAACGGTTCAAAGGAGGTACTATTTGGATTGAACACTCCAAACGGGTTCAGTTTGGATTGAACTCAGAAAACCCAATTTGAACTGGGATGCCAAACGGCACCTAAGTTTGAAAAAAAATGAAAAAAAAAAAAACAATGGCCTTGTTTGGATATTAAGAAAATGAGCGGAATAAATTTTTTTAACATTTTATCGTATGTTTTAGTAAAGAAAATTGGAAAAAATGACAATACGCTGAATTAATAAAACCAATCAACTTGAGAAAGTAAAAAATGTCGCAAAATTCCTTTTATTGTAATATTATACCCCAACAAAATGTACATTGTTTTTCATGTAAATTACATAAAAATAAAGTTGCAATTACATTCTGACTCTGGCGCAATTAGAGAATAGTTGGTTGCGTTCACGTGACTCTATACCATGGATATGATTGGTATCGTTCCCATATTGTATCCGCAATCCTTTCTCTCATCTGACTCATCATACCTGTACTTGAGCCATGGTACTGCGTTCCTGTAGGCCCAGTATCATCTACCCTGTCGTCCAACATGTAATCCTCGTTAATGTCGAAATTCCCACGTACAGACACACAATCAGCTACATACTCTTCTAAAAATGGGTCCCCAATCTGCACCATCCCTATGAAATTATGCACAACCACACATGCCATGGGAATCATGACTTGTTTCTCCATTGGATAGCTATTGATGCCTTTAAGTATTTTAAACCTTGCCTTCCAGACACCAAATGTTCTGCAGCGAAGAATGTGTGTAGTTAAATACCTCCCTGCGATTGCCTAGCCTGGCACGATGTCTTTGATATTCTGATAAATGATACGTCTCCCGTTGAAATGGGCTCAGGAAACAATCCTTATTGACGTAACCCGAATCTGCTAAGCAAAATTTTCCTGCAAAATAAATATTACAATATGAAGGTAAGTCCAATATTTTTTTTTACCTAATTTCGTATATGTAAATACTGCAATAATATTATAATTACGATTACCTGGTGGGGGTATTGGGAAACCATGGAATGCTATTGCCTCGTCCAACATTCTGACATCATGGCATGATCCCTCATACCCGGCCAACATGTATGTGAATTTCATGTCAAATCAACAGGCCGCTAATATATTCTGTGAGTGAAACCCTTTACGATTAATCCAACCGTCAGCATTTTCGTGCCTTGGGATACATGGGATGCTTGTCCCATCAATAGTACTAATACAACCATGCATGAAACATTATAATATTCAATATGCGTACCATCATCTACAGTAAGAGCTTGTTATTAAAGCTCTACCGTATAATATTGTGCTTAGATAACATCAATAACGTACATCAAACCATGGCCGATATTTTCCCGCATGCTCAAGAATCAAATGTTGCACTGCCATTAGTCAGGTGGTCGGATGAATTCGTCCTTTAATGCACAAATAACCTTCAACACTTTAAAGAACTAACATGATGTTGTTTCTTTAGAATGCTGGAATAAATACGAAACGTATCGGTTTGCAGCGCCTTATGCACAAATGGCTAAAAAAATGAATAACTGCTCGTTCACATTCATGTTATAATTTGACGTCAATAATTCCCGACTACCTAATAGGTTACTTAGTACTCTGAAGGTTTCTGATTTCATACTGATCAATCCTTGAATTATGTCTTCATGGTCATTTAATATCTCCTCCACACGCATGCTGCCAGTTAGGCTTGAATTATGCATTGATTGTGAAACTCGTCGCCTGTTACGCCTACTATTTGTCACGGCTACCACTGCCATTGCAAGCATATCATCATCGTTGCGTTGTTCGTTTGCCTCAGCTTGGGCATCCTCCTCATGATGGGGTGCGGAACCGAACCCGTTCATTTCTTTATTTTGTTGTCGTAGATAAATGCACTATTTTACCTGTTGTAGATCAATTTTTCGTAAATACAATTTAATTAGTCACCATACCGCACATGTAATGGATATATTTTCTGATTGTGTCCACTTATTCCTATAATTATTTTATTAGTTACAAACCCATAATTAACGACACGCAATTAACAACACGTAATGTTATCTAATCATTAAATGTAAAATCGCTTAGCAAACAAAGTGTCCAAATGTTTATACATATAAAACATAAATTACGCATCAATAAATGAATAAAAAAAAACATTAACTCTTAATGTTTTGTCTAACTGAAATGAAATGGGAAAAAAATGAATGGATAACATAAAAATCAACTCGGCGATGGCATCTGGGAGGTCACAACTAAGGCAATAATGCCCCTCCGATCGTCGTCGTCAAGCTGGCAGAATAGACGCTGAAGCTGCGGATGAGCATCGAAGTAGTGTCACATTATCATTCTCTGATATTGTGGAATACCCATCTCTTTCATGATATTCATGCAGTCCAAAATGTGATCCTTTTGGCTTGTTTGGTCGCTACTGGGGTCGATTATGAGCGACCGCGAAAATAATTTATGATTTCCTATATGGCCGAGAAAGTCATCTCATCCTTCGCGTCTCTTTGTTTCCGCTTACCAGCACTCCCCTGTGACCGTAATGGACCACCTTCGTTAGGAACACCTCTCGTGTTAGCCTACCTCCATGCACCAATGCTCGGACTCATTTCCTCCTCTAAAACCGGATGTGTTCTGGACTGGTCCATGGAGAAATCAAAGTCAAACGATGGCGTACTTCCACCTCCCATCATAACAGATCCAAATCCCGAGGCACCTGCTATATGGTTTTTTTCAAAAATGTTGTAATACAATTCCTTATTTCGAAGGCCCTCATAGCAGAGATGGGTACACTCCTTGTTAACCTGAAAAAATTAAACGATTAACATTTGCCTGTACTAGTCACGTTGGTAGTCTACACAATATTATAGACTGATATTAGAAAGTTGGATTACTTTGACGAAACTCTACCACATTTCATCCAAGCATACAACTGTATCCGTAGCAGGATCATATCCTAGGCCGTGCGTGCTTGTAACACCTTCTAACCCCTATAAATTTTTCTCATCCTATCTTTTTTCTGATATAAAGTGAGTCCATGAGCTGGAACACCACCAAATTATGCGTTAAATTCATTGGCCCATAGCTTCAAAATGTTGTTGCTTGGCTGCTTTCCGCCAGTATACGCTAAATACTCATCAAGTTTTTCAAGGAATAATTTTTCCTTGGCATGATCCCAGACGTACGTCTCACCGGATGATTTACGAGGTAATTTTTTAATACATCAAAAATCAAAATATGAATTTATACTAAAAAAGTCAACGATTGGAATGATCAAAACCCCTAAAAACCAGAGCTGACCTGGAAATAGGTCAAAAAAGTTACAAAATCAAGCCAAAATCAAGCATAAAGTTACCAAAATGCAGAACTATCAGATCAAGGCATGGTGGATCATCAAGGTAGCTCCTAAATGACCAAAACAAGCTATGAGAATGATCAAAACCCTAAAAAACCAGACCCGACCTAGTTTAAGTCAAAAAAAGTTACAAAATGAAGCCATAATCAAGCATAAAGTGACCAAAATGAACAAATCTCATTTCAAGGTATAGTGAATCATCTAGGCAGCCCCTAAATGACCAAAACAAGCTATGAAAATGATCAAAATCCAAAAAAACAGACCCGACTTGGTTTGGGTAAAAAAAAGTTACAAAATGAAGTCATAATCAAGCATAAAGTGACAAAAATGAACAAATCTCAGTTCAAAGAATAGTGGATTATCTAGACAGCCCATAAATAACCAAAATAAGCTATAAGAATGATCAAAACCCAAAAAAACTAGACCCAACCTGGTTTGGGTCAAAAAAGTTACAAAATGAAGTCATAATCAAACATAAAGTGACCAAAATGAACAAATCTCAGTTCAAGGTATAGTGGATCATCTAGGCAGCCCCTAAATGATCAAAATAAGCTATAAGAATGATCTAATCCCTAAAAAACCAGACCTGACCTGGTTTGAGTAAAAAAAGTTACAAAATAAAGCCATAATCAAGCATAAAGTGACCAAAATGAACAAATCTCAGTTCAAGGCATAGGGATCATCTAAGCATCCCTTAAATGACCAAAAAAAGGTATGAGAATGATCAAAACCCTTAAAAACCAGAGCCGATCTGGTTTGGGCCAAAAAAGTTACAAAATCAAGCCAAAGTCAAGCATAAAGTGACCAAAATAAACAAATCTCAGTGCAAGGCATAGTGGATCATTTAGGCAGCCCCTAAATGACGAAAAAAAGGTATGAGAATGATCAAAACCCCTAAAAACAAGAGCCGACCTGGTTTGGATCAAAAAAGTTGCAAAATCAATCCAAAATGAAGCACAAAGTGACCAAAATGCACAAATCTCAAATCAAGGCATATTTTTACCATAAAATTTCATAACAATCCTAAAAATGCACTAACACCAACCAAAGTTATGTTTTAGGTCAACTAACAAAAAATATGAGCCAAATACTGCATCTACCTATTAGGATCTAAATGTGCCATAAGGATAGAAAATCAATATTAGGGATTTTTTGTAAATATGACATTTTGATATTAATATGAGGAGGTTTTTCATGTTTAATAAGTTGTGTCCTATTTACTTTCATTTGTTGATTGTATGGTTATTTTGAGCAAACATAAAATACTCCTTGGTTGTTGGTAATATATCGGATTACCATATGTATACGGAGAATATATAGAAGACGTGGTAATTTGATGACAATCTAGATAAATAGTCCGCAATCAACGGAATAAGAATTGAGAATCTTATTCATGATAAGATTGTAAAGGTTGTCTACTTCCTTGGATGGATAGTTTGTCTTGACCATCGGATAGGCTCCGAGTAAAAACTTTAATGTATACCAGTATTGAGGTATGACATTGGACTGGACCTAAAGTGTTAATTGATTCGGTTTAACAATTCCGTTTATAAGAATTAATGACGCTTTGATTATCATCCTATATTAATTTTAATCCTGATATGATTACTTGAGTTCGTATCCATGACTTATGTACTTTAATACACTACAGGTGAGACACTATTAATTCATAGTCAATATACTTGTATTTTGGATGCATGACTTATGGATGGAGAAATCAAGATTCATAGATATGAAATCCATAGCTATCTTAACGATAGTACATGTTATCTACTTAAAGGCATTATTTGGGGATTGAAAGATAGTATAACAAGATCTTGGCCGTCAGTTTACTTTGTGTTCTTTGATTGTTTACTAATTGTATGGTTTTACAATTGGTAGTTCTTTCAATGGAGAATAGTAGAACTTTAAGTTAAAATAATTGAAAAGGTAAAACGAAAAAAGTCTTTAATTCAATCATGGATAACATATGGGGATTAAGCAAGCGATTAATAAATCATGGAAGAAATACTACGTGAGAGAGTTTTCGTAATACGGTGTGTAAACAGGAGTTCAGCTTCAAACTTTTAGTGGAATAATTTTGAAGTTGATAATTGATGAATAATTAATCTGGGATTAATTTTTCACAATTATAAGAGTCTCTTTACATATTTCCATCGAGTCTCTCTATTAGCTCATATAGTTCGATATAGCGCATCAGGATTTGTTCCTAATGAGATCGGTAAATTTAAATGGAATTTTGTAATGTCTATTAAGACATAGTACTCTCTATCATGCAATCCAAAAAGGATTGGACATGTAGGATTAATGTAGACAAATAATATGATTTGTCAACATGTGATTGGTTAATTTGAATTTTAGAAATAAGATTGTGTTTGAATTATTTAATTTTGGAAAACAAAAATTTTCTCTCCTAATCTAAATGTGGTGCACGGTTTTTAGATAGGTGGAGGGAAGAAAATTTTGTTTCAAAATTGTTCAAATATATTCCTATCATTAAATTATTAATTGATTTATATAATGGAGATTATTTCATATTTTCTTTCCTAATTAAAAGAGATGCACGGTTTTTGTGAGGAAAGAAAATTTGAAATATTCCATTGATTTAAATTTATTAATATGGATAATGTTTCAGGAAAATATTTAATTCAAACAAGTGAATCTTATTTAAATTTAAAAAGGTTTAAAAGTAATTTGAATCTAGATAGGACTAGAATCTTTTCACTAGTCTAGATTCTTGATTTAAAATTTAAACCATCAATCTAGCTTGAATTGCAAAGGTGGCCGAAAATTTGGAGGAGTGATCTCCCTTTGGAAAAATATTTTTAGATTCAATGAATCTTGCCCTAAAGTTGTATGATGTTTTGGTTCAAAATTTATCCGAAAAAATAATTATTAATTATTTTTCAAGAAGAAAATAAATTTTGTAAAGGATTAGACTTCTATATAAAGGCTAGGAATTCTTGAGAAACTAATTTTTTTTTGGAATTTCTTCAAGAAGAAAATTGTTTTTGGGAGAGAGAGAGAACCAATTGTGGTTTCTTCTATTTCATAAAATTCGGCTATCTTGTGAGAAAGAAAAAGAGAGAAAATTCCATTGAATCAAAACTGTGAGGAAGGTTAAACCGAGTGATTATTTTCATAAGGAGGTTAACCGGTTCTTGTTTTGTAATTTTGAAGAAGTTGGATCATATTCTCAACGAGGAACATCGGAATTGAGAAGGAGGGATCTAGAATTCGGAAAGCATTACCGGTCGCTTGGATTCATAAAACGTGTGCCCACACATACTCTGAGACGTGGAACTCGAGAATAATAGAGAAGACACATTGGTCAAACTCTCTAGTGATTCCGGAATCTGAGAAATAAGGTATACTTGATCATGAATTTAATTTATTGTTATTTGCATTATGAGATTCTTTTCGGAAACGACATAAAAATTTTAAAACTTCCACTATGCCGTAACTACTAATATCGGATCCGATTTTTCTAACAATTGGTATCAGAGCCAACTCATGATTATGCATATAATATAAATTATTTGATCGAATAAATTTCTCTCTATGCATTAATGAAATAATTTTAGAGAGTTGACACTCTAGGTTTTATTTTGTGTATGTTAAATATATTATGAATGGATGTATGGATGAATGAATGCTTTATATTAATTTTATAATATATGATGCTTGTTCAATTTTGCCGGTCATGATTCAATAGAGGTTAGAATTTGTATCATGGTTTTTCAAGTGTAACAGATGCGGTCTATTATCACCGCTAGGTCGTTCTTTCAATTCCTAAAATTTTTGTAAACCGGAAACGTCGCAGGAATTTTTTTGTAAAATTCGGGCTACAATGGATTCGAGGAAATTGAAGATGAACGAAGGTATGGAAATTTTCAAAGGATGTGATATTATGTTTTTTTTTGTTATTTTTCAAATAAAAAACATTTTTTGAATAAAATAAAAAAAATCACGTAATCTTTTTGAAAATTTAATTTTGCAATGATATGTGATTTTGATAATTTGGAAATCAAAATTGAAAATTTAAATTTAAATTTAATGGATATTATTATTAATTTTAAAATTTTGAGATTTAAATTTGAAATTTGAAATTTGTGAATTTTAAAATTTGAATAATTGGATTTTTTTTAATTTAAATTTTGATATTTAGTAATTTTGATTAAAATTAAAAATCACATATAATCTTTTTTGAAATTTGAATTTTAAATTTAAATTAAAAAAGATGTGACATTGGGGAAGGAAGACACATTGAAGAAGGATACAAGGTATGGATCTACAAATGAAGGCCGATATATGTTTTGGTTAATTTTTGTAAATTTTGTAATTTTCTTTTCTCTAGGATGGAATCATGATCCACGACTATTTACATATTTTACAAATCATGGATGATGTGTTGCTAGATGAATATGATATAGTATTTAACGATGTATTGATAACATGCCATATAGACTAGGGAGTGCCACTCAATAAATATTGTTTATGTATGAAAAATAAAAACCCTAATTTAAAAGATTGAGTGGGAGAAGGTTTTATACACTAAGACCTACGGCCTCCATCATTGGTCCAATAGTTACGCATGGTAGTGCCTACTACTCGATTTTGACCCGGGAATTCCCTTCGGATATGTATCTTACCTAGAGCACACACTGATTTGGATTTCCGAAAGGATAATAATTTTGGACATATTTTATGTTTAGATCACCCCACGGTGGCAGATGTAAAATATGGATTCAAAATTAGAAACGATGGTTATATACTCATGCTACTTTATTTATTAATCCTCTCTCGAGACTCTGATATGTAAAGTAGTGGCCAAATAAACGATAATATATATTTAATGGAGTTAGCTCCATGGATGAATATGTATTAATCGAAAGGGATCCGTGTTCTTGGCTAGTTCTTCGTTGACTACCCCTCGGTAGCTTGGAAAGCAGAAGCTAGAAATTATCGTTGTAAGGTATGTGTTTTAAGGGATTCACACATGAACATTTAGATTGCATATATATCTTTTTGTTTCATTACAAAACCATATTTTATAAATTGATAGGATGTTTGCTCGTACTTATTACATATTTTCTTATTATAGATCAAAATATCGAGCTCTTTATATGTGATACTTACGCAAAACAAATTAACTGACGAAAGCTTTAATAACTGGAAAAGGAACTTGCTTATCGTCCTAAATTTTGAGAAACACAGTTTCATCCTAACCCAACCTAGACCACCTACACCTGCGATCGATGTTCCTGATAGGGAATTTGTAACGCTTGAGCACTGGGACAATTCCAACCTAAGTACCATGTGCTATATTCGGGCGAGCATGTCTAACGTGCTCTAGAAACAGCATGAGGAACATCAAACTGCTAGACAGATCATAGATAACCTGGAGGAAATGTTTGGTGAACAAACTATCCAAGCTAAGACCGATGCTATCAAAGGTCTCATGAATAGTGCTGGGAATTTGGGCTGCCCGGCCCGAGCCCATCTGGCAATTGCAAAAATTCGGGCCGGGCCGGGCCGGCCCGAATTTTTGAAATATAAGCCCGGCCCGACCCGGCCCTTTGGCTTAGAGAGGGTCAGGCCGGGCCTAATTTTTTAAAATTTTATTTAATTTTATTTTTTATTTGTAATTTTTGAATAAATTTGTATATATTTGATAATTTAATTATTTATTTTAATATTTTATCTTAGATAAAAAAATAAAAAAATTTATTATGCTATTTCTATTAATTTTTATATTTATATTTATATTATAATTGCTTAGTTTATACTTAATAATTATAATATTAGTTAGTCAATATATTATCCACATAAAGTACTAGGAAAACCACTTTCCCGTTCTTGATACATTTATAAACATATTGTTCATTAATGATTTGTTCGAATTCATAGGTTTTGATTGCTTGATCAAACCTAATATTCTAAGAATGAGATGCTTGCTTTAATCCATAAATGGATTTAAGCAACTTGCATATCTTGTCTTCTTGGTCCTTTGCCATGAACCCATCTGGTTGTATCATATAATATCTACCTCAAGAGAGCCATTCAAGAAAGCTATCTTGACATCCATTTGCCAGATCTCATAATCGAGAACAGCCGCAATGGATAAAAGAATGCGGATTGACTTGAGCATTGCTACAGGCGAGAAGGTTTCTTCATAGTCGATTCCTTCTTTCTGCGTATAGCCCTTTGCTACAAGTCTTGCCTTGAAAGTTTTCACTTTCCCATCCACACCTTTCTTCCTCTTGTATACCCACATACACCCAATCGGTTTTATGCCTTGGAGTAAGTCTACAAGGTTCTAGACCCCGTTGAAATCCATAGATTCCATCGGTGTTCATAGCCTTTTGCCAAATAATAGAATCAACATCCTCTATAGTTTCCTTGTACGTAGCCGGATCATCAACATGTTCTATGGCTTCTGCTTCAAAAACTTCACCATTGAACATGTACCTTTCAGGTTCCCTGATAATCCTCCCACTATGACAAAGCTCCCGTGGTTGTTGATTCTTTAGTGGTTTGTCCACAGGGTTTTCTGTGACTTTAGGAATATCCAAACCCGAAGTCATCTCCTCAACCACTACTTTGCTACGAGGTTTAAAGTTTTCCACATAACTTTCATCCAGGAATGTTGGATGTGTAGAAACAAAGACTTTATTTTGCTTTGGATTATAGAACATACCACTTTTTATCCCTTTTGGATAGCCAACAAACAAGCACACTTCTGATCGTGGCTATCTTAACGATAGTACATGTTATCTACTTAAAGGCATTATTTGGGGATTGAAAGATACTATAACAAGATCTTGGCCATCGGTTTACTTTGTGTTCTCTAATAGTTTACCAATTATATGGTTTTACAATTGGTGGTTCTTTCAATGGAGAATAGTGGAATTTTAAGTTAAAATGATTGAAAAGGTAAAACGGAAAAAGTCCTTAATTCAATCATGGATAACATATGGGGATTAAGCAAGCGATGAATAAATCATGGAAGAAGCACTACGTGAGAGAGCTTTCGTAATACGGTGTGTAAACAGGAGTTCAGCTTCAAACTTTTAGTGGAAATTAATAATTGATGAATAATTAATCTGGGATTAATTTTTCACAATTATAGGAGCATCTTTACATATTTCCATCGGGTCCCTCTATTAGCTCATGTAGTTCGATATAGTATCTCGGGATTTGTTCCTAATGAGATCAATAAATTTAAATGAAATTTTGTAATGTCTATTAAGACATAGTACTTTCTATCATGCAATCCAGAAAGGATTGGACATGTAGGATTAATGTAGACAAATAATATGATTTGTCAACCTGTGATCGGTTAATTCGAATTTTGGAAATAAGATTGTGTTTGAATTATTTAATTTTGGAAAATAAAGTTTTTCTCTCCTAATCTAAAAGTGGTGCACGGTTTTTAGATAGGTGGAGGGAAGAAAATTTTATTTCAAAATTGTTCAAATATATTCCTAACATTAAATTATTAATTGATTTAAATAATGGAGATTATTTCATGAATTTTCTCTCCTAACTAAAAGAGGTGCACGGTTTTTGTGAGGAAAGAAAATTTGAAATATTCCATTGATTTAAATTTATTAATATGGATAATGTTTGAGGAAAATATTTAATTCAAGCAAGTAAATCTTATTTAAATTAAAAAAGATTTAAAAGTAATTTGAATCTAGATAGGACTAGAATCTTTTCACTAGTCTAGATTATTGATTTAAAATTTAAACCATCAATCTTGCTTGAATTTCAAAGGTGGCCGAAAATTTGGAGGAGTGATCTCCCTTTGGAAAAATGTTTTTACGTTCAATGAATCTAGCCCTAAAATTGTATGATCTGTTGGTTCAAAATTTATCCGAAAAAATAATTATTAATTATTTTTCAAGAAAGAAATAAAATTTGAAAAGGATTAGACTTCTATATAAAGGCTAGGAATTCTTGAGAAACTAATTTTTTTTTTTTTTGGAATTTCTTCAAGAAGAAAAATGTTTTTGGGAGAGAGAGAGAAAACCAATTGTGGTTTCTTCTATTCATAAAATTCGGCTATCTTGTGAGAAAGAAAAAAAGAGAAAATTCCATTGAATCAAAATTGTGAGGAAGGTTAAACCGAGTGATTATTTTCATAAGTAGGTTAACCGGTTCCTGTTTTATAGTTTTGAAGAAGTTGAATCATATTCTCAACGAGGAACATCAGAATTGAGAATGAGGGATCTAGACTTCGGAAAGTATTATCGGTCGCTTGGATTCATAGAATGTGTGCCCACACACACTCTGAGACATGGAACTCGAGAATAATAGATAAGACATGTTGGTCAAATGCTCTAGTGATTTCGGAATCCGAGAAATAAGGTATGCTTGATCATGAATTTAATTTATTGTTATATGCATCATGAGATTCTTTTCGGAAACGGCATAAAAATTTTAAAACTTCCACTGCGCCATAACTACTGATATCGGATCCGATTTTTCTAACACTACCATCATATGAAGCAGTAAAACCAACCCAACTCATGAAATGTGTCATAGAACACAAAAATTGACCAACAAATTGCATCAACGATATTCAAACTGAACTAAAACCATCCCAAGGCCTGGTTTATATCTTAGGATTCAGAAAATTAAGCCAAACATGCACTAAATCATTCCGCCCATATTATGCAAAACCCCGGCCTGCCATACGCTCAAATCAGTTGACAATGAAGAATTTTTGTAAAAGGTTAACATAGTATACTTGGGTTATCGAGTTCGAGCCGGAGCAGGAGTACACGGTTGATGAAGGCGGATTAGGGCAGGAAGCAATGGCTCGGTGCGATGATTTCCGAACTTGGAAATAATGGGTAACGAGACCTTTTGTTCGAGCTTGCTTCGCGGATCCCAGTCGATGTCGCATTGGCCACCGGTGGTACCTATGCCAGGAGTCCGATGAACAGACCCGACAGGGTACCAAGTTCCTCGGCTAGATTCGAGTATAAGCCCAGGTGGAAGAAACCCTAGAAATGAAAATTGGGAGTTGGGCAATTAGAAAAATCGACAGAAATCTGGCGTCGACAATGGCCAAGACTCTGGAATCAACTCAGGGGAAGAGATGGAGACATTGTTAGGGTTGAAGAAGAAATCATACATTTCCACTTTAAACTCGGGGGATTGGTACCACCTACTGTCACAAGGAATCGAATATATTCAATTCGAAATAGCAGAAAACAGAGGCCTGGCTTTGATAGAGATGAAAGACCGATGGTGACATGGGAAAGAGGAATTTCATATGAAGAAGCAACTGGGAAGCTGCAGATGGGCGAGGAAGGAGGGAGACAGGGGATGTTGGGGAGTAGATGGGTGAGGATAGTTTGCCATCGACTTGTTGCATAATAAACCAAGTTTGGTTTACTGTGTAACAGTTCAAAGATGAGCTTGAGCTGGGCTCATGAACCAAATGGTGTTAGCTGAGTCTGAACTCAAATATTTGAGTTCAAACTCATGAATTAAACTAAGCCTAAATCATCTAAATGGTGTTTTTTATGACGAAGTGAAAGCTCTTTTAATATAGTTAAATTTTCATATTTTGTGTGTATATATAATGTGTGAACTTAGCATCTATTGAGTATATTAGTTGAAAATAAAATTTTTAAATTTAAGTTGATTGTCTTTTTCAAAATTATTTATAAAATTTATTAATTTTCATAAAAAAACAAAAATACAGATAAAAAATATAATTTAATTAAAATTAAATCTTAATATCAAACATAGTCTTAATATACGTGATATGTAGGTCATGAATAGTTAAATTAGTGTACTGTTAAATTATAAGCATCTGACAAAGCTATAGGTGATGACTACATCTATGTACAAGATATTGATTGTGGTTCATTTACTTGGACATTTAACTTATCCGTACTTGGACTTGATTAATAATTTTATTTTTATAATTGGTATTGATATATGTATATATAATTCACCCTTTACTTATGAATTGTTCCATGGAACATGAACCGTATTGTGCACATATAGTATTAACTCGATGATACGGTAACTTTTCCATGTTTATATTATCTTTAATCTATATATATTGTTATTGTACACAATTATTAGTATGTACTAAAGGTATTTTCATGAAATTTTGTAAAGTAGAGTTTTATTATTTATTTTCTATTTGGCATATAGAGATGTGAAGGATTAAAGTGACTAGTTTCCTATATGCATATTACATGACTACAAACATACTTTGGATTGGTATTTTAGGCCATCTAGCACATCGAATTCAACAAGATCCACTTTTTTGTTTTTTTTGGAAACAAGGTAAGTAGAAATTTATTTCAACTGCATCGCAAGATAAGTAATGTGATATGATTTGTTAGAGCATTTGTAGGCATGACATTATGGCATTTGCATATTTTATAAAGAAATAATCATTTAATAAGAGAAAGAGATTGTTTATGTGTGCACTGTGTAGTTTGCTTGTAAGTGATCACCTTTATTAGTTCCTTGGGTTATATGGAACTAAATTTGGTCTCATGGGATAGATTGGGACCAATTTCGGACCTTATTGTAGTTATGTATGCATGCTAATTTTGGGCTTGGACGGGCGGCTCATGGTGTAAACAATTATGCGCGCATTACAAATTTTAATGAATAGAGAAGAATGATGAAAATTTGATGAGCTCTTATATCATGCCATGTTCTTTGATATGCATAGTTTCTACTTACTAGGTATTAGCTCATATAATTCTTGTGATGCAGTTAAGAATACATCCCAGTAGTTGTTTTTGCTAGGAGGTCGGTTGGTACGCTCTATATACTTGTGATTGGTTCTTTATGGACTCTGTTGACCTTATATGGACGCACTTTTGTCTTGTCTTGTGAATTTTGAAACTTGTACCAACTATGGGGATTGTTTTATTTATTATGTGAGTGAAGTTTCATTTTGAGATATAATTTATTATAAATATCATGTTAAGCCGTGTTTTACGAGTAAATCTCCATAGTTACATGTAAATTATAAGGGTTTCCAAAAGTTCAAATGTGCCTAATATTTTGTATATTAAATTAAAAGGTTTTTAAGTAAATTAACACCACCTAACTTAATTATACATTAGTGGTATGATTAGATTAGGAGGGCAATACCCCCCCCCCCCCCCCCCAAAAACCAAACTTTTTAATTTTTCTAATGAATTTTTTATTTTTAAAATTAATTATTATTAAATTACTAAAATATCATTTCAAATTAGATCAAAATACTCATTATGTTAGAAATTTAACAGAAATGACTATAATTGCTAACATTTAGAGAGATTATAGTCATCTCGGTGAAAAAAAATAAATAAATAAAACATGGATCAAATCGTTACCTTTTAAATAGTTCAGAGACTATTTGGTCAATTATCTTTTTTAAATCGTATAGAATTTTGAAATAAATAAAACAATTATATTGTTATTTTTCTAAATATATTTTAAGTTTTCACACTTTTTTATTTCAAACAATTTATTTTTATCAAATGTACGTTTTCAAAACTTAACTTAACTTCAATCAAAATATATATTAACTAATTATAAAGGGAAAAAAAGCATTAAAACAGTGCCTTTGTGTTTCCTCTAAATCCGTCAAAATATTTTATTGTAAATATAAAAAACTAATTTAATTTTTTTTGTTTTTATTTTGTCTTATTTGTCTAATAATGTTAAAACTCTGATATGATCGATTAAAATCTTTATTGGTGACATGGCTTAAGGATGAAAGGCATTAAAACAGTGTCTTTGGTACTTCCTCTAAACCCGTCAAAATATTTTATTTTAAATATAAAAAAGTAATTTTAATTTTTTTTTAATTTTGGGAAAAGACTGCGGTATAATTATTTTTATATACCATATCAGGAGAGTTCATTTTTAAACCGTTAAGATATAATCACACGGTTGAAATGTTGTTTGTGTCTGATAGTTATAATATATTTTACCTCATATTAATATAAACTAAAAAATTTTAAAATAATATATAAAAAAATAAATAAAAAAGAAAACACTACCCATTTCCCCATATTGCTGGCAACGCTCCCTTGGCAGACGACCTCTTTGCCGATGAGCCAACCCCCCCTCCCCTCGCCAAAATGCCGACGAGCCCCTCACAAACCATGAGGTTGAGCCCCCCCAAAACCAAAATCTGATCAATGTATGGAGGATGCATCGACGTCGAGGGAAGGGGGTATCCTCGACGTCGTCGCTGGCACAACGACGGGGTGGCCGCTAGTGGACCGCAAGACCAATTTTTTTATAAAAAAAAATCAATATTTTTAAATTTCTATTTGTTTTTATTTTTTAATATATAATATTATAAATTAAGATATATTAAAATTATTATGTATAAATAATACATGATGATTTAAAAATAAATTTTATTAATAAAATATATAAATAAGATTTTATCGTAAATTTACAGTTTATTTTGCTTAAAACTCTAATACGATGGGTTAAAATCTTTGTTGGTGATGTGGCTTATTTTGATTTGTCAGACAAGGGACTTCAATCGGGTGTCCTTTGTTTGTTGAGTATTAAATACGAAAGCAGACCAATTTTTATTTTTTTGGAAGTTGATACCAGACCTTTCAAGGAAATAAATGAATATTTATTCCAGCAACAACAAAAGGAAATAAATAAATAGAAATAAAGAAAAAAAAACAGACATAGTTTTGTGTGCCAAAATTTTCTCTCTTATCCTCCGACCTCCGTGATCGTGACTAAGCTGGCCAAAGCAAGTCAAAGACCATTTTGTTTGCTTCTCTCAGGGCTATTCTTTAACCAAATTTAATCTCCGGTGTTCTTCTCGTTCGCGTTCTCTCTCTACTTTCTTTCTGTTTTTCGTGATTTTCTCTTCACCATGACAGTTCTTTCGTCTGCAAATCAAGGTCGTCTTCTTTACCCTTCCCAACTCTACTGAATCATTTTTCTTTTCCTTTGCTTCTGGAGTACAAACTCTGATCTTTTTTGTTATTCTGGATCTGAAATCTCAATATATTTATAGTTTTCTCATTTTCTGTCTGTTTTATTCAAAAATAAATATTATTTTATCGCTCTTAAACCTCGGATATTCAAAAGTTGAAGATTTAGGTCCGTTTGGAATAATAATGGGAGCCGGAGTTTTATGGATTGCAATTGAAACGTGTATTTGATTGAAGTGCGAATTAGAAATCAATTATGATATAGGTGTAAAAGTTTGGAATATGTTTGGAAAAAAATATGTAATAAGGATCATGATTGGTTTCTTTCGTCGTTACGAGCATGTATTTAGATACAAGAATCATCTTCGAACTTTTGACGTTTGAATTGAAGGAACATTTAGAAGAAAAAAAGTGAGACGTAGATCTGGGAGTTTTGGATTTGAATAGGCAAAATTCCAGTTGGAACGTATGTTCCAAACCGGCCCAAGTTTGGCAGCCGGGGCTTTGTGAACTCACTGTGCTCAATCTCTGATTATGTTCTTGCAATTTGCGGTTTTAGTTCATCATTATTAGTTAAATTTATATATTTATCATTAATTTTCTTCTTGTTTGTGCTTATATGACTCTATTTGTTGTAGTCGACTTTTCAATCAAGAAATATTAATGGTCGTTAATGGTTGATGACTAACAGATAATATCGAGAAGAATGAGAGGAGTTCTTATTTTGGTTCACCAGCACTGGATGTCTCGGTTGCTTTTCCCCAAGCAACTCCTGCATCGCTTTTTCCTCCTTCCAGTACGAATTACTAATCTTTCAATAATTTGTGTCTTTTTCCTTGTTAATTGCATTTCATGTTCGATTTTTTAGCGATTTTGTTCTTGCAAAGTTGTTGATTTAGCAGCTTGCTAGAATTGTTTGTGTTTTCTTTTTGGGTATTTGACACATCTGTCCCTTGACTTTTCACCATTCATAAGTTGCTCCGGAATCTTTTAATTTTAACTTAATAAAAGTTACTCTTCTTAGTTTAACAAAGTGTTGGATTGATGACAGTTCTTAAAATTTGGACTGCAACACCCTTGTAGACCTCAAGTGAGGTTGATGAAAGGAAGAGATTGAAATTTCGGATGACGATTGGAGTATGTCATGTCATGTATATAACGCGTTTCTTTTAAATCATCACATCTTTCATTGATTTTGAAGCACACTGCTACATTCTAATGAATGATTCGGCTCCATTTGGATCGCATGTCCATTTTCGAAAAAGAAAATTTTCTTGTTTTAAAAGAGAAATATTTTCATTTTGAGGATAAGATGGTGTTTAGATGTGTATAACGATTGGAGTATGTCATGTCATGTATATAACGTGTTTTCTTTTAAATCATCACATCTTTCATTGATTTTGAAGCACATTGCTGCATTCTTTTGAATGATTCGGCTCCATTTGGATCGCATGTCCATTTTCGAAAAGGAAAATTTTCTTGTTTTAAAAGAGAAATATTTTCATTTTGAGAATAAGATGGTGTTTAGATGTGTAAAAAATTTTCTTTTTGAAAACATAAAGTTGTTTGGAATGAGAAGAAAATGATGTTGGGAATAGTGTATTGTGAGAAGATTTCAAAAAGATTCTTTTTCTTTTTAAAAAATGGTACTATACAAAGTAAGTTTGAAAATGAGATAGTTTTTCTTTTCTAAAATGAGAGAATGATGGAAAAAGTTGAGACAAACATTGTTTTATAAAAATTTTTCAATTTCGGAAAATGGACATGTCGTCCAAACATAGGGGAAGTATTACGACAGTTTAAAGTTCAGTGGACAACTTAGTTGAAGTTAAGGATGCAATTTTCTTTTTATCTTTATTTACTGGCTTTTATTTTCTTTTTTCTTTTTTTATTTTTTAATTTTCTTTTCTGTGCTGGCCATGATTGCAGCTTCAGACTACTACAACTTCGATGATCTATTGACTTCTGAGGAGAAAGCTCTGAGGATGAAAGTACGAGAGTGCATGGAAAAAGAAGTAGCGGCAATTATGGCAGAGGTATTCTTTATCTTTCAGTCGTACCCTTTTTCTTATCTGTTGTTATTTATTTGTTTACTATCCTTAATTTTCCATTGGTTTTGTTTTTCCTGGTTTTTAGCTTAATACTTATTCATCTGCAGTCTATGTCAATGGTTATTATTATTTTTGTCAGATTTTCTTTTAGAAACAATGAGATAGATACTGAACTTATGTAGTTTTAGTATTGGGAGAAAGCAGAGTTTCCATTTGATGTCATTCCAAAGCTTGGTTCCTTGCGCGTTGCTGGTGGCACGATCAAGGGTTATGGCTGTCCTGGTCTTTCTCTTACAGGAAGTGCCATTGCCACCGCAGAAATGGCTAGAGTTGATGCTAGCTGTTCAACGTTCATCCTTGTTCATTCTTCACTAGGAATGTTGACCATTGGTTAGTTTTTGAGTAATCTTGTACTTTTATATACTATTTAGTTTCTGGATATTTCTTCGTATATGGTTTTGTTGATAAGACATGATTTTTGGTCAACTTCTCTGGACTGTCAAGAACAGCTTTGTGTGGATCGGAGGTGCAAAAGGAGAAATACTTGCCTTCTTTGGCACAATTAAAGACTGTAGCTTGCTGGGTAAGATGCTCTCTTCTTTCTAGTCATTCTATGGGTATAGGAAATGTGGTGTTGATATATGCTTCCCTCAAGTGACCTAAAATGTAGCTACCAAAACATAATTTTTTGTGTAGGCTTTGACTGAGCCTGATTATGGAAGTGATGCAAGTTCTTTGAGAACAACCGCAACAAAGGTTGATCTCTTGACTTGACTTTCATCTTCTTTTTTTTTTTTTAATTACTTTTTTCTCGTTTTTGTATCTCATCTCATTCTATATAAATTCTTGTTGTGTCATTCGGCTGATCAGGTGAAAGGAGGTTGGATCCTTGATGGCCAGAAGCGCTGGATAGGAAACAGCACATTTGCTGATGTTTTGGTTGTTTTTGCACGGAACACAATAACAAATCAGATAAATGGGTATGCAAAATAAATAATAATACGATTGCATCCTTTTTCGAACTAGCAGGACAATGTTTATTACTGTTGCAAGTGCTCATCTGCACTAAGGTTCTTGTGAATACACAGAAAATTGGTAAAGCATGCACAATGTGTTAGTATTTTAAAAAGTTGACATGTTGAATTAACTGCTTCCAATTTTCCTATCCTTGGATCATACAAAAATGAAACTCCTTTGTGTCTGGTAAGAACATAAAATTAGTCATCAAACGTTGGAGTAAAGTACTTGTCCGTATATGTAGATAGGTTGTTCTGTGTGTGATTAATTGACACTTTTAATTATATACATACCCGTAAAAGTAAGAAGCTGAGAGGCAGCAAATGATAATGGAACTGAACTGTTCATTTAGTTAATGTTACTTTTCTTTTTGGCCTAAGAAATAACTATACCTGGTTATAATGACTCTCACTTTGTTTAGTTTGTTCAAGAATTGAGTATCAATATTGTTACCAGGGTGCTCTTTATTACATGCTGACTGGTTTTCTTTCTACCTCAGCTATATAGTAAAGAAAAATGCCCCGGGATTAAAAGCAACCAAAATTGAGAATAAAATTGGTTTGCGGATGGTCCAGAATGGAGATATTCTTTTGAACAAAGTCTTTGTTCCCGACGAGGACAGGTTACCTGGTGTTAATTCTTTTCAGGATACAAGCAAGGTATACCACAAATGGTTTCATCAGATTACGCCCTTTCCCATCTACATTCTTTTTATATGCAAACTCTGTTTGTGTATGTGCATTATACATTCTTACGTATGCTAATGCATTAAGTATCTACTCCTAAATCTTTTTGCTCTTGTACATTCTAGGAAACTTGATGTCACATATCCTTTTTCATCATCCTCTCGAGCACATATTGTGACATTACCTAAAGAAATGGTTGCATGCCCGGTTGGCTGACAAGCAATCAAACATTTGAAACCTGAATCTTATGATACGAACAACTATTTGTCTTTTCAGTAAACGATGAAGCATTGGTTTTTCTTTGTTTCACTTGTTCATAATTCAAAGCAGAAGAGGCAGTTTCTTTATTTTTTTGTTTCTCATTTGTGTAGGAATCTGCAAATACTGTAGATTGCTGGTTTCTGAATCTGTGTGTGTGTGTACACACACACACACACACACACACACATATATATATATATGGTGTGAGTGCAAAAGTGATCTTCCCTTACTAACCATTATCATCTGAAAACAGGTTCTTGCTGTTTCACGTGTTATGGTTGCTTGGCAACCTATCGGTATATCCATGGGAGTGTATGATATGTGTCACAGGTATCGATACATTCACTTCCTTTTTCGAAACATGTTTAAACTTCCAAGACAACAATCCACTAATCCCTTAATTGATTACAAGGTATCTGAAGGAGAGGAAGCAATTCGGAGCACCACTGGCGGCTTTCCAAATCAATCAAGAGAAGCTTATCCGTATGCTGGCCAATGTCCAAGCAATGGTCCTAATGGGTTGGCGCCTTTGCAAATTGTATGAAAGTGGTAAAATGACTGCAGGTCAAGCTAGCTTGGGCAAGGTACGTTTCCAATTTTATTACTCTGCCGTGCTCGGTCGATCGCCACTTCATTGTGTCTCCTCTTTATTTCCTCTGCAGGCTTGGATCACCTTGAAGGCAAGGGAAACTGTTGCGCTGGGACGTGAGTTACTCGGTGGAAATGGAATTTTAGCTGATTTTCTAGTAGCCAAGGTTTTGCTTCTCGTCTCTTATTCCAGAGCTCATACTTAACAAACTTGCGCGTCGTGGTTTTTCCCTTATTTTGGTTCACTTTGCAGGCATTCTGTGATTTGGAACCTATATACACATACGAAGGCACCTATGAAATCAACAGCTTGGTGGCAGGAAGGGAAGTCACCGGCATTGCCAGCTTCAAGCCATCTGCATCGAGCCAAAGGAGCCGTCTGTGACAATATAAACTCTTTGAATCCCAACTCCAAGTGGAAAGTCAGATAGTCCATTGATAATGGCGTTGGTTGTTAAATTATGGTCGATATTAGAATTGTACAATAATGTAGTTTAAATAAGTTAGTACAAACATCGGTATGAAATATAAATTAGTGGAAAGGAAAAGGTTATTTTGCTTTCTCCCTTCTTAGAATTGTGTTGGAGTACAAAGTGAAACTCTTAAGGTGAATTTGCTTAGTGAATTATGATGTCAACGTTGGTTTTGCCTTGGAAACAAGGAGAAAAAAGTGAGTTTTAAATATTATAAATTCCCGCTCAACTGTAACAAACTGCCCTCCAGACTTCCATGTATCATCCATTTGCCCTCAATTATCGAGACTTTTATCAACTGTGTTCCTTTTGCCAACGTTTCAGGCAGAATAGCCATGTGTGAAGTATTCAGTATTGCATTTTATAACATGACAAATTTTTACTTTGTTTTCAACGTTGAATGCCCATGGAAGGCCCCACCATGCTGCATCGCAACAAGATAACCCCCTTGATCACTCGTTGTCAACATAGAATTACTGTTAAGTTAAGTCTGTAATTGCTTGTCGTCATTGACTTATTGCCACCAAACCCTTCATTCTCGAGGCTCGATAATCACTTTGTCAACCTCCGAACTCATCGTTGTTGACTGTCAGATAATGTAGCGGCATGCATGTGTCAAGAAGCTCAACTTGAACTATCGACTATTCTCACAGAAATAGGCTTGTGCATCATGTGACTTTTTATTTTATTATTTTATTTTATTTTATTTTCGAATTTGGGTTAATTTGTTAGGTACCAAAATTACATTCCAAGAGAAGCTCTTTATTGAAAGGTCATGGGTCCATTTATCTAACCAATTGTCATGTAATACGATCATCCATTATGCGGATGCCTTTTGATAATTAGAGTTCGGTGCATATATAATATTGCATATATAACATTGCACCTCTCTAATTACTTCTTTGTATGCAAGCACAGTTAATATTCTAATGGCAGACCTATTTACGAGCAAATAAAAAATGTGGAGTTTGGATTTTATTTGATATCCAATTAAACAAAAGTTGAATGTTGTCACCCAAGTTATCATAACTAATACCTCAAATGAATATCATTAATCTTCATTAAATGAAGTTGTGGATTCCATTTGTATTTAAAAATAGTTTTCCCTAATTCATGTCCCATATCTCCACAATACTGAGCTTTTGGTTTACAAATTAATCTCACATATTAGTAGATCACAAAAAATGCATACATGATCCACAATCACTTTTAAGACTAATGTTCAATGTAGGTCAATAGTTCTTAAGCTGAACAAATTAAATAAGTTTCAATTTATCAACGACTCGTACAGTAAACAACTAATGTATGTCAAGGTCCAATTCAATGTCTCCATTTACATTGGTGTTTTACTATATTATAACTACTACTATCATGACCCAAAACGAGGATCTCCCACTAGTTAGGAAATAAACTCTCACCACAATTTTTATGAAGTGCCGAGCTTTATTACCGACTTTGAACTATTATTTGCATCATACTAAGCTCTTAACCTTGAATTATATATTTGCAAACTCTCCTCCCACATAAAATTAATACAGCTGTTTAGTATTAGAACTTTATAATGTATATTAATTCCAATTATATTGAATGAATAAATATAATCTTTGATTAATAGAACTAAATTACCTTAACTTTATTTTTCGTATAATGTCGTAATACAGGAAATGATAAAATACATCAAATGAATGATTTAAAGTGACCAACCTAACAGTTCAACTCATAATTTATTATAACAAACCATATTTACAAAAAACCTGTTATAAACTTTGTTAATACTTGTACCATATGCTATGCTACATTTTCCCAAAAATAAAAAAGAATTTTTGCACCATTTATACTATCGTACTAAAAGGTAGGAAAATTATAACAAATAACATATTTTATAAATACCTTTAAAATTAATAATATATTTTAAAAAAATAATAAATTATAACATATTTTTTTTTTTGTAAACCTTTATATTTCTTTGAACTTTATAAAAAATTTTGGACTTACAATTAATTTTTAACAATAAATTTATGTAAATAATTTTATATTAGAGAGAAAAAGAAGAATAAGAAAAATGATTTTTTTATATTATATAATTATAAGTTTGATTATATTATTTATTAAGATGATAAAATTTTATATTATAATTTAGGGAAAGGTTACGGTAGAGACCCTCTGAGGGTCTCTACCGGTAAATACTTTTTTTGGACCGTTAAGATTTAATCGAACGGTTCAAATGTTGATTGTGTACGATATTTATCATGCACCTAACTTCACACAATCATTCCCACCTAAACTCTTTTCCGTCGCGGCGATCTTTTTGTCGCCGGTGACGGACGCCGGCGACTCATCCCGACGCCGGCGACCCAACTCCGGTCACCTCCGGCCCCAGCCCGGCCACCGGCCGTCGCCGCCGGCGACCCTATTTTCTCTCTCTTCCCCTTTCTCCTCTTCTCTCTCTCTTCCCTCTCTCTCTTCCCCTCCCTCCCGCCGGCCCCACCCGGCCGGCCCCACCCCGGCCTCCCCCACCCCGGCCGCCTCCCTCCCCGGCCGCCACCCTCCCCGGCACCCCCCGACGACCCCCCTCTCTCTTCCCCTTTCTCTCTCTTCTCTCTCTCTCTTCCCCTCTCTCTCTTCCCCTCCCTCCCGCCGGCCCCACCCCGGCCCCAGCCAGCCCCCGGCCACGCCCCCTCCCCGGCCTCCCCCCACCCCGACGACCCCCCGCCCCCGGCCGCCACCCTCCCGGCCCCCCCTCAGAGGGTCTCTACCGTAACCTTTCCCTATAATTTATTATTAAATATTATTTTTGCTAAATCTTACAAACTCGCTCTGGGCTTGTAACACAAGTCAACCCACCTTTGAGGCCCAAAAAGGTGGCGATGCAAAAATTAATTAATTTGTAAAAAAAAATAAAGGGTAATTTTACTGTAAAGGATTTTACCCATCAATGGGTAAAATTTTCAACCCATGGATGAAAGTCCAATGGTCAAAAATCAAAGTTCTACACAAACACAAATATACGTAATTACATTACATCACTTTTCTTAATTCCAATTATTGTTAAAAAATAAAAATAAAAAAAAAAGAAAGAAACTTCCCCTCCGCGGACTCACCGTCATGGAGGCCACACGATCCACCGGCGGACCCAGCAAATCCTTGGGCTTTGATCCAACCCACCGGTCACCGGCGCGACGATCGAAAGTGGTCACGTCCCACTGCGACTCGCCGACCCCTCCATCAAATCTTAGCCCCAGTCGCGCTCGCAACCTCCGGTGAACGGTGGGTCGATCCACGTCTCGATCTACAGCGGATGGCCCATCTCGCCGGCGCCAGCGCAGCTGCCCACCACCTCCGTGACGACGACGGCGTGACGGAGGCCGAGGGTCGTACAGATCCAGTGGAGAGGAGGCGCCGATTGTATAGATCTCGTCAACGCCCTTCGTGCCAGATTCGTTTTCACCTAATAGGTGGGCTCCACATTCGGAGAAGGGACGTCGCCTACGTCATGACCAATCACGGAGGGAGTCCTTTAGTACAATAACCTTATCACTTTGTTTATTTTACAAAATAACCTTTAAAAAATTTTAATTAATAAAATAATTTTTTGTTTTTAAAAATAATGTAAAAAGAAAAGATATTAATATAAGAGGTTAAAAAAAACTAAAAAACTAAAAAACAAAAAAGAAAAACTGCTGGCGAGTCTTCTTCTTCTTCTTCGGACGTTTCTTCCATCTTCTTCTTCGTGGTTCCCTCCCCCCAAATGGTGAAGCAAATCGGCGACAGTGAACAATGCCGGACGTGGACGGTGGCATCAAATGAACTACGATAGGCCAACGACGATGAGGGATGCCGGTGACAGTGTCGAAAATCCCATATCTGCTTTTTACCCCCACACAGTAGTAGCTTCGCAAATCAAACTCAGGCGGAGCAGCCTCGGCGAACAGTGAAGCAAAACAGCGAAAGGCGTGGACTTGAGCTAACGACGTCAAGTGAATTGCCCACAGTATGCTGCTATATATATATATATATATTCCCTTCCCCCCCCTTTTTCTCCTCTGGTTTTATTAAAGTTTGTTAGGAGTCCACGTTGCAGTTTATATTTCCTTTGTTCTCTCCTATTTATGCTCAGACCGTTTGGTTATTAAATTGTATTTTAACATCAGTTCATTATTAAATAGAGGTAAAGGTCTGCAACTTAATGCAGTTTTGATTTAAATGTTGTTTCAATGAGGTGTATTATTTGGAAGCAAAGAGTGCACGATCTTTTTCTAAACCAACCTTTTAATCTCTTTGCAAAGCTTCGACGCCGGCACCTTCGACATCTACTTCATTTCTTGGCTGTTTTGTCTAATGAATTTCCAAGTATAGAAGCGACGGTATGGTAGTTCCGGAAATTTTAGTGGTCGTTCTTTCACTTTTCTGGTCGTTTTATGGGTTTTGAGGCCAATAATACATGAAGTAAGGTGATGGTATGGTTATTTTTGCATTTCGTTTAAGGGGAAAAAAATGATATCACGGTTTGGACGGAACGATCATATGGTCGTTCCGGAAAAATGAGTGGTCGTTCCTTCTTTTTTATGGTCATTCCGTGGGTTTTCAGGCCAATAATACATGAAGTAAGCTGATAGTATGGTTATTTTTGCATTTCGTTTAAGGGGAAATAATGAAGTCAAGGTTTGGACAGAACGACCGTACGGTCGTTCCAGAAAAATGAGTGGTCGTTCCTTCTTTTTTATGGTCGTTCCGTGGGTTCTGAGGCCAATAATACATGACATAAGGTGATGACATGGTTATTTTTGCTTTTCGCTTAAGGGAAAAAAATAAAAATAAAAAAGTCACGTTTTGGAAAGAACGACCGGATGGTCATTGCGGAAAATTCAGTGGTCGTTCCTAAACTTTTGTAGTCGTTCTGTGGGTTTTCAGGCCAATAATACATGAAGTAAGGGGATGCTATGGTTATTTTTGATTTTCGAAAAAAAAAAATATCTACGTTTCGATGGAACGACCATACGGTCGTTCCGGAAAATTCAGTGGTCGTTCTTAAACTTTTGTGGTCGTTCCATGGGTTTTGAGGCCAATAATACATGACATTAGGTGATGCTACAGTTATTTTTGCTTTTCGGAGAAAAAAAAAGTTTATGTTTCGACGGAACGACCATATGGTCGTTCCGGAAAATTCAGTGGTCGTTCCTAAACTTTTATGGTCGTTCCGTGGGTTTTGATGCCAATAATACATGACATTAAGTGATGCTACAGTTATTTTTGCTTTTCGGAGAAAAAAAAAAGGTCTATGTTTCGACAGAACGACCATATGGCCATTCCAGAAAATTTAGTGGTTGTTCCTAAACTTTTGTGGTCATTTGTGGGATTGGAGGCTAATAATATATGACATTAGGTGATGCTACAGTTATTTTTTCTTTTCAGAGAAAAAAAAAAGTCTATGTTTCGACGGAGCGACCATACGGTCGTTCTGGAAAAATCGGCGGTTGCTCCTAAACTTTTGTGGTCGTTATGTGGGATTGGAGGCAATAATACATGACATTAGGTGATGCTATGGTTATTTTTGCTTTTCGGAAAAAAAAAAAAGTCTATGTTCGACGGAACGCCATACCGTCATTCTGGAAAATTCGGTGGTCGTCCTTTAACTTTGTGGTCATTCCGTGGGATTGGAGGCCAATAATACATGACATTAGGTGATTGTATGATTATTTTTGCTTTTCGAAAAAAAAAAAGTTTACATTTGGAAGGAACGACCATATTCCGCCGAAACATTGACTTTTTTTAATTTTTCCCTTAAACGAAATGCAAAAATAGCCTTACCATCACCTTAAGTAATGTATGATTAGCCTAAAAAAAAAAAACCAAAAAAGGAATTTGTTAGCCAAAAACCAAAATAATGAGTCTCTCACACACACTTAATGAATATTATTCATAAAACATGTCCATGGATGATGATTTTTTAGGTATGATTATTTTTCCCCTAAATGAAATGCAAAAATAATCATACCATCACATAATGTCATGTATTGTTGACCTCCAATCCCACGAAACGACCAACTTTTTACGGAATGACCGTATGGTCGTTCGTCAAAACAAGACTTTTTTTTTTTTCCCGAAAAGCGAAAATAACCATACTATCACCTAATGTCATGTATTATTGACCTCTAATACCACAGAACGACAACAAAATTTAGGAACGACCACATTTTTTGACGGGACAGCCGTATGGTCTTCCGTCGAAACATAGACTTTCTTTTTTGTCCAAAAAGCAAAATAATCATACCAAATGCTAATGTCATGTATTATTGGCCTCCAATCCACGAACGACTACAAAAGTTCAGGAACGACCACTCTTTTTTCCGGAACGACCGTATGGTCGTTCCGTCAAAACATAAAGTTTTTTTTTTGTCCGAAAAGTGAAAATAACCATACCAAATGCTAATGTCATCTATTATTGGTTTCCAATCCCACGAAACGACCACAAAAGTTCAGGAACGACCACATTTTTTTTTCCAAAATGACCATATGGTCGTTCCGTCGAAACGTAGACTTTTTTTTTTTTTTCCGAAAAGTAAAAATAACCATAGCATCACCTAATGTCATGTATTATTGGCCTCCAATCCCACGGAACGACCATAAAAGTTTAGGAACGACCACCGATTTTTCCGGAACGACCGTATAGTCGTTCCGTTGAAACATAGACTTTTTTTTTTTTTTTTTTTTTTTCCGAAAAGCAAAAATAACCATAGTATCACCTAATGTCATATATTATTGGCCTCCAATCCCATGGAACGACCAAAAAGTTTAGGAACGACCACCGATTTTTCCAGAATGACCGTATGGTCGTTCTGGAGAAACATAGGCTTAGACTTTTTTTTTTTTTTTTTCCCGAAAGCGAAAATAACCATAGTATCACCTAATGGCTTGTATTATTGGCCTCCAATCCCACGGAACAACTACAAAAATTTAGGAACGACCACCAATTTTTCCGGAACGACCAACATAGACTTTTTTTTTTTTCTCCGAAAAGCAAAAATAACCATAGCATCACCTAATGTCATGTATTATTGACCTCAAATTCCACGGAATGACCACAAAAGTTTAGGAACAACCACCGATTTTTCCAGAATGACAGTATGGTCGTTCCGTCGAAATAGACTTAGACATTTTTTTTTTCCGAAAAGCGAAAATAACCATAGCATCACCTAATGTCAAGTATTATTGGCATCCAATCCCATGGAACGACCACAAAGGTTTAAGAATGACCACTTATTTTTCCGGAACGATCGTATGATTGTTTCGTCGAAACACAGAATTTTTTTTTTTCCGAAAAGCAAAAATAACCATAGCATCGCCTAATGTCCTGTATTATTGGCCTCCAATCCCATGGAACGACCACAAAAGTTCCGTCGAAACATAGACTTTTTTTTTTGTTTTTTTTTTCTGAAAATCGAAAATAACCATAACATCATCTAATGTCAAATATTATTGGCATCCAATCCCACAGAACGACCATAAAAGTTTAGGAACAACCACTCATTTTTCCGGAATGACCGTATGATTGTTCCGTCGAAACATAGAAAAAAAAATTTTTCCGAAAAGCAAAAATAACCATAGCATCACCTAATGTCATGTATTATTGACCTCCAATCCCACGGAACGAGCACAAAAGTTTAAGAACAACCACTTATTTTTCTGGAATGATCGTATGGTCGTTCCGTCGAACCATAGATTTTTTTTTTTATCGAAATGGTCTCCGGAACTTCGACGACATCGGCAGGAAAAAGAATCGAATAATCGTTCTATGATGGATGAAATAGATAACCGCCCGTTTGTGTTGTGTATATACGGATATACGCTATACAATCAAATATAAAGATTGTGGCGTCGGAGGTGGAGGTGCCGGATTTGGGGAGACTCTTTTTGGGGGAGGGAAGGACGAAGAAGAAGAAGGAAGAATAGTGCGAAGAAGAAGGAAAAGTAGCAGAGAAGGAGAAGAAAAGGACTGCCACCAGTAAAGAATTTCTTTAAGAAGAAGAAGGAAAAGCAGCAGAGAAGGACGAAGAAGAAGAAGGAAGAATAGTGTGAAGAAGAAGAACGACTCTACTAGAGGAGTTTTTGGACGAAGAGAAGAAGAAGAAGAAGAGCTCAGTCCCAGATTTCTTCTTTTATTCTTTGTTTTTAATTAATTAAAATTTTTTTTATTTACACAATCAGAATTTTTGGAATAAAAAAAATAAAAAATAAATAGGAAAGTCATTTTCCTAATTTCATTTTGTTGTTAGGTTATTTTGGCAAATTCCTCCCACAGAGGCGATAGGAGTTCATGAGATTCGACAAGTCGGAGGGCGGCGGCATCCCTGCTGTGCCCTCGTCGCTGCTCGATTTGGAGGTCCAGTATGAGCGCGAGCTGGCATCCACAAGATAGCGAGCTCACCGGAATCGATTCCCCTCAGCCCAGAAACCGGCGGCGAACTCCTCCAACTAGCAGGGTTTTTTTATTTTTTATTTTTTATTTTTATTTTCTGAAAGAGAAGTTTTAGGGGGTGTTTGTGTAGTGGTTTGAGTTAAGAGTTTTAAGTTTAGATTGAGTTAGTTAAGATGAGTTTAAAAGTTGAGTATTTGGTAAAAAATTTGAGTTGAAAAGTTTAAGTTGAGTTGAGTATTTGGTATAAAATTTGAGTTGAAAGTAAAAAAAAAAAAAAAAAAAAAGGCCCTGTTTGGATGTTAAAAAAAGTGTTCAATCTTATTTTCATTTTATTTGTAATTCTATTATAGTTTTAAGTGAAGGAAAATTGGAGAACTCCAATACGCTCAATTAATTCCACAAATCAGACGTGAGACTACAAGAATTTGTAAATTTTCTGACATATCCATAAAATACAACAAAAAATTATTATTAATTGGTCAATAAAAGTTCTGAAAAACAAATTAATGGTTAAAACCATTTATTGGAACAACTCGAATATGTTTGATGCAGTTTACGTGGATTTATATCATGGAGATGATTGACATCTTTCCCACATTTATCAATATCATGTCTCTCATATGATTCATTGCACCCCTACTGGAGTCAGGTTGCTGTGTTCCTGTACTTGGTCCAGTACAGTCGATACCCTCATCAAACACTTAATCCGTGTTAACGTCGATATTTCCTCGTATAGGTACACAATCTGCCACATAGTCGTCCTTAAAAGGATCCCCTACCTGCACGCTCCTTATGAAATTATACACAACCGCACAAGCCACTGGGATCATGACTTGTTTCTCCATTGGATAGCTGTTGATGGCTTTAAGTATTTGAAATCGAGCCTTCCATACACCAAATGTTCGCTTAATACAATTCCACAGTGATGAAGTGTGTAGTTAAAAACTTTCCTGCGGTTGCCTAGCCCGACCCGATGTCTTTGATATTCCGGTAGATGATACTCTTTTGTCGAATGGGCTCAGGAAACAATCCTTATTTGTGTAGCCCGAATCTGCTAGTAATATTTTCCTATAAAATAACATCGCAATATGAAGTAAAATTAAATAACTTTTTTAATAATCATGTTATTTGTAAATACTGCTATTATTTAATATTTGTAGTTACCTGGTGGAGGTATTGGGAAACTATGGAATGCTATTGCCTCTTCCAACATTCTAGAATCATGGCAAGATCCCTCATACCCGGCCAACATATATGTGAATTTCATATCAAACAAACAGGCTGCCCAGACATTCTATAAGTGAAACCTTTACGATTAATCCAAGCGTCAGCATTTTCACGCGGGGTACACATGGGATGTGGGTCCCATCAATAACACCAATATAACCCTGCATGAAACGATTGAATATTCAATCATTAATTACCGACTTGTAACAATTCCATCTTGTCGTTAAAGCTATACAGTATGATAATGTGCTTAGCTGACATCGATAATGTACTTCAAACCATGGCTGATATTTTCCCGCATTCTCAAGAATCAAACGTTGCACCGATGTGTAGTCAGGTGGTCGAATGAATTCGTACTTCAACGCACAAATAACCTTCTACACTTTAAAGAACCAACGTGAAGTTGTTTCTTTAGAATGCTGGAATAAATACGAAACGTGTCGGTTTGTAGTGCCTTGTGCACAAATGGATAAAAAAATGATTAACTGCTCGTTCACATTCATGTTATAAGTTGGCGTCAATAATTCCCGACTATCTAATAGGTTACTTAGTACTCTGAAGGTTTCTGATTTCATACTGATCAATCCTTGAATTATGTCTTCATGGTCATTTAAAATCTCCTCCACATGCATGCTGCCAGTTAGGCTTGAATTATGCATAGGTTGGGGGACTCTTCGCTTATTGCACCTACTATGTGTCACGGCCACCACTGCCATTGCAATCATATCGTCGTCGTTGCGTTGTTTGTTTGTTGTGCCGTTGTCGTCCTCCTCACAGTGGGGTGCGGAACCGAACCTGTTCATTTTCTTATTTTGTTGTCATAGAATACCACACTAGTTTACCTGTTGTAGATCAAATTTTCGTAATTCAAATTTAATTAGTCATCATATCGCGAATGTAAATAACAACTTTTCGGATTGTGTGAAACATTCATATAATTATTTCATGCATCTACAAAATGTTCATCATGCCACGTCTTTAACAACACGCAATGTCATTGAGCTATGAAACATAGAATCAATAGCGAGCCAAACAAAGTTGCCAAATGTTGTTACATATAATACATAAGAAAGACATATAATAAATCAATTAAAAAAAATCATTAAGTCTTAATGTTATGTCTAACTGAAATAAAATGGGAAAAAAATATAAATGGATAACATAAAAATCAATTCGGTGGTGGCATCTGGGAGGTCACAACGGAGGCAATAATGCCTATCCAGTCGTCGTCGTCAAGCAGGCAGAATGGACACTGAAGCCACGGATTCACATCGAAGTAGTGCCACATAATCGTTCTTTGATATTGTGGAACCCCCATCTCCTTCATAATGTTCATGCAATCCAGAAAGTGATCGTTTTGGCTTGATTGGTCGGTACTTGTGGCCAATTACGAGTGACCGCGGAAATGATTAACGATTTCCTGCATGGCGGAGAAAGTCATATCGTCTGTTGCGTCTCTTTGTTTCCACTTACTGAACTTCCCCATGACCGTGACGGCCCTCCTTCATCGGAACACCTCTCGTGTTGGCCTACCTCCTCGCACCTATGCTCGGACTAATTCGTCCTCTAAAACCGGATGTGTTTCATATTGGTCCATGGAGAAATCAAAGTCGAAGGATGGCGTACTTCCACCTCTATTGTAACGGACCCATATCCTAATGCACCTGCTGCATGATTTTTTTTGAATACGTTGTAATACAGTTCCTTGTTGCGAAGGCCCTCGTAGCGGAGATGGTTGCTCTCCTTGTTAACCTGAAAGTATTACACGATTAACATATACCTGGACTAGTCGCGTTGCTAATCTAAACAATATTATAGCGAGCTAATATAAAATGCAATTACTTTGATGAAGCTATGCCACGCCTGTCCGAGCAAACAACTGTATCCATCCTTGGATCGTATCCAAGGCGGTGTAGGCTTGCAATGCCTTCCACGCCCTATAAATTTTTCTCATACGCTCTTTTTTTTTTAGATAAAGTTGATCCAAAAGCTGGAACACCACCAAATTGTGTGTTAAACTCATTGACCCATAGCTCAAGAATGCTGCTTGTTGGCTGTTTCCTGCCAGTTGATGCCAAGTAGTCATCAAGTTTCTCCAGGAATAATTTCTCCTTGACGTGATCCCACATATACGTCTCACCGGATGACTTGCGAGGCATTTCCTTAATACATGAAAAGGAAAAGGAAAATATGAAAAAACAATAAGAACGTAACCGATTGGGAGATGATGTTGGCTCAGTATATTGTTATTGACATATTGCATCTGAAGCATGTCAATGAAACGATACAATGCAAGCTACCATGGTATGATTACTGGCAACTACCGATATATATCGGGTTCATGACGTACTAGTCAGATGAAATCACTGCTATGATAAGGGGAATGATACATCACAGCCAAACATATGGGGAGATTTGTAACAGAAATGAACAAACGCATTGAAAAAGCGGCAAACCCCTGAAACGACAGAACAAAGACGGGAAAACATCGAAATGTGACTGCAACAAATCCAAAATACATTTTGGAGGGTGAACAGAAAATGATTTCAAAAGCAATGGGCAAAAGCAGATACACTGCACATAAACTTAGATTTCAACCATTACCATGCTTCACCAATGAAACCAGAGAAACAAGCGAAGTTAAAACGTGAAATTATAAGATTCATGTTGAATCAAACTCCAAAATGGCAGATTAAACGGCAACATGCCAGTTCAAACAACAAAAATGAAACCCCAAATGACAACAAGTTGAATCAAACTCCAACAAGCCAGTTCAGACGATAACATGAGGATTCAAACAACAACAATGAATCCCGAAACGATAACACAAATGAATCAAACTACAAAAAGCCAGTTCAAACAACAACATGAGTGTTCAAACAACAACAATGAAACTACATGAAACGACAACATGTTGAATCAAAATCTAACAAGCCAGTTCAGATGACAACATGAGTGTTCAAACAACAACAATAGAACTGCATGAAATGACAACATGTTGAATCAAACTCCAACAAGCCAGTTCAGACGACAACATAAGTGTTTAAACAACAACAATGAAACAAGCACGACAACATCTTGAATCAATCTCCGAAATTTCATAACAAACGGAAGCCCTGTATTTTGAATATGGAAAAACAGATTATGGTGGAAAAATTCCACCAAAACATCTCAAATCAAAACAACGACTATAGTAAAAGTACAAAATACTCGAATCTGGATTCAGCATACAACATCAACACAAATGGGAGTGGAAACTTTAGGATTAAAAACAATCAACAAATAATCTGAAGTCGAGCTACACCCGACCTTCCAAACAGTAGAAGCAATGGATAATGAATAGATTAAGTAAAAGGTTAAGAAAATGTACTTGGGTTACAGAGTTCGAGCCGGAAGAGGAGTAAACGGTCGTTGGAGGCGGATCAGGGCAAGAAGCAATCGATCGTTGAGCTGATTTCGTTGATCGAAAATAGTGGGTAATACGAAACCATCGTCGAGATTGCTTCCTCGACCCCAGTCGGCACCGCATTGGCCACCGGCGGTACCCAAGCCACGAGTCCACTGGACAGACACGACGGGTCCCAAGACCGATGACTAGAATCGACTATATGCGGAGGGGGAAGAAACCCTAGTTCCTAAATTTGTGAATTAGGGATTTCGAAATCGCAACAAATTTCAGGCGAATCCAACAGCCAAACCTACGGATCAAACCCAAGGGAGGAGAAGGGGATGATATTAGGGTGAAGGGTAGAGCAACAAGTCAGGGAATATGGAGGCCAATCAATAGCAGACTACAGTAAATCGAATATATTCGATTCCAACACCCACAGAAGCAAGACCTGGCTTCGAAAGAAGAGAAAAGACTGAACGCACATAGGAAAGAGAAAGGATAGATGAAGGAGCAGCAGCGGAGAACAACCACGGGCGACGGGGGAGGGAGACGAGGAGGTTTAGGGAATAGAGATGCAGAGAAAGCTGTACATGTACTGGTTGTACAGTAAACATGACTCCAATTACTGTGCAATGGTTCAGTGGAAAGTTTGAGTTAGACTCAACCCCAAAGACAACAACTTGCATTGAACTCCAAAATCACAGTTCAAACGGGTGAACCAAACACCCTCTTATAATGTGTAGGAGCGATAACTCTATAATATAGAGAAATTATTATTTTTTCCATATAAATTAGTTATATTATTAAACAATTTAATTAATTTTAATTTAATTTTGTTTAATTTTATTTCATTTTAATTTAGAGTAGTTCATGCTATTTTATTTAATTTATGTAATTTTATTTAGGTTAATATTAAAGTTAATATGTTGTTATTTATTTATACCTTTAAATAAATGGGACAAAAGGGTTATTAAAATGCATAAAAAACAAATTAGAAATTCAAATTAATACGAATTCAGATAAAGCTAAGTCAAGTGCTCCAAAACGCCTTCCCACGTGCGCATCACGATCGGATCACCATCAGCTCCGTCCAACGCGTGCGTGCCTCGACACGCGACGAGGGAGCGTGGATCGGTGGGTAGCGCCAGCTCCACTGGTAGGCGTGATGGTTCCAGAGATTCGCACAGAAAGTCTCGTGAGCTCGCCTCCTTCACCCAGCCATCTCCTGCTGCGTGTCCAGTTGCCTCCAGTCCGTCCCAGCCCTCTGCTCATGTTCCTCAAGGTGTCGAAGGTGCACCAGAAGCACTGCAGTGGCGCCTGCTAAAAAAAAAAAACAGTGGCCAAAAGGTGGCAAGGGGCAATTGAGCTGGTTTTGGGGAAGGCGAGGGGCCAAAAACCAGAGAGACGAAAAGAGAGGAGAAAAAGAAAAAGAAAAAGAAAAAAAAAGAAAAAAAGCCAAAAAAAATTAGAATAGGATTTTTAGATTTAGGTTTAGCTTTTAGTTTCAATTTTTAGGTTTTATTTTCAATAAATTTTTAAGGGAGATTGCATTGTTGGAGAGCTTGAAGAAGAGGAGAAATTTAGGGGAAATTCTCGAAGATTTGTGACAACTTCAAGGGGATTTTCCTTATCTAGTTTTTCTCTTTTATTTTTGTAATTTGATAATACTTGAACCCTCAATTTACTTAATTTTATATTTATTTTCATTTATGGGTATTGTATAAGATTTGATGTAATTCTACTTGAATTATGTTTTGATTATTTAGTTAATTGTGAGTCCAATTTCATTTCAATTCGATTGTGTTTTCTGTTCTTAATGCCTCTAATTTATTTTTCCAAATAAGTTAGTTGATTTTGATGTGTGGAATTGACACTTGGGAAAATGAATTTTATATGTCGGATTTGAGTTATACAACCTAAGTAGTAACGAGTTTGGGAGGCCGATACTACTTGGGTAATCGCATTTGTAGATTGATCTTAATGAATGCTTGTGCATTTTAGTTGATAGAAATGTCAATTTTAGGTGTTCATGTATTAGAGCCTTGATTAATGAATTGGATGAAGTTTATTAACAATTGTTAAATCGATAAGCATAGGAATAGTAGAGTGAAATCAATTCCATAGAAACCTTGCTTGTGTCTTTTTATTTTTTGATTTTGTTTGATCATTTTGTTTACTTTATTTATTTTAATTTGCATGTTTGTTATTTTTCAATCGATTGTTTCAATAATCACAGCATTAACAAATTTCGGTAATTAACTTAAAACTAAACACAATTCTCGTGGGATCGACAACCTTACTTATCACTTTATTACTTGTGTGATTCATACACTTGCAAGATTTTATGCAACAAGTTTTTGGTGTCGTTGTCTATGATTGTTTTGTTTAATTTTGGTTAATATTGATACCAATTAGCTCTAGGGTTAATTTAAACATTTTTTTTTCTTGTTTTTGGTTTCCTTGTTTGTTTTTAATTTTTTGTTAATTTTTCTTGTTTTTGTGAACTTGTTGAGGTTTTTATGATGTTACATAGATAAATCCTCACAAGTTTGCCCAACAAGAATGTGAACTATTTTATTTGCTTGGTGGAGATATAAAGATTTACTAATTAGGTTTCCGAATCATGGTTTTTCTAAAGAGTGTAAAATTCAAATATTCCTTTATAGCTTATGTACTATAACTAGGCATTTGGGTTGAGAGAGGAGATGGTACCACCTCTTTCTACCAACGATCTGTTGACAAAGCCTATTTGATGTTGGAAGACATGGCCGGGTTTGATCGTTGGAATTGGGATTGTTTAAGGAACAACCAAGCTGGGGCAATAATTCAAACATTTTGGAGCCATGGTATGACACTCGGAAGAGATAATGAGATTATATTGTAGCCATTGATTAATAAATTGGATGAACTTCATTAATACTTGCTAAATTGGATAAGCATAGGAATAGTAGAGTGAAATCAATTCCCTAGAACCTTACTTATATCTTTTTATTCATTCGGTTTTGTTTGGTTATTTTAATTTACTTTATTTATTTTAATTTACATTTTTTTTATTTTTAAATCGATCGTTCAAATAATCTAGCATTAACGAATTTTTATATTTAACTTAAAATTAAACACATTCCTCATGGGATCGGTAACTTTACTTATCATTTTATTACATGTGTGACTCGTACACTTATGAGATTTCACACAACAAGGAGGTCTTATTTTAATTTGGTAGTCTTCAGGTATTTTTAACCCTTTGGATTGAAATTTAAATGTGTAAAATTTTACATGATCAATGGGGTAAAATCACTTTACCCCATTGTAGAATTCCCTAAATAAATCCAAAAAACTACTCATAAAAAAGGGGGGGGGGGGGGGTTCTATAATGAGGTAAGGATTTTTACCCATCAATAGGGTAAGATCCAATAGATAGGAACGAGGGGATTAATATGGTATATCAAATTACGGTGTAAGTTATAATATGTGATTATACTTTAAAAAAAAAAAAAAAAACCTCTCTTCTCATTCCCAATAGCATACTTCCCAGCCCCCACTCCTGACATCAAGCCCTCTGCCCACCATTCCCAGACCTTGGCGACGACGCCCCCTTTCTCGATGGTACCGTGTCCAGACCCAGCGATGACCCCCACAAGCCAGATCCGCTTAACCATGGCCCCCCTGACGTTGGCCTCGGCCCCTATTAAGAATAAGGATTAGAGAGCTGGTTAATTATGTAATTAGTTAGAGCTTAGTTAATAGTTTGTTAGTATTTAGTTGTGGTTGTTAGACTTGAGTTACACGTGTCTAAACGTGATTTGCTTCTATAGAAGTTTGTTAGACTACAAAATTTGTATATAAAACTACTCTGTAAGCTATTTCTGAATAATGAGAAATCTATCTTTCTTTTAGATTTTCTCTCAAATTCTTTTAGTATCATTCTTCTCTAGTTTCTTTACATGGTATCAGAGCCAGCTATAGAGGACAGATGCTCTTTTATGTCTTTAATGGTGATTTCTCAAAAGTTCATCCGATCGCCTTCAATCATCCGATTTCTTCCAAATTGGACTAGAACAATTTATTAGTATGGCAAAAACAAGATTTGGCACGATTCGTGGACATCGTCTCTAGATTTTAATTTTGTACTATGCCACCTCTATTGAAGTACCTCGTAGCTGGTGATAAGATTCTTGGCCGTGTTAATCAAGAATTTATGGATTGGGAGCAACAGGACCGGTTGATTCTTTCTTGGCTGCTGAATTCCATGGTGGATTCGATTATCACAAGGATGGTGAATTGTGAGACTACATCACAGATCTGGAGGACTCTGGAGGTGTACTTTGGGTAGCAGATTTGTGCAAAGTTAAATCAGTATAAAACCTTTCTTCAATCCACCAAGAAAGGTTATTTGTCAGTGAACGGGTATCTTCTTAAGATTAGAGGCTAAGTTGATTTACTTGATCTTGTTGGGTATTCTTTATCTATTAAGGATCACATCGATGCGGTCCTTAAAGGATTGCCACTAGAGTATGAGACGTTCGTTGTCGCTATAAATTCTCGAATAGATCCTCATATAGTTAAGGATATCAAGTCATTGTTGTTGGCTCAAGAAGTTAGGTTTGAGAAAAATGCTAGGTCTTTAGAATTGGCTTTGGTCAATTTGGCTCAATCTGGAGCCTATCATTAGAATTAGGACAAGAAAAAGATTTTTCAATAATAAAGGTCAGTCTTCTGGTTATGCTAATAGCTACTCCATGGGACGAGGTTCTGGTTACAATACTAGAGGAGGTTTTTTTAGAGGTTGTGGCACACCTAATAGAGGCAGGTTTCATGGAGGTCGTGGAAACTGTATGACCTCTACCAGTACAAATAATGGTGGAAAGGCTATCTATCAATTGTGTGGGAAAATTGGACATGCTGTGTAGGACTGTTATTGCAGATTGGATAAGTCTTTCTAGGGGCCATTTCAACTGCAAGGGCCTATTCATAGAAATCTAGTTTAGTTTGATCAGTCTAGTCCATATTCATTTGGCTGCAAGGATTCTGCTGTGTGTGCCATGACTACAATGCCATATGCTGTGTATGATGAGAGCTGGTACCAAGATTTAGGAGCCATCAATCATTTGATGGCAAATACTTCAAATCTAATGACCAAGTTTGAATTCCATAGGCCTGAACAAGTTCACATGGGCAATGATAAGGGCATTGGTATCAAACATATTGGATAATCTTTGTTTCCTTCTCCTTTTGTTACTTCAAAATTTCTATCTCTATCCCATTTGCTTCATGTTTCAGAAATTACTAAAAATCTACACAGTGTGTCAAAGTTTGCCCTTGATAATAATATGTTCTTTGAGTTTCATTCCTCTTCTTATTTTGTTAAGGACAAGTACACACACAACATTCTGCTAGAGGGGAAACTTAGAGATGGACTATAAGCTTTTGAATTCCCTCAAGTTAATCATCAAGCTCTCAAGTCAACTCAGGTCAATTGAAAAAATTTGCTACCAGGTATCTTTTCTCAACAGAAGTTTGGTCCTTCAGCTCCTACTTTTTCTATCTCTGTACGAAGTCAAAATGTACATATTGAACAGTCTATTTCTACTATTCCTTTAAACAGTTCTACAAATAATGTATTTGATATGTGGCACAAACGTCTCGGCCATCCATCTGAAAAAATTGTAAGATCTATATTGGCTTCTTGTAATATCAAATTTGTCAATAAAAATGTGACTTTACTTTGCAAAGCCTACTGTATGGAAAACTACATAAATCGCCATTTCCTGTATCTAACACTGTGTAGACAGAACCACTACAACTTGTGCACTCTGACTTATGGGGTCCTTCTCCTTGTGTCTCATCAAATGGATACATATACTATATTCATTTCACAGATTCTTTCTCTAGGTTTTCATGGTTGTTTTTACCAAGACAAAAATCTGAAGCTTTACAGTCATTTGAGATTTTCAAAAAAGCAAGTAGAATTACAAATATGTTTCAAAGTTAAAGCCATTCAAACTAATTGGGGTGGTGAGTTTAGAGTTTTTATAGAACTGTTACAACCTCATGGTATCATTCATAAAATTCTTGTCCTTATACATACGAGCAAAATAGTTTAGTAGAAAGGAAGCATAGAACAATAGTGGAACATGGTCTTATTCTCTTAGCATAAGCTTCAATGCCTTTTAAGCATTGTGATGAAGCCTTCATAGCCTCAGTGTTTCTTTCTAATAGGTTGCCCATTGTTGTTTTACATGGAAAATCACCCCTAAATACCCTTTTTCATATAAAAAATGACTATTCTCATCTCAAAATTTTTGGCTGTCTATGTTTCCAAATACTAGACCTTATAATTCTCATAAGTTCCAATATCACACTACTCTTTGTACATTCCCAGGCTATAGTCCAAACCATAAACGCTACAAATGCCTTGCAGAAAATGATTGTATGTTTATTTCTGGTGATGTTCTGTTTGATGAATCTGTGTTTCCCTTTTCTAAAACATCTCAATTAAGTAGTTCTGCTAGTGTTCCTATCTCTTTTACTTCAGTTCCACTCCATGTTAAAGATTTTTCATGTTCCTATTCCTTTAACTCTAGTTCTTCACAGTCAAATACTCCCACTATAGATCCCACTGATTTTGCTGTTCCAGGAAACATAGAAAGTACTAATATGTTTAATACAACTTATACTATTGATCTAGTGATCTATGCAAGTTCAGAAGATTCAACTAGGTTAAGAGAGGAGAATGTTTGCTCAAAAGTGGTTAGGAACATGAAATTTGGGGGTGATTTTGTGCAATGTCCTCCAATGTTGACTAGGTTAAAGGATGGCATCGTGAAACCTAAGGTTTTTATGGCTGTAAGAGAACCATAATCTGTTGAAGCTGCCTTTGAGTGTCTTGAGTGGAAGCAAGCTATGATAGATGAGTTTTTAGCATTGCTCAGAGACAATACATGGTTGCTTGTTCCATTACCTACAGAAAGAAGAGCTATTGGGTGAAAATGGGTATTCAAGATCAAGGAAAGCCCTGATGACACTATCAATAAATATTAAGCAAGGCTTGTAGCAAAAGGTTTCTACTAGATTGCAGGTTTTGATTTCACTGAAACCTTTAGCCCTGTAGTAAAGCCTACTACTATAAGAGTAGTTCTTACTGTTTCTTTGTCAAGAAGATGGACTATAAGGCAGTTGGATGTGAATAATGCATTTTTGAAAGGAGACTTGCAGGAAGAGGTTAACATGGCTCAACCAGCAGGGTTTGAAGATCCTAAGTGTACTACAATGCTATGCAAACTACACAAATCCTTATATGGTCTCAAACAAGCTCCTAGAGCTTGGTTTGAGAAATTTCACTCTGCATTGCTGTGTTTTGGATTTGTCTCAACAAGGTCAGATCAATCCCTCTTTATTAAACATACTGGACAGTGTAGTCTCTTTATTCTAGTATGTGTAGATGATATTCTCGTTATAGGTAGTGATGAGAAGTAAGTAACAAACATGATTTCACAACTTAACCAGAAATTTTCCTCGAAGGATCTAGGTGTTATTAACTATTTTCTTGGGATACAAGTTAGCCATACAGAAGAAGGGTTGCATTTGTCTCAAGCAAAGTATGTTAAAGAGTTATTTTGTAAGGCAAAGATGCAGTATGCAAAGGCAGTATCAGCTCCTATGACATGTGGCTTGAAACTTACTGGTTTTGGAAGTGATGTAGTTGAAAGTCCACAGCTATATAGAAATATTGTTTGGGCATTGCAATATGTGACCATAACTAGACCAGAGATTGCCTTTTGTGTCAACAAGGTGTATCAGTTCATGCGTAATCCCTTAAAGGTTCACTGGAAAGCTGTCAAGCATGTTCTTAGGTACTTTAGAGTATGGAATTCATCTGAGGGCTGGTCAAACAAAAAATTTAAGGATATTTAAGTATAGTGATGTTGATTGGGCCTCTGATATGGATGACAGAAGATCCACATCAAGACCTTATGTTTTCTAGGACCAAATCTCATTTCTTGGAGCTCTAAGAAGCAACATACAGTCTCTAGATCCGCTATAGAAGCTGAATCTAGAAGCTTGGCTAGTTTAGTAGCAGAGATTTCCTAGCTTCAATTATTGATGGGGGAATTTAAAGTACAAGTGCCTAGGTTGCCTATTATCTGGTGTGATAACATAAGCACAGTTATGCTGACTGCTAATCCTGTCCTTCAAGCCATGACTAAACACATTGAGTTAGACTTGTATTTTGTTCATGTATGGGTCATCTAGAAGCAGGTAGAGGTCAAGCATGTTCCTACTCAAGATCAACTATCAGATGTGTTAACAAAAGCTATCTCCAGCTCACAATATCGTTTGTTAAGGAACAAACTCACTGTGGAAAATATTTCCACACTGAGTTTGAGGGGGGCTGTTAAGAATAAGGATTAGAGAGCTAGTTAATTAGGTAATTAGTTAGAGCTTAGTTAATAGTTTGTTAGTAGTTAGGTGTAATGACTAGAGAATTCACGGCATTAATTTCTAAATTGAACAGAAATTAAACCGTGATTGTTCTGCATTAAAGATGTAAATTCTTGTAATTTTATGACACAATATGTCTCTATGCCACTAGTTGTTTTTCACTATGTAAGAAATTTGAGAATTTGTGAAATTTCCATAAAGATCATAAATAGATAAAAGTGATCATGAAAATCCCAATAAAGAACACCAAATCCATTGTACAACTTTATCATGTAAAGAAGTGAAATTTACAATAGTCAGAATTTAATTATGAACTGTAAAACTGATTAAAAAAAAAAGAATGATAGTCCACATAGTAGATGTTGGACTGCTAAACAAGTTAGTTGAATAAATAAGTTAGATTATGTTTGATTTAAAAAAAAAGTAAATTTTTTTAACAGTTTAGATATATATATATATATATATCAAAAGTTATTTGAATAGTTAAAAAAAATTTCAAGTATAAAATTTACCATGTTGAATCGTAACATACTGTAAATGACTACTGAATAGGATAGGGATTAAAGTAGAAATATCTTCCAGGATCAAGGGCTAAGATTTTATAGATTTTAATCTAATGGCCCATATCTAGATAATTATGGCGTAGTAAGTAAGGATTAAAAAAAAAAAAGGGAAAAGAGACCAGATGCAATGGATAGTAAGAAATGCAGGAAAAGATCTTTAGCTTAACCTGTTCCAAACTAGTGGAACGGTGAAAGGGAGATATAAAAAAAATGTTTGTTTGTCTTCCACATAAGATAAACACAAGGAGAGAGAGAGAAGCAATTTACTCTTGATTCTTCCCAAAGAAAGAAATGTTGGGAGACAGAGAAGAAGAAGAAGAAGAGAAAAAATCTCCCTCCAAATCTTCAAGCTTGGTTCACTAGTAAGTTTTTATTCATGAAATCATAATGTCCTAGCAGTCATTAAAGGTAATAAATTCGTAAAATTTTATGTTTTTTTTTTAGTCCTATCTTACGAGATTTCTAATGTAATAAATGGAAATTCTATTGTCTAGTCGCTACCAAGAAACCAAAGGATTTTCAAGGAGGTGCAACTAAGCTAAACATAAATTTGAAGAAAGCTAGATAAGATATTCAAATTTGTTGGTTTTTTTTTTTAAGTTTGATTTTGTGATTTAAAAAAAATAAAGGGATGAATATATATATATATATATATATATAAATGGTTTCATTGATGGAATTGGTTTAATGAACTATTTGGGAATAATAAATATGTACATGTTATGAAATCTCTCCATGCTTGTATGATTAGTTGATGTTGTGGTTTGAATTTTTTTTTTGTCGCTAGTAATGAAACTAATGATATATCATGTGATTGAAATGGTCATGGTACAAGAAACAAACTTTTTAAATAAAGTTTGTAGTATAATAAATAAAAAGTTGACAACTTTTGAAAAATGGTTAGTCTAAAATATTGCTCTAACTATCGGGTGTTACTTAAATCAGGATATGGTGCCGATGGTGTACTAGAGCGAGGCCAGCTGATAGAAAAATATCAGATTATCGAATACCTATAAGTACAGATCTCACCTACAATATAAAACTATGAATGCTTGTTGTATTGGTGTGCATATGTGGTGATTTATGTGTCAATTACTTGAATATGATTATGTTGCCTCAATGTTTATGTTATTGAAATATTTTTTTTATGATATTGTGACATGTCATATTTGCATGATCATTCACTAAATTACATGAGGCTAATGAAAGTGAAATGTTACAAAAGTGTCGTACTAACCTCTACTTAGGTATGATAAAATTCATGAACGATTTATGTATGACCTTGGGTACAAATGAAGGGTCCCTCCCCTAACTCTCCAATAGTCGCACGTACCTGATATGTACACAAGGCGACCTAATAAGTTTTGAAGCAAAAGACTTAAGAATTTCATAAAATGTCATGCTAATTATTCATGCATTGAGATTTATATTTGTACTTACTGGGCGAAAGCTCATTCAAGAAATTTATGTTGTAAGTAATGTGGGTAAGAAACCTGTGATCAACTAAATCAATGAATAAACAAGGTAGATGATGTGATAGTGGATAAAGATTGTGCATCGATAAAACTTCGCTTAAAAAAATTCCGTAGCTTAAAAATAACTATAAAAAAAAAACCGAAATGGTTTGTAATATATGGTACTATGGTACTTTATTTATGCCTTTTCTCTAATACCCTGTGAATAGTTATCTAATAGATAATGAGTTTAACAAGTAATAAGTAAGAAATTAAGAAAAAAAATCCTTGAATTTTGGAAATTGAAATGATAAAATTTAAGTTTATGTATGCATTTGACGGCTCTTTTCTAAGGAGGGGTTGTCATAGTTGGTATCAGAGCATGTATCCTACCATCCTACTCCAGTCTGTTGCACATCAGTTTTGTTTGTTCAAGTAAGTTAGATGTTTACATATATACTTACAGGTGAGTTGTGATCTTTAATTTCTTTTAGAAAAGGATTATCACATGGAAGATGGAGCTTCTTTTGCACCACCATACCCACTACCAGTGGATGCCTATATACCTTTAGCCGGAGAACTTTATGGACCTCATATGGGTTCTTAGGTTGTGGCAGCCTTTCGAGCTTGTCTGCTAGATACTTATGATGGCAGTACCCTTTACTATCGATTGGGGAATTGGCTCCACTAGTTGGAGTCAATTTTCCTATCATGCGATTTTGACACCATTGAATGGACTGGACTAGTTGCCATACAATTAAAAGGTGAGACTATGGAGTGGTGGAGGACCATTGGTATCTTACTACAAGAGACCTCATGGCAAACTTTCTGTTATGACATTACCCACTGTTTCCCGGTTGATAAGCCACCAATAGCCACACCTTTATCTATGCCTGCTTCACTGCCACCCCAGCCTGCTATCTCCTTTTGCAAAAGTCAATATGTTGCCTCTCTCAGTGGCCTTATCCATGTATAAAGGAACTCCAATAGCACTCGCTAGGTAGCTTAAGCCCATTCTGGTCATATATTCCATTGGAACATGCCAAAACTTCACCCAGATAGGAATTTTAGTAGCTGCAGACTTTATGAGCTGCATATTGGGTTTTCATCTTATTAGAACCAGAGTCTGGTTTGCAATGTGCCAAGGTCCCTTTTCTAACACCCAATCCTTGGTTCGGTTGTTTGGAAATTGGAACACCCTAAAATCTTTATCAGCTGCCATAACTTCAACTGATCCATCACGTCCCTAAAGCATGTTTGCAACATTGTAAATAAGGCTATATTTAGGATTTTCCCAAATATTTGCCCTACAAGACAGCTATCCCAATGCTAGATCCCTTCTTGAATAACTTCTTTAGGTGGTTTCACCACTTTTTAACCTCCAATTTCAGTTGGTTTGTAATATTCCAGTAATTGGTTATTTGATGATTCATCAAACAGAGACCTCCATCAAGTGATTGCAGAATTATGACTTTGTTGAGGAAAAGATGGCTTTGTCATTTGATACAATAGCGTTCCGTTAGTAGGAACAACTTTGATAAATACTGATAACTCTCAGATGGAGTATTAGAACGGACAAATCCATTAGATAATGAACTATTGGTTCTAAGCCATCTCTGACGATAAATCAACAAGTCGAAGTACTTTTCTTACATATTCTTGATAAACTAGCGTTTATATATAGATGTAGGAAGATCTGTTTGGGAAGTAAGAAGCCCCTTTTTCATTCTATTGTGCAAGTTGTTCGAAAAGGTAACATAGCTCTTATACAGGTTGACTTTCTATCTCGAAGCCAGAAAATAATCTTAGAAAAACTTTTTCATTTTAAAGAAAGTTTAATTTTCCGCTTCACTTCATAATGAGATTAAAAAACGATGCTTCCTTGGCCGTGTAGAACATGGATTAGCATTATGTCATTCCTACAAGTGATCGCCCATCCAGGATTGGAAGAAGTGCTATATGAGGACTTCGAGATCAAATAGAATATGTTTCTTTCCATTCCTCGTGAGCCACTTATTTCTCCAAAATAGGAGATCAAAGTTCTTTTCCTCCTTTTTCCCAATAAGTCGACGGCGTTACACCATTGGGATACTTCGAATAAACTAGAGTACATATAGGATACACCGGTGCTAAAACCTTTTCTCAAGATATCTTCCAAACGGTTGGGGTCATTGCTCGGGATCTTGTTCCCACGGTGTGAAACCAATTGGTTCCGTAGTTTTAGAATTCTGCTGATCCCAAGTACTCCATCTCCATCATTGCATATGAAAATATAGAAAGGTAAAGAAGAAAAGGCATAATCAGAAGAATTGTGTAAAATAAGTGAATTTATCCAGTTGAGGCATGATTGATTGAGAAAAAAAGAATTCCCTCCAGACTCCGTAAAGCCTGTACTAGTAGTGAAGAAATATAGAGCGGTTGGTTGTTGACCAAGGGAAAGCATGGGAGAAAGAAAGATGCACAAAGGAAGAAGGACGGCTTATTTGATAGATTCTGGCCAACACAAATCTTTTATCTATATTATACGAAATTTGTTACATATCTCGTTGGGGAGTCGAACCCACCGCATAGGAGCGGCAACCCCTACATCTTTGAATGACCGAAGAAGTCAATTCTCTGAGCTGAAAGTAAAGCATCGAATTAAAAAAAAAGGTGCTGCTTCGATAACAAGTACACAGGGATTACATGACTTTGATAGGTGCCGAGAATAAGGAACCACTTTCTATCAGATTAAGAAAGAGCTTCCGAGAAAGCATTCCTCCTTACAGCTACAGCCGTATCCTATTCGTTAACTAGATCTCTTACCTCTACTTTTAGGGAAGGTTGGTTAGCTCTATCGAACAAGGTTTAGGTTATCAAAGTTTGAACAAACAAAGGGAATTCTCAAAGACTATTCAATCCGTAACACGTATAATGCCCAAGTAGTTTCAGAGGATGTCCGTTATTTGGCCGAAACAATGGCGTATTCCTTCTATGATGTAAAAGAAAAAACGAGCCAAAAATCTTGCTAATTTTGACCAAGTGAAACACTATTCAAAACCAAAAAGCTTGATGAAACTTTTTGTAAGCACAAACAGTACAAATCTCTTTCTGTATTCAAGCCTGTTCCTAGTCGCTCGGACTCTTATTGTAGTGTGAGCCTTGAAAATACCTGAAGTTGGGCAATCAGCAAGGAATGGGCTATCTAACTCACTCAAGGGATGGGAAAGGCCTTACAAATGAGAAATAGAAGAGATAAGCTAAGCAGGCAGGCAAACTAGCACTTGATGAGTTCAGAGCAATGAAAGAGCATTTTCGGGAGAAGGTTAACAAGGGCAATTGAGATCATGAAAGAAGGCATTTTACCACATTTGAAGGTCACTAGTTACATTGACATGATAGGGCTTAAGCTGGACTTGTTGTTGAAAAGAAAGGGGCGTTGAGACGATCAACCTTTGGAGATATAGCTTTTTACTCAACCTAAAGGGATATTTCCATCGAGACACAATGCTCTATTTTGATGGCGTAGACCAGGCAGGTAGGAAGTAGAGCTAACCTAAGCAGGAAAAGATCTTTACAGAGGGGATCGGTGAGGGAGTGGGAAGAAAAGAGAGGGAATGGTATAGCACTATAGGGAATATGGAAACATATAGGAATTAGAAGCACATGGGAATGCCATAGCAGAGATCAACTAGAGCTTATGCCAAGGATGACTTTCCCAACACTAGAAGTCCTACTTATGCTTGTGAAAAAGAGGAAAATCGCTAATTACAGGCAGTGTGTTCCACCTATGAGAAGATCAATTAAACTGGCCTCTAGCTTCTTAAGCATATAAACGACATACTAAGCAGAAGCGCGTAGACTCAAAAGAAGGAAGAGTCTTGTGATGGAAGGCTCAAAAGGGAGAAGAACTAGAGAGTTATCTCTAGCATTTCATCAATGAGATAATCAATGCTTTCCCGATTCCACTTACTAAGGAGGAGCAGTGTTTCCATTTCTAACAGGGATTGCCAGAGCAGGCACGGGCACGAGTGTAGGCAGGTAATCGCCCTAGTTTTGACCACTTGATTTCTAAGGCTACTATGTGGAGATGGGCCTTCAGGAGGAGAGGTGCGTAGAGGAGGAGCATCGAGAGCTTGACTGAAGTACCGAGGCGTGATGCCAGAGGAGGAAGCTTTGAGAGTATAAGCACATGATGAGATCTACTACCTTTGGGATGGTAGACCCGCATAAGGGAAAAGCATTTACCCATCACATTTATATCAATAGCTATGAGGATGAGAATCCTGTTGATTTTCCAGGAGGACACTCAGGATACCTAAGGGATGATAGCACGATTCTGCACTTTAGCTAACGAGAGCACTTTTCTTTTGATTGCTATCTCGATTAGAAGATCTGTTTGTATGTAGAATATATTTTTGGGGCTTATGTGTAATATATCTATGTAATATATAGGGATGAATGACTTGGAAAAAAAAGTGTAAAATGTATCTGTTTTGATAACATCCCCTATGATCAAGCTATGTATGTTTTGCAAGTGGTTGCAGAATGTATATAAAACTGCTTATGATAGTGAATATATGTATGGCATGATACGTAAATGAACATAATCATATGATGACTATAATCTTGCTACTATACTTTCTGTGAATAATCTCTATTGCACAATGAAATTTTAAAAAGAAACCATGTTTTCCTCTTGTTCACGAAAGATAGGTCATCATACATGGAAACATGGTTCGCCCACGTGTTGCAGCAGCCAGAGTGCCACAAGATATGGAGATGGTTGAACTAATTGCAACCTACAAGCTAGATTGGATGCTCAAGAACAAGAAAATCAAGTCATTCTACAATAAATAGCACAGCTGACTCAACAACAGCCTCAAGTTGAAATTCCACCTCAACCAGTAATGCCTACTGCACTAGCTGTTCTAGTTAATCCTGATGCACATCCCGTGGTTTGTCAAGAGCCACTTTTTGAATGGTTTCATAGCATGAAACCGCCTGAGTTTGAAGGGTCAACTAATCCTCTTGAAGCAGAAGAATGGTTGACTTTTTTCCAAATTATGTTGAATTTTATGAATCTCGCCGAACAAGAAAAATTACTATACATCTCTTATGTATTGAAAAAGGATGCTTGCTATTGGTGGGAGACAGCTGTATTGAGAAGAAATGTGATGGCTATGACATGGAATGGACTTTTGGGAGAATTTAAGGAAAAATACTACAACATAGTATGCATGAGAACCCAACAAAATGAATTCAATGACTTAAAGCAAGGAACTATGTTGGTTACGGAGGCTTGCCAAAAGTTCGACCGTCAGGCTCGACTTTACCCCTATATTGTGCCGACCTAGGGGGAAAGAGTAAGGAGAATGACACAAATGCTTCAGCCAAAGATAGCTGTAGTAGTTGACAGTGGTGATAGACCTCCACTTACTTAGTCGAGCACTCCAAGCTGAGTTTAATCTAACTGAGGCTAAGGAAGAAAAAGCTAGATATTAGGAAGCCAAGAAAAAAGAAAAAGTAGCAAATATGCAGAATCCAGGAAGCAGTCAGGGTGGATAATGGAATAAGAACAAGCAGAATAATCAGAACAACAACAAGAGAAAGGCGAACTTTAGTGGGAATAAGAATCAAAATTAGAGAAAGCAACAGTAGAAAAGAAATAATAGTGGAAACAATAATCCCAGCTGCTCAACTTGTTTTAAATGTGGCAAGAAACAGCCTGGTGAATGTAAGATGGGAACAAATAGCTGTTACATTTGTGGCAGAAAAGGTCATTATGCTAAGAACTATTACTTCAACAAGCAAAATGAGCCTTGGAAAACTTAACAGAGACAGTAAGGGAACCAACTCCATGGTCTCTACGTTAAGATCGAGGGTTCACAGATTCGTCAGGGACGCCTTGAAGCCCCTCCAGTCCTAAATGCTCACATCTGTGCTTATTCCAAGAATGATGTTGAAGTTAGAACATCAAATCTGGTGACAAGTCAGCTTTATGTTGCAAATCATGATGCTCATGTTTTATTTGATTCGGGAGCTTCCCATCCTTTCATTATGTTCCTTTGCTAAAAAACTTGATCAAGCCACATATAGGATTGAACAGACTTTTAGGACTACCTTACCCTATGGGGAGGAATTACTGTCTGATTATGGGCTACGACATATGCCAATAATTACATATGGTAGAGAATTATTGATTGATTTAGTCATACTAGAAATAGTAGACTACGTTGTCATCTTAGGAATGGATTTCCTATGAAAGTATCATGCTTCCATAGACTACCGAAGGAGAAAGGTTGTCTTTCAACCTGAAGGAATTGAGGTTTTCGACTATGTCGACACTTCTAGTGGAAGTGGATGATAAATTCATTAAAAGCTAGGAAAATGATATCCAGTGGATGTGATGGGTATTTGGCCTACGTTATAGATACTTCAAAGGAAGAAAAGCTCCAGACGAAAAATGTACCTATAGTTAAAGACTTCATTGAAGTTTTTCCTGAGGAATTGCCTGGATTGCCACCAGATCAAGATATTAATTTTGAAATTGAATTGCTTCTAGGTACAGCTCCGATATAAAAGATACCATATTGGATGGCACTCGCTGAGCTCAAGGAACTTTAGACACAATTACGGGAGCTACTCGATAAAAGTTTTATTCGTCCAAGTTATTCACCATGGTGAGCACCTTCTTTATTTGTGAAAAAGAAAAACGTCATGCTTAGAATGTGCATTGATTATCATGAGCTCAATAAGGTCACAATAAAAAGTAAGTATCCACTTCCAAAAATTGATGATCTTTTCGATCAACTTAAGGGAGCAGCAATATTTTCAAAAATTGATTTGTGATCGAGGTATCATTAGTTGAAGATTAGGGATAGTGATATTCCTAAATCATACTTTCGAACACGTTAAAAATATTATGAGTTATTATTTATGCCATTTGGGTTAACTAATGCACCAGAAGCCTTTATGGACCTTATGAATCGAGTTTTTGAGAAATATCTGGATAAATTTATCATAGTCTTCATAGATGATATTTTGATATACTCAAAAACCCGATAGGAACATGAAGAACATTCAAGGATCGCTTTGCAGACATTAAAGAATCATCAACTTTTTGCAAAATTCTCCAAATGTGAATTTTGGCTCGACAAGGTTAATTTTCTTGGACATGTTGTCTCTGAGAAAGGAGTGTCAGTGGATCTAGCAAAAATCGAAGTACGTAGTTAGTAAATGGTCAACACCAAAAAGCATAACTGAAATACATAGCTTTCTACGCTTAGCTGACTACTACAGGAGGTTTTTAGAAGGATTCGCAAGACTAGCTACACCTCTCACAGCACTCACTAGTATGGACAAGACATATGAATGAGGTGAGAAATGTGAGGAAAGCTTTCAATAGTTAAAAAGGAGACTCACTAGGGCGCCTGTTCTCATAATTCCGTCAGATGAGGTAAAGTTTGACATTTACAGTGATGCTTCAAAGATGGGCTCAGGAGCTGTTTTGATATAGAATGGTAAAGTCATAGCTTATGGGTCACGTCAACTGAAAAAGTATGAAAAGAACTTCCCAACTCATGACTTGAAGCTGGCAGCGGTGGCTTTTGTGCTTAAACTATGGCAAAAGCACCTTTATAGGGCGAAATATATGATTTACACGGACCACAAGAGTCTCAAATACCTATTCACTAAAAAAGAACTCAAATGAGGCAGAGAAGATGGTTAGAATTGGTCAATGATTATGATTGCGAGATTCTTTATCATCCAAGAAAGGCAAATAGAGTCGCAGACGCTTTAAGTCGAAAGTTTTCATCTATAACCCACATACCAATTGATTCTTTGCCTATATTTCTTCAAGGAGACATAAGTAGTTTAAGGGTGGAACTCATTTCAGGACAATTATCAGCTTTACTTCTTCAACCATCGATTTTTGATGAAATAAGAAAAGCTCAAGAGCTAGATTCGACTTTAATCAAGTATAAAGAAGTGGTTGTTGAAGGAAAATAGTCTGATTTTAATCTTTTAGTTAATGAAATTTTCACTTAGAATAAGGTTATGTGTGCCTAATGACGCAAAGTTGAGGAAACATATTCTCTCAGAAGCTCACAAGACTCCATATTCTATACATCTAGGAGCAACAAAGATGTACCAAAACCTGAAAAAGCACTCTTGGTGGAAGAGAATGAAGATCAATATAGTTGACTTTACTAGTCAATGCTTAACTTGCCAAAAAGTTAAGGCTGAGCACAAGCGATCAACAGGAGAATTGCAGCCCGTTGAAGTCCCAGAATGGAAATGGAAGCAAATAGCAATGGATTTTGTTATTAGCTTGCCAAGGACCAGAGAAGGATATGATGCCATCTGGGTAATTACTGATAGTCTAACGAAATCAGCACATTTTTTACCAATTAAAGTCATGTACACGTTGAAAAAATTACCAGATCTTTACGTATCGGAGATCGTTAAGTTACATGGCATTCCTTTGTTTATCATTTCAAATCATGATAGTCGTTTTACCTCTACTTTTTGGAAGAGTGTACAAAAAGCTATAGGTTCTGAATTGAAGTTTAACACAGCTTTTCACCTTCAGATAGATGGTCAATCTAAGCGAACCATCCAAATTCTCGAAGACATGCCTATGCATGCATCATGGATTTGAAGGGATCTTGGACCAAGAAGTTGCCATTGGTAGAGTTCTCTTACAACAACAGCTACCAATCTTTTATAGGCATGGCACCCTATGAAGCTCTTTATGAAAGGAAATGCAGATCTCCTGTTCATTGGTATGATACCAGAGAAAATCAACTTCTCAAGATAGATTTTATTCAAGAAACTACAAAAGCTATAAAGAAGATTTCCCAAAGGATAGAAGAAGCATGAAGTCATCAGAAAAGTTACACTGACATACGAAGAGGGCCATTGGAGTTTGAATAAAGAGATTAAGTATTCCTTAAAGTAGCTTTTATAAAGGGCGTATTGCGCTTCAGAAAGAAAAGAAAGCTGAGTCCAAGATACATTGGGCCATTTGAAGTTACTGGACGAGTTGGTAAAGTGGCATATAGGTTAGCTTTACCGCCAAAATTGTCAAGCGTACATAATGTTTTCCATGTCTCTATATTGAAAAAATATATACCAAACCGTTACATATCATAGAACATGAACCAATTGAATTTCAGGAGGATCTTTCCTACAACGAACGACCGGTGCAAATTTTAGCTCGTGAGGAGAAGATTTTAGGACTAAACTATACCTCTTGTCAAAGTACTTTGGCCGAGTCATAAAATAAAAGAAGCCACATGGGAGCGAGAAGATGAAATGAGAGCTAAATACCCCCACTTGTTTTCATTTTTAAGGACGAAATTTCTAAGGAGGGGTGATTGTAACGATTGGAAAATTCACGACATTAATTTTTAAATTGAACATAAATTAAACCGTGATTTTTTGTATTAAAGATGTAAATTCTTATAATTTTATGATACAATATGTCTCTATGCCACTAGTTATTTTTTCATTATGTAAGGAATTTGGGAATGTATGAAATTTTCATAAAGATCATAAATAGATAAAAGTAATCATGAAAATCCCAATAGAGAATGCCAAGTCCATTATACAGCTTTATCATATTAAGAAGTGGAATTTACAATTATTTCTGAATTAAATTACAATAGTCAGAACTTAGTTCTGAACTGTAAAACTGATTAAAAAAACAGAATGATAGTCCACATATTAGATGTTGGACTGCTAAACAATTGGTTGAATAAATGAGTTAGATTATGTTTGATTTAAAAAAAAGCAAAATTTTTTTAATAGTTTAAATATATATTTTTTTTTAATATCAAAAGTTGTTTGAACAGTTAAAAAAAATTGTAGTGTAAAATTTACCATATTGAATCATTACATACTGTAAATGACTATTGAATAGGATAAGGATTAAAATAAAATATCTTCAAGATCAAGGGCTAAGATTATATGGATTTTAATTAATGGCCCATATCTAGATAAATATGGCTTAGTTGATAAGGAAAAAAAAAAAAAAAAAAAAAAAAAAAAAAAAAAAAAAAAAAGACCGGATGCAATGGATAGTAAGAAAAGTAAGAAAAGATCTTTAACTTATCCTATTCCAAACTAGAGGAACGGAGAAAGGGAGATTAAAAAAAAAAAAAAAAAAAATCTTGTTTGTCTTCCATATAAGTTAAACACAAGGAGAGAGAGAGAGGCAATTTTCTCTAGATTCATCCCAAAGAAAGAAACGCAGGGAGATAGAGAAAAGAAGAAGAAGAAAAAAATTGTTCCTCCAAATCTTCAAGCTTGGTTCTCTTAGCAAGTTTTTATTCAATATATCATAGTGTCCTTGCAGTCATTAACGGTAATAAATTTGTAAAATTTTATGTTTTTTTTTGTCTTATCTTGCGTGATTTCTATTCTAAAAATGAAAATTCTATTGTCTATCACTATCAAAAATCAAAGGATTTTCAAGGAGGTGTAACTAAGCTAAATATAAATTTGAAGGAAGTTAGGTAAGATATTCAAATTTTTTTTTTAAGTTTGATTTTGTAATTTAAAAAAAATAAAGGGATGAATATATATATAAATTATTTCATTGATGGACTTGGTTTAATGAACTATTTGAGAATCATGAAAATGTACATGTTATGAAATATCTCCATACTTGTATGACTAGTTGATGTGGTGGTTTGAATTTTATTGATGGACTTGGTTTAATGAACTATTTGAGAATCATGAATATGTACATGTTATGAAATATCTCCATACTTGTATGACTAGTTGATGTGGTGGTTTGAATTTTTCTTAGTCGATAGTAATGAAACTAATGATGTATCATGTGATTGAAATGGTCATGCTATAAGAAACAAACTTTTTAAATAAAGTTTGTGGTTTAATAAATAAAAAATTAACAACTTTGTTGGTGTGTTGCTCATGAATGGATTTTAGTGAAAAAGTTTGATGTATGTGTATAAATATAAAAGTCTATTTTTATTTTAGACTCTGAAATTCTTGCAAAAGATGTATATAATAGGAAAATTATTAGTGCAAGTTTTATGAGGAAAAAATGTTAGATGAGCACTTTACAAAAAAAAAAAAAAAGATTGATAAAGTGAAGTTAAAAGAAAAAGGTATACAAACAAGTTGTGGTTTTATTTTTCAATAAAAGGAGGGTAGTAAATTGCCATTATTTTTTTCAAAGAAACCCAAAAATATGGAATCCAAATTGGTACAAGGGATTATAATGAAAGGATTTTCAGTTTTGGGGCCAAAATGTAAAAATGGACAACTTAAAGCCAAGATTTGAGCCATGAATTTCCAGTTCATAACTGTGTAGTATAAAATGTCGGTTATATCAAATTTGTATATCAAATGAACTAAAAATGAAGTAGAAATGCTAGAAGGACTTAAAGTCAAAATTATGTTTTTGGAAAAAAAAAAAAAAAGGAAACATAATTGTAAACTGGATGTTTCAGTATGAGAAACTGTTCTTTTTGTCTTAAATTACTTATAGGCCAAGGGGTATAATAATAAAAAAAAGGAAAGCCCAACAGGATTTAAAATGAAAATTTTGATAAAAATTGGGGTAAAACATGAATTTTTAAAACTGTCAGAAGATTTAAATTGGACAGTTTATAGAACTATTTCAGATCTATTTTATATTGAAAAGGTGATTTTTCTGTGTTATTCAAGTAGAAAGAAAAATATATAGAATTTAAAGCAAACTACGTGCAAAACAATAAATATTTAAAAAAAATCATTTACAAGCGGTGAATGGGGTTAGGCAAAAATTTTCAAGATCTCGTTTATGAGATAATCGTAATGGGCTGAAACCTTAAAAAATCGTAATGTGGACTTAGTCCATTACATAAAATCTAAATGAGCCATAGGAGGCCTAACACAACCTCATAAAGTGTATAATAGGCCAATTTAAATTGTGATATGTTACAAACAAGCAATTCAAGTTTAAAAAAGAAGAGAGAGAGAGAGAGAGAGAGAGAGAGAGAAATTGAAGTAGCAGTCAATGAAAGTTAATTATTTAACAAAAGAAATATTCATAAGAAATGTTATGTTTAAAATACTACTTAACTGTTGGGTGTCGCTTAAATCAGAATGCGGTGCCTACAGTATACTAGAGCAAGGCCAACTGATAGAAAAATCTCAGATTATCGAATTTCTATAAGTACAGATCTCATCTACAACATAAAACTATGAATGCTTGTTGTACTGGTATGCATATGTGGTGATTTATGTGCCGATTACTTGAATATGAGTACGATGCCTCGATATTTATGTTATTCAAATATTTTTTTATGATATTGTGACATGTCATATTTGCATGATCACTCACCTAATTATATAAGGCTAATGAAAGTGAAATGTTACAAAAGTGTCGTACCAACCTCCACTCAGGTGAGGTAAAATTTATGAATGATTTATATATGACTTTGGATACAATTGGAAGGTCACTCACCCAGCTCCCCAATGGTCGTGCACATCTGGTACATACAAAAAGGTGCCCAATAAGTTTTGGAGCAAAATACTGAAGAATTTCATAAAATATCATGCTAATTATTCATGTATTGTGAGATTTATATCTGTACTTACTTGGTGAAAGTTCATTCAAGAAATTTATATTGTAGGTAATATGGGTAAGAAACCCGTGATCAATTGAATCGATGAATAGACAAGACACATGATGTGACAATGGAGAAAGAGGGTGCATAGATAACACTTTGCCCCCGTTTGGTGTTATGGTTGGTGTTAATATTTTTACATTAAGTTGAAGATAAGTTAAGTTGAGAGTTACAATTGAGTATTTGGTAAAAAGTTTGAGTTAAAAAGTTTAACTTGAGTTGAGTGTTTGGATGTAAAAATTGAGTTGCATTGGGAAATGTAATTGAGTGGAATTGTATTATGTATTGGAAATTAGTTTTTTATTTTTATTTTGATTTTTTTTACATCTTACTTTTATTCCTATGTGTAGAATAATCGTTAATGTAGTCCATAAAAAAAAATATTTTTGCTCGGGTTATTTTTAAATGGCTCGCAATTTAGGAGATTTTTATCCCATTTTATTGTTTTCGTCCCCTCAAATAACATCCCATTGTAGGCTATGAAGGGAAAAATGGGAAAAAAAATGAATAAAATAAAAACACATATCAACAGTATACATTAAATTAATTATAATCTTATTCACGAAGCTATAAAATACAACAATAAGAATTATATAGTTGCTAACTAAAAGTGTTAATAACAAAGCCTGAAATTGTCCTCCTAATTTATGTTAAAACAGTAATATCAAGTGGATTTATACCATGGAAATCATTGATATCTGTCCTACATATCATCGGCTAAAACTTCTCTCAGCTGATTCATTGCGCCTCTCGTCGATGCATTTTGCCACCTTCCTATACTTGGACATGCATTATCGGCCCCGTCGGCCAACATGACATCCACGTTAATATCAACATGTTCACCAACAGGCACACCATCTATCGCATACACTTCGAGAATAGGATCCCCAACCTGTACCATCCTTATGAAATTATGAACGATCACACATGCCACTGGAATCATGACTTATTTTTCCATGGGGTATAATTATTGATGCCTTTAAGTATTTTAAATCTGGCCTTCCATACACCAAAAGTTCGCTCAATGCAATTCCGTAAAGATGAGTGCATGTAGTTAAATACTTCCCTTCAAGTGCCCAGTTCGCCGCGACGTTTCTGATATTCGGGTAAATGATACATCTCTCATTGAAACGGACTCAAGAAACAATCCTTATTCACGTATCCCGAATCGGCTACGTAAAATTTTCATACATAGTAATTTGAGCCATTATCGAAAGTATTTTATGAATTCTTGCTTATTTATAAATAGTCATAATGATATAGAGGATCTTACCAGGGGGCGGTATTGGGAATCCGTGAAATGCTATTGCCTCTTCTAGTATTCTTGCATAATGACAAGATCCTTCATAGCCAGCCGACATATATATAAACTTCATATCAAATGAATAGGCGGCCAATACATTCTGTGAGTTCACACATTTTCGATTAATCCATGCTTCCGAATTCTCCTCGCGTGGCACACATAGTACGTGTGTTCCATCTATAGTGCCAATATAATTTTGCATAAGTAAGGAAAATTGTTGATTATTGCTAATAATGCATGAATACCATGTGTTAAACCATAAAAATTGGAATAATTAATTCTCTATATTTTTAATTATGCACATTGGATGTGATGTCATCGATTACTTATATCAAACCAGAGCCTCTATTTGTTGGAATGCTCCTGAATCAAAGGTTGAACCTCTGTGTAGTCGGGTGGTCTAATGAACTCGTCTTTCAAAGTACAAATAGCTCTCAACACTTTAAAGAACTAACATGAAGTTGTCTCTCTAGAATCCTAGAACAAATAAGAAATATGCCTGTTTGTTTCACCTTGTAAACAAATGGATAAAAAAATGAACAACTACTCATCGACATTCATATTACAAGTCGACCTCAATAATTCCCTACTCCCTAACACGTGGCTTAGTGCTTTGAATATATTTGATTTCATACTGATCAAATCTTGAATAATTTCTTCATGTCCATGTATTATTTCTTCCACATGCATGCTGCCAGTTAGTCTTAGAATTATGCATAGGTTATGGATCGTCGTCTTTTATGCATACTAATAGCCAGGCAATGACGGCCGCCACAAGAAAACTATCATCGTCGCTTAGCTCATTTTCTGAGGTTCGGTCATCCTCTTCATGTTCGGATGCAGAGCTAAATTCACACATTTTGAGAATTGACTGACAACACAAATTTGAATTTGTCCCTGTTGTAGATCAATTGTTTTCAAAAAATGTTTAATTAGTCCCTTTACAAATAAACTAAACATCCAACTACTCGTTTCGAATTCACGATAAACTAACATTATTGTTGCAAATGGTTAAGACCATAACCTGAAATAAACAAATATTATTCACTAAATTGATAAAATCACATAACCAGGAACAAAAATTGATGAAAAGAAAAAACAGTAAGTATTGTTTGGAATCCATGTGATGTCTAAAATAAATTAGTAGTAGGAAAATCGTCAGATTGCGATTGAGATTTCACAATAGAAGCAATTATGTCTCGTCTATCTTCGTCGGGAAGCTGATGGAAGGTATACTGTACCCATGGATGTGCCTCGAAGTAGTACCACATAACTGTCCACTAATTAAGTAGAATATCCATCTCGGTCATAATATTCATACACGTTAGCAAGTGATCCAATTGGATTGATTGGTGGTTACTGGTACCCGATTGTGAACGACTACGAAAATGACTTACTATTTCCTACATAACTGAGTAAGTTAGCTCATCTGTTGCCTCTCTTTGTTTTCTCTTACCAGAACTACCCCTAGACTGTGACGGGCTAGCGTCGTCACCCGCTCTTTGGTTGGCGCCCTGCTGCCCACAGTTGGTCGAAGTTAGATCCTCATCCAGAACCGACTGGGTGCTAGAGTTGTCCATAGATACTTCGCCTTCACGAACAGATTACTTCCATCTTGCATCGTACTGACCCGAATCCCGAGGTGCCTATAACATGATTTTTTTAAAAAACATCATAATATAACTTCTTGTTGTGAAGTCCCTTGTGATAAAGATGATTACATTCCTTGTGAACCTGCAAACGAAAATTTATCAACATACTCATCTACTGGTAGCGTGCTTAAATAATTAAATTAGATCGTCACAGATAGATAATGCAATTACTTGGATAAAGCTTTGCCAAGCATCATCCGAGCAAATGACTCTATCAGTCGACGGATCATATCCAAGGTCAGTCCGTACTTGCAACGCCTTCCATCCCCTATATATTTTTTTGATCCTCTTTTTTTTTTTTTTTTTTTTTGATATAATGTTAATCCATAGGCAGGTATTCTACTATATTCAGAATTAAATTGGGAAGCCCATTATTCAAGAATTTGAAAGTAGGGATGTTTACTACCACTATAAGACAAAAACTCATCTAATTTCTTAAGGAGTTTTTTTTTCCTTCGCGTTATCCCAAAAGTATATCTCACCCGATGATTTGCGAGGCATTTCCTTAACAAATCCAAAAGAAAAATAAGAAAACATACTTTATAATTGTAATATAAAGAGGAAATTTTGGCTCAGTATAAATTGATTATCATCTCTTATCTGACGTATGTCAAAGACCCGATACAAATGCAGCTATCACGACATATAAACCATAGGCTAGGGGTTAACAAAGTTCATGGCTAATAGAACCATCAACTCAACCCCTTATCAACTAAAATGAGGTCATATACCGGTAACTGACAATATATATCGTGTGCAAGATTCACCAGTCAGATAAAAGGAGAATACATGTTAATGGGTTTTTTACATCATAGCCATATGAAGGGGAAAAGTGCACATAAATAGCAAAATAAATTGGAAAAATTGTCCAAAACCTGTAAAAGAGAAAAAATTCCCTAATTTATTGGTCGCAACACAACTAAGTGAACCAAGTTTTACGAGGACAAATGGAAGAACTTCATGAAGGTTGCAACGAGCGAGAAACTTGTCACAACCCTAACAGATCAAAAAAATAAAGTTGATTAATCATTGAATCAAGACGGTGCAACAACAAGTAATGGCACGGTTCCATCTTTATCATGCCAAACTAAAAACCATGAAATCAAACATATTGTGTCATCCGGTCAGCAACGAACGGAACTAACCAAAAAAAAAAATTGGAACAGCGTAACCTGTAAAACAAACTGAAGGCTCGAAAAACTGAATTCAATGTAGATGGATATGGAACATACTCACAGAAACTTGATTCCAGAAACAGGAAATGAAGAACCTCAAAAATAGTTTGCCAATCGAAACAACAATGCCATCAAGAACCAGCCACGGAACATGATTAAAGTACAAAATAGGACCATTATCAACACAGGCAGTCTTACATTAACCACTATCTCAGCAAACACTCCCGAATCTTCACATTCAAACATGACAACACAAATGTCAAGACCAACAATTAAACACACGACCAACCAACAATCCATAGTTTCAATATCCCGAATGCAAATCAGGATGGAAATGTAACACCTAATTCACCCATCAGTATAACATTAATCAGATTTTTCTACGAAACCAAATAAAAAAAATTCACAAAAATTCCACACAAATCCGAATTGGAATTCACAAACACACATGAGATTATATCCAATTCATTTGAGTAATAAGTGAAGAAGTTAAACTACGATTACCGAGTTTGAGCTGAAGGATGAATATACAGTGGTTGACGGTGGATCAAGGTAGGAAGCAATGGCTCGTGGAGTTGATTTCTGAACTCGGAAATAGTGGGTAATAAGCCCTCTAGTTTGAGTTTGCTTCGTAGACCCAAGTCAACGCCGTATGTGCCACCGACGATACCGAATCCAAGAGTCCATTGAACGGACCTGGTGATGTCGCAACTTTCCTGTTTTTCTTAGAGTAAAAGCCCAAACTAGAGAAAGCCTAGAAAAAAAATTAGGGAGTTTAGGTTTTTGAGAGGGGTTAGTTAAACACGGTTGGTTCCAATGGGTGAGAGAAAAGGGATGATTTTGGGATTTGCCAATTTAGATATATGGAAGCAAAAACCCCCTGATTTCATACACCGCAGAAACCACCGAAGGGAAGAGATAGAGGACAAAATAGTTGAATAATGGAGCTTACATAGGAATTTGTCTCTCGGGAAAAAGCAACACACAATCTAAACCAGAGCATTCAGGGAATCGAAATCACTCGATTTGAAAACCCAAATCACAGAGAGGAAGAAAGGGGATCAAAACTTAACGAACTAAATAGGAAAGAGGAGAGAGAGGAGAGAGGAAGTCCAACAATAAATGAAGGCACTGTGATGCACTAGATGGGCGAGGGGTGGGAGAACAGTAAAACAATGAACTGTGAAGGAGCAATGGCTCGTGGATCAAGGTAGGAAGCAATGGCTCGTGGAGTTGATTTCTGAACTCGGAAATAGTGGGTAATAAGCCCTCTAGTTTGAGTTTGCTTCGTAGACCCAAGTCAACGTCGTATGTGCCACCGACGATACTGAATCCAAGAGTCCATTGAACAGACATGGTGATGTCGCAACTTTCCTGTTTTTCTTAGAGTAAAAGCCCAAACTAGAGAAAGCCTAGAAAAAAAATTAGGGAGTTTAGGTTTTTGAGATGGGTTATTTAAACACGGTTAGTTCCAATGGGTGAGAGAAAAGGGATGATTTTGGGATTTGCCAATTTAGATATATGGAAGCAAAAACCCCCTGATTTCATACACCGCAGAAACCACCGAAGGGAAGAGATAGAGGACAAAATAGTTGAATAATGGAGCTTACATAGGAATTTGTCTCTCGGGAAAAAGCAACACACAATCTAAACCAGAGCATTCAGGGAATCGAAATCACTTGATTTGAAAACCCAAATCACAGAGAGGAAGAAAGGGGATCAAAACTTGACGAACTAAATAGGAAAGAGGAGAGAGAGGAGAGAGGAAGTCCAACAATAAATGAAGGCACTGTGATGCACCAGATGGGCGAAGGGTGGGAGAACAGTAAAACAATGAATTGTGAAGGAGCAAATAGGCGATGGTTGGGAGCATAGTCTAAACGAAGGACCTATGAATTAGCAGATAGGGGGCATTCCACGCACAGACAATGAAGGAAAGGTGAAGCAACATATGGCCAGGCGTTCAGTGCATAGTCAATCAAGGGTTGTGAATCAGAGATAAAGGGGATTGGGGGGGGGGGGGGGGGGGGGGGGGTGGTGTTCCTCGCACAGTAAGTGAAGGGACTGTGCATTGAGCAGAGGAATGGGTGGCTGGTGAACAGCAAACGACGCATCTAGGAAGAAGCAGGCGTGGGTGGGTGGTAGCACAGTAAACATAGTCTTGTTTATTGTGGAACGGTCTATATTCACGTTGGGAATGAACTGGAAGGACAAATGCAATAAGTTCAGTTTGGACTCAAAAATTTGAGTCCCAATTTATTCACCAAACAAGCCCTTCGCTTAAATAAATTCTGCAGCTTAAAAATAATTTTAAAAAAATGAAATAATTTGTAATATATGGTACTATGATACTTTATTTATGCTTTTTTCTCTCATACCCTGTGAATAGTTATCTAATAGTTTGTTAGACTTCATAACCTATATATAAAGCTACTCTGTAAGCTATTTCTGAGTAATGAGAAATCTATCTTTCTTTCAGATTTTCCCTCAAATTCTTTTAGTATCTTTCTTCTCTTGTTTCTTTATAGCCCCCCACCCCAGACCCTGACGATGACGCCCCCCCACCTGACAATGACCCATCCCCGCCCATGACGTCTCCACTCTTCAAGATCCACCGGAATCTAGGCCTTGATTTCCCACCGCCATGGCCCACGAAGCTTGCTTGCTTCCTTCGTCGAAGGGGGTGGAGTCGCATATGTTTTTTTTTTTTTAATTTAATATGGGGTAAGCGTTGATTCTAAGGGGTTAAAAATTTTCACATACAATTAGTGTACTTGTCGTTTCTTTACTCAAAAGCATCCCCGGCCACTTGATCTCCATCGCTATCTAATGACATGTTTACTTATTAGTAGTAAGGAATGAGAATGGGAATGAGAGTCAATCTTTTGTTTACTGGCTAATTTTTTTTTCTTGGAATGAGAGTGAGAATGGTAGGTCGCACACCAATTTGAGATTAGGAAATGAGATTGACAATCTCATACTCCGCCTCCGGATTATGACTCTCATTCCTACTATTAACATTAAATTACCATTTTATCCTTGTTTTATTTGCAAAAAATTGTATTAAAAAATAATAACAACCTATATTAATTATTTTTATTAACTTAATATTATATAACTATCCTAATTACTATTAATGTTGTTAGAGTAAACAAAGAACTTTTTTTTGTTATAATATATTATTATGTTTCTATTTTTATATTTTTTATACTTTACTTATTTTAATTCTTTTCTTTTTTTTACTCTTTTTAATTTTTTAAAACAAAAAATAACACATTTAATTTTATTACTAAAATATCTTAATGATTATTTTACTTTTTGATTAAAAGTATGATATTAAATTTAAAAAAATTTAATTAATTTTTAATTTTTAAAAATATAATAAATAAAGAGATATATAAATAAATTTATAACAATTTATTTTAATTCTAGATATAAATAAGCGTATGAATTGAAAAAAGTAATCAATTTATTGAAATCTTCACTCTGAATTATATCCGTTTCAAATTTTACTTACCCTAATTTATATCCGTTCTGATAATTCGTGAGTAGACACTCCCGTTTTTACCCATGGCTGGGGTGTCCATGCTAGAGTTCCCCAAAAAATAATAAAATAAAAAAATAAAAGAGCAAGATATCAGATATCAGATGATAGGTCGTCTCCGAGTTCGCACCTCCCCTGCCATGGCGACACTGAACCACCTTTCTTCAGTTCACACTTCGACTTCCTTTCTCGGTCTCTTCACCTCTCACTCTTCCAGAAATGCCCCTAATCTCTCATTCAATTCACAAAACAGACCATTCTCCTCCATTTCTCAAAAACCACACAGTCACAGCAGGCCCAAACCTCGGGCTTTGGTCGTCGCTTCGGCTCTCAAGACCCTCTCGGAGACGAAGCTACTCGTCGTCCCAGAGGAGTCCGATCATGTCGCCGGACAGTTTCCACCGGAGACCGGCGTGTATGCCGTCTTCGACGGTAACGGCGATCTCCAGTTCATAGGATTATCTAGGAACATTGCAGCGAGTGTTATCTCTCATCGGAAATCGGTGCCGGAGCTTTGTCACTCCGTCAAGGTACTTGGTTTTTCTTTTTGGCATTATCTTATTGGGCTTGCTATGAAGTCTGAAGTTCTTGTGCTTTGTATAATTGAAATTTCGATTTGATCCTAGGGCTTTGTGGTAATTGATGATGGGAGTAGAATTATTTTTACATTTACTAATATATATGTATTCGTATTTTTTGTTCAAATGTTCTTGGTAAGAGTTTTAGATTGTCTAGTTCTGTTCTTTTATTAGGACCTTTTTAGTTTTCTGAGTTTTGTTTATGTTCTCTTTGTTTAGTAATTTTTCACATTTCTTTCCTTTTTCATTTTTTTTAATAACTTTGAGGGCTTCTTGTCATCTGCTGATTTTCAATCTATGAAGGATGTTTATTGTTAAAAATCAAAAAGAAAAAATAAATAAATAATTGGATTCTAGGAATGGCTCAAGCTTGGTCCAATTTTCTGTAATGAAAGTCTATAGTTTTGGTGGGACCGTACGTTAAAGGATAAAGTTCTTAGGAGGCTTATATAAGGATTATCAACATTTAATGGGGGCAAAATGAGATTTAAAGCTTGTTGGGGCAAAATTGAAAAAAAAAGAAAGAAAAGAAAGAAAAAATTAGTTTACCGGGGGACTTCTGTCCCCACTTAGTCATAGATGCAGATGGCTCTGCTCTGATGCTGAAACCGATGCTTGAACGGTTATGTTCAGTTTTGGACCATCTATTGAGAACTGGGTTTTGATGATTTTTAAATTTCTGTTTCCAGAAGCTAATACACCGTCCCTTTTTAATATTTGCTCGTGTAGATTAGTAGTTGTTTGTTGGCCCGCTGCGACCAAATGTTTAATAACATAGATTTGGAAGGCAATTGACAACTGTAATGTTCATGAAATTGATAGTCTTCTTATAATCAATTGATGCTTTCACAAGGAAGCATTCTCCATTTTTCCTCTCAAACTCGTGTCTCCTAAAATTGCTCTCATTATGTCTTGTGCCTTCTGATTTTGATGCAAAGATTAACGACCGCAGGAGAAAAAGACATCTTCTCCTGTCAGTGATTAAGCGCTTTATAAACCGAAGCAAGTGATGCTTTAGGCATTCTGTTTCGTAGTGACCACATTCGGAGATTTTACAAGGAAGTTTTGGGTTTGTGTCTTTTCTTGTAATGAGAGGAAAGATAACTTTTGCGAAGTAAGAAGAATGCGGGTCATCTGTAAAGCGAATAAACATTTCTCCGCCATAAATTTTTGTATGTTGATAGAAAAATAATGAGTCATAATAAACATCTGCTAATTCTGGTGGTATCGTCCAAATTCTACTGCAGGTTGGTATAGTAGATGAACCAGATAGAACGGCTCTAACTCAAGCTTGGAAATCATGGATGGAGGAGCACATTAAAGCCACTGGAAAGGTACCTCCAGGCAATGAGTCAGGGAATGCAACTTGGGTACGACAGGCCCCGAAGAAGAAGGCTGATCTAAGGCTCACACCAGGCCGCCACGTCCAGCTGACAATACCGATGGAGGAGCTCATTGACCGGATGGTAAAGGAAAACAAAGTGGTGGCTTTTATTAAGGGTTCAAGAAGTGCACCACTTTGTGGATTCTCACAGAGGGTTATTGGCATCCTTGAAAGTGAAGGCGTGGATTATGAGACCGTCGACGTGCTCGACGAAGAGCATAATTCCGGATTAAGGGACACGCTGAAGAGGTACAGCAACTGGCCTACTTTCCCGCAGATATTTGTGGATGGAGAATTGGTTGGAGGTTGTGATATTCTGACCTCCATGTATGAAAAGGGTGAACTCGGTAGTTTGTTCAAGAGGTAAATGGCATCGAAGTTTCTGAGCTGTTTGTTGGTCTATTCCTAGGCAGTGGAGACCATTATGATTTACTGAGCTAAAAAAGAACAGTGAATCTTAGGACTGTAATTTTGTTTGTGAGCTTCATTTACATGAACAAGAAAATAATTCAAAATCTAGTTGGTACATCTTAAAAAAGTAGAAAAACGTCCTTTAGGCCTGTCTCTGCTTTCTTTTTTTTTTTTTTTTTTCTTTCACTGTTTCGGTAGCCTTTTAGCATCAACAAATGTTTTCATTTGCATCAAGAAGAAACTCTCAAACAAAAGAATGTCACTCTAACGACCAATATGTGTACAAGGTGTTTGTGATAATATTTGAACTATGTTTTATCATATCATAATAACAAAGATAAGCGTAGAAATTTAAAATAAAACAACTAATAATTGCATGAAAATAAATAATGGAATTAAAAAGTAAATAAAGGCACTAGTTAACTGGAATCACGAAATACAAAATAGGACCAGATAATTGGATGTAGAAAATAAAAATGGGACCAAATAACTAGAGTAATCAACTAAATAATCGAAAATAAACAAGAACTAGATAGTTGGAGATGAAAGAAAATAGCACGAAATGTAAAGTGTTCAAAAGTAAGTAAAGAATTGAAAAATAAATAGGAAATAAAATCAGCACACAATTTTATTAAATGAAGTTTACATCACAAACATAATTTTAATATTTGGGGTTTGTAGCTCAACAGGGACTAGATTCTTGATCTTGTTCTTTTAAGTAAAGAAAGAGAAAATGGGACCTCTAGAGTTTTAGAAGGTGTTTGGAGTGGGATTTGGAATTTAGTAAGTTTGGGTTGCTATTTAGGAGAAGAGATAAGAAGAGAATGGCTAAGTAGTTATGAGTGGAGTAGGAGAATGGCTAATTTACTATGGCAGATCTCTGTTATGTTTCTCTGCCCCCAAAATGTTTGAGAAATGTGGTATTTATAGAGGTCCCTCCAGCCCCCTAGAATCTAGGACAGCTGTCTGAAATCCCAGAGATTAAAAGAGATATTTGACACTTATCTTGCTTGCTGTTTAGGTGTCAAAACACCTGTTTTGCTGGCTATTAGAAAGCTGATAAAGTGGTCTTGGCACTTTGTTTTTTACATCCTTCATAGCAACTGCAAGCAGCCATTGATACCAGCAAGCTTTTCAGTTTTTTAATTAGACACCAGAATTTTTTTTTTAAACCCTGCTTACGTCCAAATGTGTACAAAAACAAGCATTAATTATAGTACAATTAGGACGATCGATCCTATGAGAAGGTAATAAAAATAAACAAGAAAAGATTAATAGAACAAAAGCGTTAGAGAAATAATGATTCAAATAAAGAAAAAGAAAAGATTTTAGTGATTTTGAAACAAATTTAAAGACAATGCAATTTAAAATGAAGAAAATTCAATAATCAAAAGTGGTAAGATATCAAGAATCCCCTATATGTATTATTTACCTATTTGGATTTTGATTTATAAAATTACTCAATTGAAAGTTTCACATCCTAAACAATCAATCGGAAAATAAAGATTTAAAAACTTACGAATTAAAATGTATTTAAGTAAATAAAATGTTTATGTTAAGAACTAGTAAAAATTATCTTATAAGAAATCCAAAAGCGACAATATACCGTATGCAATATTGTAGTAAAAGACTACTTATAAAATAATGCTATCAATATATCATATCATGCAACAATTACATAAAAAGAGCTTGATTAAATTTATATAAAAGTTGACAACAAAATTTATTGATATAAGAAAGAATTAAGAAGAAAGAAAATTATTTACTCAAATGTATAAACTATACAAACCATTGGAAAATCAAAACCAAACAAATTCACTATATATATAGGACCATCTCTAGCCTTACTAAAGAATTCTAGCCTAGTTTATAAAGCATTCTCACAAAATTCTAGAGAGAAAATATGAGAATAAAAGTAAGAAAAAGATCGAGAGAAAAAGTGCTAAACTTAGGCTAAAATTCAACAACCTAAAGCCTTTAGCAAACCTCTTATTTATAGAGTTTTGGGCTGCCAAGAAAGCTAAAAACGTTCATCTACAATAGAAAATAAAAGAAAATGAATTCCAATTAAATGGAATTTACAAGGCTTAAAGTGAGAATAAAAATCGATACTAAAGAGAGGAAAAGTAACAACAAGAAATGGTGGCCTTCAACAAAAAGAATCCCATGCAAATGGAACAAGTGTCGCACGTGGTATCAGAGCCTGGAGAAGTTGTATAGTATTATAAAATATTATACATACTCTGAAAAGTATATCGCCTTGTTAAACAATGGAATCCTCAAACAATAAACCTCTAGTTCCTCTCCTTCTAGATCATCTATGTCTCTCCAACCTACTCCAGCTCCTTTCTCTTTATTTTCTCCTTCCACTAAAAGTTTTCTACCTCTAACTAAATTTTCTTTATAAAGGAAACTATATTCCTGAAGAACAGAAAGTTACTTCTGAAGATCTCCATCTGATAAACCCATACCATACCTTCATGAAACCTGTAAATCCCATAACTACGACCATCAAACAGCTTGTCAAAAGTACTCTTAGATGAGTCCATTAATAATCCAATCGACCAAGTTCAGTTAGTGTAATCTTCCAGCTACCACCCAATAACACTTCATGTCTCTGGAAATTCCTCCAAAATATCCAGCTCAGTGGCTAGCCCAAGAATTCACTCACCTCCACTTTGGTGCTATCAGACTCGATTTCACTTTCCACGAGAGAAAAGGACTTCTAGTATATGCCCGAATTGCAGTATTGGATTCTAGACACAGGAGATATAGGGATGCAGTAATTGCAACAATGCAAACTACGTTAAATGCAGGAATCGTTATTACAACGGTCTTCCCAATTTATGCATGCCTCCTTAAGACCAGACTCTACTGAACGCTCTTAAGGTTCAGATACAGATCACAAGAATAGATATGGATCTCAACTCCATATCCTCAACACTCCATTACCAGATGGTGTATAGAATCCAGAATCATGCTTTAGCTCTTACCCTTCCAGGTACCACAGATGCCCTAATGATCACTGCAGACTCACAGAATGCCCTGACATGTACTCGATCCCTCAGCAGATCTCCACTAAACAATTAAAGAAACTCTTCTAGACTATGGGTAACTAACTATGAGAGGCTCCACCAATCTCATGTGACAGTACAGTTATCATAAGCGACATTCACAACCCAGAAGGATGGATCAACCTTGATCACCTGCAACAAGCCGCAAGAAGCCCTCGGTGGCCTCTTCCCAACATAACACATGATGACTCCGATTACTCCTGAACAAGTCAGGATGGAAATCCTTTCTTTCAAGTCAGACGGAAATCTCAATACGCTCAGAAATCCCAGACAGGAACTGTTATTGGGATGAATGTTTCTGTCCAGACTATATAAAGAAATACGATCATGGAGATCATCCATTCACTCCAAGAAGGTCTGCTCAGGCAAAAAGCTTAAGCAACGGTATCAAGATGGTGATAAGCATGTCGAAACACTTGGACAACCTTCAAGGAAATTTGACTTTTTAGTCACATATTCCCCTCCTCCGAGAACAGATAGACCCATTGCTCTAACAGGATGGGATAAAGACCCAAATGATCATCGAGGAAGTCACCACCTCCATCGTCTCTGCCAACAGCACCCCCAGTGCTTCCCTGTTATAAACAGGCCCAAAAGTACTTGCAAAGCAAGGAGAATATCTTTGCAGTTTTATCTCGAGACGACTCTTCCGCAAGACAACATGATGTCCTTAACCTCACATAGAAAAACCTCTTATGAGGAAAACTTCCCTTCACTCCAGGCAGCAATAACAAACAACGGAGTAGAAACTCAATAGCCAAAGGTGTTCAACCCAAGGACTGTTGAACTAGACGGAACAACAAAGAGAATCAGCCTTGCGGAAGCAATTCTGAATTGGCAGTCAGAAAACCTTATGCCCAAATTAAGGTCCTTCAGAAGATTGATCACAAGATTTCTCAAGTAGAATCTAAGGTAGATCAGTCTAATCTCAACAATACTAGAGAGACTTGAGACTCAAATCCAAATGACTCATCTGGGCTAATGAGACCGCCAACATCTCTTCCTTTTCCAATAGACTTTTCACAAAAAAGGAAGCAGGGATGAAATCTCTCTAGATTCAACTAGCTACCTTAAAGAACAAGCTCAAATAGGATTCGCTACACCAAATATGGTGCTTGGCAATTTGCTACCATCCCGAAGCAAGAACAACCACTCCCTACTATTCCTCATAGAGAAGACTACATCTTACGACTTAAGAGACTTCTTGAGGACGATGATGCTCTCAGAAAACTCAAAAGGAAATAGAAAGCCCAAGAGTCAACCTCTTCACAGATGATGGTATAAAAGTCTACCTAGAATCCTCTAACAAGAATAATCCAGATCACTGTATACAACAACTCCGCAGACCCAACTTGAACAACAAGACAATTCTTCCTTAAAAGAAGAAAGTGTCCCAGAAGATTTAGATTGGTCCTCTGACATTTCTACTCCAGAAGAGAAACAAGAACCAGAATCTCCACCATCAATCATGATGAATCAACCTGCGGATGAACCAACAGTGACAGAGATTCCAAAAAAACAAGAAGAGGAAGTGGATCAACCACCTCGAGCTTCTAGACAAAACCAAGATGCAAGACCACCAGCATCTAATGGTAAAATCCAGACCTTTACTCTAGATGATATCCCTCCCTCATAATGGAGAGATAGATTCCAAGAGTTTAAGACATTCCTAGTTCTCCAAATATAGAAACCTAACACTCAAACTCGACAGATCCTACTTGATTTTGTATCAAGATTAATAGGAATCTCACTGTTGGGATCTAAATGTGCCATAAGGATAGAAAATCAATATTATGGATTTTTGTAAATATGACATTTTGATGTTAATAAGAGGATGTTATTCATGTTTAATAAGTTGTGTCCTATTTACTTTCATTTGTTGATTGTATGGTTGACAAACATAAAATACTCCTTGACAGTTGGTAATATATCGGATTACCATATGTGTACGGGGTATACATAGAAGACATGGTAATTTATAACAGTCAAAATAAATAGTTCGCAATCGATGGAATAAGATTTGGGGATCTTATTCATGATAAGATTGTACATGTTATCTACTTCCTTGGAGGGATGGTTTGTCTTGACCATCGGATTGGTTCCAAGTGGAAACTTTAATGTATACCAGTATTGAGGTATGACATTGGACTGGACCTAAAGTGTTAATTGATTGGTTTAATAATTCCATTTATAAGAATCAATGAAGCTTTGATTATCATCCTGTATTAATCTTAATCCTGAAATGATTACTTGAGTTCGTATCCATGACTTATGTACTTTAATGCACTACAGGTGAGACACTGTTAATTTATGGTCAATATACTTGTGTTTTGGGTGCATGACTTATGGATAGAGAAATCAAGATTCATAGATATGGAATCCATAGCTATCTTAACGATGGTACATGTTATCTACTTAAAGGCATTATTTGGGGATTGAAAGATAGTATAACAAGATCTTGGCCATCGGTTTACTTTGTGTTCTCTGATGGTTTACTAATTGTATGGTATTACAATTGGTGGTTCTTTCAATGAGAATAATGGAACTTTAAGTTAAAATGATTGAAAAGGTAAAACGGAAAAAGTCCTTAATTCAATCATGGATAACATATGGGGATTAAACAAGCGATGAATAAATCATGGAAGAAGCACTGCGTGAGAGAGCTTTCGTAATACGGTATGTAAACAGGAGTTCAGCTTCAAACTTTTAGTGGAATAGTTTTGAAGTTGATAATTGATGAATAATTAGTCTGGGATTAATTTTTCACAATTATAGGAGCCTCTTTACATATTTCCATTGGGTCCCTCTACTAGCTCATATAGTTCTAAATAGCTTCTCAGGATTTATTCCTAAAGAGATCAGTAAATTTAAATGGAATTTTGTAATGTCTATTAAGACATGGTACTCTCTAACATGCAATCCGGAAAAGGATTGGACATGTAGGATTTGTGTAGACAAATAATATGATTTGTCAACATGTGATTGGTTAATTTGAATTTTGGAAATAAGATTGTGTTTGAATTATTTAATTTTGAAAAACAAAATTTTTCTCTCCTAATCTAAAAGAGGTGCACGGTTTTAGATAGGTGGAGAGAAGAAAATTTTGTTTCAAAATTGTTCAAATATATTCCTAACATTAAATTATTAATTGATTTAAATAATGGAGATTATTTGATGAATTTTTTTGTCCTTTAAATGTGGTGCACGGATTTTTGAGGAAGAAAAAATTCAAATATTCCATTTATTTAAATTAATTAATATGGTTGATGTTTGTGGAAAATATTAATTCAAATGATGAATTTATTTAAATTCAAAAATGTTTAAAAGAAATTTGAATCTAGATAGACTAGGATCTTTTCACTAGTCTAGATTCTTGATTTAAAATTTGAACCACCAATCTAGATTTATCCTAAAGTGGCCGAATTTTTTAGAGGAGATTCTCTCCTTGGAAAAACGTCTCTAGGTTCAATGAATCTAGCCCTAAAGTTGTATGATCTTTTGGTTCAAAATTTATCCAGAAAAATAATTATTAATTATTTTTCAAGAAGGAATTAAATTTTGAAAAGGATTAGACTTCTATATAAATGCTAGGAATTCTTGAGAAACTAATTTTTGATAATTTTCAAAGGGGAAAACGTTTTTGTGAGTGAGAGAAAAAATAATTTGGGTTTCTTCCACTTCATAAAATTCGGCTACCTTGTAAGAAAGAATAAGAGAGAAAATTTCATTGAATCAAAACTATGAGGAAGGTTAAACCGAGTGATAATTTTCATAAGAGGTTAACCGGTTCCTGTTTTATAGTTTTGAAGAAAGAAGTTGGATCAAATTCTCAACGAGGAACATCGGAATTGAGAAGGAGGAATCTAGACTTCGGAAAGCATTGCCGGTCGCTTGGATTCATAGAACATGTGCCCACACACACTCTGAGACGTGGAACTCGAGAATAGTAGAGAAGACACGTTGGTCAAACGCTCTAGTGATTCCGGAATCCGAGAAATAAGTTACGCTTGATCATGAATTTAATTTATTGTTATATGCATCATGAGATTCTTTTCGAAACGGTATAAAAATTTTAAAACTTCCGCTGCACCGTAACTCCGATATCGGATCCATTTTTTGCAACACAGACAGCTTATGTTCCTTGAAACAGAATCTGTTAAAGGAGCTCTAACTCAAATGTATTCAGAATTCTTTGGAGAAGAAAACCAAGTCGTTGAACAAGCCAGATCAGAATACTTCAAAATGAAGTACTGCTCCATAAATAAGAAAGATATTGAAGTTCACTTCCAGAAGATGTCAAGATGCTTCTATCTGATTGAAGGATTCAACGACTCAAACCTCAAGCAAGCGTTTCTCTCCTCAATTCCAGAACCACTAGGAGAAGAAATATTTAGACTACTGTCTGTCATCAATAAAAAGATAGTAGATGTAACACTCGGAGAGCTCTGCCAGCTTATCTTCAGAGCCATTGATAAAATGTGCTCACAGAATAAGTTCCTTCAAGAACACATAAAGCAGACAAAGAACCTTAAGAAAGTCTGTACTAATAGAGAGCTCTACACCAAGTGTCCCAGCCATCCAACTCCAGGATGCTCATGTGCCTCATGCTTTTCCAAACCACCATCCCGAACCAGGAAATTTAGAAGAAGAAAAGGATTTAAGAAGAATAAGTCCTTCTCCAGGAAGAAAGGCTCGTGGAAATTCCTCCGCAAACGAAGGAATTTTGGTAAGAAGAGATCCATGCGATGCTTCATATGTGACAGCAATAAGCATTTCATAAAGAACTATCCCAAAGCCAAAACACAAAAGATGATTACCCACATCAAAGAAGAAACGGATTCTCACTTTTCAGACAATGAAGTGGAATCTATCTTTTCTACTAACGAAGAAATCAATGAGCAAACTCTCTATGTACTTCAACTTTCAGACTCTGACACTGAACTAAGCCAAACAGAATCAGATTCAAACTCAGAGCAAGGCCAAGCCTTCCAGATGAATGCTCTCAACATGGTACAGAAGGCTCCAATGATTAAGATGATGGTTATTCCTTCCAAGTATACTAACCCAATTCGGGTTGCTGCTTTTTTTGACACAGGTACATCATACTCCATCATGAATCCAGACATTCTACCTCCAGCATACTGGAAAAAGAAGAAACAATTCTTCCATGCTACAAATGGAGAAGTCTTCTGTACAAAATTAATCAGCAAGCCTATTAAATTAGAATTCTTTCCGGGATGTTCCTTAATCCACAGGATTATTGGATCAAAACTACCTAACAAGGATCTAATCATAGAATTTGATCTGTACATGAAGAAGTCAGGATTCAAAACCCAACCACAAGGTCTGGTGTACAAGCAGTACTTTATTGCATGGGAAACAATTCCCAGTTACTTCCAACTGCATCAGAAACCCTACCAGGAGGTCAAACAAAAGCTAATACAGCATGCATGTGCTCTCAATCATTCTGAATTCCTCGAGAAATGTGACAAGCCATTCTGGAAGAATGAAGAATTCTTTGTTGCTCTTCCATTCAAGTAGAACAAGATGCCAATCCAACAAAAGCCAGCCATCTAGGAATGAATCCTGAACATCAATAGATGGCAACAGAGGAATGTGACAGCTCCTACAGTAAGGACTGATTGAATCAACTATCTCACCATGGGCATGTCATGCGTTCTACGTGAACAAACAATCAGAATAGATATGGGGTAAGCAAAGGTTGGTAATTAATTATCAACCTCTCAACCATTTCCTTGCAAATGATAAATTTTCATTACCTAACAGAAACACCTTGTTTTCAAACCTGTCAAATGTGAAAATATTTTCAAAGTTTGACTTGAAAGCGGGATTCTGGCAATTGAGAATAAAACCTAAGGATCGGCCCAAAATAATATTCTCTATATCCAACCATCATTTCCAGTGGACTGTTATGCATTCGGCCTCAAAACAGCCCCATAATTATTTATAAAGCTATGAACCGAATCTACGGCCCAATACTATTAGGCCCTCATATACATTGATGACATCCTCCTATTCTCACCAACACAGGAAGCCCATTTAACCCTCTTGGCCCAATTTGAATCTATTACTCGACAATATGGTGTAATGCTATCGGAAAAGAATATGATACTTGGACAGCCCTCAATTGAGTTCTTGGGGATGAAGCTAAGTAATGGACAATATGAGGTCCAACCCCATATAGCCCATGAATTAACTAAGTTCCCGGACCAACTCACAAAGGTCCAAGTCTAACAATTTCTTGGGATAATAAATTATCTCAGAGACTTTGTTCCTCAGATGGCCTAGTACACAGCCCCCTTGAACAGATGCTCAGAAAAGACCCTCCAACTTAGTCTCAATCCATACTGAAGCGGCCAAGCAACTAAAGAACAAGATGCAACTCTGCCACCATTAAAGATTCCGTTAAGAGCTAAAAGAATTCTTCAGACAGACGCAAGATAAAAGCATTGGGGTGCAATGCTCTATAACAGGACGAAAAGGAAAAAAGACACATATGCGGATACAAAAGTGGAACATTCGGGACTCACAGGTCCACCATCATTCCACGTTCAAAAAATTCCTAGCTATAAAGCAAGGAATTCAAAAGTTCGAGTTCCACCTGATTGGACATCACTTCCAAGTTGAGACAGATTTTACCGCATTAAAAGGTATGCTCAGATTCAAACCCAACAAAGCGATAAATACTCAACTACTCAGACGAGCCATATGGTTCTCACAATACTCTTTTGATATATCTCATATCAAGAGAAAGGACAATGTTATCCCTAACTTCCTATCGAGACCATCCATAAATATCATCACCTCCAATAATAAAACATCCCTTTCATCTTCACAATCACAAGACCACCGGAGAAAATGTCCGAAGCCTCTACTTCATACCTCACAGTTATGCTTCCTTCAACCTTCCTAAAGGATGCTGTAAAAATCATCCTTTCAGAAAATCCCAAAAAGAAAGCCATAAGCCGTGCCTTAAAAATCCCAAATTGTGCTCATACGAATCTATGGAGAATCCATGGTCCATGATCCCACATTCCACCCAGACTATCCATTTGCCCGGATATTCCCTATCTGAGAATCCTGGTACATGTCAAAACAATTAAAACTTTTCTTTTGATACTTGGCAAGCTTCTATACCATAGCTATAGAAGTTCACACATTCCCTCTTAGAAATTCAATTAGGAGCTACAAAGACAGACCAGAACTCAGAGAACTATACAAGTCCCAAATAGACTTCCTCTTATGGTTTGCTCTTTTCAGCACATGGGACCAGTACCTCACCTGTGAATGGAACAGATTCAGAAAGACATACCAGGAGATACTGCAGATCCCTATCGAAGCTCTTACATAAGTTATACCATTTTCCTCATCAGCCTCACTACAGGCCTACTGAAAATAATGAAGTAACATTCGATCCTAAGATCGAGATAGAAGGATCTCAGGAATGGCCACTCTCCCTAATGGGAAATCCTCACCTTAGGAGGATAGAAAAAAAACTCTTCATCAAGAATCAGATCATCCAGATGAAATCTGATCGAAACCAAAAGAGGATGCTCCATGGGAACAACTCCCACGGAAGATCACTGATCAAATCAAAAAGATCCTTGATGAAATCCACAGTACACATACCAGCCCTAGCTCAAGTACCAGCTCAGGACCCAGTACTATTCTAAGCTGCAGTTCAGGATTAGGATTAAAACCAACATAGCAAGAAGAGTCTTCACTTGTCAGATTTCAATCCAAAGGACCTTCTCTTGAAGAAGAATCCCAGTTCCTTTAATGGGCTCAAAACCTATATGAAGAAGAACCAACAATTGATACAGAGCCTTAAGGGAGCTAGGAATTAACATCTCATCACAAGATTTCCAAATATAACCCACTCAAAGTTATTCTTACAGATACCAGCTTACAGCAGGAGAAACTCACTATTCTCCTCCTCCTCCAGAAGTTACTCAAGACGTCCATACCTTCTGCCATGAAGAATGGCTCACAGATGAGTTCTGGGAAAATGAGAACAACAGACAAGAAATCCTAAAGATCATAGATGAAATCGAAGCGGCGCATCTAGCCGAGAAAGCCAGCAAGCCATCAAGCCATGAGCCAAGGAAAACGTAAGCCCTTACATCAGCAACCACTACCTCGTAAGAGAATATTCATTCGCCAACAGTACCAGTCATTTGTCCAGACATAATAGTAGTTAATTTTGGTTTTTAGCGTCAGTGTACTCTGACTTTTTTTAAAACTCATGTGATGTAACAGTAGAATTTTGGTCTTGTCGACCATTTACTTTTTGGCCTTGTCTTTTTAGTTTGTCGGCCACCTCTTTTTTGGCCTGTGATTCTAGATGTCAGCTACATGTTTAGGCCTCGATTATTACCCTTACTGTTTGTAAATTAAGTGTAAAATCCAGATTTCAAATCCGAGCTCCTCGCCTCCTATATAAGAGGCTTCTCCCTTCCTCGAGAAAAAAAAAAAAAAAAAAAAAAAAAAAAAAAAAAAGAGGAAGAAAAAAAGAGAGGGAATATAAGAAAATCCTTTAAAAAAATAAAATTTCAGTTTTTCCTAATATCTAGCTAAACACTCTTTGATATACTTTAGGAGTCCTGTATATAAGATATAATACTATACTATGATCCAGGAAAATTCTGGTATTTTGCTGATATGGATATCAATTATCACACTGATATAGTTAGTATAGAGACAGTCACTAGGAATATCTGACTTAGCTGTATAAGCTTGTCAGAGTTTGCTCTCTTATTAGTAAGAGCCTTGAAAGCCCCAAAATGATGTCAATGCTCGCCTAGGCTAGGGGTACTGCTTAGAACTAATACATCTACTAAGGCTTTTGAGTGGTCTTACGGTGAGAGAGAGGACTTGGACCTAGTCTACTACAGTTAAAGTAGGTATCCTATCATGTGGTATCATTTCTTTCAGCAATGTCTTGACTGTCTCCCTACTAGCTGTACCAAGCGTCCAGGAAAATAGTATATTTGGGGCCCACTGGAACACATGGTGAGTTGGGAGTGGAGAGGTGCTGCATGGCGGGGTCCACGTGGATGGTGAGAAGAAAGCCATCTGACGTGCTTGTGGAAAAGACTTGCCCAAGGAAAGGGCCATGCTCGCCAAGCACGCGTGTGCAAATATCATCAATGAAATTAAGATTATTAGGAAGACGACAAGAAGATAGTACACAATATAATCTTCTAACTTTAACAAATATATGTGCTTTAATTGTTGGAGATATTAGTGATATGAAAATGGAAGAGATATTATTATTCATAATCAAACTGGAGAATTACAAAGAATCAATAAACTCCATCCATTTATATGACATTACAATATCCATTATTATTTCCTTATGGATAAGATGGATATAGAATCGATATAAGCTAGAATCCAAATTTTTTAGGTAAACAACCACATAACATCGAATATCAATGAGATCATTTTATGCTATTCAACTTCAATAACGAATACAATAAGTAAATACATTATTTAGATCTGGTCGACTTTTTCAACAGTATATTATAGATATTTATATTTCTATTGAAAAGGATCGTTTAGATTATATTAAATGGGGATAGGTTGGGCCTGTGTAGCTGGGTGGCATGCAGACGGCGAAATGTGTTGGGTAAGAGCTAAGCGGCTTGGCTCGGCTTGGCGGCTAGCTGATGGGCTTCTCTTTTTGGGGCCTTCAATTTGATTTTGCTTGCAATTTTAGCCCAAATGTCTTATTTCCCTACAAAACAAAACAAAAAAAAAATAAATTAAAGCTAAATATTTCCACACAAAAATATTTTAAATTAAATTCATGAGAAATATTTAATTAAAACTTAATTTATTTGACAATTATGTACAATAAAAGTGCATTTTTGTACATTTATCACAACCCCCAACCAGCTTATTGCCAGTCCCTAGTAATTCAAGCGAAAGAAAAATCATGTCAAATTGAAAATTTAAATCAAAACCAGCAAAATCATCCATGCACTCAAACAAAACATCAGCAAGAAATCAGAAAATGCTATCAAAACCATTTTAGTCATAACTCCAGAGTTGTATGTGTATGCACTAAACTATATCTTTCTTATCACAAACCGTAACACATATAGCCTAAAAAAAAATTCACCAAGTAACAGTCTCAACTCCATTTACCTCATGGGTGTTGGAAAAATTTAAATCGCAAGGCACTTCACTCATAGAGTTGGCAATACATCAATTAACGCTCAAGTGAGAGTAGATAAATTTTAAGACAAACTGATGAACAAACATTGATCAAACGATAGGCAAATTAAATATTCGGGATATTACACCACTTACACCATGAACCAGTTTTCGGGATTTCATTTGGGTCAAATAGAAAATTACACAAACGAAGAGCTGTAAGATACAAACAAATAAACATAAACCTTTTTTTTTTTTTGCTACTTTTTTTTTCACAAAATTTTTTCTTTCTTTATTTTCTTTTCATTTTTTTTTTCAAAGAAGTAAGAGACAACATGCTTAATAGAACAAATATAGTAAGGAATTCTTTTGACTGCTATGCAGTACTAGATGAAAGTATAACCGAACCACATAAATATTGATGATGAAATGAATGCTCTTGCTTCTTTTTCTTCTTCTTCTTCTTCTTCTTCTTTTTTTCTCTTTTTTCTTAAGACAATCCAAAAGAAAAACGATGAATATTTGCAAAACAAGACTCTATTACAAAAGATCAATTCTATCTGATCAAAAATCATCCCTCAAGCAAAAGTCACAAGTTAAGCAGTGGTGTCCCAAAAAATGATTTTACCAACTCAAAAGATCAATAAAAGTTCAAAAAATTATTTTCTCAACTCTCAAAAGTCACCAAAAATGAAACACTTAAACTTGAGAATTTTTCTCAACTAAATGTGTTAACAACCATCTTACCACCACTATAAGAAAAAATCAGTTTTAACAACTAAAATATTAGTTGCAGAAAGTGCAAATTTAGTCGCAGAAAAATTTTTGTGACTAAAAAAATTTAGTCGCACCTTGGTCACTGAAAGTCTGTCATAGAAAGTTTTTAGTGACTAAAAAATTTTAGTCACTAAAAAGTGGGTTTTAATGACTAAATGTTAGTCAGTAAAGGATCTTTAAAAAGTCACTGAAACATTACAATTTAATCTCTTAATATAATATCAGAATTTATATATACCAACTAATTATTTAGTCATTGAATGTATTTTATTTTTCTTAAATTATAAAATTAATAAATATTTTCTTTTAAATTTCAAATTATATATTTTTTAAATTATTTTTACCAAAAAATAAATTAAAAATCCGATTGTGAAATTAACAAATATTTTCTTTGAAATTTCAAATTATATTTAATTTTTTTGTAAAAATAATTTAAATAATCCAGAATATTTTTATTTTACTTTTCAAATTATAATTAACTAGTTTTAATCCTTTTTTTTTCTTATTAGTTTTTTATTTATTGAATATGGTTTAAGCTTGTGTTGTTTGTAATAAAAGTATTATGACAATTTGAAGAGATATATATGTATATAAGATCATGACACCAATGTTGAGAACAATTACTGAAGTGATGGAAAGTAGTGGAACAAAAATTTCTTTATAAACTCAAAATTTAGGAATCTTTGGTGCATAACAACGATTTTGGTTTTGAGTTTGCCCAGAAAGAAGAAACCCAAAAAGAATCAAGGTACATGTTTCAGACGTTATAGTTTTTTGAATGATAAAACAAAATCGTGTAACAATGGACATCTTTTTAATAATAATTTGATTCAGCCAGCTCCTTTTTTTTTTCACTACAAAACAAATTTCGGAACTGCAAAGTCTAAGAATTAATCATGTAAAGTAAAGTACCAATAAAGCCAAAGAATTTTTTATCTTGGCTAGATGATATACTTACTGAGAGATTTTATATTTAACTATTACTGAGAGATTGGGGAAATAACTATTACTGAGAGATTTTATATTTAACTTTTATTTTTTTTTAAATGGCTTTCAATATTTTGGAGGGACACTACCAAATAATTTGGAGGAGAATAAAACACTTCTTTTTTTTTCTTTTTTTTTTTAGTTTTTTTACCAGGAGGTTTTACATTAACTTTTAATTTCTTTTTTTTTTTTTTAATGGCTTTCAATATATTGGAGGAAGTGGGACACTCTGAAAAAAAATTAAAACACTTCTTCTTTTTATTTTTACTAGGAGGTTTTATTTAAATTTAAATTTCTTTTTTGTTTTAAATGGCTTTTAATATTTTGGAGGGACACTCCCAAAATAATTTGGAGGGAGAATAAAACACTTCTCTATTTTAATTTTTTCTACGCTTTCTTCCGACATTTTTAAAATTTATAATCCGAAGGAGACTACAATAGTTTTTCTTTCTTTCTTTCTTTCTTTCTTTATTTTCTTTATTTTTTTTTTCCTTGAGGAAACTACAAAATAGTTTTTTAATTTGTTTGAATTATTTTCAAGCTATATTGGTTTCCTAAACAAGCTTTTTAGAAAATTAATTACACATTTTAGAAAAAATAAACTAATAATTTGTTATCAACTGAATCTTCGTTTTATTTCCTGCCTACCAAAATTTTAGTTTTTTTTTTTTTTGGAATTTTTTAAGCCTTAAAGTCCTTTTTCTAAAATATGTATTTTTTAATTACTCATTTTAGAAAAAGGAATCAATTATTTGTTATCTACTGAAATTTTTTTTCCTGCCTAACAGAATCTTTTTTTTTTTTTTAATATTAATCTCTCTCTAGGAGAGCGTTTTGGTATTGCCGCCTCAGTGTGTGCAAGGAGTCGTGTTTTTGTGTTTCCATGGCGATGGAAGATATTGTCGGACGGTGGAAGTCCCTCTCCATTACTGAGGAGGAGGGAGAAATTGTGGGGATCGATGATGAGACACTTGATGAGGGTGAAAAGGAGGCCAAGAGTGGTATTTTGGGGAAGGTCTTAACCAAAAGGCCTTTTCGGAAAGCCTCCTTCCGGGGGGCAATTGCTAGAATGTGGAAGGTTGAAGGTGGGTTGCGATTCGCGAGATGGCGAATGATGTTTTCCTTTTTCTTTTCAGTGATGAGAAAGAAAGGAGAAGGATCTTGGATATGGAACCGTGGGTGTTTGATAAATATTTGATCGTTTTGAAGGAGGTGAATGGTGACGATGTCCCACATTGGGGTGATTGGTGTTTTACCCCTTTTTGGGTACAAGCTCATAACCTTCCGATTCGGGGGATTGTGGAGAAAATAGGGGTGATGATTGGTGAGGCGACAGGGGTGGCTATTAGAGTGTGGAAGGATAAAGATGGGAAATGCAGTGATAGTTTTCTTCGGATTAGAGTCCTGGTGGATGTCTCGAAGCCAATTCGAAGAGTTGTCCCAGTAAGGTTAGGATCAAAAAGAGCAGTCCATTGGGCAGAGTTAAAGTTCGAACGTATCCCATATTTTTGCTATGTTTGTGGCCGTATTGGTCATACTGCCACAGAATGCCAAGACCCGGCGGCGAAGTCGATGATTGAATTCAATAAGTTCCAATATGGGGATTGGCTTATAGCGCCAAATTTTTCAAGCTATGGGAGTGGAGGTGGCTCTGGATCTCGGAAGGAGTTCCGGGGAAAGAAATTTCAACATAGCGAGGGGAACCATGTAAGCCCTTTGCCGAAGGCTCTGGCTAGTTTGCCAGATTTTCCCAATCAGGGCTCTGATTCACTATCCCCCAAATCCCGTGATTTTCGTCTGAATCTTGGGAAATCTGGTATTAATTTTGAAGATTCGAATAGAATGGCTTTGACTGTGGACATCCTCCCATTTTGGAAAATTTGACTTCTCCTTTGATGAATGAGACAGTTAATAACTTGGGTGGGAATCCTTTTAATGATCCACGTGAGGAGCATGTGATTTCGAAAGGGTCTTTGGAAGAGACACGTGAACAGGAGCATGTTGACTCTAAGGTTCCGTTTTTTGAATTTATGGCGGGCTCTAACAGCAAAACTACACGTAAAAAGAAAAGTTTGTGACCCGAAAGAATTCTAATGCCCAGTTGATATTGGAAACGGTCCTGGTGGTCTAGGTGGGTCGAAAAGAAAGTTAGGTGGTGACTTGATTACGGGCGATCGTAAAAGAATGGTGATGGGTGACATCTCAAATACTGTTATATCGGCGAAGGTTGCGGTGTAACCCCGCCGGGATCAATGAGTGTGATTGTTTGGAACGCCCGTGGTCTTGGGGATCCACGGGCTTTCGACAAGCTTCGGATAATGGTCCGAAGCTTCTTCCCGGACTTAGTTTTCATTTCGGAGACTAAGTTATGTGGTCGGAGAGAAAGTTTAGTAAAGAGTAGACTTGGTTTCGATGGAGGGATGCATGTGGATAGTGTTGGTAGAAGTGGCGGTCTCATTCTTCTCTGGAAAAAATATTGGATGTGGTCGTAAAGGGATATTCTTGAAGCTTTATTGATTGTTTTGTGACTTCTCCCAATGGAAAGGATTGGCACTTCACGGGTTTCTACGGTCACCCTGAGAAAGCACAACGTCATCTCTCATGGGATCTTCTTCGTCGCCTTCGTCGGCAATTTACTTTACCTTGGCTGATTGCAGGAGATTTTAATGAGGTTTTGCATCTTTCGGAGAAGAAAGGAGGAGTTGCTAGACTGGATACTAGTATGTTTGACTTCCAAGATGCTGTGGTGGAGTGTGAAATTGATGATTTGGGCTTTCAAGGCTATCCTTTTACTTGGAATAATCGTCAAGACCCACTAGGAATATACAAGAAAGACTAGATAGATATTTTGCGGATTCAGAGTGGAAGGAGATGTATAAAGATTGTAGAGTCTTTCATAGGGACTTTTTTGGGTCGGACCATCGCGCCATTCACCTTGTATTAGATTTTAATCCGCAAGCTAGAAGTGACTCATGGCGTTCGGTTCGAAGATTTGTTTTCGATCGAGTATCGGAGATGATGGTAAGGCTTTTCTTGACACTTTGAAATGTTGTGCAGGGTCACTCCGGAGTTGGAGTAATCGAACGTTTGACAACATTCCAAAGCGGGTAGCTTTTTTACAAAAAGAATTGACTAAACTCAACACGTGTGATTGGAACACGGAGGTTAGGAACAAGTGCAAGAAGATGGAGAATGATCTGAATCAACTACTGGGACTAGAGGAATACTATTGGAAGCAAAGATCGTGAATGGATTGGCTTCGAGGGGGTGACCGGAATACCAAATTTTTTCATAACAAGGCATTGCATAGACGGAATAAGAATTGCATTAAAGGGTTGGAAGACGATATGGGAGTTTGGGTCACAAAGAAGGAGGAAATTGTTTCTGTGCTTAATAGTTATTTTTCTGATATCTTTTCGACAACACAGCCAGATGAGGAGACATTAGGAGTGGTGTTGGAGGGAGTGGAGAGGAGAGTGACAACAACTATGTCTAACTCTCTTGATGCTCCATTCTCAGTAGAAGATGTTAAAAGAGCTGTGTTTAGTATGGGAGCATGAAAGTCGCCAGGGCCCGATGGTTTTCATGCCCGTTTTTTTCAAGAAAATTGGGAATTAGTTAGTACAGATGTCACGCGGTTGTGTCTGAAGGTACTTAATGGTCTCTGCTCTATTCGGGAATTAAATGCAACTTACATTGTTCTAATTCCAAAGATAAAGTCTCCGAAGAAGGTATCGGATTTTCATCCTATTAGTCTTTGTAATGTAGTGTATAAGATTATTACGAAGACCTTTGCTAACCGACTAAAAGTACACTTGCCGGATATTATTTCGGATGAGCAGAGTGCCTTTGTCCCAGGCCATTTGATTACTGATAATATTATTGCTGCATTTGAGACCATGCACACTATTCAGAGGAAGACCGGAGGGAAGAATGGTTTGATGGCGTTGAAGTTAGATATGAGCAAGGCATATGATAGAGTTGAGTGGTCCTTCCTTCAAGCTATTATGGTACGTCTCGGTTTCTCTTAATCAAGGGATTAAGCGTATTATGGATTATGTTTCAACTGCACATTTTGCTTTTCTCCTAAATGGTGAGCCAGTTGGAGATGTTGTCCCTTCTCGTGGCCTTAGACAAGGATGCCCCTTATCTCCATATCTCTTCCTCCTCTGTGCTAAAGGTCTTTCGAGTTTGATTCGGAATGCTCAAGGTGATCGTTCTTTGCTTGGTGTCTCTTGTGCGAGAGGAGCTCCCCGGATTAGTCACCTATTTTTCGCGGATGATAGTATCTTATTTGGTAGAGTTGATTTGGATTGTTGCCGTTTGATCAAAGAAATTTTGGTGCAGTATGAACGGGCTTCGGGTCAAGTGATTAATCTTCAAAAATCAACCATTAGCTTCAGCTCGAATTTGTCAGTTGAGAGGAAAGACATGATTACGGATTGTTTAGGTTTCCCAACGGGGGAGTTCATGATATGTATCTTGGGTTGCCGTCCTTTGTGGGTCGGGATAAAAGGAGAATTTTTGACCGTATCCGAGAGAAAGTTTGGGCAAAGTTGCAATTGTGGAAGGGTAGATGTTCTCAGCGGGTGGGCGAGAGATCCTTATTAAGGCAGTAGCCCAAGCGATATCCACTTATGCTATGAGT